>SRSE01001332.1:7200000-7925000 GCA_005024645.1 Planiliza haematocheilus | reverse complement strand
CACCAGATCTGAACCCCATTGAGCTGTTGTGGGAGCAGCTTGACCGTATGGTACGCAAGAAGTGCCCATCCAACCAATCCAACTTGTGGGAGCTGCTTCTGGAAGCGTGGGGTGCAATTTCTCCAGATTACCTCAACAAATTAACAGCTAGAATGCCAAAGATCTGCAATGCTGTAATTGCTGCAAATGGAGGATTCTTTGACGAAAGCGAAGTTTGATGTAAAATCTTATTTCAAATACAAATCATCATTATTTCTAACCTTGTCAATGTCTTGACTCTATTTTCTATTCATTTCACAACGTATGGTGGTGAATAAGTGTGACTTTTCATGGAAAACACAAAATTGTTTGGGTGACCCCAAACTTTTGAACGGTAGTGTATATGTATATATATGTGTATATATGTGTATATATGTATATGTATATATGTGTATATATGTATATATGTGTATATATGTGTATATATATGTATATATATGTGTATATATGTATATATGTATATGTATATATATGTATATATGTAAAGCACATTTGCACTTCTTGTGTTTGTAATTGAACACACCCATTCATGTGGTAGATGATATTGAGATGGTACACATAACATTTTTCCTGCTGCAGCATTCATCACACAGCAGAGCTACTTTGCTAAATATTATTTTATCTTGAACATAGAACTGATAGTAAGTTACAATATACAACACTAGCACAAATACATTCTGCAATCCTGCTATAACAAAGCATTTGCTGTGAGATGGTATATAAATTTGGGATAGAAAATCATGTAATGAATTTAACATTTAGATATCTGAATCTCTATATGATGAACCTACCTTTGCAATGTCCACAGTCATTTCTCTTTTTTATGTAGATAATAAGAAGGACAATCACAGTCACACAGCTGGCCAACAGCACTCCAAGCACGAAGACAACTGGGTCTAATCCTGCTTCCAAAGTAGAACCATGAAGACAATCTAGGAAGAAAAGGGCTAACAGTTAAAGTCCAAAATGTCTCCATGGAAAAGTCTTTAAATCCACTGTAACCACCAATGTTCTTCACACTAGTGTTTATTGACTATGAGCACATACCTGTCTCCACTTCAGTTCCTCCACCAAACAGTATCTCTCCACATGTGACCACAGCACAGTAGTAAGTCCCAGCATCAGAGGAGTTCTGTATATTTTTGGACAGACTGTAGACACAGCTTCTCTCCACACCTTCATCACTGTTACTGTGAGTGTAAATGATGCTGGGAAGAGATCCTTGTGATCCAGCTCTGAACCAGTACACATTGTGTTCACCTGGACACTGAACTCGGTTCACTTTGTTCTTGGAGAGAAGTGAACACTGGAGGGTCACTGAGCCTCCCTGCTGAACTGACTCAGACTTTGGATGTTGTTCCACGTAGATAGACTTATGTGGATGACAATCTGTGTGACACAGTTAAAATAAGCTGTTTAAGAAAACATAGTAATGTGAGTTATCTATTAATTAAATATTCTAAGTGATATTGGCAGCAACATATTTTTATATTCTATATTTCTATATTATTTTTATTCAGTCTATATTTCTATTATTTTATCTCATTTTTTAATTCTATATTTTATATTTTATATTTTATTTCTCTGTTGGTGTTACTTCTCTATTGGTGTACACTTATATTACTACTGTTTACTGTAGTACTTATATTCTTTTTTTACTACTGGTTGCAGGTACAAAAATACATTTCACTGTGCATTGTACTATGTATAACTGTGCATGTGACAAATAAAAATCTATTTATCTATATCTAGTGAAAGAAACATATCTTACCTTTCACAGTCAGGAACGTGCCATTCACAAACTGTGCTGAACTCCTTCCTCCGTGTAGACAGAAATATGTTGCTTCATCTTCTTCTCTGACATCTCTGATGATGAGAGAACCATTATCTGTCATTGTGAAACGCGACTCTTTAAATTGTCCAATAGGAGTTGGTTTTCCCAAAATGACACCAGCAACAGTTTGGACTATATGTCCAAGAGACTGTTTATACCATGTAGTGAATTTAGCATCATTCCCAGAAACTTTACAGTGCAAAGTGACATCGTCACCAAGTTTAACCACAGTTAAAGAGAGCAGCTGAGAAACATCTGAGGTTTGAATCAGACCTGCAGGAAAACGGACAAATAACAAAAGAGTTAGATCATGAGAAGATAAAATCAATGGAACTACCATTACATTAAATATTACTATTAATATGTGTCTGTAAGAAAGAATTGTACTCACTCGCTGTACTAAGAAGAATCAAAGCTGCCAGTCTTCCGATCATTGTGGTGTAGCTCTCTTGTCTCAACTTACTGACGTCCTCTCACCCAAGTTGAAGCTTTAGTCTCAAGGTGATGAAAGTAGAAATCAGTGATTGGCTGGAATGAAGAAAATAACCTCCCCCCTACATTTAACAAACACGTGGTGTGTCTTCATTTGATAAGAGATGTCCATGGTCATAGATGTTGCTTTTTGGTGGTGCTCTCATTGTGATCTCTATAAAATTCTTGTCTCTGTGATAACCAGTTGTGTTTTATGCTAAACTGTGGAAGTCTTTTAGCGCCGAAAGCTGTTGCATTGACACAATGTTTATGAATCCTGAGCCGATGTTTGTCATTTACTTTGGTGTCTATACCAACACAGTTTAAATTGACATAAGCATAATTGTCCACATGAATAGCAACAAACAATTGAAAGTTATGTTGGGAAAAGTCTATTGTATAATCATATTTACAGTCATCATATTGGAATTCAATCGGGCAGGGAGGATCCCTTCTCAAAGCAGTGAAGCTGAGAGCATTTGGCAGGTGTCAGAACATTGTTATAACCAACATCTGCTGAACCAGAGTCACATATTATTATTACTCTGAGGAAAACCTTGACATTGATTTATTTATTGGGTAAGTGATTTTCATTTATTTATTTATATTCTAAAACAGCACAACTTTAAGATCAGGAGGAGCCGAGGATATTGTGGTGTTTATGCAGAGCCGCCCCGCCCTATACGCAGAACACGCGCAGCGCGTGGGGCCCTGCGATCCATGGGGGGCCCCATGTCGCACAAGATGACGCATTTTCTAAAAATGCGCAAAGGACGCGCAGCGCTCCGGCGGCGGAGAGACAAGCGCAAGCACTCCGCTGGTCCTCCCAATCCAATAAAAACAGCCCAAACCACGAAGTTGCCTGACACCTATGGAAACCCGTCACACTCCCCCGCCGGACATAAACCAAGTAGCCCAATTTTGTGGAAAAAACGCCCAATCTGGCAACCGTGAGTACCATAAACAGTCAGCCCGAGGCAGGAAGAAAAAAAAGGTGTAATGTGACACACTTCGCCGCAATGATTGGCACTTGGCAGCAGCATCCGATCAATCAGCGGTCAGATCATGGGTCAGGAGGTGCACTACAGTCCAGGCTGGAAGATGAAGATATGGCTTCCAAGCGTCAGTACGAGTCGGGAGCAAGCAAGAGAAAAATTAGGGCCCCAGTTTGGCCAGGGGCGGCCCTGTGTTTATGTTTAGTGTGTCATATAAAACTAATTTTTTTATTTTTTTTCCCAAGTTCCCTTTTCCCCTTTAAGCACCTGATTTTTTTATTTTGTGCACATTCTGCTTCTGCAATAACATGTAAATATATAATCTCTGTTATTCGTATTCACATTTGCACTTTATTCACTTTACTCATACAGTCATGTTTACATCCTCCATGGACAGTTTGGATAGTTAATATGTTTATGACATAGTTTTTATTTTATATTGTTCTATTTTTGTTTTTTGGTCCTTAAATGTGTCTTGTACTTGCAGGAACAAAGGAGGACTTTTGAAGCAGTGTCACGCATGTGTTCACATGTGGCTTTGAGGGGCAGCTGAAAAAATAAAAATGGAAATGGAGTGGAAATGTGGCTAAAAAACACAGAGGACATCAACATGTAAGGCAAACTCAAAGCTAAGACTATGAGAGACAGATAAAGAGAGCATTCTTTATCAACCAGTACGCATGTAATTAAAAAGTCTACAGGAGTTTTGTTCAAGTGTTCTGTTAAAGGTAAAGGTATTATAGTGTTATTGTGTAAATGACAGATGGAAGATATCTGCAGAAAGGAAACAAGCTTCTCTTTCTCTAATGCAATAAACACGCTATGATGGACTGTTTGGTATCTGACTGGGACAGTTCTGAGTTCAGTTCCTGATTGTCTGCTGTGGTTATAGTCTAATTTTATGAGATGAATAACACCCTCTTTTTTTCTTTAGCGCAGCTCTCAGGCCTTGTGCATGTGCAACAAAGGAACATTCACCAGCTACTCTGAGAAAAGGAAAAAAAAAGCTGTGGTGAGCTGTTTCTCCGCCCTTTGACCGACCACTGAAGCTGTTTACTCAGAACAGGTCTGCTGATGAGTGTTTAACTAGTATGATGAGAATGAACTACACGAGGCTTCAGCATTTATCGTTTTAGTTTTTAGTGCATCTTATTTTCATTCTTGTGTTTTTTAAGTAGAATCATCTGTTTTATGCAACTGTACATCTGTTACCTGATAATATAATGTAGAAATATTAATCTGGACAGACTGTCAGTCCAACAGTGTACCAACAGATGCACAGGGTTACTACTGCTTTCCAAAACATTCTCACCTCAACGTCCTGCTCTTGCCAAAAACATTAGGGTGGGAAAAGTGAATCAGCAAATCCCTTCATCTGTCAGCAGCTACTAATGAAAAAATGTAAAGAAATGATCAGGATACCATGATAGAGCAGGTGTGTTTGTGTATATTTATCCTTCCTGTACTCTCTCTCTTTCCAATATCGATACTAATAATAACAATAATATATATAGTGTGGTTAAACTTGCATTTTTAAAACATATAAACCAGTAGTGTAAGAGCAGCTTCCTGAGATTAAAGCAGAGACTGAGACAGGAAGTACAGCCCCTTTGTATTCACGCCCCTGTTTGAAAGGCCAACCACAGCCACACTTAAGTTTCCATGAACCAGTTGAGTTTACCTCATTTTTTTTTTCAAGTTCAACAGTGCTGTACACACAAAGAAATGACATAAAGTACAATTAAAGGTGATTTAAGCAGCACCAGCAGTAGCATTTTTAGGATTATTTTTGTCAGAGACGAGGTTGTAACCCACATCCCCAATTGAAATCTAACCGGGGCATTGCAGTCATGTGCTGCTGAGAAGTCTGTCCACCTTAATAATCTCACTGCAGAGCTGCAGTTATAACGTCCTGTGTTTTCTGAACGTCTGGCGTGGTTTCAGTGTCATTTTCTGAGATATCAGCCGCTTTCTCTCTGGTCTCACAGCACTTTGTAAAGGTTGTCTGCATGTTTGTGGAGGGAACAACAAGCAAAGCCACATCCAACAGCTACACTGACATGGGCAACAGAGGAGATCTATATTAAGACACCTTCGTTGTCAGGCCTTGTGATCAACAATATGTTGATGCTGAGAGTGGGACACCCAGGGTTTATATTTTATTACAAACACGTACGATGTTAAAACATTTTAAAAAGACTCTGTTGATCATTATTAATTCAAGGGTTCATGCCTCAGCTACTTTAGGTTCATGTGAGTTCCAACTCTCACATCAGTACATGTGTGAAACCTTTGATCACCTCTAGATGAATGTGTTTCTGTCATACTGTCACAGTAGCGCTCCACCTCTCCCTTTCAGCGTGAGATTGAGAGAGTGTAGAGGATGGAGGGCGTGACCACAGCCACCTCACTGACTCTGTGTGCTCCTCCTGCTGAAGTGACGAATATTCAGAGTGTATCTGCATCACTAATGATGTGGGGCTTCTGGTTCACACAATATTTACGATTTTGTCTTTGTTTATCAATGTAGCAAACAGCTAGATGGATCTTTTTGAATTTCCATATAACCACAGATTGATGTTGGTTTATCTAAATATTTTTTGTGAGATGCACCATCAGCAGTTTTAATGACTACCCTCCAGTTGCACTTACTCCTATCATCACAAAGTCAGTCAGTCATTTTCTATACCCGTCATGGGGAGCCTATCCCAGCTGTCATGGGGTGAGAGGCAGGGGTACGCACACAGGTCGCTAGTCCATCGCAGGGCCAACACAGAGACAAACAACCATTCACACTCACACCTACGGCCAATTTAGAATACCCAATTAACCTAATGAGCATGTCTTTGGATGGTGGGAGGAAGCCAGAGTACCCGGAGAGAACCCACGCAGACACAGGGAGAACATGCAAACTCCACACAGAAAGGATAACCACCTAACCCCCTAGCCACTGTGCCGCCCCTCATCACAAATTGTTTTGAGAAACCGGTTCGGATCCACATCACCACCAGCCTTCGCCCCGGTTTCAACCCTCACCAGTTTGCCTACAGGGCTAACAGGTCCAGTAGCCAGTCCTGCTTGGTGCTACATTCCATCTGGAACAGCAGAGCAGCAGCTCGACTCCATCTGCCTCTGGATCAGGGACTTCCTGGCCCATCGCTCTCAGAGGGTGAGAGTGGTCCCCATGTCTCCTCAGAGCCATAATTGCACTGAACAACTCGGACACTAAAGACACAAACTCACAAACAACTGCAATAACTTCATGTTGCAATAACAGTGTTCTGCCATGCCAGTATCTATAGTCTTGTAGTTTTGTACATATTTTTTAATTCTAGTTTTCTTACATTCCTTACCTTATTTATTTTTTAACAGCACCTAAGGTGGGACCTCAGGCCACCTTAATTTTGTTGTACTACAATGACAATACAGATGTTCTAATCTGTTCTATTAAACGATAGGGCTAAAGGTATCTGAGCCCCTTTAAAATGAACAGTAATTCAAGTTCAGTCTATTCATTGTATTATATCTTAATGGAATCATTTGAAACCATTTCTGATGAAACTGATATTTAAGGGGAGCAAATGAAACACGCTTTGCTCAAATCCAGTCTCTTACAGAAAAAGAAGGAAGTTGGAAAGCAACGGCTGTCTTGTTTAAACAGGTTTGTTTAAATTCAAAATAGTTCGCATGTGTTATGCTGTATTCTGGGTATTAAACTTCTTATCCCAACTATCAGAATGTCACATCTGCAGAATAAATCCAACTATTTCAAATATATCCTTAGATAGACACAGAACAAGGAGCAGTAACTGAGCCTGGTCAACCAGGGCAGAACATTCACATTTACACATTTATAGCACATTTATAGCAGGAACCTGTATTTCAAGCTGAAGACATCAGACAGGTGTATACTCATCATCAGTCAAAGGTGATGTTTTGGTTAGTTGGGTTTTTACTGTAGTACCTCCATTGTATTTCTTACGAGCAAGTCTTAAAACGTCATGAAACAAAATCTCTGGTTGTTTCATGTTCTCAGGTTTGATAGTTGAAATATCTTCCACTCTGGTAACACAGTGACATGCAGGGAGAATAACAGACCAATCGGATTGTTCTAAAACTGGTCCCTCCCACTTGATGTGATTAAGATAAGATAAAATAAGATAAGATAAGATAAGACTTATTCATCCCCGTGGGGAAATTAGGGCGTTACTTTAAGATGAACAATCTTACAACACTCTTAAATGCAGTCACATGCGGATCCATAAGACAATGCTGGTCTTAGTTCATTTACTGCTGATGCTCAGAGCAGGATGTAAGTATAAGCTGTAGAAAGCTCAGACTGCTCATTTATGGTGTTAAATACGTATTGTTATATACGTAGTTTACAACAAATGCTAATCCGTCTCTCTCTTGTGAATATTTGGTTGTACATGTACAAATCTTCCTAGAAAAAGTTCTAATTAATTAGAGGCTTTGTAAGTAATCTCGATTAATCACATTTTGATGGCATAACAATATTTGCCTCCAGAAGCAACATCTTTTTTTTTTATTATTTAATAGACAGACCTAAAAAACAAAAAAAAAAGAGAGATAAGAAAATATCCCTGGCCAATATCGAATAAGCCTAAAGTTAAAGCACCATTCCAGAACAGTATAGAAATATATAAAAGTTTGGGCTGCCGACACCTCTTGTTGTTACTCAGACCGGGACTGCTAGTGATAACCGCTTTGTTTCTGTGCTTGCTGCAGCATGCTTTGCATTTAAATGGTACCATGGGTTGAAGCGCATCAGTGGTATGCAAACTCTGTTATGCACAATTTGCACAAAACCCCACTATTAAGGCTTCCATGCCTTCCATCAGTCCTAGCAACATACCTTTTTTCGATTCTTGCAATTAGCGGTGAGCCGAGCTGACGTGTTCATCAGTGTAATCGGTGTACCAGGAAATCTTGCACAGACAAGTGTTCTGCGTTGTGTGGAATACATTAAATTAACACCATAAGTTTTTTGTAACTAACGGCAGTTAACAAGTTAAATCCCCACCCCTAGACTGAATGCATTTTATGTGGATGTGCACACATGCATGCATTGCTCGATCAGCGCTGAGCTACAATATTTGTCATTGCAGCTCAGCTAAGTTTTGCTGCATCTCTCTCTCTCTTCCTGGCATCTTTCTTCTGCTGGCAATAAAACCACAGTACAGTTAAAACATGGCAAATCAGGGTTTTCAAACAGACAGAAAACATATGTTGTGATTTTTAATCCTGTAACCTAAAGAAAGACACATGACATCATTCAAATCAGGTCCTGATGGTCAAATGGTTACACTTAATACCACATGGACACTTGGGTCTTCAGCAGCTCAGTTCTCACCTTCATTCTGAGGTAGCCTTTCTTCACATTCTCCAAACTCAAAATCCTGCAGACGTTGTTTGCAGACTAAAACCATAAAATTACAAATTTAAGATGTCAACATGTCTGAAGAATCTGTTCTTGTTCTTATGTGTATGGGACAACATATACATGTTTTCTAATTCTAATCACTAAATAAATCTGTCTATTTCCAAACTACTGCTGCTCATGTGATCTGTTCATGTGCAAAACCAGTGTTGATCATTGTGTAGCTCTGTAAACACAGTCCACCCATCATTTAAATGATACCAATCAGGAGTTTGAGACCGCGACAAATGCACAAGGAGTGATTTTTCTTTGCAACTGCAATTTTTACATTCTTATATTTTTGTATTTTTTTTGTAATGTTAGCAAATTGTCAGATATAAGTCCACAGATATATTAATCACATCAATGCAGTATATACTCTCTCTCTCTAAATGAGCTTAACATCACATTTTATTGAAAATATGCATGTTTTGAATTGACTGATGGAAATGGAACGTTCAAGTAAGCCGAGGAAATCTTAAAGGACTGCTGAACGTCCTCCTCTGCCTGTAGAGAGGGGGGCCTGCTGGCTGAGGTATTATCTAACTGCAGAGTATATGCACACTGATTGTGACTCTCTTGTCTTCTTCTTCTTCTTCTTCTCCTCCTTCATTTTTGCTCGCCTTTTTGAGAAATCCACTGCTGCATAGTCCATATGCTGAAATGAGAAGCATTTTACAAGTCAGGGGCAACACCGAGCTATTATTAGACAAGTAAAAAGATTTACTTTATTTATGGAATAACAAACACTGCATTGTTAGATTATCATATTCTTTTTGTAAAGTGTGTCTATATTATTAAGTGTGGCCTGTACAGAGGACACGCTGTAACATATTCACCATATGTATATTTACCAAATCATCTGACTGATCCACAGTTGACATGTCATGCCCAGGATGATGAGAGGTCCTCTTTTCATCTTAAAAAACAAACATTCACAATCAGTGTCTTCTCACTGTGTTATGACATCTGCACTAGGGCTGAACGATATGGACAAATCTCGATAATTATGGCAGATATGTCGATATCTTGATATCAAGCGTCTGAACCAATGTTTTAAAGCCCTCTATCAAGACCATGTACACGGGTACCATGTCTATTGCAGTGCGGTATGTTTTAGCATCTGTAATGTACACTGTGCAATATCTTAAATCCTTTGATTCAGCTCCATCTCAAACTGCGCGACTAGATCGCTGAGTTCAAAAGTCCACAGCCTACAAATCATGTTCTTACACTATACGGCCTGATGCGACTTGACTGCTCACACTGTCAGTCCATATACCACACGTTGGACTTTTGTATCCGCAACTACAACGGCAAAAAGAAGTAAAAGAAGTAGAGAAACCCGATAGTAGGAGACGCACATCCAAGTTGTTTTGACGTAACTTCAGCGATCGCACATTCTCTTGTGAGAGGTTGAGGTAAATCGGCTCGTGGCACTGCTTCTATTGTGCGATGCCTTCACCAAGAGCCACCAGGATTTCAAACAAGTCTGATTTTCTTGTGAGCACACGATTTGTGATTGGGAGGTCGTTGTGAGGTGTTAATCTCACCTCGTTACCCCATGTATACTGCACGAAGCACAACACGCGATTGAGCCAAAATTGGCCCCGATTCAAAATCATCTCAAAAATGAGCTGACAATCGCACAGCGTATGCCCGGCTTAACGCTACTGGATGCATCAGCAATCAAACTTTGTGCTTTTTTGGGGGGATGACTGAGAAGTCCCCGGTGTTTCTTGCAGTACACTCTTTGTGCAGCACACGATGGTTTTGTTTCATGTGGTGAAACATGTCCCTTGTGCTATCTTGCTTCGTCGCAATTTTCGCCAAGAGACCTGCGCTACACCTCTCTCTGGTTTACATCATCATTTTTTAAATCTATACCTTCAAATAATGGAGGACGATTTATGTTTTTGCACCAAATTAGATACACAGGAGTCAATTGTCGCTCCCGTCATATCCCGATCACGTGACTGCCGCCCAACAAAAATCCTGTCCCGCAAAATCACGAGAGAAAGATCCCGTCCCGCTCCCTATGTTGTCGTCTAAAGTTGGGCGCACTCACCGCATTGCAGCGTCATTTTTTAAATCTCTGGCTCTGTCGCCCTCCTGTTGATTATTTGCTCTATCCCGTCCCTATCACGTTTCCAACAGTGAAACTGACTCCCGTAAAAATTGTCACCCTCTATTCTGCACCGCCACCTGCCGCATTTTCTTCCACGCTCACTTCCCGCGATGGTTGCAGTGTGTGTGCGTCTCAGTCTCCATCGCCCTCAATCCCGCCCACATATGTTTGTCATTGGTCTATATCGTTGCTTTTTCGATATTAATATCTTTAATGTTCATATCGAGATATATGATAACGATATGTATCGTTCAGCCCTAATCTGCACCCCTACTGCCTTGCTGTAGCAGTGCAAGTGTCTGTGGGTCAGGTATTGGATTCATTCATTTTATCAGCCACACCTTTAAGTGTGTGGATGAAAGGGATGGCTGAAAGACACACTCTGATTGGGTCTGACAGAGTAAAAACATCACTTTTTCCCACAATAAAAAAAATAACATATTCACTCATGTGGTTTACCCAAATCAGCTCCAGTCCTATAATAACTGACTAATTAACATGTAAGGAAATTAAAAGACATTTGAGCCATTTAGGTGACATGCTTTTTCCAAGATTCTAGGTGATATTGAGATGGTACACCTGACATTTTTTTTTTTTTGCTGCAACATTCATCACACAGCAGAGCTACTTAACTATTTTATTTTACTTTATCTTCAACAAAGAACTGATAGGGAGTTATTCACCTACATTTATTCAGCAAAAGTGGTTGAATAAACTCCTTCACTCATGTCATCTTTTATGCTTCTCTGATTAAAGTAATTCATAAAATATTATTCTTGATATATTTTGATAACATGAAAATATTTGTAACAAACATCGATCAGGCATAACAGACCAGACCAGACCAGACACCCCTACCCCATAGCAATGACACTCCTTGATGACAGCAGCCATCCCCAGCAGGATGCAGCCTGACACACACAAAAACACTTTAGGAACAACTAAAAAGAACAGCACAAGGTGTTGACCTGGCCTCTAAATTCACTAGATCCCAAACTGATCAAGTATCTGTGGGATGATCCACAGAGGCCCCTCCCCTCAACCCATAGGACCCAAAGGCCCCCACTAACAACATCCTCAGAAGGCCCATGTCCATTCACTGATGAGTCACACCTGTTTTAGAAGGACAATGGAGACCTCGACAATATTAGCGATGTGGTCATCATAATAATATGCTAACACCAGGGCAAATCTGGGACGATTTCATGTCCAGTTCTGGGCCCCCCCTCTATCCTGGGCCTGGGACAGCAGACCCATTTGTCGTCCCCTATCGGTGGGCGTGGTTTTATCTATAAATTGTGAACCTACCTTTGCAATGTCCACAGTCATTCCTCTTTTTTATGTAGATAATAAGAAGAACAATCACAGTCACACAGCTGGCCAACAGCACTCCAAGCACGAAGACAACTGGGTCTAATCCTGCTTCCATAGTAGAACCATGAAGACAATCTAGGAAAATGCCAGAGTTAAAGTCGAAAGTGTCTCCATGGAAAAGTCCATTCCATTAAATCCACTGTAACCACCAATCCTTGCTTCACACTTGTTCTTATTAGCTCTCTGAGCACATACCTGTCTCCACTTCAGTTCCTCCACCAAACAGTATCTCTCCACATGTGACCACAGCACAGTAGTAAGTCCCAGCATCAGAGGAGTTCTGTATATTTTTGGACAGACTGTAGACACAGCTTCTCTCCACACCTTCATCACTGCTGTTACTGTGAGTGTAAATGATGCTGGGAAGAGATCCTTGTGATCCAGCTCTGAACCAGTACACATTGTGTTCACCAGGACACTGAACTCGGTTCACTTTGTTCTTGGAGAGAAGTGAACACTGGAGAGTCACTGAGCCTCCCTGCTGAGCTGACTTCAGACGTTGTTCCACATAGACGGATTTATGTGGATGACAATCTGTGGGATTCAGTTAAAAGAAGGTATTTATAAATGATAATAAACCAAACTATTTATTATTGGTTTAATAAGGAATCTGTGAGAATGGCACAAACATGTCTGGTGAAAGAAAAATGGCTTACCTTTCACAGTCAAGAATGTCGAGTTCACAACTCTGGATGAATACCTTTCTCCATTTGTACAGAAATATGTTGCTTCATCGTCTTTGCTGACATTTCTGATGATGAGAAAATACTGAGATGCCTCTTCTGTTATTGTGAACCGTGACTCTTTAAATTGTCCATTAAGAGTTGGTTTGCCAACAATTAAACCACCAACAGTTTGGACCATATGTCCAAGAGACTGTTTATACCATGTAGTGAATTTAGCATCATTCCCAGAAACTTTACAGTGCAAAGTGACATCGTCACCAAGTTTAACCACAGTTAAAGAGATCAGCTGAGAAACATCTGAGGTTTGAATCAGACCTGCAGAAAAACAGACAAATAACAACAGAGTTAGATCATGAGAAGATAAAATCAATGGAACTACCATTACATTAAATATTACTATTAATATGTGTCTGTAAGAAAGAATTGTACTCACTCGCTGTACTAAGAAGAATCAAAGCTGCCAGTCTTCCGATCATTGTGGTGTAGCACTCTTGTCTTAAACCTACTGACTGTCTTGCTCTACTGGAAGCTTCAGTCTCAAGGTGACGAAAGTAGAAATCAGTGATTGGCTGGAATGAAGAAAATAACCTCCCCCCTACATTTAACAAACATGTGCTGTGTTTTCATTTGATAAGAGATGTCCATGGTCATAGATGTTGCTTTTTGGTGGTGCTCTCATTGTGATCTCTATAAAATTCTTGTTTCTGTGATACAAACTGTGGAAGTCTTTTAGCGCTGAAAGCTGTTGCATTGACGCAATGTGTATGAATCCTGAGCTGGTGTTTGTCATTTACTTTGGCATCTATACCTGCACAGCTCAAATTGGCATAAGCTTCATTCGCCAAATCAATAGCAGCAACCTATTAAAAAGCTGTGTTCGGGAAATTGTATAGTCATATTGATATTCATCATATTGATATTCAGTGGGACGGGGGAGGTTCACTTCTCAAAGCAGTGAAGCTGAGAGCATTTGGCAGGTGTTAGAACATTGTTATAACCAACATCTGCTGAACCAGAGTCACATATTATTATTACTCTGAGCAAAACCTTGACATTGATTTATTTACTGGATAAGTGAATTGTATTTTTTTATTTACTGAGACAGCACAGTGTGTTGAAGTGTTTCTGCGACCATTTGTTTAAAATTCAATGAATATCCTGAATATGATGAGATAAGTTATATTTAGGAGATGTTGGGAGAATTTAAGCCTCCAGGCAAATAGAGGAACAAAAGAGGACTTTTGCAACAGTGTGAGTGTTGCGTAGGTGGTTACATGTGGCTTTGAGAGTGAGAGGAAATGTGGCTGAAAGCCACAGAGGACATCAACAAGCGAGGCAAACTCAAAGCTAAGACTATGAGAGACAGATAAAGAGAGCATTCTTATCAACCAATACATTTTTTTTTCTAAATGTTGCAATCTATGGGAGTTTTGTTGAAATCAAATAGTCATTGGAACTCCTTTGTCCTCACACTTATGTGCAAATGACATATGCAAGATATATTCTGGATGTTAACACACAAAGGAAACAAGCTTCTCTTTTTGTAATGCAATAAACATGCTATGACAAACTGTTCGACATCTGGGGTATTTTGATTTCATAGTGTGAGCTGGACATGCTTAACTAGTAAGTCTGTTCAGCTCCATTATTTAAGCGCAGTTCTGTGATCAATACAAGTTGCACTTGAGTTTTCAGTTCCTGATTGTCTGCTGTGTATGAGATGAATAACACCCTCCTTTTTTCTTGTGTAGCAGCTCTCAGGCCTTGTGCATGTGCAACAAAGGCACAGTCACCAGCTACTCTGAAAAAAACAAAAAAAGCTGTGGTGAGTTGTTTCTCCGCCCTTTGACCGACCACTGAAGCTGTTTACTCAGAACAGGTCTGCTGATGAGTGTTTAACTAGTATGATGAGAATGAACTACACGAGGCTTCAGCATTTATCGTTTTAGTTTTTAGTGCTTCTTATTTTCATTCTTGTGTTTTTTAAATCCTCTACTTTATGCAACTGTACCTCTGTTACCTGATAATATAATGTAGAAACATTCATCTGGACAGGCTGTCAGTCCAACAGTGTGCCAAGAGATGTGCAGGATTAATACGATTTTCCAAAACATTCTCACCTCAACGTCCTGCTCTTGCCAAAAAGAATAGGATGGGAAAAGTGAATCAGCAAATCCCTTCATCTGTCAGCAGCTACTAATGAAAACATGTAAAGAAATGATCAGGATACCATGATAGAGCAGGTGTGTATGTGTATATTCATCCTTCCTGTATTCTCTAACATCTTGGTTTTCCAATATGAATACTAATAATAACAATAATATATATAGTGTGGCTATACTTGCATTTTGAAACATATAAACCAGTGGTGTAAGAGCAGCTTCCTGAGATTAAAGCAGAGACTGAGACAGGAAGTACAGCCCCTTTGTATTCACGCCCCTGTTTGAAAGGCCAACCACAGCCACACTTAAGTTTCCATGAACCAGTTGAGTTTATCTTATGCTAAGTTCAGCAGCGCTATACATACAAAGAAATTACATAAAGTACAATTAAAGGTGATATACGCATCACTAGCACCAGCAGTAGCATTTTTAGGATTATTTTTGTCACAAACGAGGTTGAAACGCACATCACATTACAAATGTACAAATAGTGTTAAAACATTTGAAAAATCACTCTCTTGATGCCACATTATGAATTCAAGGGTTCAGGCCGCAGCTGCTTTAGGTTCATGTGAGTTCCAACTCTCACATTAGTACATGTGTGAAACCTTTGATCACCTCTAGATGAATGTGTTTCTGTCATACTGTCACAGTACCGTTCTGCCTCTCCCTGTCAGCAATCCCCTGAATAGAGACTGAGAGAGTGTAGAGGATGGAGGGCGTGACCACAGCCACCTCACTGACTCTGTGTGCTCCTCCTGCTGAAGTGACGGATATTCAGAGTGGGTGGGGCCATCACTAATGATGTGGGGCTTCTGGTTCACACAATATTTAACATTTTGTCTTTGTTTATCACTGTAGCAAACAGCTAGATCATTTTTTTTGAATTTCTATATAACCACAGACATTGATGTTGGTTTATCTAAATATTTTTTGTGATCAGCACTTTTAATGACTACCCTCCGGTGGCACTTACTCCTATCATCACAAAGTTCTTTGAGAAACTGATTTTGCAAGATGCATTAAGCATTGTGATCAAATCCACTCTCTTACAGAAAAAGCAGGAAGTTGGAAAGCATTTCATAACGGCTGTCTTCAAATTCAAGCATCTAGTAGCAGTAACATACATAGGACATACAATACAAAAACTATATAAAAAATAGAAAGTAACTAGAAATAAATTGCTTTATATAACTATAAACTACAGTATGTTAAAAATTGAAAGTGACCTGTTAAAAATATAAATTGACCAGTAGATGTAGAAGTTTTTCTCTTTTTTTTTTCTTTTTATAAATATGGGAACTACAATTACATTAAGCTGGAAACAGATGAATGAAATGAATACATGAGTGAAAGTCACACTCATCACATGTAGCAGAGGTAGACAGACATGACAACAGTGTCCAGTAAGTAGTGCAAGAAGATTTGTCCATTGTCTATTGTGCCTCGTGTCATCACTGAGAGCTGTTGTACGGTCTGATGGCCAGGGGGACGAAAGAGTTCTTCAGTCTGTTGGTGGAGGGGGATTGAGACACCAGCCTGCCACTGAACACACTCCTCTGCCTGATGAAGGTGCAGAGGGTGGTGGGCGTTGTCCAGTATGGACAGCAGAACATTCACATTTATACATTTATAGCACATTTACAGCAGGAACCTGTGTTTTAAGCTGACATCAGACAGGCGTATGCTCATCAATGAAATGCAAAACATCGGTTTATCAGCTGCAAAGCAAAGTGTTTCAGCACATTCAGCACCATGGACAGCTCCAAGTAGTTGTTATGAAGATCACTGTCATGTATGTCCCAAAACCTCCTGGAAGCAGAAGACGTAGGTCCTTTCAGTGCATCTGGAGTATGTTCTGTTACGTCATGTATGTTATGTCATGTCATGACATAGTATGTTATTGAGAAGAACAAAACCCTCTCTGTCATAAGAACAGACAACAAGTTCAAGTAGTTTCCTACCCCACATCAGTTCATGTGAAGCAGCTGAAACTTTGATCACCTCCAGGTCAGGGTGTTTTTCTGATACTGTGGCACTGGTTCTCTGTAGAGAGTAAAAAGAATGAGCTCATAACCGCAGCCACCTCCCAGTCTCTGTATGCTGTGCTCTTCCTGCTGATGTGACTGATGTTCAGAGTGGGTGGGTCATCACTGATGACGTGGAGCTCCTGTAGTGCTTGATTCACAGGATACTAAAATGGCTCCATTCTTTTAACATTGTGGCAAATGGTTGGATACATCAAACACAGTATTTAAATTCATATGCTACTGAGTGACACACTCATGTTGTAGCACACATACATGTATGTTTGATTATTTTTCATATGATGCATTTAAATGTAATGATTCAGTTGAATGCAGGAAACCACTACAGAGCATTTAAAGTTTGGCAAGAAATACTGGCCCCAGGGGGTGAACCCTACATTTTGCCCAGTCAGATAGAACGTTATAACACATTTGGTTTAGCTCTCGAATAAAATGTTGGTTAGTTGCATTGTGGTTAAGGTAGGATCCATTGCCTTCAAATGTGATTCATAAGCAGATATGAGAATACTACATTGTTTTAATAAAATTCAGGGCATTCTGATTACTGATGTTTCAAAATAAAAACTGTTCCCCAAACTTTGGACAAAATTGCAGTATCCCTTTAAGTAGAACTTTTGTCATTATTTAATACACATTACAATCTTGTGTAAACTCTTTTAGCTGCCTAAGCTCAACCATACCTAAAACATAATGTTAGAAAAGGAAATCCCTGGAATGAATCTTGTGTTTTGTAGGATTATTTGCTTCAAGGTTTGGTTTGATCATCTTTTTTTCTCAACTTCTTTTCATTAAAGGTTGAATCAGTTTTTTTTGGAAATCTGATAGCAACCTCACAAATATTGTGGAAACAAAAATATCACTAAACCTGATTAATGACATGGACAAAGTGTCTGTCAGTAACACTGTCAGTTGTTCATGTCGTGTATTTACTGTGTGTTAGTTACAGAAAGCCACCATGTTGGTGTTGTTTCGTGTGCTCAAGTGTGAGAAATAGTAGATATAATGTCCCCTGGTGTAGTACAGTGAATATCCTGTATAACAGTAGACCAATCAGATCTCTCTAAAATTGTTCCCTCCCACTTGATTTTCTTACTTTAAAGTGAACCATTTTACAACATGCTCTTATTTTAATGCAGACACAGTGGGATTATTCAGAAAATGCTGGTCATATTTTATCTATTGCTGATGCTCAGAGTGGGACGTAAGTATAAGAAGAAAGCTCAGACTTATTCCACATGCTGTATATAGTGTTAACTAGATGAGTGTTGTCTTGGAGTTTACAATATGTCACAAACAAATCTGTTCCTCTCGTCTGTACGTAAATGATTCTGTCTCTGTTGTTATATAGCGATGTATTTGTCTTTTTTTTCCAGGGTGCTCAGATGATCATAAGTTTGTAACAAAGACTGTTGGTGTTGGACAAAATGTGACTCTTACATGTGCTCGTCAGGAATCTTCAGAACAAGAATCCTTGTACTGGATCAGGATTATTTCTGGGAAATGGCCTGAATTCTTGGGAGGAACGTTGTCATTTGATATCTCTGGTGTTGATAAGACTCCTCAGACTACAACAAATTCTCACATTACAGCAAAAAACGAGCCGGGAACGTTTGTTCTCCGTATTAGTCAAACTAAGCTCAGTGATACTGGATTTTACTACTGTTTAAAAACCTCAAAATCTCAGCTCAAAATGACATTTCTGAATGGAACGTTTCTGAGAATTAAAGGTAAACAAATGTTAACTTGTGTTCTCATGTATATAATTCACATTTTATTTCATGTTATTATCAATACTGCCAGTAAAACATTATTTCTTCCTTTATATTTTTTAGGACCAGATCCAGATATCACTGCCATCATTCAAGTGTCTCCATCTGATCCAGTTCGTCCAGGAGACTCAGAGACTCTGCAGTGTTCAGTCCTCTTTGACTCTGACAACAAAACATGTCCAGAAGATCACAGTGTGTACTGGTTCCGAGCCAAATCAGATGAATCTCATCCCAGTTTAATTTACGCTCATCAAAACAGTGGTGATGAATGTGAGAGGAGTCCTGAGACTCACTCACAGAAATGTGTCTACAGCTTCTCTAAGGACATCAGCTCCTCTAATGCTGGGACTTACTACTGTGCTGTGGCCACATGTGGACAGATAATTTTTGGAAATGGAAAAAAACTGGACACTGAAGGTAAGTATAACTGTTTAATAAGAATATTTTAGTATCTGATATAATCCGTTACATAGTGCTGTTAATTATCACTACTTGATGTTTCATTTTTATTTTTTTATTTTTTTTAGCACTCAACACTTTGGATGTACAGGCCAATATAGTTATATTTGTGTTATGTGCTACTTTGGCTACCAGTCTGATTGTTATAGCCTTCCTCATTTATACCATCAAGAAGAAAAATCATGACGGTAATTAATCTAATCAGTCCATCAAACTGTATTTCATAAAAGCCTAAAATACATTTTCACTGTTGATTTATAATTAACTGACATTATCTGTCATTTTAAATTCTCTGTTGTTTTGCAAACAGATGCTCCGGTGAAAGGTCAGCAGGTAAGGTGAACAAATGAGAAAAGACAGAAAATATAATTGGAATATTTTTTATATTTTTCTCTACATAAATATAAATGTCACCAGTGTTGGGAACGTTACTTTAAAAAAGCAATTAGTTATAGTTACTCACCACTACAGTGAAATTGACTCCGGTACAGTGCGACTCCCGTGGGAATAAAGTGACTCACGAAAGTCCCGTAAAATTGTGACCCTATAATTGAATCAATGCATGGTAACGCACCGCATTTAACATCCAGTAACAGTAACGGCGTTGTAATGACGGGAAAAGTAATTATAGTTAGATTACCCCGATACTGAAAAAATAACGTTGTTATTCCAAACACTGAATATCACCTGCCATCTCATAACATTGTTACATTATTTTCTTATCTATCCTCAGAGAGATGAAGATACATTAGTTTATTCTGCACCAAACATCAAAACGAGGAAAGCTGGCAAAGCAGAGAGAAAGAACGCACAAAGAACAGAGGAAGAGATCATCTACTCTGATGTCAGAGCTTAAAACATCATAAAATCTTGTAATTTTGTTTCTGGTACAATGCAAGAAATATAAAATGTAATCAGTATCTGGGCTTTATTTTTACTATGAATCACTAATGTTACAGTCAAACGTATATTCTGTTCAGTCTTTTCAGAGTTGTTGCATGACAAGGAAGTTTATCATTATGGTGAAAAAATACCTGCATATTTTAGAATTTTAATAATTTATCATTAATTCTGTCTTGCTACTTTTCTGTTTTGTCACAGATTAAGACAGTTGAAGAAAAAGAATGTTTCACATCTATCTTCTGTCTGATTTTAATTACAATAGTGCATCAGTGCAAAGTCTAAAAACAATGTACCACATCTCTAATAGGAGTCCACATAAAAATAAAAACATGTTGTATCATTGTTCTCTGTTATTTTCATTTTTATATTGGTAAAAGTTTTGTTTTATGGTTAAGAATTTGTTTCCATGAGTTCCTGTTCATTTTGACAGTAAATAGTTCAGACTGAAATTCTGAGGTATACTGTTGCCATCCATTGTAAGGCAACACATCTGCACATGCTGCAGGTACAACAATACATTTCACTGTGCATTGTACTATGTATAACTGTGCATGTGACCAATAAACCTTATCTGAATCTGAATCTGAATCTGAATCTGAATCATCTGTTCATCAGCTGCAAAGCAAAGTGTTTGAGCACTTTCAGGACCATGGACAGCTCCAAGTAGTTGTTATGAAGATCACTGTCATGTATGTCCCAAAACCTCCTGGAAGCAGAAGACGTAGGTCCTTTCAGTGCATTTGGAGTATGTTCTGTTACGTCATGTATGTTCTGTTACATCATGTATGTTATGTCATGTCATGACATAGTATGTTATTGAGAAGAACAAAACCCTCTCCTGATCTCACAGCACACTGCAGAGGCCTTTTGAATGTCTGTCATAAGAACAACAAGCTAAACCACATTCACCAGCTACACAGACAAGAGCTGTGGTGACCTGTTTCTCTGCCCTTTGACCAACCACTGAAGCTGTTTACTCAGAACAGACCTGCCTATGAGCTCAGGACGAGAAGGAGCTTTAAATGAACAAAAGTAGATATAAAGTTTTAAAATATATGATTTCTAAAACAACTGCATGCATTTACAATCTTAAAATGTGCAATAATATTCGTACTAGCTTATTTTATGTATTTATTCATTCCCCCTTTATATTGACAGACTGCCAGTCCTTCATTGGACCAAATGATGCACAGGGACAGCAGGACTGTCAAAGTCTCACCCTTTCCAAAAAAGATCAGGGCGGTATAAATGATTGATTAGCACCTCCCATCATCTGTCAGCAACAGACAATGAAAAACTGAGAGAGATTGAGATTAAAAACACTCAGGATTAGAGTGTACCCTTCCCTTGTGTACACCTTGACTGTCCCTGAATGATCCAGTTCATCCAGGAGACCCAGTGACTCTGCAGTGTTCAGATATACTGTTAATAATAATAACACTATATAGTGTTGTTGTAGTTTTGTTCTTAAAACAGATAAAACTGTGGTGCATGACCAGCTTCCTGAGCTTAAAGCAGAGACTGAGACAGGAAGTACAGGCCCTTTGTACTCACACCACTGTTTGAAAGGCCAACCACAGCAATGTTTCCATCAACAGTTGTGTTTATATGTGTCTTTCTATGTTTAAATAGCAACAGTGCTGTACACACAAAGAAAACCTGCACACAGAGAGAAGGACACACAGTAGAACAAACTATTTTCTGTCAGTGTTTTAGTTTAAATAACATTTTATTGTTACTTATCCTGTGTCCACTCTTATGTTAAACTATTCATATGTGTATTATCAGTACGAGTACTGAACACAGTGGTGTTCAGAGAAACTTTGACCAAGTTAATTAAATCGTTT
This sequence comes from Planiliza haematocheilus, assembly GCA_005024645.1. Lineage (NCBI taxonomy): Eukaryota > Metazoa > Chordata > Actinopteri > Mugiliformes > Mugilidae > Planiliza > Planiliza haematocheilus. The sequence continues at coordinate 7,902,845 of SRSE01001332.1, read as the reverse complement.
AAGTGCATGAGGATCTATTTATGGGTCTAAACACCAGCTTGTGTTGTAGAATGAACTATTATTATAAGTTTTTGAACTCAGTAACAAAGGGAGGATGTACTATGTGACATTGGTCAGTGGCTGGACGAAGACATGCCTTTGTTCATGATCAACAATACAGTGACCCTGAAGAAGGCCACAAACCAAACTGTTCCAATCTCACAAATACTGATACAGTTTTAACCGTTTGGGTTGCTGTCTCTCTGTTGATCCAGAGATCTAGTCTTTACTTGTCTGGAACTCGCTCCCACCACACACCTGTAACACTGCCTCTTTCCTTCTCTTCAAATCCTGATGCAAAACACACCTGTTCAACAAACCATATTCACCGTAATTGCACTGTTCCATTTTATTCTGTCTTGTTTTTTTTTTTTCTTTTTATGTCTTATTGTTTTGTTTTATCTTTGTACAGTGTTCTTGTGTGTCCTGAAAGGCACTTATGAATAAAATGTACTATTATTATTAGTATTATTGTTGGAGTTCTAGAATTCAAGTCTCAGGTGTTTTATTTTGTAGAGAGTGAAGAGGATGAGCTCATAACCGCAGCCACCTCCCAGTCTCTGTATGCTGTGCTCTTCCTGCTGATGTGACTGATGTTCAGAGTGGGTGGGTCATCACTGATGACGTGGAGCTCCTGAAGTGCTTGATTCACAGAATACTGAAATGGCTCCATTCTTTGTGGCAAATGCTTGGATACATCTTATTTAAATGTACAGAAAACAAACCTGTTATTTAAATTCATATGTTACTGAGTGACACACACAGGTTGTAAGATTAACCATTGCATGTATGTTTAATTGTTTTTCATATGATTTATTTAAATGTAATGCTCAAATTAATGAGGAAGTTGTTGATTGCAGGAAACCACTACAAAGCATTTAAAGCTTGGCAAGAAATACTGGCCCCGGGGGGTGAACCCTACATTTTGTCCAGTCAGATAGAACGTCAGAACTGGGCCTTTCTGTTTGAAGTTTGCATGTTTTCCCTGTGTCTGCGTGAGTTCTCTCCAGCTTCCCACTGTCCAAACACATGCTTGTTAGGTTTATTGGTGATTCTGAATTGGCCTGCATGTGAGTGTTAATGGTTGTCTCTCTCTCTGTGTTAGCCCTGTAATAGGCTGGAGGCCTATCCAGGGTGTACGCCGCCTCTCACCCGATGACAGCTGGGATAGGCTCCAGCAGACCCTTAACATGTTAATTATGTTGATTAATCTTGTGTAAACTCTTTTAGCTGCCTAAGCTCAACCATACCTAAAACATAATGTTAAATTATGAAATCCCTGGAATGAATCTTGTGTTTTGTAGGATTATTTGCTTCAAGGTTTGGTTTGATCATCTTTTTTTTCTCAACTTCTTTTCATCAAAGGTTGAATCAGTTTTTTTTGGAAATCTGATAGCAACCTCACAAATATTGTGGAAACAAAAATATCACTAAACCTGATTAATGACATGGACAAAGTGTCAGTCAGTAACACTGTCAGTTGTTCATGTCGTGTATTTACTGTGTGTTAGTTACAGAAAGCCACCATGTTGGTGTTGTTTTGTGTGCTCAAGTGTGAGAAATAGTAGATATAATGTCCCCTGGTGTAGTACAGTGAATATCCTGTATAACAGTAGACCAATCAGATTGCTCTAAAATTGTTCCCGCCCACTTTTCTTACTTTAAAGTGAACCATTTTACAACATGCTCTTATTTTAATGCAGACACACTGGGATTATTCAGAAAATGCTGGTCATATTTTATCTATTGCTGATGCTCAGAGTGGGACGTAAGTATAAGTAGAAAGCTCAGACTTATTCCACATGCTGTATATAGTGTTAACTAGATGAGTGTTGTCTTGGAGTTTACAATATGTCACAAACAAATCTGTTCCTCTTGTATGTAAATTATTCTGTCTCTGTTGTTATATAGCGATGTATTTGTCTTTTTTTTTTCAGGGTGCTCAGATGATCATAAGTTTGTAACAAAGACCGTTGGTGTTGGACAAAATGTGACTCTTACATGTGCTCGTCAGGAATCTTCAGAACAAGAATCCTTGTACTGGATCAGGATTATTTCTGGGAAATGGCCTGAATTCTTGGGAGGAACGTTGTCATTTGATATCGCTGGTGTTGATAAGACTCCTCAGATTACAACAAATACTCACATTACAGCAAGAAACAAGCCGGGAACGTTTGTTCTCCGTATTAGTCAAACTAAGCTCAGTGATACTGGATTTTACTACTGTTTAAAAACCTCAACATCTCAGCTCAAAATGACATTTCTGAATGGAACGTTTCTGAGAATTAAAGGTAAACAAATGTTAATTTGTGTTCTCATGTATATAATTCACATTTCAACTGATGTTATTTTCAGCACTGTCAGTAAAACATTATTTTCTTCCTTTATATTTTCTAGGACCAGAACCAGATATCACTGCCTTCACTGAAGTGTCTCCATCTGATCCAGTTCATCCAGGAGACTCAGTGACTCTGCAGTGTTCAGTCCTCTCTGACTCTGACAACAAAACATGTCCAGAAGATCACAGTGTGTACTGGTTCCGAGCCAAATCAGATGAATCTCACCCCAGTTTAATTACGCTCATCAAAACAGTGGTGATGAATGTGAGAGGAGTCCTGAGACTCACTCACAGAGATGTGTCTACAGCTTCTCTAAGGACATCAGCTCCTCTAATGCTGGGACTTACTACTGTGCTGTGGCCACATGTGGACAGATCATTTTTGGAAAACAAAAAAAACTGGACACTGAAGGTAAGTGTTACTGTTTAATAAGAATATTTTAGTATCTGATATAATCCGTTACATAGTGCTGTTAATTATCACTACTTGGTGTTTCATTTTTTTTTTTTTTTAGCACTCAACACTTTGGATGTACAGGCCAATATAGTTATATTTGTGTTATGTGCTGCTTTGGCTACCAGTCTGATTGTTATAGCCTTCCTCATTTATACCATCAAGAAGAAAAATCATGACGGTAATTAATCTAATCAGTCTATCAAACTGTATTTCATAAAAGCCTAAAATACATTTTCACTGTTGATTTGTAATTAACTGACATTATCTTTCTTTTTACATTTTTATGTTGTTTTGCAAACAGATGCTCCGGTGAAAGGTCAGCAGGTAAGGTGAACAAATGAGAAAAGACAGAAAATATAATTGGAATATTTTTTATATTTTTCTCTACATAAATATAAATGTCACCAGTGTTGGGAACGTTACTTTAAAAAAGCAATTAGTTATAGTTACTCACCACTACAGTGAAATTGACTCCGGTACAGTGCGACTCCCGTGGGAATAAAGTGACTCACGAAAGTCCCGTAAAATTGTGACCCTATAATTGAATCAATGCATGGTAACGCACCGCATTTAACATCCAGTAACAGTAACGGCGTTGTAATGACGGGAAAAGTAATTATAGTTAGATTACCCCGATACTGAAAAAATAACGTTCTTATTCCAAACACTGAATATCACCTGCCATCTCATAACATTGTTACATTATTTTCTTATCTATCCTCAGAGAGATGAAGATACATTAGTTTATTCTGCACCAAACATCAAAACGAGGAAAGCTGGCAAAGCAGAGAGAAAGAACGCACAAAGAACAGAGGAAGAGATCATCTACTCTGATGTCAGAGCTTAAAACATCATAAAATCTTGTAATTTTGTTTCTGGTACAATGCAAGAAATATAAAATGTAATCAGTATCTGGGCTTTATTTTTACTATGAATCACTAATGTAACAGTCAAACGTATATTCTGTTCAGTCTTTTCATAGTTGTTGCATGACAAGTAAGTTTATCATTATGGTGAAAAAATACCTGCATATTTTAGAATTTTAATAATTTATCATTAATTCCGTCTTGCTACTTTTCTGTTTTGTCACAGATTAAGACAGTTGAAGAAAAAGAATGTTTCACATCTATCTTCTGTCTGATTTTAATTACAATAGTGCATCAGTGCAAAGTCTAAAAACAATGTACCACATCTCTAATAGGAGTCCACATAAAAATAAAAACATGTTGTATCATTGTTCTCTGTTATTTTCATTTTTATATTGGTAAAAGTTTTGTTTTATGGTTAAGAATTTGTTTCCATGAGTTCCTGTTCATTTTGACAGTAAATAGTTCAGACTGAAATTCTGAGGTATACTGTTGCCATCCATTGTAAGGCAACACATCTGTTCATCAGCTGCAAAGCAAAGTGTTTGAGCACTTTCAGGACCATGGACAGCTCCAAGTAGTTGTTATGAAGATCACTGTCATGTACTTTATGTCAAAACCAAAACCTCCTGGAAGCAGAAGACGTAGGTCCTTTCAGTGCATTTGGAGTATGTTCTGTTACGTCATGTATGTTCTGTTACGTCATGTATGTTATGTCATGTCATGACATAGTATGTTATTGAGAAGAACAAAACCCTCTCCTGATCTCACAGCACACTGCAGAGGCCTTTTACATGTCTGTCATAAGAACAACAAGCTAAACCACATTCACCAGCTACACAGACAAGAGCTGTGGTGACCTGTTTCTCTGCCCTTTGACCAACCACTGAAGCTGTTTACTCAGAACAGACCTGCCTATGAGCTCAGGACGAGAAGGAGCTTTAAATGAACAAAAGTAGATATAAAGTTTTAAAATATATGATTTCTAAAACAACTGCATGCATTTACAATCTTAAAATGTGCAATAATATTCGTACTAGCTTATTTTATGTATTTATTCATTCCCCCTTTATATTGACAGACTGCCAGTCCTTCATTGGACCAAATGATGCACAGGGACAGCAGGACTGTCAAAGTCTCACCCTTTCCAAAACGATCAGGGCGGTATAAATGATTGATTAGCACCTCCCATCATCTGTCAGCAACAGACAATGAAAAACTGAGAGAGATTGAGATTAAAAACACTCAGGATTAGAGTGTACCCTTCCCTTGTGTACACCTTGACTGTCCCTGAATGATCCAGTTCATCCAGGAGACCCAGTGACTCTGCAGTGTTCAGATATACTGTTAATAATAATAACACTATATAGTGTTGTTGTAGTTTTATTCTTAAAACAGATAAAACTGTGGTGCATGACCACCTTCCTGAGCTTAAAGCAGAGACTGAGACAGGAAGTACAGGCCCTTTGTACTCACACCACTGTTTGAAAGGCCAACCACAGCAATGTTTCCATCAACAGTTGTGTTTATATGTTTCTTTCTATGTTTAAATAGCAACAGTGCTGTACACACAAAGAAAACCTGCACACAGAGAGAAGGACACACAGTAGAACAAACTATTTTCTGTCAGTGTTTTAGTTTAAATAACATTTTATTGTTACTTATCCTGTGTCCACTCTTATGTTAAACTATTCATATGTGTATTATCAGTACGAGTACTGAACACAGTGGTGTTCAGAGAAACTTTGACCAAGTTAATTAAATCGTTTAAGTGCATGAGGATCTATTTATGGGTCTAAACACCAGCTTGTGTTGTAGAATGAACTATTATTATTATTAAGTTTTTGAACTCAGTAACAAAGGGAGGATGTACTATGTGACATTGGTCAGTGGCTGGACGAAGACATGCCTTTGTTCATGATCAACAATACAGTGACCCTGAAGAAGGCCACAAACCAAACTGTTCCAATCTCACAAATACTGATACAGTTTTAACCGTTTGGGTTGCTGTCTCTCTGTTGATCCAGAGATCTAGTCTTTACTTGTCTGGAACTCGCTCCCACCACACACCTGTAACACTGCCTCTTTCCTTCTCTTCAAATCCTGATGCAAAACACACCTGTTCAACAAACCATATTCACCGTAATTGCACTGTTCCATTTTATTCTGTCTTGTTTTTTTTTTTCTTTTTATGTCTTATTGTTTTGTTTTGTCTTTGCACAGTGTTCTTGTGTGTCCTGAAAGGCACTTATGAATAAAATGTACTATTATTATTAGTATTATTGTTGGAGTTCTAGAATTCAAGTCTCAGGTGTTTTATTTTGTAGAGAGTGAAGAGGATGAGCTCATAACCGCAGCCACCTCCCAGACTCTGTATGCTGTGCTCTTCCTGCTGATGTGACTGATGTTCAGAGTGGGTGGGTCATCACTGATGACGTGGAGCTCCTGAAGTGCTTGATTCACAGAATACTGAAATGGCTCCATTCTTTGTGGCAAATGCTTGGATACATCTCATTTAAATGTACAGAAAACAAACCTGTTATTTAAATTCATATGTTACTGAGTGACACACACAGGTTGTAAGATTAACCATTGCATGTATGTTTAATTGTTTTTCATATGATTTATTTAAATGTAATGCTCAAATTAATGAGGAAGTTGTTGATTGCAGGAAACCACTACAAAGCATTTAAAGCTTGGCAAGAAATACTGGCCCCGGGGGGTGAACCCTACATTTTGTCCAGTCAGATAGAACGTCAGAACTGGGCCTTTCTGTGTGGAGTTTGCATGTTTTCCCTGTGTCAGTGTGAGTTCTCTCCAGCTTCCCACTGTCCAAACACATGCTTGTTAGGTTTATTGGTGATTCTGAATTGGCCTGCATGTGAGTGTGAATGATTGTCTCTCTGTGTTAGACTGGAGGCCTATCCAGGGTGTACGCCACCTGGATAAACTCCAGCAGACCCATAACATCTTAATTATGTTAATTCATCTTGTGTAAACTCTTTTAGCTGATTAAGCTTAATTATACCTAAAACATAATGTTAAATTAGGAAATGCCTGAAATGAATCTTGTGTTTTGTAGGATTATTTGCTTTAAGGTTTGGTTCGATCATCTTTTTTTCTCAACTTATTATCATTAAAGGTTGAATCAGTTTTTTTGGAAATCTGATAGCAACCTCACAAATATTGTGGAAACAAAAATATCACTAAACCTGATTAATGACATGGACAAAGTGTCTGTCAGTAACACTGTCAGTTGTTCATGTCGTGTATTTACTGTGTGTTAGTTACAGAAAGCCACCATGTTGGTTTTGTTTCGTGTGCTCAAGTGTGAGAAATAGTAGATATAATGTCCCCTGGTGTAGTACAGTGAATATCCTGTATAACAGTAGACCAATCAGATCTCTCTAAAATTGTTCCCGCCCACTTGATTTTCTTACTTTAAAGTGAACCATTTTACAACATGCTCTTATTTTAATGCAGACACACTGGGATTATTCAGAAAATGCTGGTCATATTTTATCTATTGCTGATGCTCAGAGTGGGACGTAAGTATAAGAAGAAAGCTCAGACTTATTCCACATGCTGTATATAGTGTTAACTAGATGAGTGTTGTCTTGGAGTTTACAATATGTCACAAACAAATCTGTTCCTCTTGTATGTATGTAAATTATTCTGTCTCTGTTGTTATATAGCGACGTATTTGTCTTTTTTTTCCAGGGTGCTCAGATGATCATAAGTTTGTAACAAAGACTGTTGGTGTTGGACAAAATGTGACTCTTACATGTGCTCGTCAGGAATCTTCAGAACAAGAATCCTTGTACTGGATCAGGATTATTTCTGGGAAATGGCCTGAATTCTTGGGAGGAACGTTGTCATTTGATATCGCTGGTGTTGATAAGACTCCTCAGATTACAACAAATACTCACATTACAGCAAGAAACGAGCCAGGAACGTTTGTTCTCCGTATTAGTCAAACTAAGCTCAGTGATACTGGAGTTTACTACTGTTTAAAAACCTCAACATCTCAGCTCAAAATGACATTTCTGAATGGAACGTTTCTGAGAATTAAAGGTAAACAAAAGTTAATTTGTGTTCTCATGTATATAATTCACATTTTAATTCATGTTATTATCAATACTGCCAGTAAAACATTATTTCTTCCTTTATATTTTCTAGGACCAGATCCAGATATCACTGCCTTCACTGAAGTGTTTCCATCTGATCCAGTTCATCCAGGAGACTCAGTGACTCTGCAGTGTTCAGTCCTCTCTGACTCTGACAACAAAACATGTCCAGAAGATCACAGTGTGTACTGGTTCAGAGCCAAATCAGATGAATCTCATCCCAGTTTAATTTACGCTCATCAAAACAGTGGTGATGAATGTGAGAGGAGTCCTGAGACTCACTCACAGAAATGTGTCTACAGCTTCTCTAAGGACATCAGCTCCTCTGATGCTGGGACTTACTACTGTGCTGTGGCCACATGTGGACAGATCATTTTTGGAAATGGAAAAAAACTGGACACTGAAGGTAACTGTGTTATTGTTCCTTTGGTTATATAGTAAACTGTCACTGTCAGCAACTTTGTTTTAAGTTATTAAAAACAATATTTTCCGACCAGTTTTTAATTTGTCATTGTTCTTCTTCTTGTTATCATTACAGAAACCAACATGTGGTCACAGACGGTCATCTCAGTTATTTTTCCTCTGTGTGCTGTCCTGGTTATAAGTCTGATTGTTACAGCTTTCTTCATTTATGACAAATGTGATTGTTGCAGTGGTAATAGTAGTTACATATTGTATTCTAGTCTTAACGTAATAACAAATGAAGCCTTCTGTTACTGATATCTGTGTATTTTCTGCTTCATAGGTCCTACTGCAGTTGTTGTGCAAAGAAATAGTGGTGCAAGGGAAACTCTGCAGGTAATGATTTTATCTGCAGATTAACCTAAACAAAAATTCTGGACTTTTTTTTTTACTTTTTCATGTAATGTATTTTCTAAGAGAGGTGAAGACACATTGGTTTATTCTGCTGTCGTCTTCACCATGATGAACGGGGACCATGGTGGAAGAAGGAACGCAAAAGCAGCAGAGAGAGAGAGGATGTACATGGCTCTGCAGGCTTTTAGTCTGGATTAGTGTTTATTTTAGCATCCAGTTGATATTTGTTTGGAGCGTGAATGTTTGACACATTGAACCACTGGTAATACTGTACGGTATTATCATTTTATTTCTGTCTTTCTTATACCAATGATAAAATAAATAAATAAATAAATCAGATTTTCAAGTTTCTGAGAAATGCTAAATTCTGTAGTTCTTACAAATATATTATTGTGAGTTGCAGCTGTTTCTGTTTCATTACTTTGTTCTATCAACCAATGTAAATAAATAAAACACACTTTATCTCAATATGTGGAATCAGTGAATCACGATTAATATTAAAAAAACACTGAGTTCATCAAGTTAGAATCTTTAGTTTCACAGATATATTAAAATTCTTCATCTTGCAGAATTGCAGAAATACAGTTTGTCAACAAACTGAAAAGCTGATGCTCTCCATCACGACAGAAAACAATGTATTTCAGTCACATTCTGGCTGTTTTCTCTAACTATGGGATGGCAGCTGGCTATAAGAAGCTCTGTGTGAACGTCCAAGCTGAAAGACTTAGGGAGAGGTGGACTGGCTCTGCTCTGACTATAAAGAGAGGTGTTACCCAGTGTGGGAGTCTGCTCTGACAACAGACTACACACACTCTGAGCTCTCTCTCCTCTTCTTCACTCTTGTCACTCATTTTGTGGAGACACTCAGTGCTTGATAGTTCTTTGTTTCACCATCCTGCAATGATACAGAATAAAAAAATGGCAGTGTTATTGAACATTTAGACCTCATATCTACAGCATCTTCAGATAACTGAACCATGGTGATTGCTGTATCTGTGCGACAATAACATTTGCCTGAGTCTGAATATGACACAACAAATACACAACAAAATACACTTGTAATATAATTTACAAACAGCATCAGCAGTATGCAGGAAAGACCAATAACAAGTATACAATCTGGTCTTGTTCATTTAATTCATTATTTTAGGCCCTGTGTAATGCTCCTATAGTGACATACTGTATAGACCTTGGTTGCTTAGCAGTGACTGTACAGTGAGCTACAACATCCCTTTATTTCATTTCTAAGATATTTACCAGAACCTGATCGATCCAGTGTTGACTGGTCATGTTGAAGATCATTGGAGGTTCTCACTTCTCCTTAAACGTGAATAAAACACATTCTCAGTGTGTGAATGAACAGGGAGTATGGTTACAGCTTTCATAGCAGTGAGATCTTATCGTCCTCTCTTTTAGGATTGAAGGTGTGCCCTGCTGTGGTGAGCTTAATGTAGCTCTAATGAGACCCACTGACTTGCTCTGCTATGGCACTGAGATGTCAGGAGTGACATGATTTGTTCAGGGACATCTTTGGAGTCCTGGGTCCTGTTGAGGACCAAAATTCCAATCATCTAATGAAAAATGTCACAGTGACTGACCTTTGACCCCTTGGATCTAAAATCACTAAATTGTTGTAGTCAGTTAAATTCTATTTTGTCTTTTTTGGAAAATGGGTTGTTAAGCTTTGGCAAACATGTGTATTATGACATCACAATGATCTTTGACCTCTGACAAAGTGTAGTCACTTCATCCTTGAGTCTAAGTGAACATATGTACTGTTTTAAAGTAACAACTGACAGAGTTAGAGGCTTACAAAATGGTTAAAAATGTTTTACACGTGAAAGTAGACTCGGCTTTCTCTTGGTGATCTAATGTGTTTGTATTATTACTTAATGATAAATAATCAATTTTGATAATTCTGAGTGCGCTCCCAGCCAGAGGGGAGGACACACTCGTTGTGACCGAGCGTGACGTGAGGAGGGTGTTTAAAGGGGGCTGGACCAGATGGGATTAGTGGACAAGTCCTCAAAACCTGCACTGATCAGCTGGTGCCTCTGTTTACAGTGATATTCAACCTCCCACTCAGATAGTTTGTGATCCCATCCTGCTTTAAGAAAACCATATTAATCTCTGTCCCAAAGAAACCACACCCCAGCAGTTCCAATGACTTCAGCCCCCTGACTCTCAACACTGGATCCACCCAGGGCTGTGTGCTCAGCCCTCTGCTATACTCGTTGTACACACATGCCTGCGAGGCCACGTCAGACTCCAACATCATCATCAAGTTTGCTAACGACACTGCTGTTGTAGGACTAATCTCCCATGATGACAAGACAGCCTACAGGAGGGAGGTCTCCCACCTGTAGGACTGGTGGAGGAGCTGATCGTGGACTTCAGCAGGAAACAGCAGAGGAACTTGCATCCAGTTATTATGAGTGGCTCTGAGGTGGACAAAGTGGACATTTTCAGATACTTGGGAGTCATTGACTCATCACCCGAACGCCATGGTGAAGAAGGCCAGACAGCGTCTCTACCTCCTCAGAGACTTTAATCTCCCTCTCAAGGGGCTCAGGGACTTTTACACTTGCAACAATGAGAGTATCTTGTGTGGGAGCACCACCACCTGGATGGTAAATTGTACCAGGCAGGACTTCATGGCGCTCAAAACGGTGGTCCGTTCATCAGAGCGGACCATCAGAAGCCCCCTCCCCAGCCTGCAGGACATTTACACAAAACATTGCAGGTTAAAGGTCAAGAAGATCCTGAAACAGTACAGTCACCTCAGACACTCTGTCTTCTCCCTACTGCCATCAGGCCGGCATTTCCGCTGCCTGGTGACAAAACTGAGAGTCTGAAGAAGAGTTTCTATCCACATGCCATCTGTCTGCTCAACTCTGAGCCTTCAACTGGACCTAAATACCACTGCACCACTGCACTTAAGTCACAAAGCTGTTTTCAATACTGTAAATGTGTATTATATACGAACTACACCCTCTGAGCTTACATTTCAAGTTTACAGTCTGTATTTTATATTATAGTCTAGATATTTTATTTTTCTCATTTTTTTGCACTCTCATTTGCACTTGTATTGTTTACTTTGTGTGTTACGTGCAGTTACTACTGTTTTACTGTAGTTCTTTTTTACTACTGGCTGCAGGTACAAAAATATATTTTACTGTGTATTATACTATGTATAACTGTGCATGTGACAAACCTTATCTTATCTTATCTTATCTTATCTTATCTTATCTGCTTGTGGCCTTTATCAATGTCATCAAACATGTTTTAAATAGGCGTATAGTAAGGAGTGAAATAAGGAAATAAGTATAAATTAACCACTAATCTTATGTCACTGCTATGAACATATATTTTCAGCTGTGCTTTCAGTATCATTCTCTCAGGTGAATATAATCCTCTTTCTCTCTGGTCTCAGAGCACTAAGTAAAGGCCTTGTGCATGTTTGAGAAGAGAACAAGCTAAACCACATTCATAAGCTACACTGACGAAAGCTGTGGTGAGCTGTTTCTCCGCCCTCTGACCAACCACTGAAGCTGTTTACTCAGAACAGACCTGCTGATTAGCTTCTACTACATATGAAGAGAAAGAAGAGCTACTAGTGGTTTCAGCAGGCTACATTTAAAAGAACAACTTGCTACTTATATAAAGTTATTAAAAATGGAACGTGTCTTTGATTTGTACCTTTAATCTGAGAATATACAGTTGTCAGATTAGTTCATGTTTTGTTTCCCTTTGAATCCAGCTGAACCGATTCATTCACCTTTCATCTGAGCAAAGTGACAGTGACAGACAAATAATGCAAAAGTATAACAAGGGGGTACAACATATTTGAAGACAGCCTCAAAGTCCTGCTCTAGATAAAAGGCTGTTCTGTCATCGTTCAGCAGCTACCAATGAGTCACACAGAGAAAAGTCAGAACTGTTCTGATAACAATCTGAATATACATAGGCTGATACTTGTTGCATTTTAAAACATAAAACAGAAGTGAAAGACCAGCTTGATGAGATTAAAGTAGACTGAGACAGGAAGTACAGCCCCTTTGTATTCACTCCCCTGTGTCAAAGGCCAACCACAGCTTAAGTTTCCATCAAGCAGTTGTGTTTATCTGAGTCTTTCTGTGTTTCAGGTGTAATTGTTCTGTACACACAAAACAAGGCATCACTAACATCTCTTTATGTGTCAACACACCAGCATCAGCTCTAATATTTATTCATTAATATAATGTTTGTGAATGAAGTGACACACAAGGTCAACTCAGAAATCAGATGAGCTTTATCTGCCATGTCTATACATGTACACACAAATACGCTCTGCCTTTACCAACTAGGAGCAGTGGGGATCCATGCTCAGCCATGGTCATAGACAGTGTTGTCCAGTTCAGTTCACACAGATTAAAGTGAACTAGCTCAAGTTGATTGTTTTTCATGAGTTATTGTTCAATAGAATCTCTGACTGACCTACCCATCCATCCCCAGCCTGTGATATTTTTCCACCAGCATCTGTACTCATTTTTGACTGTATATACTAGGAGATAACTCAGATGCTGGTGTGGATCAGCTGCCTCTGCAGGGCTGGAGGTGGGGGGAAACTAAAGAAAACTATGTCTTGATTCAAGTTTGTCTTCTGTGTCTTCGACTGGGAATAAAACACAATAAATTGGACAATAAAGTGAACGTAGCCAGTCTTCCGGTCTTTGTCTTTCCATTTTATTTTGATCAGGAGGATGTCTGAGTCCAATAAGTTTTAAAAAGCTGTAATTTAGAAATCACTGTGTCATGCAATTTCTTCCTCCATGATGAGATATATAATACTCAGCAAATAAAATAACCTGTCAATCAGAGCAATGTTGGTCTTAAACACTACTGCAGACTGTATTAGTTTTCAGCCTAAAAGTTCACACCTTAAGAAATAGAAAAGAAACATTTTAGGTTTTTGTTGCCATTCACCTCTTGTTTTTTTCTTATTTGCTTTGTTATAGAAAACCACTGTGAACATGAAGCAGAAGCTAGGTGTTGTTTCATGTGCTCAGACTGGAAAGATAATTTCCTCTGTGGTAGTACAGTGACATACCAGCGGAAAAATAGACCAATCAGATTGACAAATATTTGGTCCCTCCCACTTGATGCGATTACATTAAGGTTGAACCATCTTACAACATCCTCTTATTTTAACGCAGTCACACAGAGATCCATCAGAAGATGCTGATCATATTGTATTTACTGCTGATGCTCAGAGTGGGGCGTAAGTATAGAAAGTCAGCTTCTTTCCATATTATGTACATTTTACATGTCATTTCTTGCAGATATCTTTCAGACCATGGCATATATACATCTGATTGTCACTGCTCTGTTTAATCTTTAGGATGCACAGATGATCTGACCTTTGCAACACAAACAGTTGATGTTGGAGATGATGTGACTCTGATCTGTCCCCGTCAGACATCTATGTATCAAGAAACCTTACACTGGATCAGGATTGTTTCTGGAAACCAGCCTGAATTCTTGGGAGGAACATACAACTTTGATCATGATGATGTTTATAAGACTCCTCACATTACAGCAAAACAAGAGAATGGAACCTTTATTCTGCATATTAGACGAACTAAGCTCAGTGATACTGGATTTTACTACTGTTTAAAAATCTCAAAATCTCTGCTCAAAATGACATTTCTGAACGGAACGTTTCTGAGAATTAAAGGTAAAAACAAAAGTCAGTTTGTGTTCTCATGTATATCATTCACATTTTAACTGATGTTTTTTCAATACTCTTAGTAAAACATTATCTCTTCCTTTATATTTTCTAGGACCAGGTCCAGATATCACTGCCAGCGTTCAAGTGTCTCCATCTGATCCAGTTCATCCAGGAGACTCAGTAACTCTGCAGTGTTCAGTCCTCTCTGACTCTGACAACAAAACATGTCCAGAAGATCACAGTGTGTACTGGTTCAGAGCCGAATCAGATGAATCTCATCCCAGTTTAATTTACGCTCATCAAAACAACTCTGATAAATGTGAGCAGAGTCCTGAGACTCACTCACAGAGATGTGTCTACAGCTTCTCTAAGGACATCAGCTCCTCTGATGCTGGGACTTACTACTGTGCTGTGGCCACATGTGGAGAGATATTATTTGGAAATGGAACTAAGCAGGACACTGAAGGTAACTGTAACTGTTTAATGAGAATAGTGTCTGATACAGCCTGTTAATATAATGTAGAAAGACACGTGTTCCTAATATAGACTTCATTAATTATCACTACTTGGTGCTTTTATTTTTTTCAGCACTCAACACGTGGGATGTACAGAAGGCCAGTATAGTTATCTTTGTGTTATGTGCTGCTTTGGCTACAAGTCTGATTGTTATAGCCTTCCTCATTTATACCATCAAGAAGAAAAATCATGACGGTAATCAATCTAATCAGTCTGATCAGTCCATCAAACAGTATTCTATAAAAGCCTAAAATACATTTTCATTATTGATTTGTAATTAACTTACATTATCCGTCATTTTAAATTCTCTGTTGTTTAACAGATGCTCCAGTGAAAAGTCAGCAGGTAAGATGAACAAATATGAAAAGAATATTTTTTCCCTCCATAAATTTAAATATCACCTGCCATCTCATAACATTGTTACATTATTTTCTTATCTATCCTCAGAGAGATGAAGATACATTAGTTTATTCTGCACCAAACATCAAAACGAGGAAAGCTGGCAAAGCAGAGAGAAAGAACGCACAAAGAACAGAGGAAGAGATCATCTACTCTCATGTCAGAGCTTAAACAGTCTATGATTATTTTTGTATGTAGAAAACATAAAACTTGAACGTGTATTCTGTTCAGTCTTTTCAGAGTTCTTGTATGACAAGGAAGTTTGCCATACTGAAGCAAAAGTACCAGCATATTTTACATTCTTACTTAATGTTTGTTATTTTTTTTTTCACAGAATTGTATCAGCACAGTGTAACATTTCTCCAAAATCCCAAATGGATTGTGTGTATGTGTTGCTTCTTTAAAATATACCAATTAAAAACTATGTACCAAACCTATAATAACATTTCACATAAAAATAAAACATATTCAATATTTCTGATGCATCATTTCATTTTCTTTGATTTTAAAACTGCACAAATATTGATTCATGTTTCCCACATCCATTTTGATAATATAGTAAAACAGTTCAGTCAGTGATGAAGTTCACAGTAGAAACAACCACATACTCATTGTACACTTGAGTTACACTTAGTGAATAAGAGACACATTACAGACAGTGGGTTAGTGAGATTATTTGTATGTTTTTTCAGAGGGTGGCATGGGGTGGTGAGATACTCCAGTGACACAACCTTCAACTGAAAAAAAAAGCTTGTCATGTTTCAAAAATAAAAGAGGGTTTGTAAAACAGCAGCACACCCAGTGTGAGAGACAAACTGAAAGTGTGTGGGGGCAGGTGGATTGCACTGTTGCTGTGCATCTTGGTGCCACAGGAGCAGCTACGACCCCAAATAGTAAGTGCACAATGAACAGCTTGTATTTTCCACTGCCATCACAGTTTCTCTCTGCGTGTGCATGCTAAGAGATGAGGAACCAGTCAAACTGAGTAAATGTATAAAGGAGAGCTCTAGGCCAGCGTCAGTGGACCATCTGCCTAAATTTGCCCCACACAATATGAACTACTGGAGTTCGGACTCAGTTTCCAGTGGGAGGGACCCATGCAAGACCTTATCAGATCTCGTGCATGGTTCTGTACCACCCACATGAACCCCTCTGATGAAGAACTGATGTCTGTGAGACCACAACAAAAGCAGGAATTGTACAGGACACATGTCACCCTGACAGCTGATGTACACTGTAGCCATCCTATTGTAATGCAGCACATCTGTTCATCAGCTGCAAAGTAAGGGCTTTCACAGCACATTAAGGACCATGGACAGCTCCAGGCAGCTGTTGAGCAGAACACTGTTACGTGTGCCAAACTCTGCAAAAAGGAGGAAGTGGGTTCTTCCACTAAGCCAGATTCTCCAAATGTCCTCATATGAAAGAGTCACAGGGAGATGACCACACAACATTAAGACATCATGCCCAGCAACTGCATCACAGTAAGTAGTTCACCCTGCCACACACCACAGAACAGCAGAGTTTAGTGCCTCCAGCCTGGGTGGGGACAGCTTTGCTCTCATAGCAGTGGAGATGTCCACTTGTGCACTCAAACTGATAATCTGCCAAGAGTCCATGATGATTGATCATGAGCTAAAACAGCTTCTTGTTCCACTACTTATGTAATGGATCTAATTCTAGTTAGTTTTGATGAATGACTTGAGATGGAAATCTAAATAGCCCTACTAGGAATGTTTAGCACCTTGTCTATTGTATCCTAATGCATATCACTTTCAGAACTATTGACATCTGGATTTGTCATGGCATGAAAAGAAGCCAGAGTCTGAAGTATGTTCTCCTGATCTCTCTGAATGTCTGTCATAAGAACAACAAGCTAAACCTCATTCACCAGCTACACAGACAAGAGCTGTGGAGACCTGTTTCTCTGCCCTTTGACTGAAGCTGTTTATTCAGAACAGACCTGCCTATGAGATCAGGCTGGAATTAAATAGACATAAATTGAGATGACATAATATTTAAAAAAACTAAATTTAAATAATATTCGTAGTAGCTCATTTTATTTATTGATTCATTCACCCTTAATTTGGAAGAACTGCCAGTCAGTCACTGGACCAAATGATAACTGTTCACATATTACTACTACTACTACTATTAATAATAATAATAATAATAATAATAATAATAACTAGACAATTCCCCTGCGGGAAATCGCGAGAGTGGGGCTGTGTCGGCAGCAGTTTGCGCTAAGATGACATGATACAACACTACGATGTTACGATAAATGCTACAATTTTTCACCTAATCTTATCTTCGCAGTTGCTATTGCAGAGGCTGTAGTAGTGCTTCGCACAGCCCACTACTGGCCCTAT
The DNA here is from genome assembly GCA_005024645.1 of Planiliza haematocheilus. Classification (NCBI taxonomy): domain Eukaryota; kingdom Metazoa; phylum Chordata; class Actinopteri; order Mugiliformes; family Mugilidae; genus Planiliza; species Planiliza haematocheilus. Next base: position 7,885,205 of record SRSE01001332.1, on the reverse strand, counting down.
AGCTTTGCTATATGGGTCAGTAGTACATGCAGCAGACCCCTCCCAGCTCCACCTGAAAGCCAGCATCAGGCTAAGTCATTGGTCAGCTAATAGTTAACATATATTAGCAGTGAAGTTATGTTGGGCACAAACACACTTAACACATGGATAATTCACCCTAATATAGTCCTGTATTGAGTGAAGTGGTCATAATGTTTTGGTAGCCTGTGACTGTCATGTAAAAATGTAGTGGAGGGGTCATAGTGTCAGGTGTGGCCTAGGCTAAGAGGAATAATAATTAAAACATATTTTTATTGAACTTCTTGTCGTTCACCAGTTTCTGATATTTTAGCTGTGTATAACGCAGCATTTCACTGAAGTTGTAGCCTAATAGATGGCATATTTTATGTCTGCACCGACCTGGCGCCTGTATAAAGCACTAAATTAGGTTTTGACCACATAATGAATGTAGTAACCTAACAAAAACATAGACTATAACCTATAACATTTCATAAATGTTAATGTCAATTTTATATTTCCATTGAGCTATCACTTTTGTACAGTAAATGCATGACTTGAACATTTTCTGTTGACAATATTGTTAGGTTAAAAATACAAGGCAATGCAGATTTAAGATTACACAATTGCTGTAGTAGCCAGGCTAAGCCCAGTGATAGCCTCGTTTTTTTGTCCTATAGTTTAGTTTATCCTACAACATGAACAGAAGGGATTTGGAAAATGAGATAAACGGGTCCAAAACGGACCCGGGCCGGATGAGCCTATGTATCAATTTGCGGGTCCCAAACGGACCCGCGGCGGAGGTGAGGCTTTAATCGCGGATGCGGAGCAGTGCGGAGCCACGGCGGAGTTCCTGAGTGCATCTGGACCCCGATACGGGTCCGTTCCGGAAGCCGACATACATCCGCGGCAGGTCCGCTGCGCAGTCCTTTCGCTGTGTGGGATGATGCACGTTTATGCTTGTTGAACTAGTGGTACTTATTGCCTCTGCGAATGAGGTTATGTTTGTTGACTTTCAACTTGTGAAGGTTTTATTTCACTTACACTGACACGTGTTGTCGTCCAGTCGACTTGTCTTCTCCACAGATCACTTAACTCCTCTTTGCTGCCGCTGCACACGCTGCGTTTCTCTTTTCTCTCTCTCTCCCTCGCTGTGTGTGAAGAGCAGCCCCGCCCCTCAGTGATCAGAGCGACAGAGCGGAGGTTTTATTTATTTTATTTTTTTTCAGAGAGAGACCGAGAGCAGTGCAGGGACATCTAATATGTTAGCATGTTGGCATATGTTAACGTATGCTAACTAACATATGCTAACTTCCGTCGAAGTTAGCATATGTTAGCATATGCGCCACAAGCCTCGCTCCGTCCTTTTTTTTTTTTTTCCCCCAAGCCTCGCTCCCTCTGTGTGTGCGCGTGTGTGACGTCAGTGAGACAGAGCGGGAAACAGCCCTCCCCCTCCTTAACTGCTGCTGCAGGTGCTTTGATTAACCAAGAAGCACAGAACCACTCCCTCGAACCACTGCCATTTACTAAAAACGTAAACCAGTTACTCACAAACTTTTTTCACAGTGACTACCACAAGGCTTCCATGAACACAGACATGTATTTTTTATTCTTCCTAGTGTAAAAAAAGTGGACATTCTAGCGAGTTGAAAACTACCGTCCGTTAAACTTTTGTGACGAAAAACTTTGCTGAATTAACATTGGGTCCTATGGAGCAGTTAGGCTGTCCACTCCTCACTTCTAGGCTTCTCATTCAAAAACTGTGAATCCTATCGGTTAGGTAGACACATTGTAGGCATCAGGACAAGTATGACTACTACTTTGGAGAAAATTTTGTGTGTAGAGTGAAATTTGTGGAAGCAATCACAGTTTTAAAAAAATATTTTGAACATTTTTTCAGAGCAGCCCGCCCTCTAACTGTTGGGCCTCTCACTCTAGCGCGAACATTCCGCGCAATACACACCCATTATAAACCCGAAAAAAACAATTTTCGCGACTATGTCGAAAATAGGTCCGACCTGGAGAAACTGAATAATAGCACACCCGCCCCGATCGATACGCACGTTCTGATGTATTTTTTGTGTATGTGCGATGAACTGTGCGGGAGGAGATAGCGACCGAAAATCCGTGGGAATAATAATAAAAATAGACGCGAGCAATAACAATAGTGGGCTGTGCTTCGCACAGCCCACTACTGACCCCTATAGCTTTGCTATATGGGGGTCAGTAGTGGGCTGTGCTTGCACAGCCCCACTAATAATAATAATAATAATAATAATAATAATAATAACTAGACAATTCCCCTGCGGGAAATCGCGAGAGTGGGGCTGTGTCGGCAGCAGTTTGCGCTAAGATGACATGATACAACACTACGATGCTACGATAAATGCTACAATTTTTCACCTAATCTTATCTTCGCAGTTGCTATTGCAGAGGCTGTAGTAGTGCTTCGCACAGCCCACTACTGGCCCTATAGCTTTGCTATATGGGTCAGTAGTACATGCAGCAGACCCCTCCCAGCTCCACCTGAAAGCCAGCATCAGTCTAAGTCATTGGTCAGCTAATAGTTAACATATATTAGCAGTGAAGTTATGTTGGGCACAAACACACTTAACACATGGATAATTCTAGAAATCCCAACTGATTGGGGAAGGGGGGGGGGGGGGGGGGGGGGGGTCATAGAGTCATGTTCTGGCACCCTAATATAGTCCTGTATTGAGTGAAGTGGTCATAATGTTTTGGCAGCCTGTGACTGTCATGTAAAAATGGAGTGGAGGGGTCATAGTGTCAGGTGTGGCCTAGGCTGAGAGGAATAATAATTAAAACATATTTTTATTGAACTTCTTGTCGTTCACCAGTTATTCATTTTCTGATATTTAAGCTGTGTATAACGCAGCATTTCACTGAAGTTGTAGCCTAATAGATGGCATATTTTATGTCTGCACCGACCTGGCGCCTGTATAAAGCACTAAATTAGGTTTTGACCACATAATGAATGTAGTAACCTAACAAAAACATAGACTATAACCTATAACATTTCATAAATGTTAATGTCAATTTTATATTTCCATTGAGCTATCACTTTTGTACAGTAAATGCATGACTTGAACATTTTCTGTTGACAATATTGTTAGGTTAAAAATACAAGGCAATGCAGATTTAAGATTACACCATTGCTGTAGTAGCCAGGCTAAGCCCAGTGATAGCCTCGTTTATATATACTATAGTTTAGTTTATCCTACAACATGAACAGAAGGGATTTGGAAAATGAGATAAACGGGTCCAAAACGGACCCTGGCCGCAAATTGATACATACATACAATTGATACATACATCCGCTGCGTGTCCGCAGCGGATGTATGTATCAATTTGCGGGTCCCAAACGGACCCGCCGCGGAGGTGAGGCTTTAATCGCGGATGCGGAGCAGTGCGGAGCCACGGCGGAGTTCCTGAGTGCATCTGGACCCCGATACGGGTCCGTTCCGGAAGCCGACATACATCCGCGGCAGGTCCGCTGCGCAGTCCTTTTGCTGTGTGGGATGATGCACGTTTATGCTTGTTGAACTAGTGGTACTTATTGCCTCTGCGAAGGAGGTTATGTTTGTTGACTTTCAACTTGTGAAGGTTTTATTTCACTTACACTGACACGTGTTGTCGTCCAGTCGACTCGTCTTCTGCACAGATCACTTAACTCCTCTTTGCTGCCGCTGCACACGCTGCGTTTCTCTTTTCTCTCTCTCTCCCTCGCTGTGTGTGAAGAGCAGCCCCGCCCCTCAGTGATCAGAGCGACAGAGCGGAGGTTTTATTTTTATTTTATTTTTTTCAGAGAGAGACCGAGAGCAGTGCAGGGACATCTAATATGTTAGCATGTTGGCATATGTTAACGTATGCTAACTAACATATGCTAACTTCCGTCGAAGTTAGCATATGCGCCACAAGCCTCGCTCCGTCCTTTTTTTTTTTTTTTTTTTTTTCCCAAGCCTCGCTCCCTCTGTGTGTGTGTGCGCGTGTGTGACGTCAGTGAGACAGAGCGGGAAACAGCCCTCCCCCTCCTTAACTGCTGCTGCGCAGGTGCTTTGATTAACCAAGAAGCACAGAACCACTCCCTCGAACCACTGCCATTTACTAAAAACGTATGCCAGTTACTCACAAACTTTTTTCACAGTGACTACCACAAGGCTTCCATGAACACAGACATGTATTTTTTATTCTTCCTAGTGTAAAAAAAGTGGACATTCTAGCGAGTTGAAAACTACCGTCCGTTAAACTTCTGTGACGAAAAACTTTGCTGAATTAACATTGGGTCCTATGGAGCAGTTAGGCTGTCCACTCCTCACTTCTAGGCTTCTCATTCAAAAACTGTGAATCCTATCGGTTAGGTAGACACATTGTAGGCATCAGGACAAGTATGACTACTACTTTGGAGAAAATTTTGTGTGTAGAGTGAAATTTGTGGAAGCAATCACAGTTTTAAAAAAATATTTTGAACATTTTTTCAGAGCAGCCCGCCCTCTAACTGTTGGGCCTCTCACTCTAGCGCGAACATTCCGCGCAATACACACCCATTATAAACCCCCAAAAAACAATATTCGCGACTATGTCGCGAATAGCTCCGACCTGGAGAAACTGAATAATAGCACACCCGCCCCGATCGATACGCACGTTTTGATGTATTTTTCGTGTATGTGCGATGAACTGTGCGGGAGGAGATAGCGACCGAAAATCCGTGGGAATAATAATAAAAATAGACGACAATAACAAGTAGTGGGCTGTGCTTCGCACAGCCCACTACTGACCCCTATAGCTTTGCTATATGGGGGTCAGTAGTGGGCTGTGCTTGCACAGCCCCACTAATAATTAAGAAGAAGAAGAAGAAATATACAGTGCTGTATACTTGCATTTTAAAAACAGATAAAACCGTGGTGTATGACTACCTTGATGAGATTAAAGTAGACTGAGACAGGAAGTACAGCCCCTTTGTATTCACTCCCCTGTGTCAAAGGCCAACCACAGCTTAAGTTTCCATCAACCAGTTGTGTTTATCTGAGTCTTTCCGTGTTTCAGGTGTAATTGTTCTGTACACACAAAACAAGGCATCACTAACATTTCTTTATGTGTCAACACACCAGCATCAGCTCTAATATTTATTCATTAATATAATGTTCAAAGTTCAGTTCACACAGATTAAAGTGAACTAATTCAAGTTGAGCAGGTTCCAGCTATTCTTATTCAATAGAGTCTCTGAATGACCTGCCCATCCATCCATCCATCCATCCATCCATCCATCCATCCATCCATCCATCCATCCATCCATCCATCCATATATTTTTTTCCACCAGCATCTGTAATCATTACTAGGAAATGACTAAAATGTGGATCAGATGCTTCTGCAGGGCTGGAGGCAGCTTCTCTACCAGCTGCACCCACCAGGCTGTATACTGAAAACCACATGTCAGATGAGAGCTGTTGAAAAAAATGATGCGCTCAGATCACAGTTCACAAAATTATGAACGTTGTTCATTGAACACGATCATGCACAACACTGGGCATAGAGAGGGTCAAACCAGTGACCTCATGGTCAGATGCTTCTTTAACTACCAGTTCACAGCTCCCCTAAGTTTGTTATGGGCAACATAGATCCCTGACTGAAATCAAACTAGGGACGTTGCAGTCATGTGCGACTGAGATGATCTGCATCAACGTCTTTCTGGGACACTGTGACTGTGACACTCTGAAGGGAGCGTAGAGGATGGAGGGTGTGACCACAACCACCTATACAGCTCTGAGTGATGAGCTCTTCCTGCTGAAGTGACTGATATTCAGAGTGGGTAGTATTGTAATATTTATGTATAAAATAAAATGTTAGATATCTGGATTATTAGGAGCCATATCTGGATATGAATGCAGTATATTAAATCAGACACTAGCAGATGGGTTCTGAGATTGTTTCTAATATTAGGAACTACACCATATGAGGAAGGTGGTCATAATGTTATGACTGACTGGTGCATGTTTTCACCAAATTCTTTACTGAATGCAGGAAAGTATTGTAAAAAAATAAAACATGTCTCTCTTACCAAGACAGAATTCAGAAAACTAAGTAAAAACTATGTTTTGATTCAAGTTTGTCTTCTGTGTCTTCTACTGGAAATCAAACAATAAACTTCCAGTCTTTGTCTTTCCATTTTATTTTGATCAGGAGGATGTCTGAGTCCAAGACATTTTAAAAAAGCTGTAATTTAGAAATCACTGTGTCATGCAATTTCTTCCTCCACGATGATATATAATACTCAGCAAATAAAATAACCTGTCAATCAGAGCAATGTTGGTCTTAAACAGCAAGACTACTGCAGACTGTATTAGTTTTCAGCCTAAAAGTTCACACCTTAAGAAATAGAAAAGAAACATTTTAGGTTTTTGTTGCCATTCACCTCTTGTTTTTTTCTTATTTGCTTTGTTATAGAAAACCACTGTGAACATGAAGCAGAAGCTAGGTGTTGTTTCATGTGCTCAGACTGGAAAGATAATTTCCTCTGTGGTAGTACAGTGACATACCAGCGGAAAAATAGACCAATCAGATTGACAAATATTTGGTCCCTCCCACTTGATGCGATTACATTAAGGTTGAACCATCTTACAACATCCTCTTATTTTAACGCAGTCACACAGAGATCCATCAGAAGATGCTGATCATATTGTATTTACTGCTGATGCTCAGAGTGGGGCGTAAGTATAGAAAGTCAGCTTCTTTCCATATTATGTACATTTTACATGTCATTTCTTGCAGATATCTTTCAGACCATGGCATATATACATCTGATTGTCACTGCTCTGTTTAATCTTTAGGATGCACAGATGATCTGACCTTTGCAACACTAACAGTTGATGTTGGAGATGATGTGACTCTGATCTGTCCCCGTCAGACATCTATGTATCAAGAAACCTTACACTGGATCAGGATTGTTTCTGGAAACCAGCCTGAATTCTTGGGAGGAACATACAACTTTGATCATGATGATGTTTATAAGACTCCTCACATTACAGCAAAACAAGAGAATGGAACCTTTATTCTTCATATTAGACAAACTAAGCTCAGTGATACTGGGTTTTATTACTGTTTAAAAATCTCAAAATCTCTGCTCAAAGTGACATTTCTGAATGGAACGTTTCTGAGAATTAAAGGTAAAAACAAAAGTCAGTTTGTGTTCTCATGTATATCATTCACATTAAATTGATGTTATTTTCAATACTCTTAGTAAGACATTATTTCTTCCAAATATTTTTTAGGACCAGATCCAGATATCACTGCCGTCATTTTTCATCCTGGAGACTCAGAGACTCTGCAGTGTTCAGTCCTCTCTGACTCTGACAACAAAACATGTCCAGAAGATCACAGTGTGTACTGGTTCAGAGCCAAATCAGATGAATCTCATCCCAGTTTAATTTACGCTCATCAAAACAGTGGTGATGAATGTGAGAGGAGTCCTGAGACTCACTCACAGAGATGTGTCTACAGCTTCTCTAAGGACATCAGCTCCTCTGATGCTGGGACTTACTACTGTGCTGTGGCCACGTGTGGACAGATCATTTTTGGAAATGGAAAAAAACTGGACACTGAAGGTAAGTGTAACTGTTTAATAAGAATATTTTATCTAATGTATAGACTTACATAATGTAATTAATTATCACTACTTGGTGCTTTTATTTTTTTCAGCACTCAACACGTGGGATGTACAGAAGGCCAGTATAGTTATCTTTCTGTCATGTGCTGCTTTGGCTACAAGTCTGATTGTTATAGCCTTCCTCATTTATACCATCAAGAAGAAAAGCTGTGACGGTAATCAATCTAATCAGTCTGATCAGTCCATCAAACAGTATTTTATAAAAGTCTAACATAGATGTTCACTATTGATTTGTAGTAATTAACTTACATTATCTGTCATTTTAAATTCTCTCTTGTTTTGTTAACAGATGCTCCAGTGAAAAGTCAGCAGGTAAGGTGAACAAATGCAGTTGTCATGTAAACAGATTGTGGTGCAGAGAAAAAGGATTTTATCAACTGGATTAACCTAAACCTTTTTTTATTTTTTTTCATGTAATGTGTTTCCTAAGAGAGGTGAAGACACATTGGTTTATTCTGCTGCCGTCTTCACCATGATGAACGGGGACCATGGTGGAAGAAGGAACGCAAAAGCAGCAGAGAGAGAGAGGATGTACATGGCTCTGCAGGCTTTTAGTCTGGATTAGTGAGGTCTGTTTATTTTAGCATCCAGTTGATATTTGTTTGGCGCGTGAATGTTTGACACATTGAACCACTTTTTAATATTATCATTTTATTTCTGTCATTCTTCTACCAATGATAAAAAAAATAAGTAAATAAATAAAAAAGTAAAAAAAAATAAAAAAATAAAGGAATCAAATGATTTTCAAGTTTCTGAGAAATGCTAAAATTAAGTTTCAGTTATAATCTGTAGTTCTTACAAATATATTTTTGTGAGTTGCAACTGTTTCTGTTTTATTACTTTGTTCTATCAACCAATGTAAATAAATAAAACAAACTTTATCTCAACATGTGGAATCAGTGAATCACAATTAATATTAAAAAAAACACTGAGTTCATCAAGTTAGAATCCTCAGTTTCACAGATATATTAAAACACTTCATCTTGCAGAACTGCAGAAATACAGTTTGTCAACAAACTGAAAAGCTGATGCTCTCCATCACGACAGAAAACACTGTATTTCAGTCACATTCTGACTGTTTTTTCTAACTATGGGATGGCAGCTGGCTATAAGAAGCTCTGTGTGAACGTCCAAGCTGAAAGACTTAGGGAGAGGTGGACTGGCTCTGCTCTGACTATAAAGAGAGGTGTTACCCAGTGTGGGAGTCTGCTCTGACAGCAGACTACACACACTCTGAGCTCCGTCTCCCCTTCTTCACTCTTGTCAATCATTTTGTGGAGACACTCGGTGCTTCATAGTTCTTTGTTTCACCATCCTGCAATAATACAGAATAAAATGGCAGCGTTATTGAACATTTAGACCTCATATCTACAGCATCTTCAGATAACTGGATCATGGTGATTGCTGTATGTGTGCGACAATAACATTTGCCTGAGTCTGAATATGACACAACAAATACACAACAAAATACACTTGTAATATAATTTAGAAACAGCATCAGCAGTATGCAGGAAAGACCGATAACAAATATATAATAAAATCTGGTCTTGTTCATTTAATTCATTATTTTTAGGCCCTGTTTAATGCTCTCCTGTAATGACATACTGTATAGACCTTGGTTGCTTAGCAGTGACTTTACAGTGAGCTACAACATCCCTTTATTTCATTTCTAAGATATTTACCAGAACCACGATCGATCCAGTGTTGACTGGTCATGTTGAAGATCATTGGAGGTTCTCACTTCTCCTTAAACGTGAATAAAACACATTCTCAGAGTGTGAATGAACAGGGAGTATGGTTACAGCTTTCATAGCAGTGAGATCTTATCGTCCTCTCTTTTAGGATTGAAGGTGTGCCCTGCTGTGGTGAGCTTAATGTAGCTCTAATGAGACCCACTGACTTGCTCTGCTATGGCACTGAGATGTCAGGAGTGACGCGATATGTCCAGGGACATCTTTGGAGTTTGCAGTTAAATATAATATGATTGAATTAGACATTGAGTCAGAACATTTAATGCAGAAGGGCCGCACAGTGGCGAGGTGGTTAGCACTGATGCCTCACAGCAAGAAGGTCACCGATATTTGCATGTTCTCCCAGTGTCTGAGTGGGTTCTCTCCAGGTACTCCGGCTTCCTCCCACTGTCCAAAGACATGCTCATTAGGTTAATTGGTAATTCTAAATTGTCCGTAGGTGTAAATGTGAGTGTGAGTGGTTGTCTGTCTCTGTGTTGGCCCTGCGATGGACTGGCCCTGTGACACTTAACAGGACTAAACGAGTATAGAAGATGAATGAATGAATTTAATGAAGAACATTTAGAGTATTTGGTCAAATTTAGTTGAAGCAAGTATATAATCTGGGTCCTTTTGAGGACCAAAATTCCAACCATCTAACAAAAAATGTCGCAGTGTAGCTGAACTTTGACCCCTTGAATCTAAAATGTCATCTCTTAATCACTATATTGTTTTAGACAGTTAAATTCTATTTTGTCATTGATAGAAAATGGGTTGTTTAGCTTTAGCTAACATGTGTTTCATGAGATCACAATGACCTTTGACCTCTGACAAAGTGTAGTCACTTCATCTTTGAGTCTACGTAAACATTTGTGCTGTTTTATAGTAACAATTGACTCATTTTCTCTTTACTTAGTTGAGCAGGTTTTGTAACAATATGGATTACTACTGTAGTTGAATATTATATTATTGGCATACAGAAACTATTTCTATATTGCACAATAAAAAAGATGGTCTTCAGCAAATTAAGAAATCAAAAAAAATGGGAGGACACACTCGTGACGGTGTGTGACGTGAGGAGGGTGTTTCAAAGTTTAAACAACAGGAAAGTGGCTGGACCAGATGGGATTAGTCCTCAAAACCTGCACTGATCAGCTGGCGCCTCTGTTTACAGTGATATTCAACCTCTCACTTAGAGAGTGTGTGATCCCAGCCTGCCTTAAGAAATCCATAATAGTCCTTGTCCCAAAGAAACCACACCCCAGCAGTTCCAAAGACACTTTCAGATACCTGGGAGTGACCATCTCAGAGGATCTGTCATGGACTCATCACCTGAACGCCATGGTGAAGAAGGCCAGACAGCGTCTTTACCTCCTCAGAGACTTTAAGCTCCCTCTCAAGGGGCTCAGGAAGTTTTATACCTGCATTATCGAGAGCAAACTATGTGGGAGCATCACCGCCTGGATGGGAAATTGTACGAGGCAGGACTTCATGGCGCTCAAAAGGGTGGTCCGTTCAGCGGAGCAGACCATCAGTACCCCCGTCCCAGGCCTGCAGGACATTTACACAAAACATTGCAGGTTAAAGGTCAAGAAGATCCTGAAACAGTACAGTCATCTCAGACACTCTGTCTTCTCCCTACTGCCATCACGCCGCCATTTCCGCTGCCTGGTGACAAAACTGAGAGTCTGAAGAAGAGTTTCTATCCACATGCCATCTGTCTGCTCAACTCTGAGTCTTAAACTGGACCTAAATACACTGCACCACTGCACCACCACATTTTGCACTCTCATTTGCACTTGTATTGTTTACTTTGTGTGTTATGTGCAGTTACTACTGTTTTACTGCAGTTCTTTTTTACTACTGGCTGCATGTACAAAAATACATTTTGCTGCGTATTATACTATACTGTGCATGTGACAAATAGAACCTTATCTTATCTTATTAATTATTTATAGCCAAAACTGATATTTATTCCCTTTAGTACACAGGCCCAACAACAACATAGTAGTATCTCCCAGCTTCAGACAACTTTTACTTTTACAATGATTTGTGCAAAAGAGAAAGAACTATGCAGTGGTTAAAACTCCAGCAACACCTGAAATATATGGAGAACTGTTACAGCGTGCGGCCTTCATCAGTGTCATCAAAAATGCTTTAAATAGGCATATAGTAAGGAGAGAAATAAGGAAATAAGTCAAATTAACCGCTAAGCTTACATGGCCACATGTACATATGAGTCAATGGGGCTACAGCAAAGGTGGGTTGAGCATATAGTCGTGAAGCTAGAGTCAGCTATTGTGCAAAGTTGACCAAGAAAACAAAATGTAACACATCAGAAGACTAGCACCCCATCTGAGCTATCATTACAATGAGATATGTCCTAAAAACATATAAGTAGCAGTTAACTTGTTTTATGAGTCTGAATGTGTGCTATGAATTTTCAGCTGTGGTTTCAGTATATCTATATATAATCCTCTTTCTCTCTGGTCTCAGAGTACTAAGTAAAGGCCTTGTGCATGTTTGACAAGAGAACAGGCTAAACCACATTCACAAGCTACACTGACAAAAGCTGTGGTGAGCTGTTTCTCCGCCCTCTGACCAACCACTGAAGCTGTTTACTCAGAACAGACCTGCTGATTAGCTTCTACTACATATGAAGAGACAGAAGAGCTACTAGTGGTTTCAGCAGGCTACATTTAGAAGAACAACTTGCTACTTATATAAAGTTATTAAAAATGGAACGTGTCTTTGATTTGTACCTTCAGTCTGAGAATATACAGTCGTCAGATTAGTTCATGTTTTGTTTCCCTTTGAATCCAGCTGAACTGATTCATTCACCTTTCCTCTGAGCAAAGTGACAGTGACAGACAAATGATGCAAAAGTATAACAAGGGGGTACAACATATTTGAAGACAGCCTCAAAGTCCTGCTCTAGATAAAAGGCTGTTCTGTCATCGTTCAGCAGCTACCAATGAGTCACCCAGAGAAAAGTCAGAACTGTTCTGATAACAATCTGAATATACATAGGCTGATACTTGTTGCATTTTAAAACATAAAACAGAAGTGAAAGACCAGCTTGATGAGATTAAAGTAGACTGAGACAGGAAGTACAGCCCCTTTGTATTCACTCCCCTGTGTCAAAGGCCAACCACAGCTTAAGTTTCCATCAACCAGTTGTGTTTATCTGAGTCTTTCTGTGTTTCAGGTGTAATTGTTCTGTACACACAAAACAAGGCATCACTAACATCTCTTTATGTGTCCACACACCAGCATCAGCTGTAGTATTTATTCATTAATATAATGTTTGTGAATGAAGTGACACACAAGATCAACTCAGAAATCAGATGAGCTTTATCTGCCATGTCTGTACACGTACACACAAATACTCTCTGCCTTTACCAACTAGGAGCACTGGGGATCCATGCAAGGTGCTCAGGGAGCAGTTTGAGGTTTTGATATGAGCAACATGCTCAGCCATGGTCATAGACAGTGTTGTCCAAATTCACTACAAGAAGTAGTTCAAAGTTCAGTTCACACAGCTTCTTGCTGTTCTTGTTCAGTAGAATCTCTGACTGACCTGCCTATCCATCCCCAGCCTGTGATTTTTTTCCACCAGCATCTGTACTCGTTTTTTTGAATAACCATTGACTATATATACTGGGAAATAACTAAAATGTGGATCAGCTGTGACTCCAGCAGCTTCTCTCCCAGCTGAACCAACCATGCTGTATGCTGTAAATCACATGTCGACAGGCAGCTGTTGTAAGGCTTTTTATTTTTTGTGAACGTGGCTATTTCTCTCCAGACCTCGTGAAACTCACGTCTACGCTCACAGTTGAAAAAATGATGCGCTCAGATTACAATTTACAAAATACGAACGCTGTTCATTAAACACATTCATGCACAACACTGAGCATAGAGAGGGTCAAACCTCATGGTCAGATGCTTCTTTAACCACCACTTCACTGCTCCCCTTAGTTTGTTATGGGCAATAGCAATCTGCTTCAACGTCTTTCTGGGACACTGTGGCTATGACACTCTGAAGGGAGTGTAGAGGACGGAGGGTGTGATTACAACCACCTCTACAGCTCTGAGTGATGAGCTCTTCCTGCTGAAGTGACTGATATTCAGAGTGGGTCGCTCATCACTGATGATGTGAGGCTTTGCTGTTTGCAGGTTCACAAAATATTTTTGTAAATATCACAGTCTCAAAGCTTGCCTCACTGATCTAAGTATTACACTTACATGTGTAAGTGTATGAGACAATGAAATGTTATACCTGGATATGAATGCAGTATATTAAATCAGACACTAGCTGATGACTTCAGAGATTGTTGCTATTAATAGGAACTACACCATATTAGGATATATATTAGGATAAATATTAGGTCATAATGTTATGCCTGATATGTGTATCAGTCTTTATTGAAAGTAGGAAAGCATCGTAAAACATGTCTCTCTTACCAAGACAGAATTTAGAAAACTACAGAAAGTTTGTCATCTGTGTCTTATACTGGGCCAGGACTACTGTAGACTATATTAGTTTTCAGCCTAAAAGTTCACACCTTAAGAAATAGAAAAGAAACATTTTAGGTTTTTGTTGCCATTCACCTCTTGTTTTTTTCTTATTTGCTTTGTTATAGAAAACCACCGTGAACATGAAGCAGAAGCTAGGTGTTGTTTCATGTGCTCAGACTGGAAAGATAATTTCCTCTGTGGTAGTACAGTGACATACCAGCGGAAAAATAGACCAATCAGATTGACCAATTTTTGGTCCCTCCCACTTGATGCGATTACATTAAGGTTGAACCATCTTACAACATCCTCTTATTTTAACGCAGTCACACAGAGATCCATCAGAAGATGCTGATCATATTGTATTTACTGCTGATGCTCAGAGTGGGGCGTAAGTATAGAAAGTCAGCTTCTTTCCATATTATGTACATTTTACATGTCATTTCTTGCAGATATCTTTCAGACCATGGCATATATACATCTGATTGTCACTGCTCTGTTTAATCTTTAGGATGCACAGATGATCTGACCTTTGCAACACTAACAGTTGATGTTGGAGATGATGTGACTCTGATCTGTCCCCGTCAGACATCTATGTATCAAGAAACCTTACACTGGATCAGGATTGTTTCTGGAAACTGGCCTGAATTCTTGGGAGGAACATACAACTTTGATCATGATGATGTTTATAAGACTTCTCACATTACAGCAAAACAAGAGAATGGAACCTTTATTCTGCATATTAGACAAACTAAGCTCAGTGATACTGGGTTTTATTACTGTTTAAAAATCAAACAGCTCAAAATGACATTTCTGAATGGAACGTTTCTGAGAATTAAAGGTAAACAAAAGTCAGTCTGTGTTCTCATGTATATCATTCACATTTTAATTGGTGTTATTTTCAATACTCTTAGTAAGACATTATTTATCCCTTATATTTCCTAGGACCAGATCCAGATATCACTGCCGTCATTGTTCATCCAGGAGACTCAGAGACTCTGCAGTGTTCAGTCCTCTCTGACTCTGTTAACAAAACATGTCCAGAAGATCACAGTGTGTACTGGTTCAGAGCCAAATCAGATGAATCTCATCCCAGTTTAATTCACGTTCATCAAAACAGTGGTGATGAATGTGAGAGGAGTCCTGAGACTCACTCACAGAAATGTGTCTACAGCTTCTCTAAGGACATCAGCTCCTCTGATGCTGGGACTTACTACTGTGCTGTGGCCACGTGTGGACAGATCATTTTTGGAAATGGAAAAAAACTGGACACCGAAGGTAAGTGTAACAGTTTAATCAGAATATTTTAGTATCTGATTGAATCCGTGTAAAATCCATGTAAAAACACATGTATTCCTAATTACAGACTAATTACAGACAAAATGTAATTAATTATCACTACTTGGTGCTTTTATTTTTTCAGCACTCAACACGTGGGATGTACAGAAGGCCAGTATAGTTATCTTTGTGTTATGTGCTGCTTTGGCTACAAGTCTGATTGTTATAGCCTTCCTCATTTATACCATCAAGAAGAAAAATCATGACGGTAATTAATCTAATCAGTCTGATCAGTCCATCAAACAGTATTTAATAAAAGCCAAAAATACATTTTCATTATTGATTTGTAGTCATTAACTTACATTATCTGTCATTTTAAATTCTCTGTTGTTTTGCAAACAGATGCTCCAGTGAAAAGTCAGCAGGTAAGCTGAACAAATGTGAAAAGATAGAAAATGTCATTGGAATATTTTTTCCAGCCATAAATTTAAATATCACCTGCCATCTTATAACATTGTCACATTATTTTCTTATCTATCCTCAGAGAGATGAAGATACATTAGTTTATTCTGCACCAAACATCAAAACGAGGAAAGCTGGCAAAGCAGAGAGAAAGAACGCACAAAGAACAGAGGAAGAGATCATCTACTCTCATGTCAGAGCTTAAACAGTCTATGATTATTTGTATGTAGAAAACATAAAACTTAAGCAGTACTCATGTGTGATTAGAATCACTAATGTAGCACTTGATAGTGTATTCTGTTTAGCCTTTTCAGAGCTGTTGAATGACAAGGAAGTTTGTCATTCTGATGCAAAAGTACCAGCATATTTTACATTCTTACTTTGTTTTTGTTATTTTTTCATTTTTAATTTTTTCACAGAAATTCCCTACATGTATCAGCACAGTGTAACATTACTCAGCAAAATGGATTGTGTGTATGTGTTGCTTTTTAGTAACACAAGTAAAACTATGTACAAAACATTTCACACCAAAATAAAACACATTCAATATTTCTGATGCATCATTTCATTTTCTTTGAAAAGCTTAAAGCTGCACAAATATTGATCCGTGTTTCTCACATTCATATTGATAATACAGTAAAACAGTTCAGTCAGTGCTGAAGTTCACATTAGATCTCATAAAATAGATGCCATAAAACCTCAAAGGTTGATGTGAATTATAGTGAATAACAGACACATTAGAAACAGTAGGTTAGTGAGATTATTTGTATAGTTTTTCAGAGAGTGTCATGGGGTTCTTGGGTACTCCGGTGACAACCTTAAATATGAACTACTGGAGTTCAGACTCAGATTCCAGTAGGAGGGACCCATGCAAGACATCAGATCTGGCACATGAACCTGCTCTGATGGAGAACAGATGTCTGTGAGACCACAGCAAAAGCAGGAATTATACAGGACACATGTCACCCTGACAGCTGATGTACACTGTTGCCATCCTATTGTAATGCAGCACATCTGTTCATCAGCTGCAAAGTAAGGGGTTTCACAGCACATTAAGGACCATGGACAGCTCCAGGCAGTTAAGAAGAACATCAGTGTGTCAACAGTGTGCTATGTGTGCCAAACTCTGCAAAAAGGAGGAAGTGGGTTCTTCCATTGAGCCAGATTCTCCAAATGTCCTCATATGAAAGAGTCACAGGGAGATGACCACACAACATTAAGACATCATGCCCAGCAACTGCATCACAGTAAGTAGTTCACCCTGCCACACACCACAGAACAGCAGAGTTTAATGCTCCACCCTGGGTGGGGACAGCTTTGCTCTCATAGCAGTGGAGATGTCCACTTGTACACTCAAACTGATAATCTGCCAAGAGTCCATGATGACTGATCATGAGCTAAAACTGCTTCTTGTTCCACTACTTATGTAATGGATCTAATTCCATTTACACATGTTTTGATTAAGGACTTGAGATGGAAATCTAAATAGCCCTACTAGGAATGTTTAGCACCTTGTCTATTGTTTCCTAATGCATCACACTTTCAGAACTATTGACATCTGGATTTGTGAAACGAACTGGTAAAACGTTGATGATGGATAGTTCTGGTGATGTAGTGCATTCGTGCAGTTACTGAAGTTACTGTGTACACTTAGGTGTGCTGTAAAATGGTCTCATCGTGTTTGGGTTTAACTTTCTTTTATTTTTTGTCTGAAGTCTGAGTCTGAAGGATGTTCTGTTATGTCATGCATATTATATCATGTCATCATGACATATTATTATTGAGGAGGGCTAAACTCTCTCCTGATCTCACCGCACACTGCAGAGGCCTTTTGCATGTCTGTCATAAGAACAACAAGCTAAACCACATTCACCAGCTACACAGACAAGAGCTGTGGTGACCTGTTTCTCCGCCCTTTGACCAACCACTGAAGCCGTTTACTCAGAAATGACCTGGTTGTGAGCTTGACTGGATTTAAAGAGAGAGGAATTTAGATGACACAGTGGTATATGCCTGTATACAATCTATCAATCTATCTATGTACAATCTTAAAATATGCACTAATATTCATACCAGATAATTTTATTTATGGCTTCATTCACCTTTAATTTGGAAACCACATACAGATTGAGGAGGCCTATACAACGCCTCCCAGTGCTGCCAATACTGTGTATTTTTTACACAGCATGATATAATCATATTATTCTATAACTTAAAAATCTTTATATCTGTTTCTAATTGATGAACCTGCTGGACACCGAATTTCCCACGGGATAAATAAAGCATCTATCTAATCAATCTAATAATAATAATAAGAAGAATATTAATAGTCATACATAGTGCTGTATACTTGCATTCTTTAAACAGATAAAACTGTGGTGCATGACCAGCTTCCTGAGCTTAAAGCAGAGACTGAGACAGGAAGTACAGGCCCTTTGTACTCACGCCCCTGTTACAAAGGCAAACCCGTACATACAAAAAAAAGGTCACAAAGTGGAAGAAACTATTTTTTGTCAGTGCTTTGGTTTAAATAACATTCTGTCATTGCTCTCATACTCTTCTGTGTGTTTAATCATATGTGTGTATCAGTGCAAGGCCAGGGACACTGCAGACCTATATCTCTTTGCTCATGATCAGTAATTATCAAATAAATTTAACCTAATGAAGACCACAAACAAAGATGTTACAGTCTGACAAATACTGATGCTGTTATAATCCTTTGGTTTCCTTTTTCTTCATTCCAGAAATAACAGAGGGGGTGAAACGACCATCATTGGTCCCGGGCTGGAGTTGGACCAGGGTGGCTGTGGCTCAGTATGTAGAGCCAGTTGACCACAAACCAGAAGGTTAGCGCTTCAGTCCCTGGTACATGAGAATTAAATGAATGAAGTCATTTACGCTGCACACCCTCATGTCTTTGCTCATGGTTAACAATACAGTGACCCTGATGAAAACCACAAACCAAATTGTTCCAGTGTCACAACTACTGATACAGTTTTGACCCTTTGGGTTGTTGTCTCTTTGTTTTTCCAGCGATCTAGTCTCTACTTGTCAGAGTTTATGGTGCTGCCTCATAACCAGTTCCAGGGTTCAACTCTCTGTTGCCTTTTTGCCTTTTTTCCACATTCACAGGACTTGATTTTCTCACATCAGTTCATGTGAAGCAGTTGAAACTTTGATCAGCTCAGGTCAGGGTGTTTTTCTGTGATACTGTGATACTGCTGCTCTGTAGAGAGCGTAGAGAACGAGGCCATAACCGCAGCCACCCCCCGGACTCTATATGCAGTGCTCTTCCTGCTGATGTTACACATGTTCAGAGTGGGTGGGCATTTGGACTGCTTGAATCACACAACACTAAAATGGCTCTGTTCTTTTAACATTGTGGCAATTATGAACAATGTCCACCATCCTCTACATGCCATCATAGCCAAACAAAGATGTGGCATTGTTGTGGTATTTTTTGTACAAATATATTAACACATATTTCATGCGATGCATTTAAATGTAATACTTAATGGTATGAGGAAAGAAACTTGCAACGCATTTAAAGCCGGACAAGAAAATATGTTTTGATTCAAAATGAAGATATTCATGGTAATCTCATAGTTTGTAAATATATGTTTACACATACACAGAATAGGTTTTAGGGTTTGGCACTAGATTGACTCTGGACCTTTCTGCAGTGTGTTGTCTATATCTGTCTGTGGGCTTGGACTTAGAAAATGAATAACTGAAATATCATTACAAACCAAGTGGTTGCCATTTAGTTTAAAGGGCATAGACTCCCAAAGCTCTGTAGTAAAATGCTTCTGAGTTGTATTGGGAGGAATAAAGGATCCAATGCTTTTAATATCTGATTCATAACCACATTTTAAAATACTACATCTTTATTTGCAGAAAATTTAATCTCTGTTGCTTAAATACCTAAAAGCATTTCCCCAGATTTTGGAGGAATGCAATAATAAAATCCTTATCTCTGTAAATCAAACTTTTATCATTAACCACAAATCTTGTGGAAACGAAACAAACATGAAACAAAGTCTATTGCTGGTTTTGTTTTGTGTGAAATAGTAATTTCCCCTGGTGTAGTACAGTGAATATCCTGTATAACAGTAGACCAATCAGATCTCTCTAAAATTGTTCCCGCCCACTTGATGTTTTTTACTTTAAAGTGAACCATTTTACTACATGCTCTTATTTTAATGCAGACACAGTGGGATTATTCAGAAAATGCTGGTCATATTTTATCTATTGCTGATGCTCAGAGTGGGACGTAAGTATAAGTAGAAAGCTCAGACTTATTCCACATGCTGTATATAGTGTTAACTAGATGAGTGTTGTCTTGGAGTTTACAATATGTCACAAACAAATCTGTTCCTCTTGTACGTAAATGATTCTGTCTCTGTTGTTATTTATCGATGTATTTGTCTTTTTTTTTCAGGGTGCTCAGATGATCGTAAGTTTGTAACAAAGACTGTTGGTGTTGGACAAAATGTGACTCTTACATGTGCTCGCCAGGAATCTCTGCACCAAGAATCCTTGTTTTGGATCAGGATTATTTCTGGGAACTGGCCTGAATTCTTGGGAGGAACGTTCACATTTGATATCGCTGGTGTTGATAAGACTCCTCAGATTACAACAAATACTCACATTACAGCAAGAAACGAGCCGGGAACGTTTGTTCTCCGTATTAGTCAAACTAAGCTCAGTGATACTGGATTTTACTACTGTTTGAAAATCACAAAGCTCAAAATGGCATTCATGGAGGGAATATTTCTGATAGTTAAAGGTAAATAATTATGAATATGTGTTCTTGTGTTTCTAATTCACATTATAACTGATGTTAATATTAATGGGATGGATAGCACATGTTCATTATTCTTTATATGTTCTAGGACCAGATCCAGATATCACTGCCTTCACTGAAGTGTCTCCATCTGATCCAGTTCATCCAGGAGACTCAGAGACTCTGCAGTGTTCAGTCCTCTCTGACTCTGACAACAAAACATGTCCAGAAGACCACAGTGTGTACTGGTTCAGAGCCAAACCAGATGAATCTCATCCCAGTTTAATTTACGCTCATCAAAACAGTGGTGATGAATGTGAGAGGAGTCCTGAGACTCACTCACAGAGATGTGTCTACAGCTTCTCTAAGGACATCAGCTCCTCTGATGCTGGGACTTACTACTGTGCTGTGGCCACGTGTGGACAGATCATTTTTGGAAATGGAACTAAACTGGACATTAATGGTAACTGTGTTATTTAATTAGAAGAAGTGAACATACATTCAAGTTATTAAAAATAATATTTTCCGACCAGTTTTAACTTCTTCTTCTTCTTCTTGTTATCATTACAGAAACCAACATGTGGTCACAGACGGTCATCTCAGTTATTTTTCCTCTGTGTGCTGTCCTGGTTATAAGTCTGATTGTTACAGCTTTCTTCATTTACGACAAATGTGATCGTTGCAGCGGTAATAGTAGTTACATATTGTATTCTAGTCTTAACGTAATAACAAATGAAGCCTTCTGTTACTGATATCTGTGTATTTTCTGCTCCATAGGTCCTACTGCAGTTGTTGTCCGAAGAAAGAAAATTCAGGTAAGGATTTTATCAACTGGATTAACGCAAGTTATGGATTTTTTTTCATGTAATGTATTTTCTAAGAGAGGTGAAGACACATTGGTTTATTCTGCTGCCGTCTTCACCATGATGAACGGGGACCATGGTGGAAGAAGGAACGCAAAAGCAGCAGAGAGAGAGAGGATGTACATGGCTCTGCAGGCTTTTAGTCTGGATTAGTGTTTATTTTAGCATCCAGTTGTTTGGAGCATAAGTGTTTATCACATTGAACCACTGGTAATACTGTATATTATCAATGTATTTATGTCACTCTTCTACCAATGATAAAATAAATAAAGTAAATAAAGCAATCAAATGATTTTTGAAAGTCTGAGAAATACTAAAATTAGGTTTCAGTTATAATCTGTAGTTCTTACAAATATAATACTGTGAGTTGCAGCTGTTTCTGTTTCATTACTTTGTTCTATCAACCAATGTAAATAAATTAAACAAATTTTATCTCAACATGTGGAATCACTGAATCACGATTAATATTAAAAACACTGAGTTCATCAAGTTAGAATCATTTCTTTCACAGAAGTATTGAAATGCTTCATCTAGCAAATCGCAGAGATACAGTTGATCAACAAACTGAAAAGCTGATATCGTTCTGATCTCAGTGAGATCGTAGTGAGTAAACCTCTGAACATTTAATGCAGAACATTTAGTGTGCAGTGATAGGTTGACTGCATTCGAGTATTTTGTCAAATTTGGTCAAAGCAAGTATATAATCTGGATCCTTTTGATGACCAAGATTCCAACCATCCAAAATTACACAGTGTAGCTGACCTTTGACCTCTTGGATCTAAAATGTCATCTCTTAATGACTGGATTGTCTGTAAACAAGTTCAGTCACCACAGCCTGCTACTGAACATGCTCCTTTGGGAACTTATGGCAGTGTGCAGAGGGTGGCTGTCATTGTCCAAAATGGCCAGTAGTTTGTCCACAGTCCTCTTCTCTGCCACTGACACCACTGACTCTTGTTCCATGAGCGCTACAGCGCTAGCATGCCGGCCTAAAGAGTCTGTCCAGTCTCAGGCTGAGAAACGTGACATTTTTCTGCTGTACCTTGACACTTTAAGCAGGAAGTTGACTCGTCGCAGACTGTGACAATAACAACACAGACACCTCCTAGAAGGTAGGTGAGGACCAAACCAGCACTATAATGTGTGTAGAAATACTTCACAATATGAAGCCCAATATGTAAGTCAGCATTTTTATTTTCAGCAATGTTAATATTTTTCTATTTGATAATGAATGTGCACTTTCATAGTTGTTGTCTGTCTGTTTCTTTCAGCAGTGTCTTTAGAGTGACCTCTTAATAATGGCTGAAAATCTTGGTTTTGTGTTTTATGCCTATTGTGGCACGAGCTCTGGAAGCCTTAGCACCAGACGCTGTTGCACTGACACATTGTAACTGAGTATTTAAATGATTTAATTTGTTATATTCTTTACCAGCACAGCTGCATAAATGCACATGCACGCAGGTGACACAAAGTACATGAAACAGTTTCACACTCTGTCTGGGCAGTTCAAATGGAGGAAATGTGACCAAAAACCACAGAGTACGTCAAGAGATGTGACAAATACAAAGTTAAGGTAGTTTGTGAGAGAATGCACACAACAAACTGAGCTTTCCGTTCGTATCAGCCAATAAATATTATAAACCTGTGTCGAGACATTAACTGCACATTTCTTTTCTCCATGTTTAAGTCATTTAGGTCTGCTGCAATTTAACTTTTACAATGATTTGTGCAAAATAGAAAAAGGTATGCAGTGGTTAAAACTCTAGCAAAACCTGTAATATATGGGAAACTGTTACAGCTTGTGGCCTTCATCTGCATCAACAAAACCACTTTAAGATGGTAGAGTATGAGGTCAAATAAGGACATAAGTCAAATTAACTAGTGACCTTACATGGCCCCATGTACATATGAGCCAATGGGGCTACAGCAAAGGTGGGTTGAGCATATAGTCGTGAAGCTAGAGTCAGCTATTGTGCAAAGTTGACAAAGAAGACGAAATGTTTAACACATCAGAAGAGTAGCACCCCATATGAACTATCATTACAATGAGGTATGTCCTAAAAAAATATATATATATATATATGTGTGTGTGTGTGTATATATATTGTGTATATATATACACACATATATATATATATATATATATATATATATATATATATATATATATATATATATATATACATATACATATACGTAGCAGTTAACTTGTTTTGTGAGTCTGAATGTCTGCTATGAACATATATTTTCAGCTGTGCTTTCAGTATCATTCTCTCAGGTGAATATAATCCTCTTTCTCTCTGGTCTCAGAGCACTAAGTAAAGGCCTTGTGCATGTTTGACAAGAGAACAAGCTAAACCACATTCACAAGCTACACTGACGAAAGCTGTGGTGAGCTGTTTCTCCGCCCTCTGACCAACCACTGAAGCTGTTTACTCAGAACAGGCCTGCTGATTAGCTTCTACTACATATGAAGAGAAAGAAGAGATACTAGTGGTTTCAGCAGGCTACATTTAGGAGAACAACTTGCTACTTATATAAAGTTATTAAAAATGGAACGTGTCTTTGATTTGTACCTTCAGTCTGAGAATATACAGTCGTCAGATTAGTTCATGTTTTGTTTCCCTTTGAATCCAGCTGAACTGATTCATTCACCTTTCATCTGAGCAAAGTGACAGTGACAGACAAATCATGCAAAAGTATAACAAGGGGGTACAACGTATTTGAAGACAGCCTCAAAGTCCTGCTCTAGATAAAAGGCTGTTCTGTCATCGTTCAGCAGCTACCAATGAGTCACCCTGAGAAAAGTCAGAACTGTTCTGATAACAATCTGAATATACATAGGCTGATACGTGTTGCATTTTAAAACATAAAACAGAAGTGAAAGACCAGCTTGATGAGATTAAAGTAGACTGAGACAGGAAGTACAGCCCCTTTGTATTCACTCCCCTGTGTCAAAGGCCAACCACAGCTTAAGTTTCCATCAACCAGTTGTGTTTATCTGAGTCTTTCTGTGTTTCAGGTGTAATTGTTCTGTACACACAAAGATACAGGTATAAGATACAAATGCATCGCTAACATTTCTTTACGTGTCAACACACCAGTATCAGCTGTAATATTTATTCATTAAGATAATGTTTGTGCATTAAATGACACACAAGGTCAACTCAGAAATCAGATGAGCTTTATTTGCCATGTCTGTACACGTACACAGAAATATTGTCTGCCTTTACCAACTAGGAGCAGTGGGGATCCATGCAAGGTGCTCAGGGAGCAGTTTGGGGTTTTTAGGTGTTTGTGCAAATCACCTCAGCAGTGGGCATAGAAGGGGTCAAAACAGTGACCTCATAGTCAGATGCTTCTTTAACCACCAGTTCACAGCTCCCCTTAGTTTGTTATGGGCAATAACAATCTGCTTCAACGTCTTTCTGGGACACTGTGACTGTGACACTATGATGAAGGGAGTGTAGTGGACAGAGGGTGTGACCACAACCACCTCTACAGCTCTGAGTGATGAGCTCTTCCTGCTGAAGTGACTGATATACAGAGTGGGTGGGTCCTCACTGATGATGTGAGGCTTTGCTGTTGGCTGGTTAGCAAAAATATGTAAAGTGGTAATCTCAAAGATTTCCCCAGTGATCAAAGTATTGTAAGATTTATATATAAAATAAAACGTTAGCTATTTATATTATTATGAACTAGGTGTCATATCTGGATATGAATGGAGTACATTAAATCAGACATTAGCTGATGGGTTCCGAGATTGTTGCTAATACAAATTGAACCTTTTCTATTGCTACAGCTTCACATTAATATCACTGTACTGTAAAAGCATGCGTTGACCTTTGCAATGAAGCAGTCACAGAAAATGCCTTGTGTTTGACAGAAAGCTTAGCGCATAATGCTATCCCAAAGGCCCCCACAAACAACATTATGTTACCAGATACCACAGGACACCCTCAGAAGGCCCTTGTCCATTCTCTAATGAGTCACAACTGTTTTGGAAGCACAAGGGAGGGTTCACAATATTAGCAAGGTGGTCATAATGTTATGCCTGCTATATAGTGTATTCCATGTGATGCACTTAAATGTAAATGTAAACTGTATCATTGTTGAATCATTTGATTTTTCCTAAGTGGATAAATATCAATGCAAACTATATTTTGATTCAAGTTTGTCTTCCAGTTTTTATTCTTGGAATCAAACACAACTAATATAAGAAATGACAGACGTTCATTCTGTAGTGTCACTATTTCATGTCCCCAAACAGCAGTCCTCTTATTTAGATTAACTTATAACCATGCCTGAATCACAGTGTTAAACAGTGAAATATGCTTAACTGAAAACACTATTGTTTTGCAAAGGTTTTGTTTGTCGATGTCTTTTGAAGTAAAATGTCAAGATGTGTCCTAAACAGTTAGACTACTATATATTATATTATTCACGTAGTAGTATGTTATTATCAGCTGAAAGGTTCACATCTTAAGAAAATGTAAAAAGAACACTGTTGAGTATTTAGATTGTTACTGTCGTTCATCTCTGATGTTTTCTGTGTGTGAAGTAATAACCCACCATGTACGTGAAACAAAGGCTTGGTGTCGCTCAGGCTGGAAAATGGTTGATATATATTTCCACTGTGGTAGTACAGTGACACGCCATCTTAAAAACAGACCAATGAGAGGCAAAAAACGAGGTCCCTCCCACTTGATGCGATTACATTATGGTGAACCATCTTACAACATATTCTTGCACTGATGCAGTCACACAGAGAATAATGAGAAAATGCTGATCATATTGTATTTACTGCTGATGCTCAGAGTGGGGCGTAAGTATAGAAAGTCAGCTTCTTTCCATAATATTTATATTTTACATGTTTGTTTTCTTGCAGAAATATTTAAAACAATGCATATATACAGTAACTCTGTTTGTCACTGCTCTGTTTAATCTTTAGGATGCACAGATGATCTGACCTTTGCAACACAAACAGTTGATGTTGGAGATGATGTGACTCTGATCTGTCCCCGACCACCAACTTTGTATAACTATGAATCAGCCTTACATTGGATCAGGCTTGTTTCTGGAAACTGGCCTGAATTATTGGGAGGAACGTACGCCTTTGATCATAAGGGTGTTAATAATACTCCTCACATTACAACAAGACAAGAGCCTGGAACCTTTATTCTGCATATTAGTCAAACTAAGCTCAGTGATACTGGAGTTTACTACTGTATAAAAGTAAATTCTCCTCACATGACATTTCTGAACGGAACATTCCTGAGAGTTAAAGGTAAACAAAAGTTGATTTGTGTTTTCATGTATATAATTCATATTTTAACTTGTGTTATTTTCAATACTGCTAGTAAAACATGTTAATTATTTGTTTCTTTATGTTTTCTAGGACCAGAACCAGATATCTGTGCTGTCATTCAAGTGTCTCCATCTGATCCAGTTCATCCAGGAGACTCAGTGACTCTGCAGTGTTCAGTCCTCTCTGACTCTGACAACAAAACATGTCCAGAAGATCACAGTGTGTACTGGTTCAGAGCCAAATCAGATGAATCTCATCCCAGTGTAATTTACGCTCATCAAAACAGTGGTGATGAATGTGAGAGGAGTCCTGAGACTCACTCACAGAAATGTGTCTACAGCTTCTCTAAGGACATCAGCTCCTCTGATGCTGGGACTTACTACTGTGCTGTGGCCACGTGTGGACAGATCATTTTTGGAAATGGAAAAAAACTGGACACTGAAGGTAAGTGTAACAGTTTAATACGAATATTTTAGTATCTGATTGAAATCCATTAATATAATGTGAAAACACATGTATTCCTAATTATAGACTTACATAATGTAATTAATTATCACTACTTGGTGCTTTTATTTTTTCAGCACTCAACACGTGGGATGTACAGAAGGCCAGTATAGTTATCTTTGTGTTATGTACTGCTTTGGCTACAAGTCTGATTGTTATAGCCTTCCTCATTTATACCATCAAGAAGAAAAGCTGTGACGGTAATCTATGTGATCAGTCCATCAAACAGTATTTTATAAAAGTCTAAAATAGATGTTCACTATTGATTTGTAGTAATTAACTTACAAACCCTCATTTTAAATTCTCTGTTGTTTTGTTAACAGATGCTCCAGTGAAAAGTCAGCAGGTAAGGTGTACAAATGTGTTGACAAATGCAGTTGTCATGTCAACAAATTGTGGTGCAAAGAAAAAGGATTTTATCAACTGGATTAACAACCCTAAACAATTTTTTTTTTTTTTTCATGTATTGTGTTTCCTAAGAGAGGTGAAGACACATTGGTTTATTCTGCTGTCGTCTTCACCATGATGAACGGGGACCATGGTGGAAGAAGGAACGCAAAAGCAGCAGAGAGAGAGAGGATGTACATGGCTCTGCAGGCTTTTAGTCTGGATTAGTGAGGTCTGTCATATATCATCCAGTTATTTCTTTGGAGCATAAGTGTTGGTCATTTTGGATCATTTGTAATACTGCATATTTTATCATTTTTATATGTGTAATTTTTCTATTACAGATAAAAAAAATATACAAAAATCATTAACCAATCATTAACAGACTGAGAACAGAAACAATGTTTCCTTCAATAGGAAAATTACTATAATTACATTTGAGTTGTAAGAAGTAGTAACTGCAAACATTTCTGTTGCAACTGTTTCTGTTTTGGTTTGTTGTTTTCTGTAATATATTTTCTATTTTTCATTTTTATTGTTCTATCAACCAAAGCAAATAAATAAAATTTACTTTATCTCAATGTGTGGAATCACTGAATCACAATTAATAGTAAAAACACAAATTGTGGTAATTTGTCAACAAACTGAAAAGCTGATGCTCTCCATCACGACAGAAAACACTGTATTTCAGTCACATTCTGACTGTTTTTTCTAACTATGGGATGGCAGCTGGCTATAAGAAGCTCTGTGTGAACGTCCAAGCTGAAAGACTTAGGGAGAGGTGGACTGGCTCTGCTCTGACTATAAAGAGAGGTGTTACCCAGTGTGGGAGTCTGCTCTGACAACAGACTACACACACTCTGAGCTCTCTCTGCTCTTCTTCACTATTGTCACTCGTTTTGTGGAGACACCCAGTGCTTCAGGGTTCTTTGCTTCACTATCCTGCAATAATACAACATTTGTGTTATAGAACATTTAGACCATATATCTACTGCATCTTAAAATAATTTGTGATGTAAATACGACACTTGTCATTTGTTATTGATTTGTCTGTCTGTGTGCAGGTAAGAATAACAACGTACATTAAACAAAAATCTAGTGCTATTGTCGTTTTAATTTATTGTTTGTAATCTGTAATACTTGAGGAAACTGTGGGCCCTAAGGGTCCCAGGTTTGCTCCATAGCTGTGAACAAGTGGATAGGTCAAACAGCTGGAACATAATTTCCTCTACAGTATAAATTATTATTATTACTCCTATAGTGACATAGTGTGTAGACTTTGATTGCTTTGTAGTGACTTTACAAGCTCAGCACATTTACATCCCTCTAATTTCTTTTTGCCACATTTACCATAAGCATATTTCTCAGATCATTTGATTGATCCATGATTTGACTGAGGAAATTTGATTTGCAGCCTCCTTCTCTTTGTAACCCCAGGACATTTGGTGAAGTTGTTATTTGACTACTGTCCAGAGGATTTGGACCATTCTGCTAGCGTTAGCAGATGCCTTTTCAGATGATGGTGCATTGCAGTAGTATTTTTTGTATTTCAGGACTGACATATGGAGGTAGAACTTAAATCTTTAGTAAAGTATTTCCACACACTTCAGAAATTGCTGCTACTTTGCTGCAACGACTGGGCTCCTCACCCATCTTCTTGGAAAGGTCCATGTTGTTATTGTACTGTGATCAGTGACTAGTCAGCTCAATGCTTAAAGCATCATGATACCACAGTAAAGATAACAAACCAACTAGTTGAATAGTCAGTATAACCTTTGCCTGGAAGATAGGAAGTTTGCAATGAAATACATTATGAGTTAATTTGACGTTCTCTTCTTCAGAACATTTAATGCAGAACATTTAGTCTTTAGTGTAACAGTTATTGAAACAAATATACAATATGTTCACTCAGTTTTTGATTTTAAGCATGATTTGAAAAAGCTACCCATCAAACATTGTGACACACCAGCTTATTCAATGATTTTATTCTTTTTATTTTCTGCATCACTGAACAATAGTTCAGACATTTCTATTAACACATATTGATTAATCAATCACTCCACCAGCTAGCCAGGTTGCAGTTTGCATCATGTCTTTCCAGACTCATATGATACATGTAGTGAGGACATGTAATGTCACAGCTGACCTTTGACCCCTTGGATTTAAACTATCATCTCTTAATCTTTGCATTGTTTTAGACAGTCACATTACATTTTGCCATTATTAGAAAAAGGGTTGTTAAGCTTTGGAGATCATATGTCTAAAGTCTAATCACTTCATCCTTGAGTCCAAGTAAACATTTGTGCCATCTTAAAGTAATAATTGACTAATTTCTCTTTACTTAGTTGAGCAGGGGCCTCATCTACAAAGACTTGACTGGATTTCCTACTGAAACATGGCAAAAGCTCCAGGAAACATTGTATGGCACAAATATCAAGATGTATGAATCTGTACGTCCCAAGTATCCAAGCACATTTCCTTTGTACGTGCCAATTCACGTGGAATTGAGCACACATGTTGGAGTACCCGAGCCCACCCTGTCCACGTCTCCATCTAAATACATGGACAATGGACAATGCTCCTGAGATTCCCCTTTCTGTACAATCAGAGAATAATAATAATAAAAAAACAATAATAAGACAGGAAGAAAAAGAACTTTATAGAAAGCGAATTGGAGAACCTACTCACTGAAGTGGAGGTGCGCAAATAATAAACACAAGAGGAGTGAGTGGGAGTGTGTGTGAGGCTGTCAATTGTGGGGACAGAAAATAGCACACGCGCTGAAGTGAAACAGAAGGGGACCCGACAAAAGTGGAGGAGAGCTGCCCACCGCCAAAGTGTGGCTAAAACAAGCCCTTTAGAGGGTATTATTGGTTTGAAATAAATCTTTTGAATTTAAATTTAAACATGCCAGCATATCAAAGAGGATATCAAAGACATTGACTCATCTTTAATTACTCAAATTATTATTTTAAAACAGACAGTAAGCCAGAGGACACCCAGTCGCAGCCACGTGCCATCAATTCGGGGGATTCCTCCACCGTCGCCGGTGTCTCCAGCGACACAGGCTCGGGCTGGTGCTGCAGCTGTCCGCCCAACTGGCCATGTCCTCACCCGTGCTGTTGTGGAGTCACATCAAGAAATAGTCAAAGCAATAGGTGGCATAAATGACTGCCTAGATCACCTGATAAACGACCTCAGAAATATCAGTGAATCAATGTCTCTTTTATATGGTTGAAGTCAAATGTTTGCCGGGCCCGAATGGCCTCCCTGATAGGATGCCCATTCATGGGTCCAGCTTCTGGTTCATCTGGTGAGGGGATATGCTGCCTTGGGAACCTAAAGTGACTGATGAGCCAGTTGTCATCACGTGCCAGTAAGTCCTCTCTGTCTCTGAACATCTCTCTTCATATTGGATTTACAGTATCTTCTAAAGTATTTTCAGTACAGTATTTTCTAGGTCTTTGTCAAAAGCTCAAAAAGATATCCCTGAAAATACAGAGAGGAGGAGCACAAACAAGAGGAAGAACATTGTCATCCCCTACATGGCTGGGGTGTTGGAGAAACTCAGGAAACTTTTCAGAAAACACTGCATTCCAGTTAATTTCAAACCAGGGAATACATTTGGGCAAAAACTGGTTCACCTTAAAGACACCCCCAGGCAGAAACATAGTAATGTGGTGTACGCTGTTCACTGCAGTGAGGAGTGTACAGACTATGAGGAAACCAAACAACCCATCCACAAACGCATGTACCAACACAGGAGAGCCGGCTCATCAGGAAACAATTCAGTGGTCCACCTACACCTGCAGGATAAAGGACACTCTTTTGAAGATAACAACATCCAAATCTTAGCCAAAGAAGACAGACGGTTTGAAAGAGCAGTAAAAGAAGCCATCTACGTATGTCAGACTGGAAAAACCTTCACTAAGCAGAGGAGGTGGACTGAGATTTAATTTGCCATCTGTTTTCATTACAGTTGTAACTTCTGTCCCCAAGAAGTTTCAGTCTCATTCACACCTTGACACTGGAGCACCACTGATATGGAAAGAGGACAGGGACAAATGGTTCCCCTCTCAACAACTTGTAAGTATCCAATCGTTAATGGAAATTAGCTGCACCGGTTTGTGTTTGTATACCCAAATAAGCAAGTCTGAGTCAAAGTTTCCTATTTAAACCTCAAACTTCCCACCAGTCCATTAGAACTGAAGAGGCTACTTGGGTGAATGGTGAAACGTCTTCTCAAATACTCTACAGTGCATTTTTTTTTGTTTTTTTTGTTTTTTGGATACAACACACATGGAAACCATTCTTCTATGGGGGAGGACATAGTGGAGCCACTGGGAGACTTTGATTCGGTTTACCAACCACCTGACATTCATGACACGCCTGGCAATATGCCACCACGTCTTGGTGCATTTTTGGCCAATAGAAATGTCTCATTACCCCCCCTGTGTTTTACGTATGCCCAAATGTGCTGTCCAAGGTATTTCATAGGCTATACGCACGACCTCCTTCCTAAAACTACTACGATCTCTGCAACCACAGACCAGTACTCATCAGCAGGCAGACTCTCTTCCAGAGACATAGCCGTTTCTCTTAACATGGCCACAGAAGGTTCTTGATGCTGCTCTGCAGTCAGAGCCTCCCTTGAAAACTGGCTGCAATCTCCTACTCCAGTTAGCTTTGTAAAAAAAAGTGACAACTAATTTATCTGATGGTTTCTGTTCTCATTTACAGAGGAATTCAGTGACAGTGACCACACAAGCTGCAAGCCACATCTTGCAAGGCACTTATTGTATTATTGGAGTGACACCATCACTTATTACAGCTCCACATCTTTAACCAAAGCAGAATCATCTAAAAATGATGTAGGTGGCAAGTCTAACATTCCCTTCAATAACAATGACTGATGAGCCCCATTATCCCTAAGAATGGTCACTGTCACACCTACAGGTAGCACCAAAACCTCTGTTTGTTCTTTTTCTCGCTTATAAAGGCAACAGATTTATTGGCTTCTTTTCTTTTCAATGCCAGATGGCATTGGCCAGACAAGCTGACTTAATATTCTTCTACTTCTATTCTATTCTCTTCTATTCTTCTACTCAGACCTTTTTGACTCAGTCTGAGGCCAATTCGGAAAACATCTGGAAATAGAGACAGGACTCATGGGACTGCTATCCTCTCCTGTCTTCCTGTTTAACTGACTTCCCTCTCCCACAGAAGTCACAATGAGTGTGTGCCATCATGGCTGCTTTTCTCTTTCACCTCCATGTCATTAAGGTGGGTTTCAATATACTGTAGTACAGTTTTTTTAAATTGCTCCATCAATATTAACTCACAGAGTTCCTGAAAAGAGAAAACTTTAGTTGACGATAACCACCTAAAACCAGGAAATTATTTTATTATGAGACATGAAATTACTTCTCTGTCAGAGCAATGTATGTAATAATACAGGATGACCATATTAGTTATTGTCTTCTGAAAGGATCAAATGTTATGAATATATGAAAGAAATGTTTCTACTTTTACTTTTTTTGTTTTGTTTGTTTTTTTCTCTTGCGTTGACTGTGTGTGAGTTACAGTAACCCACCATGAACATGAAACAAAAGCTGGGTGTCGCTCAGGTTGGAAAGATGGTCGATATAATTTCCACTGTGGTAGTACAGTGATGTTCAAGTATAGCAGTAGGCCAATCAGATTGCTCTAAATTAGGTCCCTCCCACTTGATGTGATTACATTAAGGTGAATCCTCTTACAACATACTCATACTGCAATGTAGTCACACAGGGATTGATCAGAAGATGCTGATCATATTGTATTTACTGCTGATGCTCAGAGTGGGGCGTAAGTATAGAAAGTCAGCTTCTTTCCATATTATTTTTATTTTACATATGTTTGTTTTCTTGCAGAAATATTTAAAACAATGCATATATACAGTAAGTCTGATTGTCACTGCTCTGTTTAATCTTTAGGATGCACAGATGATCTGACCTTTGCAACACAAACAGTTGATGTTGGAGATGATGTGACTCTGATCTGTCCCCGACCACCAACTTTGTATAGCTATGAATCAACCTTACATTGGATCAGGCTTGTTTCTGGAAATTGGCCTGAATTATTGGGAGGAACGTACGCCTTTGATCATAAGGGTGTTAATAATACTCCTCACATTACAACAAGACAAGAGCCTGGAACTTTTATTCTGCATATTAGTCAAACTAAGCTCAGTGATACTGGAGTTTACTACTGTATAAAAGTAAATTCTCCTCACATGACATTTCTGAATGGAACATTCCTGAGAGTTAAAGGTAAACAAACGTTGATTTGTGTTTTCATGTATATAATTCATATTTTAACTTGTGTTATTGTCAATACTGCTAGTAAAACATGTTAATTATTTGTTTCTTTATATGTTCTAGGACCAGAACCAGATATCTGTGCTGTCATTCAAGTGTCTCCATCTGATCCAGTTCGTCCAGGAGACTCAGAGACTCTGCAGTGTTCAGTCCTCTCTGACTCTGACAACACAACATGTCCAGAAGATCACAGTGTGTACTGGTTCAGAGCCAAATCAGATGAATCTCATCCCAGTTTAATTTACGCTCATCAAAACAGTGGTGATGAATGTGAGAGGAGTCCTGAGACTCACTCACAGAAATGTGTCTACAGCTTCTCTAAGGACATCAGCTCCTCTGATGCTGGGACTTACTACTGTGCTGTGGCCACGTGTGGACAGATCATTTTTGGAAATGGAAAAAAACTGGACACTGAAGGTAAGTGTAAATGTTTAATAATATTTTGAAATCTCATAAAATCAGATTAATATCTGTATCATTAAAACATAAAGTATTAACTATAATTATCGGGTGCTTTTATTTTTTCAGCACTCAACACGTGGGATGTACAGAAGGCCAATATAGTTATCTTTGTGTTATGTGCTGCTTTGGCTACAAGTCTGATTGTTATATCCTTCCTCATTTATACCATCAAGAAGAAAAATCATGACGGTAATCAGTCTGCTCAGTCCATTAAACAGTATTTTATAAAAGCCTGCTACAGAATTTAAACTATTGATTTGTGTAAATCACCTTATATTATCGTTAAACTTTTTTGTTGTTGCAGATGGTCCAACTCAAAGTCAGCAGGTAAAGTGTCTAAATGAGAAAAGATAGGAAATCCTGTCAGCAAACTGAAGTATTACCTGCCACCTCATAGCATGTTCTTATCTATCCTCAGAAAAATGAAGGTACACTGGTTTATTCTGCACCAAACATCATAACGACGAAAGCTGGCAAAGCAGAGAGAAAGAAGGCACAAAGAACAGAGGAAGAGATTATCTACTCTGATGTCAGAGCTTAAAACATCATAAAATCAGTTGCAGATCAATGTTGTAGTTTTTGTTTTGTTTCACTGGTTCGATTTTCACTATTTGAATCACTAATGTAACAGTTGGACGTATATTCTGTTCAGTTTTTTCAGAGTTGTTTCATGACAAGGAAGTTTGTCATTCTGATGAAAAAGTAGCGGCATATATTAAAAATACCTTTTAGCATTGTTGTACACCATGGATACAATTTATTATGTAATGTTAATAATTCATAATCAAATCTTACATTATTTTGGCTATTTTTCACTTTTGTAAAAACTAAGAAGAAAATAAATGTTTCAGATCTCTCCTATGTATGATATGTGGTTTTAATAACAATAATGTGTATCGGCGCAATATAAAGCTTCTTTACTAAATTGTGTACATGTGTTGCTTCTTGACTAAACACATATAGATAGAAGAAAGAGCATATAGATGTACCACATCTGAAATAAAAGTTCATATGAAACATGAATAATTTTTAATTAATTTTGTTTGAATACTGGCACAAATTTTGTTTCATGTTCAGTCATTTGTTTATATTTATTCCCATTCATTTTGACAATTAAAAGTTCAGTCAATATTGAAATTTAATGTTCACGGTAGAAAGACCCTCAATACATCTGAAAGGCTCATACGTGGCGTGCTATTTTCCAATCATTGACAGAATAGATTAAAAACAACATGAAAATCTTACCAGTACCTCATGGATTTGAATTCATAGTTAACTTCTCATTTTGATTTGATAATTGAACACGTCTATAATCAGTAATCCAAAAGGTAGAGCATGACCAAACACAGTGCATGATGAAGTCCACAAACAATAAAACTACATTTGATGTAGAAGTTATTTGAGATTATTTGGAGTTGGATTTTGTGAGTTTATTTAAAAGCTTATCGTGCTTTCACATATATAAGACAGGTTTGATTGTACAATAGCAGCTCTCCCAGTGAGACAGAGAAACTGAAAGTGTGTGTGGGTAGGTGGATTACACTGTTCAGCTCTCACCGTGCATCTTTGCACCACAGAAGCAGCCACAATGCCCCAACTTGAATTTAGTATGTGTACTATGATCAGGAAACACAACGTGCTTGTATGTTCCGTTGCTGCCACTTTTTCTCAGCCTATGTGTGCTAAGAGGTGAGAAATCAGGGTAACTGGGGTAAAGCTATCTGATCTGTGGGCAATGGCCATTGGGGGATTGTTTAAGGCGATTATGAAGAACCAAAGTGTGCACTGTTCGTTCTCCCGTGAAGTTTTTGGATCTGCTTCTGTTTTCCCAAATCTGTCCTACACCATTTCAACAAGTTCAGACTCCATCTCCATTGGCACTGCTGCCAGACATCAGATCTGGTGGATGGTTCTGTAAGACCAGAATGCACACAGCTCTGACAGAGAACAGGTGTTTGTGAGACTAACAGAGACGGGAACTGTACAAGATCCAAATCACAGTGTATATCGCTGCCATCCTGCTGTACTACAAGACATCTGTTCATCAGCTGCAAAGCAAAATATTTCAGGACCGTGGAGAGCTCCAGTCAGCTGTTATGAAGAACACTGTCAGAAGATGTTATTTTTTCTTCAAAATAGCCTGGGAGTCAACCACAAAACATTCAGACATCATACCCAGCAACAGCATCACAGATAGCAGCATCTCCCTGTGGGGTGTGATAGTAGCAGCAGAGTTTAGTGTCTCCAGCCCGGATGGGGAAAGCTTTGCTTTCAATGCAATGGAGTACATGTACACAAACATTAATGAGCTCCACAGAGTCCGAAAATAGAGCAACATAGTCCCTTGATGCCTCTTATGCTGTTCACACGTGTTTGAGTGCAAGACTTGGAATGGAAATGTCACACTTCGGATAAAAATGTGGCAAAGTGACCAAGCACTGTGTGGGACGGTGAATTTGTGAAAGGGGTATGCACAAAAGTTGACTGAGCATGAGGAAAATGCTGTGTTGAAGAATTTGATGACTTCAATAAAGCAGAAGAGAAACCAGTGCGTCGTTCTGACATCATGATACATCTCAGATCTCAGATCCCAACATTAGCCCTGAAACACTGTTTTAGCAATGGGCCTATGAATAGTGTTGTGGATTTTTCACAACTTCGAATAAGAAGATCTCAAAACAAAGGTTTTGTCTTTGTGAGTTTTATTGCAAAAAACAAAGGTATACCGTTCATGAAGGGGAAAGAACCATCTGTGTCAAACTCCACAGATTCTCTCTTTCGTTTTAGGTTTGCAGACAGTTTTCACATTCGAAACAAGGCGTTGTCAATAAATTTTCCACATTGGTTCTTATTCCTCTCATACGATGTTTCATATCTATTAGCCTCCGCAACAACAACGGGACCTTGAGAAGGTCATCACAGAGACGACTGAGCTGGTGCAGATATGTTTTGTCTTGTGTGAGCAAAAGCATGACAATCAGTACTTAAGGATTTTCCACTACGGGAGTGAATGGGGCATCGAGACACAGCTTCTAAATAACACATTATCTGTTACAAAGGTTATTCATTTCGTCAACATTCTGTCATGCTAGTCAGCACTTAGAAAATTTCCACTACAATTCCCTCCTTTTGATTACATGTAATCAACTCAATATATGCATACAAAACAAAATGATAAAACACAATTAAACACAGAATCACGTAGTTCAAATAATATCATTCGGTAAGATTCACACCCCTCTTATACAGCATGTTAGCCTATCTAACATGTGATCCATGAATCCCACCTTCCCGTCAACAAGGACCGCTGGAGGCAAACCCTCAATGGGATAAAGAACCCCTGAAACACCTAAGTGTCAGAAGGGCTCACGATGGAAATCACAGCCACATGAACCTACTTACAGGAAGCCAAAAACCTCCCCTTTCTTGGCGAGAGGAGGCAAAAAGACCCCTGCGCTAACTATTCTAACCATAGAGGTAGACCTGCGGGAAAAACCTCAATGTCATGGAGGAAAACCCAAAGTCTAGTCTCATCCAGATGATGTCATAAGGGTGTGTAATCACTTGGTACAACACATGAATCAACAACAGTAATACATGAAGATTACATAACAGTGATGATTACTAAATGCATGAAGGTAAATATGAAACCTTCAAAATGGAATTACAGCAATCAAGACAAGGCAATCATAATAATGTAATAGTAGTAACAGTTGAAAGGAGGAATGATCTTCAACCCATGTGCTGAGCGTACAGTAGAGGATCACCACCATGGAGAGGTTACTAGCACATACGATGCATGGTGGCATGGAATCCATCTCCTTGATCTTCAACTTCTCCTCATATATCAAATATATAAATGCAGAGCATATATATAACAAAAAATGTAATATGTCAAGTCAATCAAAAAATCAAAAAAAGCAGAATATATATGTATTCGTATAGCAATAGAGAATCTATCCAGCATCCATGTACGCACACCGAACAGGTTTAAGAGTACACTTCATAAAAATAGATTGTAAGAAAGAAGAGCTTTGTTTTTTCGAGACACAGATATCTCTATGGTATGGCGAAGCTTAAAGCAGAAAAAAGATCACAACATTCTTAAACGCTAGTGTCATCGTCAGAGTCAGAGGAACAGCCGGAGGAGGAGTCTGAGGGGAACTGAGGTTGCGCCTGCAGCACAGGAACGTCGTTCAGCACCAGTAGGGTACAGCGGGTCTTACTAAGCGCCGCCGAAATTAAACATTCTATCAGAGCACGAGCACAGGGTATGAGGCAACAACCACAAGTAACCAGTATTGCTATCATTATGCCCAAGGAACACAAGACAGACATAATGAGAGATTTCCATTACCAAACGTGTCAGTTATCCAAGATGAGAACGGGTTATCTATGCCGGAGTTTGTAGCCAGCTCCTCGCTTAAAGAGGCCAGACCCGCAAGGGCTCGGGTCACTGAACCATCTGGAGCTGTATTGTTGGGGATGTAAGTGCAACAGGCATCACCAAACATCTTACAAACGCCGCCTTTCTCAGCCAACAGCATATCCAGCGCCAGTCGATTTTGCCAGGCCATAAGACTGGTTCGATCTAACTGAGGATGGATGCCATGAAAAGCGTCATGGGTGTGGTTGATAAAACGCTGCTGATTGTAATATATGTAATTAATCCAGTCAACATTCTTATTAGCTGTAGACCACCAGAAAAGCATTGATTCAAATCCTGTAGCTATCTGATCTCTAGCCTTAAATTCATCTGGGACCCCACGGGGAACTCCTATCCCATCAAGATAGATGTGGGGGTCGAATGCACCTCTAGGGCGTGCGATGTCACGCTTGGAGCGGTGGACGTGAATCTGAGAGAGGTCAATCGGACCTTGTAGGGAAGGAAGGATTACAAAGGGAGAGACCAACTGGATCAGCGCACAGACACCGGTCCAATTTGTCGGGAGCATAGGGTGCAATACCTTTCCCCCACACCACCACCATAGGTCAGCACGTGCCGTTTTATGGAAATTTACATCACCGAGGCTGGATCGTCCTTTCGTGTGTTTTGGATAGACATAAAAGGTTTTGTAACAATATTCCGTCGGCATATTACCTAACACGACGCTCGGAAAGATCTCAGATTGACTTCTATTTATGCATGTATAGTTACCCGATGAGGGAGTGAAGTAAGGAGGGTTGACCTGTGCAACTGGTGGATAGCTGTAGTGGAGATGATGACAGGACTCGTCCAGAGTAGCCACAGAGAGGTTCTGGAAGAGTTGCAAGATACAGTTAACTGGACCCATATTAAACCCTGAGGAGTCCTTTGGTATTGCAGTCCAGGGGCATGGCACGGTAACTGCAGCCGGTCGCGCTACTGAACATACGTAACAGTTAGTTCGGTTTAGAGTTAGAGCAGTATACTGTACCCAGTCAAGCCAAGTGTTAGACTCTGTAAAGCCAGTTTCTATAGCCACTGTTCGCCGGAGACTTTGAACTGTAATTGGGGAGACAACATCAGAATTAGAAGTGACATTTGACGGTGTGACCTTGATAGCAAAGCGCTCCAAAGGATCTCTGGAGCCAGCAACATGCATTCCCATAACATATACCCCAGTGTCAGAGGATCGTGCTCCTCGAAGAGTAATAATTACTGGGTTACATCGTTTAAAAGCTTCACAATTGACAATTGGATTCTGGGTGATTATAGACATGCGATGTTTAAGAGGGGAGTCAACGCTATACCCCCAATCAGAACCTGTGTTTACAAGTACATAGTCCCAGCGTGTACAGCCACAGGCACTTATGCCATATCGACTTCCCTTTTCACTACCCATTGTCTTCCAAGGGCAGCTAGAGCCAGCCAAGCAAATATACTTCTGGTAAGTAGTCCATTATGCATGCTGAGTCCCGCAATTCAGGATGGAACAGACATCTAACTTTACCACACAATCCATACCTTGAACACAATGGATGATGACGAAGCCGGGGGCATCCGCCCTGGACACAGATCGCTTAGAAACATTTAGTGGTGTGTCGGCTGGATGGGTTGTTGTGGAGGTGATGGAGGTAGGTGCGGGGTCTTTAAGTTCCAGCCACAACCAAGGGGTGATTATGACGACAGACAGAAACAGAAGAATGCAGGTCGTTCCTCGCAAACCACAGAACCCAGGAAGTCTGAAGGGGTGCCAGGGGCGTGGTCTTTCCATTTTGTTGTGCCTCTCGGTCAATGGCAGGAAGAGCTCCGTCTCTAGTGGGAGGTGTCTAAGCTCGTTGTATATCGTGTATATATATACACAGTATATATATTGTGTATCCACGTGGCCCTCTCAGCAACCTTCACAGCCGTGTAGGTGGTGAGGAGGATCTGGTACGGTCCCAGCCAGCGCTGATGCCTCCACGTTTTTCTCCCGAAGTTCTTGATGACCACGTAGTCCCCAGGTTTGAATGGATGCAACGGGGTCTCAGCAGAGGGTGGTAGGGTTGCCTTCACCTGTTCTCTTATTTTGGACAGACATTTTGTTAGAGAAATACAATAAGTTATCAGATTTTCTTCACAGAGGGTGGTTTCCATTGGGGGTCCCGGAGGACCCACCCCAACGTTCGGAGTTCCTGCAAACAAGATCTCAAAAGGGGACAGGTTACATCGCGTGCGCACTCGCATTCTCATGTACATAAGCACAATAGGCAGACATTTTGGCCAGCTGAGGTTGGTGTCTTGGCAACACTTGACCAATTTTTGTTTCAAGATGCCGTTTTGCCTCTCTACAGCACCCCCCGATTGTGGATGGTAGGAGCAATGTGCTTTGATGTCAAATTTAAGCTGTGCAGACAGCTGCTGTATGGCTTCATTAACAAAGTGAGAGCCATTGTCGGAGGACAGTTTTTCAGGGATTCCCCATCTGGGAATGATTTCTGTCAACAATGCTTTTGCCACTACCGCGGCGGTTGCATGTTTGGCTGGAAACGCTTCAATCCATTTTGAGAACATATCCACCATGACCAGGCAGTATTTCTTACCTTCGCTTGGGGTAAGTTCAATAAAATCCATCATAACATGTTGAAATGGTCTGTCTGGCGCAGGATGTGCTGCTTGATGTGTCAACGGTTTCGGTCTGCCTGGGTTGTTTTGGGCACAAATCAGACAGCTTTTACAAAAATCATCTGCAAATGTTGAAAAGCCTTTTGTGAACCAATGTTTTTGAACTATAGCACACATCCCTCCTTTTGACGAATGGTCAAGACCATGAGACAACTTGGCATAAGGCGAAAACAACTTTCTAGGCAAACATGGCTTGTGATCGGGGCCCCTCCATACGCCTTCCGAAAACACACAGCCATGCTGGGCCCACAGGCGTCTCTCAGCTGGAGTAGAGAGTGAAGCGAGGGCAGAGAGAGAGGCAGTGGGAGAGGAGTCTGGGGATTGTGATGAGGAGGGAGGTGAGTCAGAATGAGATAGGGAGGCAGGCTGTAAACGAGAAGCAGCATTTTTTGCAGCTGCGTCCGCTCGCGCATTCCCCAAGGACACTGGGTCTCGGGAGGAGGTGTGAGCTGCACACTTACAGACAGCCACCCTGGAGGGCAACAGAATAGCCTCCAACAGTGCTGCCACTTTGTCATGGTGGAGAATAGGTTTACCATCAGATTTGAGGAATTTGCGATGTTTCCAAAGGGCGCCAAAGTCATGCACAACCCCGAAGGCGTAACGGGAATCCGTGTAGATATTAACCAACTTCCCACTGGCCAGTTTGCACGCCTCAGTCAGAGCCACAAGTTCTGCTGCCTGTGCAGAGTAATGAGAAGGCAGAGGTGATGAACAGACCACAGAAACATCATCAACAACAGCAAAGCCGGCGTGGGCCGTTCCTTGCTCAGGATCTCTGAAAGCAGAACCATCAACATAAAAGATGAGATCAGGATTAGTCAGAGGGGTATCCTTTAAGTCTGGTCTTGGAGTGCAGGTGTGCTGGAGTTCTGCAAAACACGAGTGAGGTTCACCATCGTCTGGCAGAGGCATGAGAGTAGCGGGATTAAGGACAGAACATCTCTTAACCTGGACATTTGGAAGCCCTAAGAGTGTGGTGTGATACCTGAGCCACCGTGCTGGCGTGAGGTGTGAGGTTTTCTGTTCTTGCAAAATGTGTGCCACAGAATGAGGTACAAAGAGGTTAAGGTGGTTATAACCCACAAAGTCACGTGAGGCCAACACTGCAGATTCACAGGCTGCTACAGCACGCAAACACGATGGGAGACCCCTGGCCACTGGATCTAGAAGACGGGAGAAGTAACCCACTGGTTTGAGCTGACCACCATGTTCCTGTAAGAGAACAGAGGTCATACAACCATGTCTTTCATCCACAAACTGAGTGAACGGTTTTTCCGGGTCAGGGATCCCCAACGTAGGAGTGGACTCCAGGGCCAGTTTGAGGTCTTCAAATGCTGCGTCTGCCTCTGAGGTCCACTTGACAGGGCTGTGGGCTGTCAGGTCCCTCTGATGGACAATATCCCTCAGCGGACGCTCTCTCTCGGAAAAATTGGGTATGAAATGGCGGCAGTAGGAACACATGCCTAGAAATGAGAGAACCTGTTTTTTAGTTTTCGGTTTCGGAGTGTTAACCACCGCCTCAACGCGTGAGGGAGAGATGGATTTGCCACCAGGGGTAAGAATGTGACCCAGAAACGTGACCTGCTGTTGCACGAACTGCAGTTTAGACAGAGAGGCTTTATGACCTTCTGTCGCCAGATGGCGCAAGAGCAGGATGGTGTCCATCTCACACTGTTCCTTCGTAGGGGCTGCGATGAGAAGATCATCAACACATTGCAGCAAGACTGATCCTGGGGAGAGTGTGAGAGAAGAGAGGCTTTGAGATAAAGCTTGACAGAAAAGGGTGGGGCTGCAATTGAGCCCCTGGCAAAGTCTGGTCCAGGTATATCTCTTTCCTCTGAATTGGAACGCGAACCAAAACTGAGAGTCTTTGT
Source organism: Planiliza haematocheilus (assembly GCA_005024645.1). Taxonomy (NCBI): domain Eukaryota; kingdom Metazoa; phylum Chordata; class Actinopteri; order Mugiliformes; family Mugilidae; genus Planiliza; species Planiliza haematocheilus. Next base: position 7,841,902 of record SRSE01001332.1, on the reverse strand, counting down.
GCACTGGAATTGAAAAGAAAGCATTTGAGAGATCAACCACCGAAAACCACTGAGACGTAGAGGGCACCTGGCTCAAGATGGTGTAAGGATTGGGAACATTTGGAGTAGGTGCAACAATAGCAGAATTTACAGCTTGTAGGTCTTGAACAAAACGCCACTCAGTGGGCTGGCCTGCTGAGCGGATCTTTTTCACTGGAAAAATGGTAGTCTGTACAGGGGAATTTTCGCATGGTATTATAATACCTGCTTTGAGAAGGGATTCAAAAACAGGAGTAATGCCATCTATTACTTCTTTGCGCAAAGGGTACTGGCGCTGTTGAGGCCTGTACACAGATTTGGGGGTAATTTGAACCGGTTCACAATTCGTATAAGGCCGACATCATGTTTGTGCGCTGCCCATAATGTACTTGGGACTTGTGCGAGCAGCGGAGAGATCTCTGTGGGTTTCGCTGCATGTGTGTGTGCAGCAGATAGAAATGCGGAAGTGGACACTCGTCTGCGCTGATCATCAACTAAATGAGTCGCTCGCTGACAGTGAGCTCTCATTACGAGAGGATGTCTGTGAGCTTGAAGAGAGAAAGAGAAAAAAGCTCCTGCATGTGTGGGGGAGGGAACCCAGTCGTTTGCTTCTTTACACCGTCTTACAAATGAACCTAAATCATACCACTGTTCAGATGGAGCTTTATAAAGTGAAATGTGTGGATAAGAGTTACAAACATCATAGAGTTTCTTCTGAGCGGGTGTGAGTGCCACTGCGGCAGCACTGCATATGCCATCAGTGTAGATACTGTATCAGTGATTGTCAGTTGATCATTCGAATCTTTAAAGAATTTCTTTTCATACTCAGAATCTGGGCCTCCTTTGCTTACAAAGGAGGTACAATGCAAGTTTTCTGGTTTCATGCACTCTGCAGAGGCGGTGATCAGGGGGGCGGCTGTGGCAGTTAAATATTTTGAGGAGTCATGGTTTATCCACCACTGATAAGCATACAGCGGTGTGTTTGGGCTGACCTTTACTCCAGTGAAAGGAAGAGATTCGTCTGTTTCTGATTTGGGACGAGTCACTTGCATTCCAGAGGGGGTGCAAGTCAACACAATACCGAACGCACACATCAGGTCTCGGCCCAAAAGATTCACCGGACACATGTCAGACATCAAAAAGGAGTGTTTGGTTTTACAGGTGTTCCCTTCAAAATCCCAGGAGCAAATAGCTGGCTTGCTATAATTTTCTTTCGTACGGGAACCACAAGCACTCATAGAGAAAGTATAGCGACCGCTAGGGGCCAGGGATATTTCAGAGGTTCTTAGCACCGAGTGTGTTGCCCCGGAATCAACTAAGAATTCTATGTCCTGGCCTTGGATTTTGCACGTTATTATGGGCATTTCTTTATAGGCTGAGGAGGACACACATGCATATGTTCCCTGCTCTGGGGGCTTCTCTAACTCCCTTATCTTATCCTGTACTAAGCCAAGCGTTGTATCAGTGCAAAGCAGCTTTTCATTGCAAGAAGCGTGTGTGGGTGTTGTGTGTGTGGTTACATTACCAACTCCTCTCTGTGGTAGTCAGTCCGAGGCAAAGGAGGTCCGTTGGAGTTGATTGTCCCGCCCGCCTCTGCGATTTCCCCTGTCATTCCCCCATGGCACCTCCGGACAGTCTCTGGCCCAATGGCCGTCTTTCCCGCATGCGAAGCATTTGTTAGGGTCATACTGGCTGTAACTGCGGCCATATTCTTGTCCTCGTCCCCGTCCTCTGTCTCTTCCGCGTCCATGTCCTCTGTTTGGCCTGTTGAATGGGCGTTTGTCCAGATGAGCCAAGGCCAGCTGAGCACTGAGGGTGGCTATATTCATCTGTTTAGAGGCCTTATCTTCCTATTCTTTTTCTTTTTGCTTTTTCATCCTCTCTGTCTTCCTCTTTGGGTGGATGCGGAGGGAGAGAAGGCGCTCCAGGCTGAATCAGGAAGGGGTTTTGCAAGTGTTGCTGTCCGAAGTATGGTGGAGGTTGTTGTCCTTGTTGTCCGTCAGATAGGTGATCAGGCAGGGCGTAGTCGTCTTTTTTGCCTCGGACCCCACCGGACAGAGAGGGAAAAAGAGAAATGGGAGAGTGTGGTGTATCAGTACAAGCATTTTCCTCTGTCTTCCTTCCCTTTTCCTTATCTACCTTCTGTAACATTTTTCCTGTCTTTTTCCTGTCCCTACATTCCGCTTCAGTCATCCACTGTTCAAGACATCTCACATTTTCCTCTATACGTTCCAACGACTCCCTCCTGATCCTTCTTTTCGACTTAATGTCTTCCTCTTTCTTTTTAAGACAAGTTTGCAACTGTTGCAATTGTTTCATACTAAAACTCCCTTGATCTGGGAAACCACATTCCTTTATCCAATATTGAACACAATTTAAACTTGTTTCCCCATATTTCTTTCTCATAATATCGAAAATTGGACCCCGGAGTTCGGTTGGCTTGTTCTTACTTCCATTAGACCCCATGGTGTCTATTCCTTAAGATTATCAGGCGTCCCCAATCAATCTGTGTAAATTTCTACCTTTACACTGGTTTTTCCAGGTTGGTACCCCGGATTTTAAGAGTTACCCAAGCTCTTTACCGGACCTGGCGAGTCCCTGACTCCTTTTTCTTACTTACTTATTTTCTCTTTCTCTGGGTTTCTCCAGGTTGATACCCCGGTTTTTTAAAGAGGACACTATCAACTCTTTACCGGACCTGGTGAGTCCTCAAAGGGGACTCCCTTTAAGTAAGTTTGGAACGTAAGAACAAAGCAAACCGAAGTCACAAACCAAATTTAATTGTTTTGTATTTCTTTTACCCTTTGTAAAAAAAAAAAAAATAAAAAAATATGTGTCTTTGAATTTACAACAAAACACACAACAGCCTTTGACCAAATCTTAAGAGATCCGAATGTCTTTACCGTTTATTTTGGCGGTTTGTTGGTTCGTTGGATTCCGAGGTGACAGCCGCAGTCCACGCAGTTGGCCCTCTCGACCTTTAAGCTGTCAGGGTTGAGGCAGGATCGTCAGTTTGTCCGAGTCCTGGATGATCAGTCACCGTCTGCCGTGGATCCGGCGATCAGCCTGGAATCCCACTTCTGACACCAAGTTTGTTGTGGATTTTTCACAACTTCGAATAAGAAGATCTCAAAACAAAGGTTTTGTCTTTGTGAGTTTTATTGCAAAAAACAAAGGTATACCGTTCATGAAGGGGAAAGAACCATCTGTGTCAAACTCCACAGATTCTCTCTTTCGTTTTAGGTTTGCAGACAGTTTTCACATTCGAAACAAGGCGTTGTCATTAAATTTTCGCTCATTGGTTCTTATTCCTCTCATACGATGTTTCATATCTATTAGCCTCCGCAACAACAACGGGACCTTGAGAAGGTCATCACACAGACGACTGAGCTGGTGCAGATATGTTTTGTCTTGTGTGAGCAAAAGCATGACAATCAGTACTTAAGGATTTTCCACTACGGGAGTGAATGGGGCATCGAGACACAGCTTCTAAATAACACATTATCTGTTACAAAGGTTATTCATTTCGTCAACATTCTGTCATGCTAGTCAGCACTTAGAAAATTTCCACTACAATAGCAGAGAGCAGCAGAAAGGGAGGCGATCCCCCTTTATTCACATTTCCAATCCCTTGACACAAAGCAGACGAACAAGAAGCTGACAAGCGGCCTGTGGAGTGAGCACTAGCCAGTGTGAACAGTGAAGTAAAGGCGGCGTGCATGATGTAGCCTGTCAAGCAGCAGGTGGACAATGCTGCGCCAAATGCTACTGGGCTTTCAGATGGTGATACCTTAAATGCTGTGAAAAGAAAAGTGGGACAGGAAGTAAGGTGTAGATATTATTTACAATTGACACCCAAGGAGGTTCATGCATGGCACAGAATGAAAAAGAAAATCTTTAACACCGCACATGTGCAAAACGATCAACACAAAAATGAGACACAATAATGAAATTTAAGAGAATTTGCATCCAACTCCTCACTATAGGGAGAACAATGAATTCATTTGGCCAATATGATATAAACTGACAAAAACTGTGGAGGTTGTTTTTCATTTTCCTAAAAAAAGTCTGTCAGAAGTCATATTGTTTTCTTATGCAAAGTAAGAATGTCCACCGGGTTTCCATCGGTATACCACAATGTCCCACAGCTGTGTACTTAAGTATATTGTGTTGTGTTGTTATTATATTGTTGCATGTTATCGTGGGAACAAACCAAGTCACATTCACCAGCTACTGTGAAAAAAAGTTGTGGTGAGCTGTTTCTCCGCCCTCTGACCAACCACTGAAGTTGTTTACTCAGAACAGACCTGACTGTGAGCTTCTACTGCGTATGAAGAGAAAGACATGGTGTATGCAGGCTCATTTTAGATGAGTAGGTTGGTCGTTATTTGAAATAAGAAAGTGGAATGATTCTCTGACATTTTCCCCACATACAGTTGCCATGACAGTTGATGTGTGTTTTTTTTCATCTGAATCATCCAGCTGTATTGATTCATTCAGTGTTAATTTGAACAGACTGTTAGTCTATTATCTTGCCAAATGACGTCAAAGTAAAACAAGGCGACAAAACACATTTGACTGTGGCTTCGAAGTTCTCCTTTCGACTATAACTGATGTTGATAAAAAAAAAAAGACGTGGAGAAAGACCAGCTTCCTGAGATTAAAGTAAAGGCTGAGACAGGAAGTACAGCCCCTTTGTGTTCACGCCCCTGTGTGAAAGGCCAACCACAGCAATGCTTAAGTTTCCATGAAGCAGTTGTGCTTATATGAGTCTGTCTGTGTTTCAAGTGCACTGCACCTCTAACATCTCTTTATGTGTCAACCCACCAGCAACAGCTGTAGTACTTTTTTTTTACATATGAATATTTTCTTACAAGTGAGGGGGAAAAATCAAATCAGCTTCATGGGTCATGTGCCCATGTACACACATAAAAGGAATCTGTTCTTTGCATTTAACCCATCCAAGTTGAGCACCCTTGAAGCAGTGTTTAGCCATACTAGGCTGTTAAACTAGGGACGTTGCAGTCACGTGCTACTGAGATGCTCTGCTTCATGATCTTTCTAGGACACTGTGACTGTGACACTCTGAAGGGAGTGTAGAGGACGGAGGGTGTGACCACAACCACCTCTACAGCTCTGAGTGATGAGCTCTTCCTGCTGAAGTGACTGATATTCAGAGTGGGTGGGTCCTCACTGATGATGTGAGGCTTGACAATGGTTCACAAAATATTTAAATTGACTGCATCTCTGGATTATTATGGACTCGGTGCATGACTGGATATGAATGCAGTACATTAAATCAGACACTAGCTGATGGGTTCAGAGATTGTTGCTAATACAAATTGAACCTTTTCTACTGCTACAGCATGAGAAGATGTTTAACCGTAAAAACAAGAGCTGACCTTTGCTATGAAGCAGTCAGTGCTTAATGCTATCATTCATCAAGGATGTGCCCATGAAACAAACTCCCTGTTAGAGAGGAATTTGTAATGATGCCGATGAAGAAGAAGAACCAGAGTCCTGTATATGTTATGCTGAAGGAGTTTATTTAGGCTCAGTCGAGGAGAACTAAAGCCTTGTCATCACAACATAAGTGCATGAGTTCCACCTCAGTTCTAAGGCACAAACAGTAAACTTAGATTCTTATATTAAGAAGGTGGACTGAGGCAGGGGGAGATGTGTCAATATCCAATTGGCTATTGTACATAAACATGAAGACAAGCATTCATACCAGCTGTGTCTGTTGACAGCCAGACAGTGAGACTGAAGACGCCATAAGAGGGACCATGGCCTTGGCATGTTCCTCAGAGAGAAAACAGGGCAGATACCTGACCCCAGCAGTAGGGAAGAGAAATTATTTTCCAACAAGGCCTTTCTTTGGATTTTGTGACAATGGGATCAGCTTGAAATACTGCAGAGAGTAATGGAAGGAGTAGTCACTGTGACGAGCTGCAGACCACAGGCCACGTTCTTCCAACTTGTCTGCAAGGTAACTTTTATTGTGCCGTGCGGTTCTCACACCTGTGCCATATGAATTTTGCATAAAATCAGGTCATGGTTCCTCAATGAAACCGGAAATGGTTTGTTTTGCTGCCTCAGAATTCTGCGACTTGTTGCAATGAACTGCATTTTCTACCAGTAACTACAGTGAAGGTTCTCAGTCATCCAGGTCATGAGGTCATGTTTGAGTGACACATCGTTTTGCATAAATCACACACATTGAAAACTGAGATACTTGTAATTCCTGCATATCCCATGTGATTCATTTAAGTGTAACTGTAAGTATCAGTGCCCTTTAATAATGACGTTTAGTCTGTTCATTGTAAATTATATATTGGTTGAATCATTAGACTTTTACTATATGGTGAAATCAATATTAAGAAGGTGCAAATAAAAATGTTTCATGAAATCTAGTCTTAAAGGCAGGGAAGCACTAAGAAGTAGAACAATTTTTTTAATCCAAAAGTATTTTGCATGTGCCTGGAATCAAACCTAGTCTAATCTCAATCTTGCACAGTGGGTAGCACTGGTGCCTCACAGCAAGAAGGTCCTCGGTTTAAATTCCCAGGGCTTAGAGGGTTCAGTTTTCGGGGCCTTTCTGTGTGGAGTTGGCATGTTCTCCCTGTGTTCGCGTGGGTTTTCTCCCAGCTCTATCTTACAGTCAGGTCATCTTGCCGTTTGCTGCTTCAGTTTTGAATATTCATTTAAAATCTGTCTATTCCCCAAACATGTGGGTAATTTAAACCATAACTGCTGAACTATGCCTTTAAGTACTACTTGTATTCTCATTAGCGGTAAAAAAAAAAAAAAAAAGTTATTTGCCATTTTAAAAAAGCAGTTATATTACAACTGTATCTGGATCATAATGGTAAGCACAGAAATAAGGATCACTGAGCATGCTGGAAAGTTTTGCAAAGGTGTCGTTAGGTGCCTTAGTGATTAGTCATTAGATTTTTATGAGTCCAAGAAATAAAACAATAAATAAATAAACATTGACTATTTTCGTTCATCTCTGTGTGAGTTACAGTAACCCACCATGAACATGAAACTAAAGCTTGGTGTCGCTCAGGTTGGAAAGATGGTCGTTTAATTTCCTCTGTGGTAGTACAGTGACGTTCCAGTATAACGGTAGGCCAATCAGATTGCTCAAAATTAGGTCCCTCCCACTTGATGTGATTACATTAAGGTGAATCCTCTTACAACATGCTCATATTGAAATGTAGTCACACAGAGATCCATCAGAAGATGCTGATCATATTGTATTTACTGCTGATGCTCAGAGTGGGGCGTAAGTATAGAAAGTCAGCTTCTTTCCATATTATTTATATTTTACATGTTTTTTTTTCTTTCAGACATATTAAAACAATGATATATATGTATATATATCAGTTTCTCACTGCTCTGTTTAATCTTTAGGATGCACAGATGATCTGACCTTTGCAACACAAACAGTTGATGTTGGAGATAATGTGACTCTGACCTGTCCCCGACCAGCAACTTTCTATGACTATGATTCAACCTTATATTGGATCAAGCTTGTTTCTGGAAACTGGCCTGTATTCTTGGGAGGAACGTATGGCTTTAAATATGATAATAATGTATATAAGACTCCTCACATTACCACAAGACAAGGGAATGAAACCTTTATTCTGCATATTAGACACACTAAGCTCAGTGATACTGGAGTTTACTACTGTTTAAAAATCAAACAGCTCAAAATGACATTTCTGAATGGAACGTTTCTGAGAATTAAAGGTTTGTTTTTTGTGTATATAATTCATATTTTAACTTGTGTTGTTTTTGAATACTGCTAGTAATTATTTATTCCTTTATATTTTCTAGGACCAGAACCAGATATCACTGCCATCATTCAAGTGTCTCCATCTGAGACAGTTCGTCCAGGAGACTCAGTGACTCTGCAGTGTTCAGTCCTCTCTGACTCTGAGACCAAAACATGTCCAGAAGATCACAGTGTGTACTGGTTCAGAGCCAAATCAGATGAATCTCATCCCAGTTTAATTTACGCTCATCAAAACAACACTGATAAATGTGAGAGGAGTCCTGAGACTCACTCACAGAAATGTGTCTACAGCTTCTCTAAGGACATCAGCTCCTCTGATGCTGGGACTTACTACTGTGCTGTGGCCACATGTGGAGAGATATTATTTGGAAATGGAACTAAACTGAATATTAAAGGTAATCTTGTGTAACCCATTCTTATCACTAGAAAATATGTGTCCTGAAAAATAGTTGTCATAATTGGGTGCTTTTTATTTTTTCAGTAATGTGGGACTTGGAGAAGGCCAATATAGTTATCTTTGTGTTATGTGCTGCTTTGGCTACAAGTCTGATTGTTATAGCCTTCCTCATTTATACCATGAAGAAGAAAAGCGGTGACGGTAACAGATTTTTGTGTAATTCATGTAAAATATTTTGCATAAAATAATATATATAGGATCTTTCATCTTAAATGTGTCTGTTGTTTTGCACACAGACTCTGCCAGTGGTTTTCAGTCAAATCAGCAGGTAAGGTAACGTATAGGTAAGAACTTAAAAAGTGTTATTGGTATATTTTTCTTTCCACATATGTAACTAAAATGTCTCATATTATTTTCATATTTTTTTCTCAGAGAGATGAGAATCCATTAGTTTATTCTGCACCAACCATCATGTCAACGAAAGCCGGCAAAAAAAAGAAGAAGAATGCCCAAACAACAGAGACAGAGGTCGTCTACTCTGGCGCCAGTGCTTCTGCAATAAATTAATAAGTTATGAAACTAATTTACTTTTCAGTCTTAATATATATATATATATATATGGATGTATACTACCATCTATATGCTTAAGTCAGAGCTTGTAAAACTATATCTATATCTCTTATATTTGGAATCATTTTGGATTTTTGTTGCTCTTTCAAAGCATCAGAGGTTTAATGAAGAAGAATGTTTCCCATCATTCTTTTGTAAAAATTATGAGTAATTCTGTCTGTATCAAAAACCTCCTCATGTCATTTTTAAGTAAACCATTTTCATGTAATTGATTTCTAAGTGTCATCATTTTTTAGATTGGTTTTTAATTTGTTACTCATAAACTTTTTTTTTCAAATACTCTATAAGCTACGTATATTTCTACTTTCAGTAAATAAATAAATAAAAGCTGAGAAGTAAATAGAATGGGCATTAAAAACATATACAGCATTAAATTTATTAGACACACCGGGGATGTGGTGTCTTAAATTAATTACAATAATACTTATTATGTCACAATATTAGATATGATCATTGAAAATATTTAATTCAAAAATCAGGAGGGAAAGCATTCTGCCAGTTAGACTGTACGTTAGAAGGCCAAAGTTTATTTATGTATTTAGTCAAGTTAAGATTGTGATATGTCAGGTGATGGTGGAAATATTATACTGAATTATAACTAATACCAGAAATGAGTGAATAAATGAATGATGAGGTTTAATCTCATTTACAGCGGGTTTATGTCTCTATTAAGTACTAATAGAAGCTGAAGAAGTCATCATGAAGCAGGTTAAGGTATTGCAATTCTGGGGAAAAGAACAAACAGACTGAAGGAGGTTTAGCAAAATGGAAGACTGTAATCAGTGGCGGCTGCTGGTCTTTCAAATAGGGGAAGCCCAGTTTTGTAAAATTGGCCAATTATTACATCATTAAATTTATGTCTGTGAAGGTTCTCAGTCATCCAGGTCATGGTAATCCAAAAAGTTTAAAAAAAGGCAACTGGACTTGTAGATTTTTCGAGAAGACGTTTTGCCACTCATCCGAGCTTGTCACGTGCCGATCTGGGTTGATTTGGACGGGGTCTGAGCCGGTCGGCCACGATGATAGGAGACGCTATCAGTTGCCAGGGGCAACGCCCTCAGAATTTAACGGAGGAGCGACGAAATATTAATTTTTGTGCGTTTATTAATCCGGCGGGACAGATACAAGAAAAGTGAGAAAGTAAAGCAATGGAGAAAGTTAAGCGGAAAGAAAATGGACCTTACAGGGACAAGCTTACATAAAACAGCAAAACAGCGGTATTTGGAAAAGCTGTAGCATGACGACAACTCCTCACTCTCTATAGTCTTAAAGCGCTGTCAATCACGACGAGTTCCAGCAACGTTAACAGTTCATCCAATCATCATAGAGAAGTTCGGCGTCCAGGTACATCCCACTGCCCATTGACTCCCAGAGACGCCCGGCTTCCCTGGAAGTGACGATTTGGAGCGTTTATCCAATAAACGTCCAGCTTTTTTGCCCTGAGATCGGCCCATTCTGAAGCCCCATTGAAAGTCCATTGAGGCCGAGCCTCAGTGGGTTTTTAAACGGACCGTACCATTACAGCAATACGAGAAAAAAATCACGATACACGAACGGCTAAAACTTAATAATGATTGTGTTATTATAAGAAGTAGCCATGAAGTCGATCATGTTCTAGCACATTTTAGTTTGAGTAGTAATGTAAATTCGTAGTATTTGATGAAATTGCCAGCGATATTTTAGGGGAGGCTGAGCCTCCCCTGTAGTCTTAGAGCAATCGCCTCTGGCGGGTATGGATCAAAGGCCTCAGTGAACAGGTATGCCTTGAGGTGCTTTTTGAAGGACAGCAGTGTGGGAGCTTGACGTATGTGGAGAGGTAGTGTGTTCCAGAGGGTGGGGGCAGAAACGCAGAAAGCTCTATCACCAAGAGTCCGTAGCCTGGTGCGAGGAGTGGCAAGCTGGTCCTTGTCAGAGGACCGCAGGGACCTTGGCTTGGGGTGCAAGTCCGTGGAGTGATTTGTAGGTTAGGAGCAGGATCTTGTATGAAATGCGGGATTTGACGGGGAGCCAGTGAAGCTTCTTAAGTGTGGGAGTGATGTGCTGCCATGGCTTGGAGCGTGTCAGAACCCTGGCAGCTGAGTTTTGGACATACTGCAGTCTATCCTGTACACCACCTCTCGCCCAATGGCAGCTGGGAGGCTCCAGCAGACTCCACGAGCCTTAACAGGAATAAGTGGTTACAGAAGATGAATGAATGAATGAATGAATGCATAAATCAACACTTAAGTGTCTGATGTTGTTCATAACACTGGACCCAAACCATCAAACAAACTTCCTCATGATGGCTTTAATTATCATCATTAGATTTTGTTTCCCTCAAAGGAACTGATACTTTACAAGTCATATTGTCTTTTTTTTTTTTTTTTTTTTAACAAATCTTGGTAACCTTAATGGCCTTACTTAAAGTTATGAGCACCATCACTTTCTTTATCGTTATTGGGACTACCTGATATGTTGGGGTGTCTTAGCCTTGATTAGTTGAAGTTAGCCTGTGAGGGACAGCGATCGGCAATCAAGGTGCCATCTATCTTAATGTAAACACATTAAAGGTCATTTTGCTTTTTTAAAAAGGGGGTTACTTGAGTGCCAGTGTTTCTTTCTTTATTGATCTCAAGGCCTTTTTGATTTGTCATAGCTTGAAAAGCAAAAAAGAAGATTTCAGAATGAGTAATTCTAACAATGCAGTGCAGTAATGCTATTCTTAACAAGTCTAAGTGGCTGCTGTGGAATGGCCTTGTGTGTGGTTTCTCTTCATTTTTTTTATCATGTGTGCTCAGAGAAAAAAAAGAATGTGAGCGAGATAGAGACTGAGAGTTGGTGGTTTTGACGACTTGGATATTTGTCAGCTAAAGCTTTCGACAATCGACCGGCTATAGTTGTGTTATGACAGAATTAACTCCATCTTTATGGTGTCACAGTACACTGTTAAGACCTTTTGCATGTCTGTTATGAGAACAACAAGCTAAACCACATTTACCCGCCACGCTTAAAAAAAAGTTGTGGTGAGCTGTTTCTCTGCCTTTTGACCAACCGCTGAAGATGTTTACTAAGAACAGACCTGACTATGAGCTTCAGTGTGATATGAGGTGAAAGGAGAGGCTTTAGAAAGTAAATTGATATAACGTTTAATTGTTCCTTATTTAATATACACATAATATAATTGTGTTTTCAAGCATTTGATTGTTTCAATCGACATGCCATTTAATGCACAGGAACAGCAAGACTGTCAAAGATGTTTTTCAGTAAGTCAGTATGATGAAGGTGGGAGAAGTGAATAATCAGCATCACTCCTCTAATGAAAACCCCGACACTATAGAAATGTGTGATGAGAACCATCTGGATAGAATGACTGATCAGGTTGTGTCCCCAAGCAAGTGTCCCTGTAAGTGCATCTGTGTTGCCCTGATACGAACATTTGTCATAATACACATTACAGCAACAATAAACATGCTATGTGTTGCTATGTGACAGCTGCCTTTCTGACACGGATCAAAAAAAGTGGTGATAGACCAACTTTCTGAGAATTAAGCAGCAACTGAAGCAGGAAGTGAAGCCCCTTTGCTTTCACACCCTTGGCTGAAAGCCAAACCACAGCAATGCTGAAAGTTTCCATGCATCATTTGTTTGTCGGTAAATTTCTGTGTCTGTATAAGCATTGCAAAAAAAAAGGAAGGACACACAATGGAAAATAAAAAACTGTTTGTGTTTTTGTTTGTTTTTAGTTGATTTGATTGATTTTGCTGTTACTTTTTCTGTCTCTGTGTTTAACTGTATGTGTGTTATGCGTGAAACAGCTGGACGCAGCATAGTGTCAAGAAATTATTATGTAATGTGTAGTGATTGTTTGTATGTTTGTATGTTCTGACTGCTGGTATAGCAGGAACAACGTTTGAAAAATTCCTTGTGTTTTTATTGGATACTGGTGAACAGGAACAGGAAATAAAACCTGAGACAGAGGAGGTGGGGCATGGAACATCTGCCTCTGAAGGCATTGCGGTTTTGCGACACAGTGGTGCTTCATATTAGAACCACTTTAATGTCAGACCCAAGAGTTTTGGCTTGTGGTCAGCATGATGACCCCGATAAAGGCCACAAACCAAACTCTTCCACTGACAAGAGCTGAGGCAGTAGGTTTTCAGTTTGTTTTCAGTCTTGTATAAGTAAAACTGGCCAGAAATCCTTCATGCTATATACAGTAAGTCTTTTAGTGGAGTGCTTTAAAGAGTCCGGTGGATTACAAGAGTTTCCAGAGGAAAATTTATCAAAAATACAAACAATGTTGGTGAATGTTATGGTGCTTCACCACGAAGCCTGGGTTTTTAAAATGTATTGTTATTTTATTTGTAAGTTCACTCTCATTCCTCTCATTGGAGTTGTTTTCAGATGCAGCAGGCTGATTTTATCAATAATGTTCTAAATAAATGTATTGCTAAATGTATTCACTGACCTTGTAGTTGGTGTAACAAGATTATTTTTTATTTAAACTGAACAAAAAATTAATAATCAAACCACAATCAATGAGGCTATATTTACAAGTATTCAGCGAATTAACCAAACGGGCCTGCATTATGGTACAGTCTAAATTATCATTAAAAGGACAACGGTTTTATATATTCAGCTATAAATATTTTTTATAATTGATTCAAAATTTAGTAATTTTGAGGCTTTTGGAAATAAATGGTCACAAAGCCCAATGTAATATTGCCACAGCAATAGCAAAACTTAACATTCTGAAACTATGCGGCACACACTGCGTGAGTAATTGATTTTGCTCTATTTTTTTCCCCCCGCAGACACAATGTAAAATGATATGCCGTGTTTACTGTGAGTTTCAGTTACAGAAACCCACAACAAGTATCAAAAATGAGACAGGGGCTTACTGCTGGTGTTTCATGTGCTCAGGTTGGAAAGATGGTTCATATTATTTCCACAGGGGTAGTACACTGACACGCCAACATAACGAGAAGCCAATCAAATTGCTCAAAAAACTGTTTCCTCCCACTTTGGTGTGATTACATTTAGGAGGGTCTTTTTTAATCAGTTTCAAATTCCAGCAGTCTCAGGTGGAATAACAAGAAAATGCTGCTCATACTTTATGCACTGCTGATGCTCAGAGTCGGGTGTGAGTATATGCATAACGAACAGATTTACTCCAGATATGTATAAAAAATATTGTTTTTCAGAATATATGTAAGAAGAGGACATGCACGATTCTCAATTATGTGTTTGATGACTTTCAGGTTTAATGGAAGGTCAGATGTTTGAGAAGAAAATCCTTCGTGTTGGAGGGAATGTGACACTGATATGTTCCCCTGAGGGTTCGGGGAGCTTGTTTTGGATCGTGTTTTTTTATGACAAATTTCCTAAACTTTTAGGAAGATCATCCAGCCCTCCGAACGATTATCAACGCATTAGAACCAGCTGGAAGCCTGGAGAATTCGTTCTGCATATTACAAAAGCAGAGATAACTGATACAGCTTTTTACTTCTGTATAAAAATAATACAACATGACTTTATATTTCTGACTGGAATGCGTCTCATAGTTGAAGGTAAGTTCAACATCAACAGCTCAACTTGGTAAATTTACGTTCCATAAATTCTTATTTTGTGTATATGCAAGTCAAAATTTACACAAAATGTTTTTATTATTATTTTATTACTGTTTTCCTGATTCTCAGGACCAGAACCTCCTATCACCACCGCTGCTCCATCTGCTCCATCTGTTCCAGTCCATCCAGGAGACACGGTGACTCTACAGTGTTCAGTCCTCCGTGACTCTGAGAATAAAACCTGCCCAGCTGATGACAGCGTGTTCTGCTTCAGCCCCGAGGCGCCTCAGTCTCTTTTGAGATTTAATCATACTGAAGTAAATGACAGCAATGAATACGACGTGAACGCTGGAGGAGCCTCAACGAAAAAATGTTTCTACAACTTCAGGAACTTCAGCTCTTCTGGCGCCCTCACGTATTACTGTTCCGTGGCTATGTGTGGACAGACATTATCTGGAAATAAATCAGAACTCAACAATGAAGGTAACTGCAGCACATATCGATATACTGAGGGGAAAAACATATGTGTGTTAGAAATTAGGGTCAAGGAAGTATAGCTAATATTGTGTAATAACTGAAGAAATTAATCTAATTTTTACTAATTGTTTCTTTTTATTTTGTGTCAGCTGAAAAAATATGGGAGTCAAAGATGGACAATACAGTTCTCTATCTCTTATGTGGTGCTTTGGTTATAAGTCTGATTGTTATAGCCTTTCTCCTTTATTCAATCAAAAAACTCATGAAGAAATCCAGTGGGCTGTGCAATGGTAAGTAAAGTCACTCATCGCACATCAGTTTATATATTACTTGACAAAATTGAATTCACATTGGTAGCCAACTGTGTTATTATTTATGATACAGATTCCATTCCTCTGCAAACCAATGCACCGGCCAATGATAATCAAGAAAATCAGCAGGTAATTAAAACAAGTTAAACGACACGTTAAACTCTGCATGTGTGAACATCTGAGGTTTGACCAGGTTTTTGTTTTTTCAGTCAGATGAAGACTCGCTGATTTACACGGTACCATCTTTCACCAACAGAAAGTCTGGCAAAACTGTCATGAAACCTACAGAGGAAGAGAGCATTTACACCGAAGTCAAGGCTCTCAGGGTGGATCAACATCTTGATCAATGAATTGAATTGATGTTGTTATCAGCTTGTTTGCACACTGAAGTAAATGTATTTTTTATTTTTTATTTTTTTTGATAACCTTAAACATATGTTTCTTTTTGGCAACTTATTTATACTTTCTGACAAAGTTGCTCTGAATGTTCTTATATATTTGTATGTATATGTATGTATATCTTTCCATGACCCGCATATGTATCTCATTGAAAAAGTAATGAAGCCTACTAAAAGGAAATGGTGGCTGTGTAGATGTGTTGGTTCCCACTTAACTGTCAAATACTAATTTATACAATGATAAGTCCATATTGTAATATATTGAAATTAAAGCTAAGGTAAGGCCTATAGGTTTTGGCTTCTGCTAATATCTGAGTGAGAAAACATCATCATGTGAGCCCATTACCGGATTAAGTTATCGTTACTTGTGCTCAGACATCAGAATTTCAGGTAGTGTTGAAGCACTTCAGTAGCCGCCGGCCTGTAGCTGCTGTCAAAAAGGTCAGTGTAACTTAAACACTGCTCTGAATGCTACAGACATGAGTGTATGACCACTGAAACAAGCCTGATACAACTGATATTATACTATTTACTGTACACAATAACAGAGTCATGAGCAATAAGATTGATCTCTTTTTGGCAGAACATCATAAAGTCACAGTGAAGTTGACCTTTGACCTTTTGGCGGTAAAATGTCATTAGTGCATTGCTTTGTGTGGAATTTTGTCCTAATTAGCATATGGACTATTAACTCATTTCCTACAGTCAATGGTTGTCTCTAAACACATGTTTTGTGAGGTCATAGTGACCTTTGACCTTTGACTGGTTTGAAGAAAAATCTGTTTTGTTTTTTAAATATAGTCAGTATTTCTTTACACTGGTCATTATGATGCCATTAGCTAAATACATTTCTTATGATTTCTGTGCTGCTAGTCATTTTAGCGTAATTACATAATATGGTGGGCAGCACAGTTGTATATTGAATGAATGATTCAGTTGTAATATAATGACAATTATTATGTCATTATTTGTCAATGGAAAATGCAGTACATTGGTTTGTCATAGTAAGACACTCAAGAAACTTCAATATCAATATACACTGCCTGGCCAAAAAACAGTCGCCACCTGGATTTAACTAAGCAAATGAGCTCGAGCCTCCTATTGGATAATTACTGCATGGGTGATTATCTTTCAGCTGGCAACAAGTTATTTAACCCCAACTGATGCAATGAGTAGCTTCTCATTTCTTTAACAACAATGTTGAAAGACACAATCTGTTGTCATAAAAAGATGTTAGTCTATTTGAGAAGGGTCAAATCATTGGCATGCATCAAGCAGAGAATGAGAAGCAGAGAATCTCTAAGGAGATTGTAGAAGCTACTTAAACTGTTGAAAGCATTAATAAAAACTGAGAGAATAGTAGGGAACCATCGTCTTAGAGGGAGATCCTGAATGATTGTATTTGGCGATCACTCAAACGTGAAATCAAATCAAAGAAAAACAACAGTAGAACTCAGAGCTATGTTTAATAATGAAAGTAGCACATTTCTACACGTGCAATGAGAAGGGAACTCAAGGGACTGGGACTGAACAGCTGTGTAGCCTCAAGAAAACCACTAATCAGTGAGGCTAACTGGGGGGAAAAAACATTCAGTTTGCTAGGGAGCATAAAGATTGGACTCTGGAGGAATGGAAGAAGGTCATGTGGTCTGATGAGTCCAGGTTTTTCCATCAGTGGATTTTGTTTTCTCATTGATGGTACGGGCAAATGCCAAGATGACAATGCCAGAACTCTTTGGGCTCAAATTGTGAAAGAGTAGTTCAGGGAGCATGAGACATTATTGTCACACATGGACTGGCCACCACAGAGTCCAGACCTTAACCCCACTGAGAATCTTTGGGATGTGCTGGAGAAGGCTTTGTGCAGTGGTCAGACTCTCCATCATCAATACAAGATCTTGGTGAAAAATGCAACACTGGATGGAAATAAATCTGGTGACATTGCAGATGAAGTTTATCGAAACAATTCCACAGTGAATGTGTGCTGTAGTTAAAGCTAAAGGAGGTCCAACAAAATATTAAAGTGTGTGACCTTTTTTTATTGGTGGTGACTTCTTTCTGGCCAGGCAGTGTATTACAGTTTTTTTCAGTCGCTAACAAGCGTTTATCCAATCAGTGGTCACATTTTCAAAACTCTAAATACAATTAGCACAGCATCGGTCTTTTGTGGCCATACCATTCACACATTTCATGTCGTTTTCACACAATATGCAGTCAGTGAACACATTTCCATAATGCTTACATGTTCTTAACAGACCAGCTGTACCTCCCAACAAAATTATGGATTGTTTTTGTATTATTTACGAATGTTAGCACACAACATACCACAATAGCAAAAGCAATATTCCAAACCTTAGATACAGTATAAAAACCTCTTCTTCGGCAATGATATCAGTTCAAAAACAACATATCTCAGCTGATATAGTTTTTTTCAATCGCTAACAACATGGTTTGAAGTCCAGTGTTGAAGAAAAAAACAATCCAAGTCTAGTTCCAAGTTTGGTGAAGTGTTGCAAGTTTATTGGAGTTCCAGGTCATGGTGAGCCTACCGACACAGAGTGGGTCAGAGACTGGAGACTGACCCTGAATGTAGGGCCAGAGCACAAATATACCCTGTCCCCAGGTGTGGTTGCATATTGGTTAGTCAAGGTCAACTTTACACAAGAGGATGAACTCAGTGGAGGGGCAGAGATTGCTCCAGACTTTGTCAGAACAAAAGGACAAAGGAGGAAACTCTGATCAGCAGGGCAGCAGAAGCAGGAGAGGTCATATCAGAGGTCAGTATATGGCTGGAATTGCCCCAGGCATGTCAATTTCAATGCCCCTTCAAAGTTTTCTTCACCACCCAAGACTGGTACATCTCTCCCTTCCACCCTATTCATCTTTCCTCAACCCCATAGAGGAGTTCTTTTCTGTATGGAGGTGGAAGGTTGATGACCATTAGCCACATGACCAGATGTCCCTCCTTGAAGCCATGGGTGCTGGCTGCAGGGACATCACAGTTCATGATTGCCAAGGGTGGATCCGACATACCAAGCGCTTTTATTGCACGTGCATCGCCTTAGATAATATCTGATGCGATGTTGATGAAAACATGTGGCCTAACCGTGAAGATCACAGAGACTACATACAGTCATTTTGTGCTTTTTTTAGTTACACCCCCCCTCAATCTGGGCTTTTTGCTGTTGTATTTTTTGTTCAGAATACTCTTGTGTGTTTCATGGATATTTTGTTGCTGTACTGTAAGCAACACTGTAAAACTTTTTTCTGTTCTATCATACTATAAACAGTACTTCTACTGTACCTCCTGTAGTAAACAGTAAAGGAAAAAAAATGATTTGCTTTTTACTGGAATGCTTTTGAATGTGAACAATACATGTGGACATAGAGTTCCCAACTAAGAAATTTTGTGTAAAGCAATTGAATTCCATGTTTTGCATACAAATACCTGTAAAACGGAAGCATAAAAGTCTATGCAGTTTGTGTAATGTCAACAATAGCCAGCATTTTTAAACCTGGTGTACTTTGATTCACTGCATGTACCTTGTGAAGTGAAAACAAGTGTTATTCTTTGACAGAATAACTTCAATTTGACTTAGATTTCCAGTGTTTTGGTAAGTTGGTGTGTGCAGAGAAAGATATGTTCTATTTTGAAATAAAGAGTTAGTATATAGTTAACAAAATGTGTTTTTGAGAAGAAAATTATCCATTTGGCCAATTGTGTTTTGTAGGTGAGAGTCTGTGTTAAGAGTTTAGAAAAAATATCTGAAGTATGGGTGAGTGCTTGTTAACGATTGTAAAAAACTGTAAGTACATAAATGCAAATGTTTTAATGACTGCATAGCAAAAAGAAACAATCTGAGAAGCAGTAAGACATGAAGAAGCAGCAACGGGATAAACAGACAAAGGCGTGAAGTAAAACAGGAACTTCAACACCCAAGATCAAAGCCAAACCCAAAATTAGTTTTAAAAATGTTTTACAACATTTTGAAAATACTTATTGTGTAGAACTTCAAAATTCGCTTGGGAGTCACTTGGGAACACAAGTCTGTTGTACATAGGCACATACACTACAAACCCAGGACAACAGTAACAGTCAACCAGACACAGTCAAACGTAATCAAAATAATCTGACAGTTAAAGGTGAACAATCTGGACAAAAGAGAAAAAGAGAGATGAAACGCTTCAAAGCCCAGTACGAGAACAATGTGACAGGAAGTACATTTATTGTGTCAACTAATCAGATGCTGCTTACAGTGGGACTTACCCCATAACTCCTCCTTCACTCATTAAAATACCCACAAGTCTGCTTTTAAGACACAATGTCAAGATGGTCCTGTTATGGATAACATTGCTTTGTCTTCATCCAGTATGTAAGTGTCTTTTATTCTGTCCAAAGGTTTTCTCAGTTGAGAATTTACACACCATTGGATAGTAACATTTCCGTCATAAATAATTTATAACTAATGCTTTTTTCTGTGTTTTCATTCCATTTAGATACGCTGGTTACGGTGAAAACCGTTCAGCTTGGAGAACCTGCAAACTTTACATGTTCTTTACCCAATCGTGGAGTCAGCACAGAAGAAATCCACTGGTACAAGCAGAGTGTCGGAGATACTCTTAAATTAATTGTGACATTGTATAAATCTACACCACCTAAGCCCGGACCTGAATTTTCTCAATCAAGATTTAACTTAAGTACTGATGAGAGTTTTAGCAACCTGACCATTATGAGGACAATTGAAGAGGATGAGGGCATGTACCACTGTGGACTGACAGAGTGGATTAAGACTAAATGGAGTGGGACATATTTGTTAGTAGAAGGTAAAACTTTCAGTCCCTCTTATCATGATGTGAAAAATGCCAAAAACGTGTTTGGAAGTACTCAGTTTTTTTTTGCTATTTTGTTTTGAACAGGAAACACTGAGAGGACATCAACCTATACTGTTGTTCAGACAGTATCAGATCCAGTACGTCCAGTAGACTCAGTGACTCTCCAGTGTTCAGTCCTCTCTGACTCTGAGAACAAGACGTGTCCAGGAGATCTCAGTGTGTTCTGGTTCAGAGCTGGATCACAGAAATCTCCTTCAAACATCATCTACACTGATGGAAATACAAGAAATGAATGTGAGAAGAGATCTGAGACTCAGAAGAGATGTGTCTACAGCTTCTCTAAGGACATCAGCTCCTCTGATGCTGGGACTTACTACTGTGCTGTGGCCACATGTGGGCAGATATTATTTGGAAATGGAACCAAACTGGAAGCTGGTAGGATTTTGATGCTTTCGCATAATCTTTTTGGTGTCATAGTGACAGCCTCTATCTGAGCACTGATCCAGTATATTTTCTTTCTCTGTATTCTAGATCAAGCATCAGATGCTGCGCTGGTGGTAGCAGTAATATACTTGGTCGTATCTGTAATTGTACATTTTGTTTTCATCATCAACAAAACTCCAAGAGCAGTATGTGAACAATATGACGGTAAGTTCTCTTTACTGATCCATTCAAACAGAACTATAGTAATTTCTTCATGATAATCAGTCAACACGTGAAGTATAATTCAAATTTCTATTTTTGTTATTTTGCTATTGCTCAGTGTGAGTCAAAATATTATATTTAAAGCACAGCATGCAAACAACTAAGAGAGAAAAAAGATTTTTAGTTTATTTACATTTTTAACTTGAACTTGTTTAATGGTCTGAGATTCTTTATTAAAAGTGTGATTAAAAACATGATACCTCTGCTTTCTTCATCACTACGCATAGAAATCACCTCTTCACAAGTTGTCTATCTCTGGAAGAAAAGCTACGAGATAAAGCAGGACGAAAGAGCTGCAAACAGAAGAAAGTGTCTTTCCTCAAGTTAAATGCTGAATAAGAATGTATGAATCTATGGGCTGAGTGGTAGCACTGTGCTTTCTTAATGGAATGAATAAATGTGTTGTCTCTTCTGACTTGTAATTTTATGATAAAAGACAGACTTTCTCCTCGTGGTTAGTATTTGACTGATGATCTTATACATGCTTGTTTTTGGTTTTTAAACATAAATAATAAAGATATATATTTACATATACATAAAAACTGCAGAAACTTGTAAGACATCAAAGCCTCTGTTTTTCTGTGTCAGCTTAGAATACTCTTTGTCATTGTACCTTTTTATTTGACACCTGGGAATGCTTTTTGTCAAGACAAATTATGAAAATAAATGTCTCAAATGCTTTTTTTAATGTCCAGTTTTTATGTGTTATTGGCCTGCATCCCAAAGGAGGCAACTAGCACATGACTCATGCAGATTCAGATCAGCTCATGTAAAGCTACAGTTATACTGCAGTGCTGACAAAACACAGACAAAGGTTAGTATTCATAGTGAAATAGAGTGATACATTAGCTGAAGTAGTGCAGCCACAATAAACAGCAACATGAATCTAATCTAATGAATCTAAGTTATTTCACACACTGTTTACTACATAATTCATAGTTTTGATGCCTTCAGTGAGAATCTACAATGTTAATTCATTTGGGGGGAGGAGGACAAAAAGGAAAGGGACAGAATGACATTTTTAACTAAACTGCAACAACATGAGTGCAATAGTTAAGTGCAATAACAATATGCAGCTGGTACCCTTCTATTTATGCAACAACCATCTATCTATCTATCTATCTATCTATCTATCTATCTATCTATCTATCTATCTATCTATCTATCTATCTATCTATCTATCTATCTATCTATCTATCTAATTAATCATGAAAATAAAGAAGAAACATGAAATGAGAGGCTGTACGGTGTATATATCGTTAGCTCCTGCTTACAGGAGATAAAGGTTTCTACGTGCTGGAGGAAGGACCACTCTTGAGACGAATATCTCACTTTACTCACTTTCCTGGAGGTTTGCAGCAAACACAAGTATGTTACATTCACAGCTGAATGCTCTAGCTCTAGCGCAGACGGACTTAAATTCACCAAAGTGAAAGGAAGTATGACGACCACCACCCCCCGCGATTGCGATGACACCTCTCCCTCCAGCACTGGTATCTGTGAAACCTCACAGGCCCTCACACTAGTGCCCCCCTCCTCCCCGACAACAACAATGGCCAAGGCTCCCTCACAGCCTCCCTCCTCCATCTCACCTCTCACCATCCTGGAGAAGGACGTGAAGAGGTTGTTTCCGAGGCAGAACCCCCTGAAGGCTGCTGGATCAGGCGTTGTGTCTCCATCCACCTTGAAGCACTGTGCTGATCAACTGTCTTCAGTGTTCACGGATATATTTAACATCTCACTGAAGTCATGTCACATGCCAGCGTGCCTGGACCCCCTGCAGGTTGCCTACAGATCAAACAGATCTGTGGATGACACCATCAACCTGTCCCTCCACCTCATCCTCCAGCACCTGGATTCCCCCAGATCATATGCCAGGGTCCTGTTTGTGGATTTCAGCTCGGCCTTCAACACCGTCGTTCCATCTCTACTACAGGACAAACTCTGCCAGCTGACTGTACCAGACTCCATCTGCAGGTGGATCACAGACTTCCTGTCTGACAGGAGGCAGCATGTGAGGCTGGGCAAACACATCTCAGACTCCGGTACCATCAGCATGGGTTCCCCTCAAGGCTGTGTCCTTTCTCCTCTGCTCTTCTCCCCGTATACCAACAACTGCACTTCCAGTCATGAGTCTGTCAAGCTCCTGAAGTTTGCGGATGACACCACTCTCATTGGGCTCATCTCAGGTGGAGAAAAGAGCGCCTACAGACTGGAGATCGACCGCCTGGTGACTTGGTGCAGATGCCACAACCTGGAGCTGAACGCCTCCAAGACAGTGGAGATGATCGTGGATTACAGGAAGCACACAGCCCCACTCCTTCCCATCATCCTGTGTGACTCTACAGTCAACACTGTGGAGTCCATCCGTTTCCTGGGCACCATCATGTCCCAGGACCTCAAATGGGAGCTAAACATCAGCGCCCTGATTAAAAAAGCAAAGCAGAAGATGTACTTCCTACGGCAGCTGAAGAAATCCAACCTCCCAAAGACAATGATGGTTCACTTCTACACTGCAATCATTGAGTCCATCCTCACCAGCTCCATCACCACCTGGTATGCTGCAGCCTCTGCTAAGGACAAGAGCAGACTGCAGCGTGTCATTTGCTCTGCAGAGAAGGTGATTGGCTGCAGTCTGAAGTCTCTCAACGAGCTGAACGCTTCCAGGACTCTGAAGCATGCAGCTAAGATTGTGGCTGATCCCTCTCACCCTGGACACGGACTATTTAACAGACTCCCCTCTGGCAGACGGCTACGATCCATCGAGTGTAGGACCACTCACATGACGAACAGTTTTTTCCCATCCGCAGTGCATCTGCTGAACAATCACCCCCATGAACACTTCAAACCCACGACCATCCCACAGTAACTGTTCTGGTGGTATTTTATTTTATTTTATATAAAGTCAATAAAGTAATTTCTGATTCTGATTCTGAAGACATTTCCAGATATACAATGAGAAAGGAGCTCACGGGATTAGGACAGAACAGCTGTGTAGCCTTAAGAAAACCACTAATCAGTGAGGTTAACTGGGAAAAAAAAGGCTTCAATTTGCTAGGGAGCATAAAGATTGGACTCTGGAAAAATGGAGGAAGGCCATGTGGTCTGATGAGTCCAGATTTACCCTGTTCCAGAGTGATGGGGGCATCAGGGTAAGAAAAGCGGCAGATGAAGTGATGCACCCATCATGCCTACAAGCCTGTGGGGGCAGTGCTATGATCTGGGGTTGCTGCAGTTGGTCAGGTCTAGGTTCAGCAACATTATGTGTCCAAAGAATGAGGTCAGCTGACTACCTGAATATACTGAATGACCAGGTTATTCCATTGATGGATTTTTTCTTCCCTGATGGCACGGGCATATTCCAAGATGACAATGCCAGGATTCATTGGGCTGCATAGCAAAAACTGCATAGCAAAAAGAGACACTCTGAGAAGCAGACATGAAGAAACAGCAATGGGATAAACTGACAAAGGCATGAAGTAAAACAGAAACTTCAACACCCAAGAACAAAACCAAACCCAAAATTAGTTTTAAAAAAGTTATACTGTGTTTTGAAAACACAGCTTTTGCACAGGACTTCAAATTTCGCTTAGTCCCATCCTGTTAACAGACCTGTTATACATGTACTGTATGTGACAGGAAGTACATTTATTGTGTTAACCAATGAGACCAATGCTGCTTACAGTGGGACGTACCCCTATAACTCCTCCTTCACTTATTAAAATACCCACAAGTCTGCTTTCAAGACACAATGTCAAGATGGTCCTGTTATGGATAACATTGCTTTGTCTTCATCCAGTATGTAAGTGTCTTTTATTCTGTCCAAAGGTTTTCTCAGTTGAGAATTTACACACCATTGGATAGTAACATTTCCGTCATAAATAATTTATAACTAATGCTTTTTTCTGTGTTTTCATTCCATTTAGATACGCTGGTTACGGTGAAAATCGTTCAGCTTGGAGAACCTGCAAACTTTACATGTTCTTTATCCAATCAAGGACTTGACATTGGAGAAATCCACTGGTACAAGCAGAGTGTCGGAGATACTCTTAAATTAATTGTGACAGTGTATAAATCTAAATCTACACCTGAGTATGGACCTGAATTTTCTCAATCAAGATTTAACTTAAGTACTGATGAGAGTTTTAGCAACCTGACCATTATGAGGACAGTTGAAGAGGATGAGGGCATGTACCACTGTGGACTGACAGAGTGGATTAAGACTAAATGGAGTGGGACATATTTGTTAGTAGAAGGTAAAACTTTGATTTATTTAGTTTGTCAGTCCCTCTTATCATGATGTGAAAAATGCCAAAAACGTGTTTGGAAGTACTCAGTTTTTTATTGCTATTTTGTTTTGAACAGGAAACACTGAGAGGACATCAAACTATACTGTTGTTCAGACAGTATCAGATCCAGTCCGTCCAGGAGACTCAGTGACTCTCCAGTGTTCAGTCCTCTCTGACTCTGAGAACAAGACGTGTCCAGGAGATCTCAGTGTGTTCTGGTTCAGAGCTGGATCACAGAAATCTCCTTCAAACATCATCTACACTGATGGAAATACAAGAAATAAATGTGAGAAGAGATCTGAGACTCAGAAGAGATGTGTCTACAGCTTCTCTAAGAACATCAGCTCCTCTGATGCTGGGACTTACTACTGTGCTGTGGCCACATGTGGACAGATATTATTTGGAAATGGAACCAAACTGGAAGCTGGTAGGATTTTGATGATTTCGCATAATCTTTTTGGTGTCATAGTGACAGCCTCTATCAGAGCACTGATCCAGTATATTTTCTTTCTCTGTTTTCTAGATCAAGCATCAGATGCTGTGCTGGTGGTAGCAGTAATATACTTGGTCGTATCTGTAATTGTACATTTTGTTTTCATCATCAACAAAACTCCAAGAGCAGTATGTGAACAATATGACGGTAAGTTCTCTTTACTGATCCATTCAAACAGAACTATAGTCATTTCTTCATGATAATCAGTCAACACTTGTAGCACAGTTTAAATTTTTATATTGTTATGTTGCTATTGTTCAGTGTGAGTCAAAATATTATATTTAAAGCACAGCATGCAAACAACTAAGAGAAAAAAAAAGATTTTTAGTTTATTTACATTTTTAACTTGAACTTGTTTAATGGTCTGAGATTCTTTATTAAAAGTGTGATTAAAAACATGATACCTCTGCTTTCTTCATCACTACGCATAGAAATCACCTCTTCACAAGTTGTCTATCTCTGGAGGAAAAGCTACAAGATTAAGGAGGACGAAAGAGCTGCAAACAGAAGAAAGTGTCTTTCCTCAAGTTAAATGCTGAATAAGAATGTATGAATCTATGGGCTGAGTGGTAGCACTGTGCTTTCTTAATGGAATGAATAAATGTGTTGTCTCTTCTGACTTGTAATTTTATGATAAAAGACAGACTTTCTCCTCGTGGTTAGTATTTGCTTTTTGTTTTTTACATAAAAACATACATACATATATATATATATATATATATATATATATATATATAAAAGCTTAAACTTGTAAGCGGATATCATTGTACCTTTTTTATTTGACACCTTGGAATGCTTTTTGTCAAGACAAATTATGAAAATAAATGTCTCAAATGCTTTGTTAATGTCCAGTGTTTATGTGTGATTGGCCTGCATCCCAAAGGAGGCAACTGTTAAGAACATGACTCATGCAGATTCAGATCAGCTCATGTAAAGCTACAGATGTTTATTGCAATGCTGACAAAACACAGACAATTTTTCCTATTATTCATAGTGAAACAGAGTGATACGTTAGCTGAAGTAGTCCAGTCACAATAAACAGCAACATGAATCTAAAATATCATCATATTCAGAGTTATTTCACACACTGTTTACTACATAATTCCATATGCGCCTCGGGTACAGGCGCAGTGCGGCCTGCCTACGTCTGCGTGCTGCAACCTGCCGCTTGTTTTGGGGCCAGTGGCCTAGAAGAATCAAGCCCAGTTTAATTCAGTTCATTGTCACTTCTGTGATTGGTGCACAGAGGCTGTAGTGCATCGGGGCCTTGTTGAGTGGGTGTGACTGGGTTCTCACCTGATCAATGTCGGAATCAAATCACCTGCGTACAGCTTCAGCTGATAATGGTGCATGACTTTTTTTGTCACGCTGAGTCAGTATCTCATATAGCACTGGACCACAGCTGTCCCTAACTATATATGGGATTTTCCAGGGGGCTTGTAACTTGTCTGGAACTCTGCTGTCTTTTTAAGGAGGTTATTAAGGGGGCTAGCCAGCTCTATAAAAATGCAGGAACAAAGCAGCGGGAGTAGTTGCATAGCCCTAAAAAAAAGCTTGCAGTTGCTGTTTTAGGGAGGTTGCCACTCCTGCACATCCTTTGTGTCTCTGTCACGTGATCCATGCAGGAATTACATCACCAGTGTGCAGCTTCAGCCAATCATGGTGCATGAATTTCTTTCACGCAAGTCAGTATTCTCATATAGCAGTGGACCACAGCTTGTCGTAAGTATATATATATATGGGACTTTCCAGGGGGCTTGTAACTTGGGGCGGAAACCTTTTTTTTGTGCTTGGTTTTTGACCTTGTCACTGCTAGCAAACTTGAACTAGTGCTAATAGCCCTAGCCTCACAAGATTGCTTAGCTATCAGATCAGCAAGGATGGGGAGATCACAGCCTAAAACAACCTGATAGGGCAGTTGTTCAAATACACCTACTGAAGCCAAGTAATTTTGAGCTCCTACTGGCATTGTTACCTCAGCTATGGGGTACCCTACCTTGTCAACATGCACGCATACCACATCAATTCTCCCTCCACAAAATGTAACGTCACTAGGGGGACTATCCCGTCTAACCAGGGTGCGATTACTCCCTGAGTCAAGCAGTGCTAGGCTGGGTCTAACACCAATTGTTAACTCCTCAATACGACATTCTGCAACTTCACTCTGTAACTCACTACCAGGTAACTGGGGTGTGAAACACATGTAGTTATTACTGGTATTAAGCTTAAGACACTTAGCTTTATAATGACCAGTCTGACCACAAAAATGACATGCTAAATGGGTTTTGTTTCTCGGCTCAGTTTTAGTTGAATTAGAAGGTGAGAAACTATTTCTCTGATGTACTCTCTGGATGCACGACGGGCAGTCAAAAAAACTTCCGCCATCTCTGCTGCTTCCTTTGAAGTATTTGGGTTCCGTTCCTTTACACAGGTGCGCAATTCGGGGTTTAGGGCTTTAAGAAACTGCTCTATTCTGATTGCATCTCCAGTCTGCTCTTTTGTTCTCTCCCAGGGCGTCATCCACTTGATATACAAGTGCTTGAGACACACCTGTAGCTCTTTTGGTGTCTCGTCTTCTCCCAGTACAGCTGAACGAAACCTCAGTTGATAAGAACTAAATCAATAAACTATAATTAAATTTAACAATATTTGTAAGAGTTTATTTTTAACCAAACATAATACACATCACAAACAAACCCTGAAAGTTGTACTGGTCCTCGAGCCAGCAAGCTAACTGGCCTTCCGGGTTCCTAAAGTGAATGAGCCAAGACAGACTACTGTGATCGGCAGGAGGAACTTCCTGCCGAGGAGAAGGTGGTGGAACGGCCTTGTGAATCTCAAAATGGCCAGCAGCTCCCATCTAGTCACACAGTATCTCTGCTGTGCAGGGGTGAGATGACATTTCTTGGGTTTGAGCTTCAAACTGTAGCTATAGAAACGGTCATAGCTGCAAGTTCTATTCAACCCCTCTGCTAAGGATGATTATATCAAGTAAACGAGAAGGGTCTTCCACTAAAATCCTCTGAGGAACAGTTTCATCCAGCACTCTGAAACTTCCAGGTGCATTGCAGAGGCCAAATGGCATTCTAGTGTATTCACAGAGGCCATAGCAGGTGATGAATGCTGTTTTGTCACGGTGCAGGAGCACCTTGGGAAGAGGAGGAATCCGAGCCACCTTAGGGACAGGACCCGTAGTCCAAGCCACCTCGGAGACAGGAGCGTGGCGACCCTCTGGGCTGGAACAGGAGAAAGATGTGAGCGGACCCTTGGGGACAGTATGGGAACAGGGCACGAGTCAACCCTCGGGGCCGGTACAGGAGCAGTGCATAAGCCAACCCTCTGGGACGGTACAGGAGCAGGGCATGGACTGATGCTCAGGGCTGGTATGGGAGTATGAACAGAAGCCATCCTGGGAGTGGGAACCAGACCAGGATAGGAGGCTGGTACAGGAGGCCGGGACAGGAGGCCGGGACAGGTGCCAGCACAGAAACAGCTCAATAGGGGTAAGCTGGTTGGGCGCTAGCAGGCCAACGAGGAGAGACGCTACCATGTGGCCGGCAGAGCTAGGCGACTGAGGCTGCCGGCAATCAGGCCTGCCTAACTGTCGGAGCCCTCATGGCTGAACATGGAGTGCCCTCAAAAGAATTCAGAAACTCATGAGCCATGGATTATGTTCCAGCATTTGTTCCAAATAATAAGCAACTACTTACCTTTTACTCTCCTCCTCGTCAGAAGGAATAGTGTGTAGACCACTGGGTCCATTGGGCTGGTCGTTATGTCAAGGAGGGTGAGGGAAAATGAGGGGTAGGACCAAAATGCAGGACAAAACCGAAGGTGAGCAAACGAGGCAGGAAATCTTAACTTGACAAAACCAAAACTTCTTTGAAACATAATCTATGAACTTGACCAGACAAATCTATGAGACAAGAACAAAAAACTATGACAAATAAGAATCATGACAATCGAGCAAAACTTGACAAGACCAAAATGAAGAATACAACTAAACAGAGAACAAGTGGGATGCAGGACTATATACTGTATACATGCAGGGGACAGAGGGTGAGATACAGGTGAAACCAATCAAGACAGAGCACACAAGGAGAAATCAATAAACTGCTCAACACAAAACAGGAAACCAAGAATTTAACAAAAACAGGAGAACTAATCAAAACAATCATGACACTCAGTGCTCTTATTTAATTTCTACTACTTTGGAGTAATATTTATTAACTGATTTTACCGTGCTGTTGTGGGTTTAACCACCCTCTGGTGTTTCCTCACCTACAATAGCGTTTCCACAGTTCTTGCTCTTGTTTTAATATGTGCTGCCCTGGTTTGTTGTGCTTCATGGATTATTAAGTTATGTGTGTGTCTGTGTATGTTTAGATGTGGGGGTGGGGTGGGATTACTGTATGAAATGTGCTATACAAATAAAGTCTAATTGATTGACTGTTAATTTCAATGTTAATTTGTATCTGATCTCAACCATAACCATCCGGATAACTTTCAAACATTCATACTAAAATAAAACACAATCATGACCAAAGAGAGTGACTGACTGGATAACTAAGAGGTGCTATTCTCATCAAAGACCTGGACGAGAACAATGTGGCAGGAAATGCACTTCTGAATCTGTATTCTGTGATAACCAATCAGATGCATTTCACTGTGTGACATCCCACATTACATCACAGCCAACAGTCAGTGAAATACCAACAAGGTCTCTAACAAGAGCAAATGTCAAGATGATCGTCTTATGGGTCACACTGCTTGTTCTTCATCAAGGATGTGAGTGCTTTCTAAAACTTGGCAAGTATTGTCCTAATACATCTATTTAGGTTCATACATTTTATCTTTGCATGTTGAATTCTCACATCATTGTCACTTACTATTTTATGTATTGCATGCTTTTTTTCATTTCAGATTCACTAACTCCAGTCATACCAGTTGAACTTGGTAAAAGTGTTACCTTAACATGTGCTCTGTCTGATACTGAGCTCACCCGTAAAGAAATCCACTGGTACAAACAGACTGTCCCAGATACTCTGAAAACTATTGTGAGATGGCGGAAATCTGTGACGCCTGTGTATGCACCAGAGTTTTCTAACTCAAGATGGGAAGTTAAAAATGATAATGATTTCAGCAACTTGACCATTACAAAGATAACCCAGGAGGACAAGGGACTCTATCACTGTGGAATTGCACAGTGGCTCAGCAATACTGAATGGAGTGGGACATACGTGTTAGTAAAAGGTAATATGTCATCTAATTTCATTAAGGTCAGTCAGTATTTTAGCCACTGATCTAAAACTTGTCTTTATAAGCAGGAAACACTGAGAGGACATCAAACTATACTGTTGTTCAGACAGTATCAGATCCAGTCCGTCCAGGAGACTCAGTGACTCTCCAGTGTTCAGTCCTCTCTGACTCTGAGAAAAAGACGTGTCCAGGAGATCTCAGTGTGTTCTGGTTCAGAGCTGGATCACAGAAATCTCATCCAGACATCCTCTACACTGATGGAGATACAAGTAATAAATGTGAGAAGAGATCTGAGACTCAGAAGAGATGTGTCTACAGCTTCTCTAAGGACATCAGCTCCTCTGATGCTGGGACTTACTACTGTGCTGTGGCCACATGTGGACAGATATTATTTGGAAACGGAACCAAACTGGAAGCTGGTAGGATTTTGATGCTTTCGCATAATCTTTTTGGTGTCATAGTGACAGCCTCTATCAGAGCACTGAACCAGTATATTTTCTTTCTCTGTATTCTAGATCAAGCACCAGATGCTGCGCTGGTGGTAGCAGTAATATACTTGGCCGTATCTGTAATTGTACATTTTGTTTTCATCTGTTACAAAACTCCAAGAGCAATATGTGAACAATATGACGGTAAGTTCTGTTTACTGATCAGTATTTTAATATTCTCCAGAAAGGAGAGCATCCATTCAAACACGATTTTAGTCAGGACTACAGTCATTTCTTCATGATAATCAGCCAACACTTACACTTCAAATTTTATATTGTTATTTTGTTATTGTTCCATGCCTCACAAAATACTGTCTTTAAAGCACAGCATGCAAACAACTAAGAGACAAAATAAAGATGTTTATTTACATTTTTAACTTGAACTTGTTTAATGGTCTGAGATTCTTTATTAAAAGTTTGATTAAAAACATGATACCTCTGCTTTCTTCATCACTACGCATAGAAATCACCTCTTCACAAGTTGTCTATCTCTGGAAGAAAAGCTACGAGATTAAGGAGGACGAAAGAGCTGCAAACAGAAGAAAGTGTCTTTCCTCAAGTTAAATGCTGAATAAGAATGTATGAATCTATGGGCTGAGTGGTAGCACTGTGCTTTCTTAATGGAATGAATAAATGTGTTGTCTCTTCTGACTTGTAATTTTATGATAAAAGCCAGACTTTCTCCTCATGTTAGTATTTTACTGTTGATCTTATACATGCTTGTTTTTATTCTTTTACGTAAAAACATACATATATAAATATATAAAGCATAAACTTGTAAGATATCAAAGCCTCTGATTTTTTGTGTCAGCTTAAAATACTCTTTGTCATTGTACCTTTTTTATTTGACACCTGGGAATGCTTTTTGTCAAGACAAATTATGAAAATAAATGTCTCAAATGCTTTGTTGAGGTTTAGTGTGTGATTGGCCTGCAACCCAAAGGAGACAACTGTTAAGAACATGACTCATGCAGATTCAGATCAGCTCATGTAAAGCTACTTATTGCAGTGCTG
Organism: Planiliza haematocheilus; assembly: GCA_005024645.1. NCBI lineage: Eukaryota > Metazoa > Chordata > Actinopteri > Mugiliformes > Mugilidae > Planiliza > Planiliza haematocheilus. The sequence goes on along the minus strand of SRSE01001332.1, from coordinate 7,809,240 downwards.
ACAAAACACAGACAAACCTTAGTATTCATAGTGAAACAGAGTGATACGTTAACTGAAGTAGTCCAGTCACAATAAACAGCAACATGAATAGAGGAGGCCTGTGCTTTGAAGCAAGTTCAATGTACCCAGGAAAATATTGTATCATTTCATCAAGTGGCACTAATGAACAGCTGCAGCGGTCACAAAGCAATATTAACTCAGTAAGTCTAGCCATTTTGCTTTAATCTAGTGTATACATAAAACGATTCAGTGATCTGTTGCAAACTTGGACTAGCCTACCAAGATGAACAAATTATGATATTAGACTATATGGTGGTAGATAACAATCAGCTATAAAGAATAAACTGTACACCAACTTGATCAGCATGATTAAGGAGAGGTCAGTACTTTCTAGCCTCTGAACTAATAGTAGTCTGTAACCATCAGTAGCATTTAATAGTAAAACATTTTGATAGATGGGATAGTGTAGGCAGGTGCAGCAGAAGGTCTAAAAACTAACCATTAGATTTGATTTACAGCCTCCTTCTCTCCAGTAGATAGATAGATAGATAGATAGATAGATAGTACACCCACCCACACACACACACACACACGGTAGTATCAGCAAACACCACAGTCCAGTTGGTTCCTCACAGGGAGGTGTTGTAGAGTCATATCGCCTGAGGACCAAATGGCCTCCTCAACCTATTCATGGAGCATGACAGAGACTGGTCTAGATTTTGTTCAAGGTCCTTGCCTCTGCTCCCTAATGTTAGGTACTCCAGCTCTGCCCCTACCACCGAGCCCGCCTTCTATATTAGTTTCTCCAGCGTTGAGGTGCCCGTCTTCTTGGTGCTGCCTCCCCAACAAACCACAGCGTAGAAGAGGGCATTGGCAACCAGTCCAGTTTGTGATCCAGATGTAGAGTCAGGTATGTACAGGACTAAACCGTCTCTACACACTCCCCGTTGATGGTTACAGGCTGCAGGTGGGGCCTGGACCTCCAGAAATCCACTACCATCTCCTTGGTTTTAGCTGTGTTGATCAGAAGGAGGTTCACACTGCACTGTGAGATGGAGTTGTTCAGCAGATTCTTGCACTCCTGCTCTTGTCCATCCCTGATACACTCCACAATTGCAGTGTCACAGGTGACGTAACTCTGTGTTGTACTTGAAGTCTGAGGTGCACAGGATGAACAGGACAGGGGAGAGCACATTCCCCTGTGGTGCTGCAGTCTATTGCAACAGTACCGGACATTCCCCAACCTGACATACTGAGGTCCCCCAGTGAGATAGTCCACTATCCAGGAAGTGAGGTGTGAGTCCACTCCCATCTCTATTGGCTTGTCTCTCCACAGCAGGGGCTAGATGGTTTTGAATGGACAGGGCATTTGGCAAAGTTGTTAAATGACTGCTTTTGGGAGGATTTGGACCATTTCTCTACTAACTTTATGGGTAGGGTTTGAACGACTTCTGATTTTTAAAGTCAACTAACATGTGGTGAAAGTCGAGTCCACGTTGACTGGTTGTTGACGTCACACATAAAAACATAGTCGATAGTAAGGTTTTGCAACAACGAAATCTACAGTATATTCTTGACCTGAATACATTTTAGCGTCAAAAGAAGCTCTGGAGGCTTTTCGGCAAGGTGACTGAAGCACACTCTAACACCATGAACACCGTCAGCCTGATGATTCTAATATGCGGCTCTCGTTCAGCAGCAAAGAACAAAAAAGTAAAAACATGCTTTACAACCACAGAAACAATGCCAGCTAATAGACCACAACAGAGCTGAACAGAAACACATGAGCTTATCGATATTATGCGCTGCAGATATAGCCTATACAAATCGACAGCGTCAATAGCATTTAGAACTTCACTGCGTGTATGGGCTTCATCTTTCGTGAAGTATTTCCACACACTTGATGAACCGCTGCTGAACAGTGGGCAGTCATGCACAAGGGGTCCGGGGAGCACTTTAACAAGTTTTTAGGTGCTTTCTCACGGTGTGGACATAGACGGGATTCAAACCATTAACAATATTGACCCAAATGTTCTTCTCCGATCACTAGTCTAGCTTCACTCTCTACGGCCCGTATCATGGATGTGGCTTTGTAATGCTGTAACCAGTTTACTTCCAACTGTCCAAGATAATTTGACATTTTTAAAAGCAAACTCGAGGGCCTACTTTTTCAGACTGGCTTTTAATTGAATCTTAACTATTAACTGACTATTTAAGACTTTGATCTCTATTATTTTAGTAGTTGGCATTTTTATTCTGTTAACTTAATTTTGTCACTTTCTCTCTCGTTTGCCTTTTCACATTTTTATTATTTCTAGTTTGTGTTTTTCTCACTGTCAAAGGGGTTATGAGGAAATGAGAGGCACGACCCAAATTCAGGACAAAGGAGCAACGCAGCAGTAGGCAAAAGTATTTAATGAACACAAACAGACAAAACCCAAGGCGCTGCAGACGAGGCAGGAAATCTTGACGAAACAAAACATTTTTGAAATATCACCAATAAACTTGACAAGACAAAACTATGAGACAAGAACAAAAAACTATGACAAATAACAGGAGTCATGACAATCAAGCAAAACCTGACAAGACCAAAACGAAGAATACAACTAAACGGAGAACAAAGGGAAAGGCAGGACTATATACACATGCAGGGGACAGAGGGGTGACGAGACACAGGCGAAACAAATCAAGACAGAGCACACAAGGAGAAACCAATAAACTACTCAACACAAAACAGGAAACCAAGAACTTAACAAAATAAAATAAAGTCTAATTGATTGACTGTTTTGCCTAATAAATGCTATTTTGTATCTGATCTCAACCATAAGCATCCATATAACGTCCAAACATTCATACTAAAGTAAAACACAATCATGACCAAAGAGAGTGACTGACTGGATAACTAAGAGGTGCTATTCTCATCAAAGACCTGGACGAGAACAATGTGGCAGGAAATGCACTTCTAAATTTGTATTCTGTGATAACCAATCAGATGCATTTCACTGTGTGACATCCCACATTACATCACAGCCAACAGTCAGTGAAATACCAACAAGGTCTCTAACAAGAGCAAATGTCAAGATGATCGTCTTATGGGTCACACTGCTTGTTCTTCATCAAGGATGTGAGTGCTTTCTAAGACTTGACAAGTATTTTCCTGTATGTAGTTTCATGCGTATTATCTTTTACATCATTGTCACTTAACTATTTTATGTATTGCATGGTTTCTTTCATTTCAGATTCACTAACTCCAGTCATACCAGTTGAACTTGGTAAAAGTGTTACCTTAACATGTGCTCTGTCTGATATTGATATCTCCAGTAAAGAAATCCACTGGTACAAACAGACTGTCCCAGATACTCTGAAAACTATTGTGAAATTGCGGAAATCTGTGACACCTAAGTATGCACCAGAGTTTTCTAACTCAAGATGGGAAGTTAAAAATGATAATGATTTCAGCAACTTGACCATTACAAAGATAACCCAGGAGGACGAGGGACTCTATCACTGTTTAGTTGCAGAGTGGCTCAGCGATACAGAATGGAGTGGGACATACGTGTTAGTAAGAGGTAATATGTCATCTAATTTCATTAAGGTCAGTCAATATTTTAGCCACTGATCTAAAACTTGTCTTTATAAGCAGGAAACACTGAGAGGACATCAAACTATACTGTTGTTCAGACAGTATCAGATCCAGTCCGTCCAGGAGACTCAGGGACTCTCCAGTGTTCAGTCCTCTCTGACTCTGAGAACAAGACGTGTCCAGGAGATCTCAGTGTGTTCTGGTTCAGAGCTGGATCACATAAATCTCATCCAGACATCATCTACACTGATGGAAATACAAGTAATGAATGTAAAAAGAGATCTGAGACTCAGAAGAGATGTGTCTACAGCTTCTCTAAGGACATCAGCTCCTCTGATGCTGGGACTTACTACTGTGCTGTGGCCACATGTGGACAGATATTATTTGGAAACGGAACCAACCTGGAAGCTGGTAGGATTTTGATGCTTTCGCATAATCTTGTCATCGTGACAGCCTCTATCAGAGCACTGATCCAGTATATTTTCTTTCTCTGTTTTCTAGATCAAGCACCAGATGCTGCGCTGGTGGTAGCAGTAATATGCTTGGCCGTATCTGTAATTGTACATTTTGTTTTCATCTGTTACAAAACTCCAAGAGCAGTATGTGAACAATATGACGGTAAGTTCTGTTTACTGATGAGTATTTTAATATTCTCCAGAAAGGAGAGCATCCATTCAAACAGGATTTTAGTCAGGACTACTTAGTCATTTCTTCATGATAATCAGCCAACACTTACACTTCAAATTTTATATTGTTATTTTGTTACTGTTCCATGCCTCACAAAATACTGTCTTTAAAGCACAGCATGCAAACAACTAAGAGAAAAAATAAAGATGTTTATTTACATTTTTAACTTGAACTTGTTTAATGGTCTGAGATTCTTTATTAAAAGTGTGATTAAAAACATGATACCTCTGCTTTCTTCATCACTACGCATAGAAATCACCTCTTCACAAGTTATCTATCTCTGGAAGAAAAGCTACGAGATTAAGGAGGATGAAAGAGCTGCAAACAGAAGAAAGTGTCTTTCCTCAAGTTAAATGCTGAATAAGAATGTATGAATCTATGGACTGGGTGGTAGCACTGTGCTTTCTTAAGGGAATGAATAAATGTGTTGTCTCTTCTGACTTGTAATTTCATGATTGCTCCTCGTGTTAGTGTTTGAGTGATGATCTTATATGTGCTTGTTTTGTTATTTTACATAAAAACATATGGATATATATATACATATATATAAAGCTTAAACTTGTAAGATATCAAAGCCTCTGATTTTTTTGTGTCAGCTTAGAATACTTTGTCATTGTACCTTTTTTATTTGACACCTGGGAATGCTTTTTGTCAAGAATAAATGTCTCAAATGCTTTGTTGCAGTTTAGTGTGTGATTGGCCTGCAACCCAAAGGAGGTGACTGTTAAGAACATGACTCATGCATATGATCTTATACATGCTTGTTTTTATTCTTTTACGTAAAAACATACATATATAAATATAGAAAGCATAAACTTGTAAGATATCAAAGCCTCTTATTTTTTGTATCAGCTTTAAATACTCTTTGTCATTGTACCTTTTTTATTTGACACCTGGGAATGCTTTTTGTCAAGACAAATTATGAAAATAAATGTCTCAAATGCTTTGTTGAGGTTTAGTGTGTGATTGGCCTGCAACCCAAAGGAGGCAACTGTTAAGAACATGACTCATGCATATTTAGATCCGCTCGTGTAAAGCTACAGATGTTTATTGCAGTGCTGACAAAACACAGACAAACCTTAGTATTCATAGTGAAATAGAGTGATACGTTAACTGAAGTAGTCCAGTCACAATAAACAGCAACATGAATAGAGGAGGCCTGTGCTTTGAAGCAAGTTCAATGTACCCAGGAAAATATTGTATCATTTCATCATGTGGCACTACTGATTAGTTGCAGCGGTCACAAAGCAATATTAACTCAGTAAGTCTAGCCATGAGTGTATTCATAAGAAAGACTCAATGATCTGTTGGGAACTTGGACTAGCCTACCAAGGCCAAGCCCACAGATGAAGAAATTATGATACCCGACTATATAGTGGTAGATAATAATCAACTATAATGAATAAACTGTACACCAATTGATCAGTATGATTCGAGAGACGTCAGCGCTTTCAGCCTCTGAACTAATAGCAGTCTACATTTAAATGACGAATACAGACTACTGCCATCTGCTGATATGAAAAGTTATTTCCTTTAAATAGATACTTTATTTATCCTGAGGGAGATTCAGTGTCTAATCACTTCATCACATAGAAACAGTCAAAGATATTTATGATGATATATAATGCTGTGTAAGAAATACACAGTAGTATCAGCAAAGAACACGGTCCAGTTGGTTCCTCACAGGTTGGCATTGTAGAGTCATATGGCCTGAGGATCAAACAAACTCAATCTGTATGCGGAGCAGGACCGAGACAGCAGCCTGTCATAGAACGAGCTTCAATGCCTGACTATGGTGTCATAGAGAGGGTGGTGGACATTGTTTATAATGGTCCAAATTTTGTTCAAGGTCCTTCCATCTGCCACCGATGTCCAGGACTACAGCTCTGGCCCCACCACAGAGCCTCCTTATGGCTCTGTGGTGGGGGTCATTGTACAAGTACAAAAAAAAAAAAACAGTTTGTCAGTTATTTTCTTCTTAGTGCTGCCTCCCCAGCACACTACAGCGTAGAAGAGGGCACTGGCAACGATAGTCTGTTAGAACATGTCCAGCAGCTTCCAGCATATATTAAACGACCTTAGCCTCCTGAGGAAATAGAGACAGAAGATTCTTGCACTGCTGCTCTTGTCATCCCTGATACATCCCACAATTGCAGTGTCACAGGTGACACGTGTTGTACTTGAAGTCTGAGGTGTACAGGATAAACAGGACAGGGGAGAGCACATTCCCCTGTGGTGCTGCAATAGGTCCTCATGGGCAGATCTTCAACCTGACATACTGAGGTTCCCCAGTGAGATAGTCCGCTGTCCAGCAAGTGAAGTGTTTTTCCACTCACATCTATTAGCTTGTCTCTCAGCAGCAGGGGCTAGATGCTATTGAATGCACAGGGCATTTGGCAAAGTTGTTAAATAACTGCTGTCTCTGCTAGCTTTGTGGCCAGTGTCTGAACAACTTCCGATTTTTTAAAGTCGACTAATGTGATCAAAGTTGATGTCAACTAGTTGATGACGTCGCATATGTGGCGATATTAAAGAAGCTGCTTAACAACTACGAGTGGCAGATCTAGAGAATCGTTTAAAAAAGAACCGACAACGCCACCTTAGGCCTTTCACCTAAAGATTTTATTAGTTTTTTTCTCTGAGGGTTTCCCAATTACAGTTGCGCAGTTAGGCCTCACAAATGAATACAGCCATTAGTGTAGAAAAGAGTTTAACAAATTTTATTTAATACAATCATCTTCTTTAAAAACAATAAATTTTATGTTAGTTTCTTTAAATAACACTCAATACTTATCCGACTTTAAACTGAATCAGAGTGAGGAACACGCCAGCTAAGGTCACTGCATAAATAACAAAAAAAAAGAAATCAAACAAGAGGAAAAGAAACCAAGAATTATATTTACATGCAACTCAAATCAACTTAAAACCAAACTCAAAAATATAGCATGCACAATTTCTGCAGGACGAAGCTGAGATTTTCCACCTCCCGCACTAAGAAGTCGTAAAAAAGTCAGTCTAGAGCGGAATAAACTACTTTTAAAACGAGCGACGGCGACAGAGCAATACACTAGTTGATGCGGAGGAGCGGAAAGAAACAAACCGCGGAGGCAAAAGGGCAAAAACTAGATAAGACGAAACACGGAGACAAGAAGACAAGGAAAAGGAGACAAGGCAGGGCAACACAGCAGCCCCAACGCCAGGCAAGCTTCAAAAGAGATTAGCCAGATGTTAATTAATATAGTAAACAAACTATGATTGACAACATCCCAATACCCACGGCGTTGGTTACCTGTATGGCGGGCTGTAGCCTGCACCCACAGATCGGGTAACTAACAGGAGCGTCAGCGGCTCACCAACCCGAAGCGAAACAAACCCACGGCTCGACGGAGCTGCACGCCGGCCCGCACCTGCTCAGGCAGAGAAGAGAGAGAGAGAGCACCTGACCACACCGAGGCCTATATGAACAGGTCCGCATTAGCAGCCAATTACGCGGCTGCACTACAGGTACCTGTAAGGGGCGTGACACACCTGCCGCAGTCGCCAGACCTGCCATAATGAAAACAAACTGGGACAGAGGGGAAATTCATTACACATACGCACACAAAATGACCACCTCACTACATTCCTCCCCCCCTTTATTTTATCGGTGGCCCACCGATAAGCTACACAAAAAACATCAAGACCAAGGTCTAAAAATAGCGGCAGCCACACTACTGGAACCCAATACCTGAGAGGAAGTAGCCCCGTTTGCCTCACCCCTTACAGGCCCTGGGAGATGGTAGGGGTTGGAATGTTGACCTGCCGTGGTCCGGGAAGACTTCCTAGGAGCAGCTGAGCTGCTGCTGGATGCGCTTTCTGGCCCGGGGGAAGGGACAGATGCCCCATTTGCCACCGGAGGTGAGACGACTCGCTCTCTGGGGAGGGGACTTGGCTGCACTTCAGTGGGTGGATGCTGTACTGGCCCCTTCAGAACCACCCACAGTCCTTCATCCTCACTTACTTCAGACACACTGTCTGAGAAATCCTGTGGCTCTTCTTCAGGACATTCGGGGGGCAAGGCCAAGGCAGGCTTCAACATTGTCCAGTGCACACTCCTTACCCGGGATAAATCATGCACTGGAGCGATGGAATAGACTACACCACCTGGCATCGGTACCCTCACCACTTGATAGGTCGTTGAGCTCCACACATCCTGGATCTTATTGCGCCCTCTAACGCCACGGTCCTGCAGATAGACTCTCTGACCAACTTCCAATGGCTCACTCAGTGCTCTCTGATCATGACGCTCTTTTCTCCGTCTCGCTGCATTCTCTAGCCGGCCCCGAGCACAGTCGAAGGCCAGGTGAAGCCGCCGTTGATGCTCTGCCACCCAGTCACACACCTTCCCTGCTGACAGCTCAGGAAGATGGCCCAACAGAAAATCAACAGGCAAGTGGGGTTCCTGCCCAAACATGAGGAAATGTGGGGACTCACCCGTCGACTGATGTGGCGTGGCATTATAATTAAACACCAACTGGGGGAGGTGCTCGGGCCAGTGGCATTTCTGGTCAGATGGAAGGGTGCGCAGCAGGTTATGTAGTGTTCGATTGAAACGCTCACACTGTCCATTGCCTTGTGGATGGTAAGGGGTGGTCCGGGTCTTCTGTACTCCATACAGTGCACACAGTTGCTGCACCAAGGCACCTTCAAAGCTTCTCCCCTGGTCAGAGTGGAGGCGCGCTGGAACACCATAGCGATAAAACCACTCCCTCACCAATACCTCAGCCACAGTGGAAGCCTTCTGGTCCTTGGTTGGCACTGCTTGAGTAAACTTCGAAAACACGTCTGTCATTACCATGACCAATTCCTTCCCATCCTGGGCTGGTTCCAGCAGAGTGAAATCGATGGCAAGAATCTGGTTAGGCTCTGCAGCGAGTAGATGACCCATGGGAGCCCGGGCCTGGGGCTGCGTGCTCTTTGCCAAGATACAGCGCTCACACCGTTTACACCAGTCCCGGATGTCTCTGTCCATCTGTGGCCAGTAACACCGCTGCCTTACCAGCTCTGAGGTCCGCTTGATGCCCTGGTGCCCATGGTTCTGATGAAGCTGGTGTAGAACCTCTTCTTTCAGGCACTCAGGCAGGAGGAGTTGAAAAACTTCTTCCCCACCATCAGAACGGAGGAGTCGGCGATAGAGCAAATTATCTCTCAGAAGGATACGGTCCCACTGCTGCATCAGGCAACGAACTTGAGGACTTAGATGCTCCTTCTCTGCCCGACTAGGCATCCGGTGGTCAAGCCAGAAGTGACGGAAGGCCCCAATAGCTGCATCGACCTCCTGGAGGGCTTGAAGATCAGTGGGAGACCGCGATGGGAGGGCAATGACAGCTGCCTGTGCAGCCACCTGCTGACGCCCTCCTGCAGCCCCCTGAATATCTGGTGGCACAATGGTGCCAGGCAGTCTCTGTTCCAGAATTCGGGCCCCAGTCGCTGGCTTCCTGGAAAGAGCGTCAGCATTCTTATTAATGCGGCCGGGCCGATACCGGACACTGTAGTCGAATGCCGATAGCTCAGCCACCCAACGCTGCTCCGTGGCCCCCAGCTTGGCCGTCTGCAGGTGGCTCAGGGGGTTATTGTCAGTCCACACAACACACTGCTGACCCCACAAATACTCCCTGAACTTCTCGACCATTGCCCATTTCATGGCAAGGAACTCCAGTTTCATGGAGCTGTAGTTCTTCTCCGCTGGGTGCAAGCTACGGCTCGCATAGGCAACTGGCCTCACTTTCCCTTCCAGCTCCTGGGACAGCACAGCTCCCAGTCCACTGTGGCTGGCATCAACTTCTAAAATGAAAGGCAGAGAGAAGTTAGCAAATGCCAGGGTTGGGGCCCTTACAAGGCGGCCCTTTAACTCGATGAAGCTCCTCTCACAGTCCGGTGGCCATGCATCTCCACCCGGCGTGCTCCGTCCTCTCTGTGTCTTCCTCCCGGCCAACTCCGCGACCTGCCTGTACAGTGGAGCAGCTAGCTTGGCAAAGCCCTCAACGAACCGTCGATAATAGCTTGCGAACCCAAGGAACGACCTCAATTCGGTGACAGTGTTGGGGCGTGGCCAATCAGCCACTGCAGAGATTTTACCGGGATCTGTCGACACACCCTCTCGAGAGATGACATGGCCCAGGTACTGCACCTCCTTCTGGAAGAACCTGCACTTCTCCAGTTTGACTTTGAGTCCCTCCTGCTCCAGGCGGCCAAGCACAACGTCCATTCGGCTGAGATGTTCCTCTACTGATGAAGAAAAGACAATTATATCATCCAGATACAACAGAAGAGACTGGCAGTGCTGTGCACCAAACATTCGCTCCATGAGACGTTGGAATGTCCCAGGCGCATTACATAGTCCAAATGGCATACGATTGAATTCAAACAGCCCAAATGGTGTACAAAATGCAGTTTTTAGCTTATCCTTCTCTGCCACAGGCACCTGATTGTACCCACTTGCAAGATCCAATGTGGAAAACCACCTGGCTCCAGACAGTGCGTCAAGAGACTCCTCGATGCGGGGAAGGGGAAAGGCATCCTTCCTTGTCTTCTTGTTAAGCTGGCGGTAGTCAACACAGAGTCGCAGGCTGCCATCCTTCTTCTTCACCAGGACGATGGGTGAGGCATAGGGGCTACTACTCTCCCTAATTACCTGGGTATCCAGCAGCTGACGTATGTGTGCCTTTACTGCCTCGTACTCAGAAGGAGGGATGCGTCTATACCGCTGCCGTACAGGTGTATCGTCTAGAAGGGGGATGTCGTGCGATATGAGCGTGGTACAACCAAGGTCACCTTCAAACGCAGAAAACACAGACTCATGTTTTAGTAACAATGCTCTAACCTTGCCCTGCTCTTCTTCAGGGAGTACGGACAGATCCAGGTCTCTGATCTCCTTCTGAACTGAGCTGACCCCTGCAGTCTGAGACATCATGGTTGCAGTCACACGCTCTTCCTCACTCTGTACCTCACGAAGTCCTGGAGGGAGACTCACAACCTCCACTGACGACAACCGGCCTATGGGAAAGCGGGATTTAAGGGTAACTGCTGAGACTCCCACGTTAACTACTGGGATGTAGGCAGTGCCTCGAACAACATGCACCAAAGCTGAAGGAACCAACAGGCCAGCTGGCAGCTCGTACCCAGAACTCAAGGGCTCTACCAAAATGGACCTGGAGGTACCAAACACAGAACACGTGGTAGCGACAATCTTGGTGGCACCTCCCGGTATACTGACCCGTTTCCTACCCCTCAACTTAGCTAGACAGGAACGTGAAGGAGAGGGCTGAATCTCTGCCTGCTGACAGAACTGAAAGGCTGGCAGCCAGGGACCGGATGGCTCCACCACGTCAGAGAGGTCAAACAGCTGAGGGCCACACTGGCGGATGAGCTCCTGATAACATGCTTTAATAATGTTCATGCCTAAGATGCCAGGAACTTCAGGGGGGGTTACTCGCTCGGGTGGATCTTTAACGACCAACACCCCACGTCTGGGGATCGCACAGCCGAGCACCTCGACATCTGGTTCTAAATAACCCAGATAGGGAATTTCCAACCCATTTGCAGCTCGGAGCTCTAACCAGTGACAGGACTTTAACTTACCCTGGAAGTTCTGTTTGAAGAAACTCTCTGAGATGGTGGAAACCATGGACCCTGTATCGAGAATACATTTCACTTCCACCCCAGCCAACCTGATAACGACATGAGGAGAGGGAGCAATGAGACGTTCCTTTAATGCCGCATCAACTACACCGATGTCTGAGCCTTGCGTGCCCCCACCTAATGTCTGGCTCTGCACATTAGGGGGAACTAGTTTTCCGTCTGTGAAGGGCTGGGGAGTGCTACCTGAGAGGCAGTGACAGTGGGAGAAAAGCGATGGCGGACACGTTCATTGTCGCACTCACTAGCGTAATGGCCTGGACGCTGACAGCGGCGGCAGATTATGTTTGGCCGGCTACGCTGGGAAGCTGGCGGTTTCTGCAGGGCTGCTAGTGTCTGGGTAATCTGGTCTAGCTGTTCTTGCTGCTTTTGTACTAAGGCGGTTAAAGCTGCCAACTGTGAAGCAGTGGAGCTAACCGGTGAAACATCCTGACGAGGCTGCAGGCTGGTGGTCTGCATAGTACAAAAAGCAGACATAGCGTTATCCCTACTAGCTGGCCCTCCCTCCCGTTCCCACCTGATAGCTTCTGCCCTAACGTCAAGCAATGTCAGGTCAGGGTCACGACGAACCAGTCTTTTTAACTCCCTACGAAGGTCAGAGTTATTTACATGTTCTACGAAATGATCACGTAACAACAGGTCTGAATTTGGAACTCTGACTGGAGAACTTGCAACAACTTTTTCCATTAAACAGTACAATGCATGAGAAAACTCTTGGAGGGATTCACCTTCCAACTGTTTTCTAGAGAAAAAGTCTTGCTGTAAAGAAATATACGACTTGGGGCACCCATACATTTCTCTCAGAATCTCAAACACACGGTCAGGATCTTCTCGCTCGTCACGAGGCCGATATTTTATTTCGTCTCGAGCTTCACCCTCTAAATGATCATATATAAAACATGCTTGATCATTATGTCTCAGATGTCTAGCCCTCATGCTGACTTTGACTTCGTCGATCCACTCGTCAATGCCAATTCCATGACTACCCCTGAAGACAGGACAACGTCTCTCACGTGGCAGATACACCACACGCTCAGGTCCAGCAGGCTCCACACACAGTCCACTTGCACTCGGGCCCGCCCGGGCTCCATCCTGACCCCGTCGTAGGCGGTCATTTTCGGCCTGGAGCTGCTCCAACTGGCTCTGGAGGTCCTGGAGGTCCGGCGGTTCATGCGTCATCCTGAAGCCTTAGCTGTCGGCCTGGGGGACAACCAGACACGAACGAGCCGTAGCCCAAGCCACTGCCTTGCCTCCAAAATAAAAGAAACAAAAAAAAACGTTGCCTCTTAAGCCACTTGCTTTGCGACGCCAAGCTCTACTCTACTAAAATCAGATCACAACAATAAAACTACACCATGCCTGATTGTGATTATCCTGCCGACAACGCCAAGATTTCCTGTGGCGATATTAAAGAAGCTGCTTAATAACTACGAGTGGCAGATCTAGAGAATCGTTTAAAAAAGAACCGACAACGCCACCTTAGGCCTTTCACCTAAAGATTTTATTAGTTTTTTTCTCTGAGGGTTTCCCAATTACAGTTGCGCAGTTAGGCCTCACAAATGAATACAGCCATTAGTGTAGAAAAGAGTTTAACAAATTTTATTTAATACAATCATCTTCTTTAAAAACAATAAATTTTATGTTAGTTTCTTTAAATAACACTCAATACTTATCCGACTTTAAACTGAATCAGAGTGAGGAACACGCCAGCTAAGGTCACTGCATAAATAACAAAAAAAAGGAAATCAAACAAGACAAAGAGAAACCAAACAAGAGGAAAAGAAACCAAGAATTATATTTACATGCAACTCAAATCAACTTAAGAAAACCAAACTCAAAAATATAGCATGCACAATTTCTGCAGGACGAAGCTGAGATTTTCCACCTCCCGCACTAAGAAGTCGTAAAAAAGTCAGTCTAGAGCGGAATAAACTACTTTTAAAACGAGCGACGGCGACAGAGCAATACACTAGTTGATGCGGAGGAGCGGAAAGAAACAAACCGCGGAGGCAAAAGGGCAAAAACTAGATAAGACGAAACACGGAGACAAGAAGACAAGGAAAAGGAGACAAGGCAGGGCAACACAGCAGCCCCAACGCCAGGCAAGCTTCAAAAGAGATTAGCCAGATGTTAATTAATATAGTAAACAAACTATGATTGACAACATCCCAATACCCACGGCGTTGGTTACCTGTATGGCGGGCTGTAGCCTGCACCCACAGATCGGGTAACTAACAGGAGCGGCAGCGGCTCACCAACCCGAAGCGAAACAAACCCACGGCTCGACGGAGCTGCACGCCGGCCCGCACCTGCTCAGGCAGAGAAGAGAGAGAGAGAGCACCTGACCACACCGAGGCCTATATGAACAGGTCCGCATTAGCAGCCAATTACGCGGCTGCACTACAGGTACCTGTAAGGGGCGTGACACACCTGCCGCAGTCGCCAGACCTGCCATAATGAAAACAAACTGGGACAGAGGGGAAATTCATTACACATACGCACACAAAATGACCACCTCACTACACATATAAAAACACAGTAGAAAGTTACACTATGCAACAATGTTCTTGTTCTTGGCCTGAATACATTTTTTAGGCTTTTCTGCAAGGTGACTGAAGCACACTACAACACCATAAACACTGTCAGTCTGACGATAATGTTGCTGGTAAAAAGGAAATTAAAAAATGCAGTATATTACGTGTATAGTGAACAAAGGTCTGATAAGTCTGTGAAGGTTCTCAGTCATCCAGGTCATGGTAATCCAAAAAAGTTTTCAAAAAAGCAACTGGACTTGTAGGTTTTTTGGAGAAGACGTTTCACCATTCATCTGAGAAGCTTCTTCAGGTTTAAGGGACTGGTGGGAAGTCTGAGGTTTAAATAGGAACTCCTCCTGAGAAACCTTGCTTGTTATGCTAATAACCTGAAACTGGTGCAGCTATTCCCACTAAAGACTGGGTACTTACCTGTTGTGAGGGGGGACTGTTTTGGTCCCTGTCCTCTTCCCTATGAATGGTTCTCTAGACTCTTGTCCATCTGAGGCTCCAGTGTCAAGGTGTGAATGAGACTGAAACTTCTTGGGGACAGATGTTAAAACTGTATTGTAAATAGATGGCAAATTAAATCTCAGTCCACCTCCTCTGTTTAGTGAAGGTTTTTCCAGTCTGACATAGATGGCTTCCTTAACTCCTCTTTCAAACCATCGGTCTTCTCTGGCTAAGATTTGGACGTTGTTATCCTCAAAAGAGTGTCCTTTGTCCTTCAGGTGTAGGTGGACCGCTGAATCATTACCTGATGAGCTGGCCCTCCTGTGCTGGTACATGCGTTTATGGATAGGTTGTTTAGTTTCCCCAATGTGTAAGTCTGTACACTCCTCACTGCACTGGACAGCGTACACCACATTACTCTGTTTCTGCCTGGGTGTTTTGTCCTTAGGGTGGACCAGTCTCTGCCTAAGTGTGTTTCCTGATTTGAAATAAACTGGAATACGGTGATTCCTGAAAATCCTCCTGAGTTTCTCGGACACTCCAGCCACGTAGGGGATGACGATGTTTTTCCTCTTGTCGTTCTCCTCCTCTCTGTCCCTTTTGGGGTATCTTTTTGAGCCTTTCACAAAGGCCCAATTAGGATAACCACATGTCTTGAGTGCCCGTTTTATGTGTTTCTGCTCCTTCTCCTGGCCATCCGGTCTTGTGGGTACTGTCTGTGCTCTGTGCTGGAGCGTTCTGATGACCCCTAGTTTGTGCTCCAGGGGGTGGTGGGAGTCAAATAATAAGTGCTGATCGGTGTGGGTGGGTTTCCTATATACTTCAATGTTGAGGCTTCGGTCTTCTTCCACGTGCACCAGGCAGTCCAGGAAAGCCAGACTACCCCTGCTGATGTCCTCCCGAGTGAACTTGATGTTGCCGTCCACTGCATTGATGTGCTCTGTGAAAGATTCCACTTCATCCGTCTTGATTTTAACCCAAGTGTCATCCACATACCTGAACCAGTGGGTGGGGGTGTTTCCAGTAAAAGAGTTCAGGGCTCTGGTCTCGACCTCCTCCTAAAGGTTTCTTATGTAGAGATTAGCCACAATAGGTGACACTGGTGACCCCATAGCACAGCCGTGTTTTTGTCTGTAGAAACCTCCATTAAACTGGAAATAGGTGGTCGTCAGGCACAGATCAAGTAACAGAGTTGGTCTGGGGTGAGCGCGGTCCTACCAGCCAAAGAGTCATCCTTTAGTAATCTTTCCTTTACTACTCTTGTGGCTTCTCCGGTGGGGATACACGTGAAGAGGGAGGTAACATCATAGGATACGATGGTTTCCTCTGGACCCAGTGTGATGTTTTTGACCTTGTGGACGAAATCCCTGGAGTTTTCAATGTGGTGGGGGGTGTTGCCCACCAACGGGGACAGGATGGATGCCAGGTGTTTTGCGATGTTGTATGTAACTGAGTTTATGCTGCTGACGATGGGTCTGAGAGGTGCTCCTTCCTTGTGTATTTTTGGAAGTCCATAAATACACGGGATGGCATCCCCAGGATACAAACGAAAGGTCTGATAACTTTAGACAATTGAATAAACCAGCAAAATGTTGATTTGCAGCCTCCTCCTCTCTGTTACCGCGGGTGAAGTTGTTGAGAGGATATGGACCGTTCCTCTACTGGCGTTAGCGGATGCCTTTTCACTTGAATGTGTATTGCAGTAGTACATTTGTTGTATTTCAAGAATGACTTGCACATTTTGCATGTCATGGTAGAATGGGCTTCATCTTTACTGAAGTATTTCCACACACCTGATTAACCCACTGGGCTCCTCACCTGTCTTCTCTGACGCATCCATGTTTGTATTGTCACGTGATCAGTGAGTAGTCAACATGATGCTTAAACCTTCATGTTTTTATTGTCTTTCATTTATCAGTCATTTTCTCCATTTAAAACATCCATTCATACACATATTATTGAACCATCTTAACAGCGGGCAGCCATGCATGAGGCATCCGGGGAGCACTTTACTGGGTTTTTAGCTGCTTTCTCATGGTGTGGACATAGATGGGATTCAAACCATCTACAATATTGTCCCAAATCTTCTTCTCTGACCTCTAGTCAAGCTTCACCCTAGAGTCTAGAGGTACAGTTCATCATTCATAATACAGTCCGTCTAGAGTCTAGACAGTACTATGAATGTGATTTTGTAATGCTGTAACCACTTTATGTCCAACTGTCCAAGATGATTTGTCTAATAATTAATATTTGGTATCGAATTTTCATTATAACTATCCAGATAACTTCAAACATTCATACTAAAATAAGATATAACCATGACCAAAGAGAGTGACTGACTGGATAAGTAAGAGGTGCTATTCTCATCAAAGACCTGGACGAGAACAATGTGGCAGGAAATGCACTTCTGAATCTGTATTCTGTGATAACCAATCAGATGCATTTCACTGTGTGACACCCCACATTACATCACAGCCAACAGTCAGTGAAATACCAACAAGGTCTCTAACAAGAGCAAATGTCAAGATGATCGTCTTATGGGTCACACTGCTTGTTCTTCATCAAGGATGTGAGTGCTTTCTAAAACTTGGCAAGTAGTGTCCTAATACATCTATTTAGGTTCATACATTTTATCTTTGCATGTTGAATTCTCACATCATTGTCACTTAACTGTTTTATGTATTGCATGGTTTCTTTCATTTCAGATTCACTAACTCCAGTCATACCAGTTGAACTCGGTAAAAGTGTTACCTTAACATGTGCTCTGTCTAATATTGATATCTCCAGTAAAGAAATCCACTGGTACAAACAGACTGTCCCAGATACTCTGAAAACTATTGTGAGATGGTGGAAATCTGCGACGCCTGAGTATGCACCAGAGTTTTCTAACTCAAGATGGGAAGTTAAAAATGATAATGATTTCAGCAACTTGACCATTACAAAGATAACCCAGGAGGACGAGGGACTCTATCACTGTGGATTTACACAGTGGCTCAGCAATACTGAATGGAGTGGGACATATTTGTTAGTAAAAGGTAATGTGTCATCTAATTTCATTAAGGTCAGTCAGTATTTTAGCCACTGATCTAAAACTTGTCTTTATAAGCAGGAAACACTGAGAGGACATCAACCTATACTGTTGTTCAGACAGTATCAGATCCAGTCCGTCCAGGAGACTCAGTGACTCTCCAGTGTTCAGTCCTCTCTGAATCTGAGAAGGAGACGTGTCCAGGAGATCTCAGTGTGTTCTGGTTCAGAGCTGGATCACAGAAATCTCATCCAGTCATCATCTACACTGATGGAAATACAAGTAATAAATGTGAGAAGAGATCTGAGACTCAGAAGAGATGTGTCTACAGCTTCTCTAAGGACATCAGCTCCTCTGATGCTGGGACTTACTACTGTGCTGTGGCCACATGTGGACAGATATTATTTGGAAATGGAACCAAACTGGAAGCTGGTAGGATTGATTTACAAAATGTGTTCTGAAGTGTAATGCCGTCTCATTTGAAAACGTTTATACTGTCTTTTTATGTTTTTAAGATCAAGCAACAAGTCCTGAATTTGCTGCGCTGGTGATAGCAATAATCTGCTTGGTCATATCTACAATCGTACATTTTGTTTTCATCTGTTACCAAACTCCTAGAGCAGTCTGTGAACAACATGATGGTAAGTTCTGTTTAAATATTTGAACTCTTTTTTTTAAATTAAATGTAACTATGCAAGATAAGACTGACTACAATCTCATCTTCTGGACTAAAATATTAGTCTTCAGCACACAGTGTCAACAACTGAGGTGCCTAATTTTTAGTTTGTTTACATTTTTGAATTGATTTGTTTTATTTGGAAGAATGTTGTACAATAAAGAACAGCGCATAAAGCCTCTGTCCAGACAGTTGATATCGTCAACTCTTACCTCTAGTGGATTTAAACTTGCTGAATCATCTGAGTGTGAAAAGCCTGACTAAAAAAGTAATATTTTTATTCTATTATTCATTATCAGAAAACGCCTGGTCACAAGTTGTATACCTCTGGAAGAAAAGCACTGAGACAAAGAAGGAAGGAAGAGCTGAAGTCCAGAGAAAGTACTGTCTGTCAAGTTAAATGCTGAATACTGTGTGTTTCTGTGGACCAGCCCTTTACGGTGTGAATTAATAAATAACTGTTGTGGGTTACTTGCTCGCTTGCTATTTCATGATAAAAGACAAAATTGGGATGCAGACTTCTGCCAGTATAATATTATGACATTGCATATGCTTGTTCTTTTACTTTTCGTGTAAGAAAAAATAAATAAAAAGATTTTAAAAAGGCATTTACACTATGGTATTAAAAGGTGTCATTTTTTGTTATACTTCTGACATTGAAATAGGTATCTCTTATTATTTGTCTTGCCATATCTCAGTGCTATTTGTAAATGTGCATTGTGAAAATACATTTCTGAAAGATAAAAGTTTTATGTGTGATTGATCCTGGACGTATGAGGTGACATCCATTGGGAAACTTAATCCTGTACAGGGCACTCACTGAAATGCTTGGAAATTCAAAATGTCAACTCTAGAGTGTTACTGTCGGACATGAGAAGACTTTTTACTTTTGTAACATTTTTCAAGTTTTCATTTTCATGTAGAAAATTAAGATCAGTGAAGTTAACATACATCGCTCCTTGCCCTGAAGTGGTAAACAAATATAAACATGTTATTAGATCATTAGAACATTAGTGCTGATTCAGGCACTTGTCAACATACACATTATCAGATTAGACAAAACTGGGACACTTCTTCATGGTACCTAATAAAGCAGTTACACTCAGTGGTCATGCAGAGGTGGACGTAACAGACATCATCATTTGACCTGATGTTCTCTGAAACCAAATGCTTCTAAACCTCACTGAGAGGCATGTGGCTGTAATTTAAATGTGTACTGAAGTTATCATATATGGTTCCTCAGCCCATAAAGGGTTAAGCACGCGACGCAAACGGATCCTGTGCGGCACAGCTAGTTCTGCGTGTCTGGTGTATAACCATTTAGAAGAACAAACCAAGAACATACCAAGCAGAGGTAGTCCAACCACAACAAAGAAGCAACCTAAGCTCTGTGCTACAAACCAAGTTCAACATACCCAGGAAATATTTTCAATATCTGGCTCCACTGTCTAACAACAGTAATATCAATAGGAGCTCACAGCACAGTGATTGTCAATTCAGCATGTCCACCCACATGGGTTATCATTACCTAAGCAGTGGATCATCCCAGTATCACACCATATTTTGCTATCTATCAGAGATAAGTTTACCTCAAGCAGCAATCATCTGGGCTGAAAATCAAAAGATTAGGCAAAAGCTGAAGCTGCAATAACTGTAGTGCTTTGAATGGCCACTTGAGGCTGGTCTTAAAAGTGAGGCCCCACAAACATTTATGGTAAAATGTCCAGTTTAACAGCAGAAACAAACATTCATGACAATGACACATGTATATTTATACAACTCATTGATTTAAGTTATTTTAAGGCTTTAAGTTATGGACAATGAGGGACCACCACTTCACGTGACAGTTGGTTGCTGTTACAGGTTGATAGCTGCCCTCCTCAGCGTCACTCAGGCTCCACCTCTCTGTCTGTTTATGCATTAGCCTTGAGTTGGGCTGAGTCAGATGAGGAGACAGAGACCGTGATGGTATTCACACTGAGCTTCAAAACCCACACTCCAGGAAACTTATGGCTGACGTCACAAAGGGTTTGTCCATCTTTACATTCAGTACAGTACAGGCCATTGTTAACCTCCAAACGTCATACACATGCTGGCTTGTTGGTGTAATTACACTCTCTACCAGATGAAGGAGACAAAACTTCAGCACCGAAGATTTCGTATTTTATGTTGTAGCGGCTGGACGTGTATGAAAAATAGTAATAAAAGTACTGAATTAATGTATAATATTCATCTTCAGTACGGATCTGTTCCTTATTACAAGTTTCATACAGTCTCTGAAGGCCCTGCATCTCCCTCCTTCCCAGTAAAACATTTAGGGCTCAGTTTGATTCATTCCAGCTCCTGACCATGACTGGTTCCTCTCACAGCTTGCTCTGCTCCTCAGTCCAATGCTAAAGTCGTGTTACAGAAATCTCTTTTCTTGGTTTAAAAGTGACCCTCATTCACTTCTAAGGGTGGTTGTAATTTCATCTGAGCAGTTCAGCTGAGCAGTGTTGAAAACAGTAGGTTATTTGCTTTATTTTTATAATCACTTGCAAGAAGCCACTGGTAGCTTTGTGGTTTTCTGGTTACTAGTTGCTCTTGTGCTCTGTAGAAAATCACTTGTGAATATTTGTAGCATTGAGCTATGTTTGATATATGTACTGAGGCATTTGTGGATTTTCTTACACACAAACACAAACGTCAGCTTCCATTACCGTAGTGCCAGTCAGACTTTTGGTGCTGGTTGTCATTGCCTTAGCATGTTTATGGGCATAGCTGATATCTGTGAAAGCTTGCTCTCTCGTTTTCTTTTTGATAATTCACTAAACAATAAATAACTAAGCTAAATTAATAACAGAAGATTTTAAGTTGCTTCTCTTTCGCATAGTTACACTTGAATGCAAGAAAAGAAATCTTTTCCTCATTTGTGATAACATCACTAAATGTGTTGTCCTATTCACAGTGAAGATTTCACACTTCACACAAAAAAGAGTGAACACTATCTGTAAAAAAGGGTTGTTATTGAAAAAATATGACTGACTGGATAACTAAGAAGTGCTATGATCCTCAAAGACCTGGACGAGAACAATGTGGCAGGAAATGCACTTCTAAATTTGTATTCTGTGATAACCAATCAGATCCATTTCACTGTGTGACATCCCACATTACATCACAGCCAACAGTCAGTGAAATACCAACAAGGTCTCTAACAAGAGCAAATGTCAAGATGATCGTCTTATGGGTCACACTGCTTGTTCTTCATCAAGGATGTGAGTGCTTTCTAAAACTTGGCAAGTATTTTCCTGTATGTAGTTTCATGAGTATTATCTTTTAGATCATTGTCACTTAACTATTTTATGTATTCCATGGTTTCTTTCAGATTCACTAACTCCAGTCATACCAGTTGAACTCGGTAAAAGTGTTACCTTAACATGTGCTCTGTCTGATATTGATATCTCCAGTAAAGAAATCCACTGGTACAAACAGACTGTCCCAGATACTCTGAAAACTATTGTGAAATTGCGGAAATCTGTGACGCCTGAGTATGCACCAGAGTTTTCTAACTCAAGATGGGAAGTTAAAAATGATAATGATTTCAGCAACTTGACCATTACAAAGATAACCCAGGAGGACGAGGGACTCTATCACTGTTTAGTTGCAGAGTGGCTCAGCGATACAGAATGGAGTGGGACATACGTGTTAGTAAGAGGTAATATGTCATCTAATTTCATTAAGGTCAGTCAATATTTTAGCCACTGATCTAAAACTTGTCTTTATAAGCAGGAAACACTGAGAGGACATCAACCTATACTGTTGTTCAGACAGTATCAGATCCAGTCCGTCCAGGAGACTCAGGGACTCTCCAGTGTTCAGTCCTCTCTGACTCTGAGAACAAGACGTGTCCAGGAGATCTCAGTGTGTTCTGGTTCAGAGCTGGATCACATAAATCTCATCCAGACATCATCTACACTGATGGAAATACAAGTAATGAATGTAAAAAGAGATCTGAGACTCAGAAGAGATGTGTCTACAGCTTCTCTAAGGACATCAGCTCCTCTGATGCTGGGACTTACTACTGTGCTGTGGCCACATGTGGACAGATATTATTTGGAAATGGAACCAAACTGGAAGCTGGTATGACTACAAAATGCACTCTTACCAAGTCTAAGGATATCTCCTGTGAAAACATTCATACAATCTTTGTTTTGTAGAATCAGCAACATGTCCTGAATTTATTGCTCTGGTGGTAGCAGTAATCTGTTTGGCCATATCTGTGATTATAAATATTGTTCTCATCTGCCGTCAAACTCCAAGAGCAATATGTGGACAATATGGAGGTAAGAGCTGTTTACTGTATCTATATATTTAATATTGTTGTGGTTTTACTCAGAAAGTTTGTTCAAGGAAGAGAGTGTAACGTCATAGATAACAGAACAAACATTTAGGCTAAATTAAATCAGTTTATAAATATACTTTAATTATTACTGTAAAAGTCTCCATATTCCTTGTTCCACCCACGCCACTTTAAACCTGACCTCTTCCAAAGTAATCCATTTTAGATCACTGATCTTTTTAAATGAAGCTTGTTGAGTAAGCTGTGGATCCTAATCCAAAAGTCAGATTAAGTGAATAATATTTCTCTTTTTATTCATCATTAGGGTCAGAGGGCAGCCCTTCACAAGCAAAACCAGACAACTTGAATCAACCACTTGCTGTTAATGTAAGTAATGATTCCACATAATATGATTTGGTGTAAGTGTATGAACACGTTTCCCAACAAACTGAAGTATCAGTATGACTATTTGATCCATTTTTATTTGCTGCATAGACTGAAGATGATCTGAACTATGCTGCACTGCGTTTCTCTGGAGGAAAACCTACAAGAGGAAGAAAGAAGAAAGACTTGAATGCAGAAGAAAGTGTGTATTCTCATGTGAAATGTTGAATGGGAGTCAATAAAAAAATGTTGGTTTATGATCTCCTTGAAAGTTAAAGCAAGTTGTTTTATGACAAAATCCCAGTGTACATGTTTTTTATTTTGCAAAATATGTGTTTGTGTTTATATTTTATGATTGTATTATAGAAATATTAATCTAATAAAAAAATTGTAAAATAGTTTGTGAAAAATGTGTCTTAACTGTGGATTTTTTTTCAAGCAATTAAATCTAAAAATTGTCAGGAAAGTCAGCAGGTAATGGGGATAGGACCCAAAAATGCAGAACAGAGTGGGCTGAGACAGGAGTTGGCACAAAAAAAGTACTTAATTAAAAAAAAAAAAAAAAACCTAAAGGCGCTGCAGAGATGGCAGGTAATCCAAACATGACAAGACAAAACCACTAGGAGACATGAACATGGCAGGGTGACAAGAATACAGACAAGGAACCAACAAACATGAAAGAGAACAATGGGGAAGGCAGGGCTATGTATACACACACAGAGACAGAGAGGTGACGAGACACAGGTGAAACAAATCAAGACAGAGCACACAAGGAGAAACCAATGAACTAATCAAATGGGAAAACACAGGGAGTAACACATAACAAGAAACCAAGAACTTAACAAGATAAAAGAGGAAACAGCACCCGCAGAAAAAGTAATCATCAAACCATGACAGTACAGACAGGGCAGAGAGTTCGGGGGACAGATATGACAGAGAGAAACAGACATGACATGACCTAGAAATTCTCCTTGTTAGAGATCCTGCAGCACAGCCCCTACTTGCTCTGGTCACATTATCAAATGTGCATGTTAGAGTTCAGCCAAAAGAACAGGAAATAGCACTGAAAAGACTGTTCTTCCTGTTCTTTGTGGCTAACGTGATGAAACTGAAACTGACTGCCATCAGTAAATAATAAATTAGCCAATAAATGTTTGAAAAGCAAGTTAGTTTTAAGTCTTTTGGCATTTTTAATTTCTTAAATATTAACTGTCTCATGAAATCTCCTTCAAAAACATTTATACTGTCTTTTTATAAAGTAAAAGTAAAGTGCTTTATTTGTTTTGATGATGGGAGGAAACCAGAGTGCCCGGAGAAAGTTGTTTTAAAGTCGCTGTCCAGTTTAGGTACTACTTATTGTCAACTATTGCCCCTAGTGAATTTAAACTTGCTGATTCATCTGAGTGTGAAAAGCCTGATTAAAAAAAGTAACATTTTTATTTTATTATTAATTAACAGAAAACGTCACAAGGATTCCACCTCTGGAAGGAAAGCAGAGACAAAGGAGGAAAGAAGAGCTGAAGTCCCAAGAGAGTATGTCACTCACGCAGGAAGATCAGGATCTATCTTCACTATGATGGTTTAGCCTTACAGAAACCACAACTAATGTGCATTTTCTTTAGGAAAGTTCTTAGCAAACCATTCAGCCTTCATCTCTCTGTGTTAGCCCTGCAATGGACTGGTGACCTGTCCAGGGTGTACCCCTGCCTCTCGCCCGATGACAGCTGGGAAAGACTCGAGCAGACCCCCGTGACCCTTAACAGGAATAAGCGGATATAGAAGGTGAATGAATGAATGAATGAATGAGTTTCATAAAAATGATCTATAAATACTGAGACCTTCTTTGTACCAGACTATCTATTTAAACGTTAACATTTGGCATTCAGACATGGGCATTTACATGGTTTTGAAATAAAAATCAGACCTAGACAGGAGCCAAAATGAGCATTTAAGAAATACACTTCAGAGCAGTACGAGACCAGTGTGGCAGGAAATGTACGCTTTGATCGTACATTGTGTAACAACCAGTCAGATGCATTTTGTGGTCTGGAGGCCACGCCTTCTAACACTGAAATAACTAAAAAGTTTCCTAATTAACACAGTCTAAAGATGGCCTCGTTATGGGTTACACTGCTTCTCTGTCATCAAGGATGTAAGAGTTCTCTAGTTAATACATTTGTAATACGTAATACTTGCTATCTACATTTTTTATGTCCTCATCTTATTACCATGTGACTAAATGTTCTTTATTGATTCATGTGTTTCTTTATTTTCTGCAGATGCTCTGGTTCCAGTGACCATAGTTCAACTTGGTGAACTAGTAACATTCAAATGTGCGTGGCCTAAAGAAGAGATTACCAGTGGAGCACTTCACTGGTACAAGCAGAGTCCTGGGGATATGCTGAGATTAATCGCAAGACTACAGAAATATACGATGCCTGTGTATGGACCAGCATTTTCTGCCTCAAGAATGGAAGTAAAAGATAATGAGAAAATAAGTCATTTGATGATTTCAGAGATAGTTCAAGAAGATGAGGGAATGTATCACTGTGCAGTCACTGAATCAGTTGAGAGCACCTGGAGTGGGACTTATTTGTCATTACAAGGTAATTATATCATCTGTTCATACCAGTGTTTTAGAATTACTGTAGACCCAGAACCACTTACTGCACTGCTCTAATATCTTTAATGACTTTAAGTCGTTTCTGGAATATTACACTCTTTTTTTCCTATGCATAGCTTTTACCCAGAACATAGGCTGACCTGGAGCCTTGTTTATATTTCCACACTATCAAGAGTTTTTGTGTCATGACACATATCTCTAGAATATTGTTCAAATGTGCCAGGGGATCTGTTTCTTTGTATCACTTAGGAAACACACCGTGTTCTTCAAACTCTATTGTTGTTCAGTGGCCGACAGACCCAGTCCATCCAGGAGACTCAGTGACTCTCCAGTGTTCAGTCTTCTCTGACTCTCTGTGTTTATGTTCTTAGGAAACACTGAGAGGACATCAAACTATACTGTTGTTCAGACAGTATCAGATCCAGTCCGTCCAGGAGACTCAGGGACTCTCCAGTGTTCAGTCCTCTCTGACTCTGACAACAAGACGTGTCCAGGAGATCTCAGTGTGTTCTGGTTCAGAGCTGGATCACAGAAATCTCATCCAGACATCATCTACACTGATGGAGATACAAGTAATAAATGTGAGACGAGATCTGAGACTCAGAAGAGATGTGTCTACAGCTTCTCTAAGGACATCAGCTCCTCTGATGCTGGGACTTACTACTGTGCTGTGGCCACATGTGGACAGATATTATTTGGAAATGGAAACAAACTGGAAACTGGTATGATACTGAGTTCACTACTAAGAGTGATTTTAAGTGTCATTAAACCTCCTCTCTTTCAGAAAAAAATAATATTTTATTCCTCCTTGTTTTTAGATCAAACAGCAAGTTCTGAATTTATTGCTCTGGTGATAGCAATAATCTGCTTGGTCATATCTGTGATGGTGCATTTTGTTTTCATCTGTTACCAAACTCCAAGAGCAGTATGTGGACAGTATGATGGTGAGTTCTGTTTACATATTTGAACTTTTTTTTAAATTAAATATGAGATAAGACTGACCACGATCTCATCTTCTGAAGCAAAATATCAGCAGACGTTTCTCCATATTGGTCTTCAGCACACAACTGAGGAGCCAAATGTTATTTTTAGTTTGGGGCTGTGGCTCAGTAGGTAGAGTGGGTTGTCCACGAACGAGAGGGTTGGCGGTTTGTGCCACATGCCGAAGTGTCCTTGAGCAAGACACTGAACCCCCAGTTGCTCCCAGTCCGTGGCACTGGTGTGTGAATGTGTGTGTGCTGGTGTGAGCTAATGGGTAGATGTGTCTGTGACTGTAAAGCGCATTGAGTACCAATAGGTAGAAAAGAGCTATATAAAAGCAAGGCTGTTTTCCATTACCATTTGTTGATGTTTCAGTTTTGAATTGATTTATTTGGAAGAGTGTTGTATAATAAAGAGTAGAGCATAAAGCCTCTGTCCAGACAGTTTATAGCTACTGCTTATTGTCAACTCTTACCTCTTGTGGATTTAAACTTGCTGAATCATCTGAGTGTGAAAAGCCTGATTAAGAAAGTCAAATTTTTATTTTATTATTTATTTACAGAAAATGTCTGGTCACAAGTTGTATACCTGGAAGAAAAGCATTGAGACAAAGAAGGAAGGAAGAGCTGAAGTCCAGAGAAAGTACTGTCCGTCAAGTTAAATACTGAATATTGTGTGTTTCTGTGGACCAGCCCTTTACGGTGTGAATCAATAAATAACTGTTGTGGGTTAGTCGCTTGCTTGCTATTTCATGATAAAAGACAAAATCGTGATGCAGACTTCTTTGTGTTCAGTGTTTCGCCAGTATCATATGACTGCATATGCTTGCTTTCATTTTTTTTCCTATAAGAAAAAACAAAGATATTTTCAAATGAAAATGGCATTAAAACACATTTTGTTTGTTATACTTCTGACACTGAATTATTCACCTTCTAAATTTTTGCCATTTGTAAATGCACATTGTGAAAATAAATTTCCAAATGATAAAAGTTTGTGTGATTGATCCCGGACATATGAGGCGACATTCAGTAGGAAACTTAATCCTTTACAGCAGGGCTGCACAATTTGGGGCCCGTGGGCCAAAGTTGCTCATATTTTGGGGCCCGTGGCCAAAGTTGCTCATATTTTTAATAATTAAATTATTTCCCCACTGCCAGTGCTCTCCTGACCACAAATTAGCATTGTGGGTAGGGTGGCGCTGTTTAGCTTCCGTCAGCTCAAATCCAGCCGGAAGCCGATGACCAGAGAGTGAGAAGATGCTGGGATGGAGGCATGGGCAAAGAGCATAGAAGCCTTTGGCATGAGCACGGCTCCAGGGTGAATCCATAAACATATATACCTAGACATATATGTATATATGTTTATGGGTGAATGCCATGGAATCTGCCTTCAGCCGTCTACTTCCAGGCTGCTCAGCTTGGGAGGCTGCACAGGCGCCATCCTCAACAACCAGCACAGCCAATCAAAGCTCATGCAGCATTTATTCGAAGCGAGTGAGCACGACTTGTTTGAACCTGCAGTCAGTGGTTTGAACACAAAGCGGTAAGCGGAGTGAGCCACTGAGCGAACTGCTTTAAGTTAACTGCTTTTTGAAGTTAGATAGGCCTATTTAAGCTAAACAAGAGCTAGATTTTACGAAATACGAAATTACAAATATAAGTTTTACAAATTATAATACACAGCGTATCCTTGTAAAAAAACTGGTTAGTTTATATATGTTAAAAAAAATGAATTGCAAGTTCCTGCTAGCGTTAGCTTA
Organism: Planiliza haematocheilus; assembly: GCA_005024645.1. NCBI lineage: Eukaryota > Metazoa > Chordata > Actinopteri > Mugiliformes > Mugilidae > Planiliza > Planiliza haematocheilus. Next base: position 7,780,540 of record SRSE01001332.1, on the reverse strand, counting down.
GCTTGTTTGTTTGTTGAAACAAAAGGCACCAGCCTAAAAGGTTGATTGCAGAGAGTAGGCTAAGTAGGCTAATGATGATTCATATTGCAATCAGCCTTGAAGGCAGCTGACTGACATGTGTGGCATGAGTAAGGAGAGCAGTGTTGCGACAACGCCACCTGCGGTAGTTCCACTCGCAGGAAATCCTAAACTTCTAACTTTTAATTAGGCTATTTACTGGAGTAGGACACACACGTTATTAAACAAAATAGGTAATAACTAAAGTTCCCACAATAATAATAATAATAATAATAAAGATAAAAATTAGCACCAGGCAAGAATAAAAGTCAAGGGAGAGGGCTGGGGCTTACCAGCGGCAGGGATAAATCAAAAGCAGCAGGGTCCTTTACATAAAACACCCGTGACACTGCACTCACACATCAAAACAAAAGGGATTCGTGAAGGGAACCACCACCAAGGACTAGACTGCCGCCTCTGGGCCACGGCTGGTGTGGAGAGGAATAAGTGAATTAACACAAAAATACAAAACAACACTAAATAATGCAAAATAATCAATTACATCAAATCATGAAATTAATCAAAACAGTAGAATGCCCTTTAACAGATGCACTGAGGAGCCAAGCAGACCAAGCCAAAGGTGGCCCCAGCAACTTTTGGTCACGTTAACTCAGGGCGAACATAATCATTGAAATATCACACAAACTGAACCCACGGCAGCAAACCAGAAGCAGGGGCGCGGTGGCTGGATATGGCCAAGATTTACCAGGGCCTCACTCTGGAAGCTACATTAATGCCCCAGAGGGATAGAGGAATAGTGAGCCATGCTGTGCGTCAATTGCCCAGCGTATATGGTGCCGCCCCTCAATTGTGCTACCCCTCTGCACGTTGGTATAGCGCCATATAGTGGCAAGGAGGCAGACAACCTGTCACACATGCAATATGAAATCATCATTAGCCTAATAATCAGCCTGCAAGGCACTACTCTCCACAATCAGCCATGAACAGTACAGTGATTTATAAGAAGGCCCTGCATCTCCCTCCTTCCCAATAAAACCTTTAGGGCTCAGTTTGATTCATTCCAGCTCCTGACCATGACTGGTTCCTCTCACAGCTTGCTCTGCTCCTCAGTCCCATGCTAAAGTCGTGTTACAGTAATGTTTTCTCTTGGTATAAATGTGACCCTCATTCAGTTTTTAGGGTGATCGTAATTTCATTTGAGCAGTTCTCTAATTTGAGAAAACACTGTGGTTTTCTGGTTACTGGTTGCCCTTGTGTTTTGTAGAAACCTTGAATATTGAAACGTGAATATTTGAAGCACAGGAAAACCAAGAAACATTAATGTCTTTAGTAGCCAGGACTTCACAGTTAATACAATCACCACAAACAAAGTCAGCCTCACGTTTCCACCACTGTAGTCCACTATTTCTCTGTCCCTGCACCTCCCCCCTCCTCTACTCTTTAACTATGATGAGCTGAGTACCTGAGTGGAACCTGCTGTTAGTCAGAGGAGGGTTGATCGGCTGGAGAAGGAGAGTGGGCAGAGAGACACACCAACACACTGCAGTAACCTACAGCAGCACTAGGGTCGTAGCAGTGAAGATTTTACACTTCACACAAAAAAGAGTGAACACTGTCTGTAAAAAAGGGTTGTTGTTGAGAAAAATGAGTGACTGACTGGATAACTAAGAAGTGCTATGATCCTCAAAGACCTGGACGAGAACAATGTGGCAGGAAATGCACTTCTGAATCTGTATTCTGTGATAACCAATCAGATGCATTTCACTGTGTGACATCCCACATTACATCACAGCCAACAGTCAGTGAAATACCAACAAGGTCTCTAACAAGAGCAAATGTCAAGATGATCGTCTTATGGGTCACACTGCTTGTTCTTCATCAAGGATGTGAGTGCTTTCTAAAACTTGGCAAGTATTTACCTGTATGTAGTTTCATGCGTATTATCTTTTACATTTACGTTTCTTTCATTTCAGATTCACTAACTCCAGTCATACCAGTTGAACTCGGTAAAAGTGTTACCTTAACATGTGCTCTGTCTAATATTGATATCTCCAGTAAAGAAATCCACTGGTACAAACAGACTGTCCCAGATACTCTCAAAACTATTGTGAGATTGTGGAAATCTGCGACGCCTGTGTATGCACCAGAGTTTTCTAACTCAAGATGGGAAGTTAAAAATGATAATGATTTCAGCAACTTGACCATTACAAAGATAACCCAGGAGGACGAGGGACTCTATCACTGTGGATTTACACAGTGGCTCAGCAATACTGAATGGAGTGGGACATACGTGTTAGTAAAAGGTAATATGTCATCTAATTTCATTAAGGTCAGTCAGTATTTTAGCCACTGATCTAAAACTTGTCTTTATAAGCAGGAAACACTGAGAGGACATCAACCTATACTGTTGTTCAGACAGTATCAGATCCAGTCCGTCCAGGAGACTTAGTGACTCTCCAGTGTTCAGTCCTCTCTGACTCTGAGAACAAGACGTGTCCAGGAGATCTCAGTGTGTTCTGGTTCAGAGCTGGATCACAGAAATCTCATCCAGACATCATCTACACTGATCGAAATACAAGTAATAAATGTGAGAAGAGATCTGAGACTCAGAAGAGATGTGTCTACAGCTTCTCTAAGGACATCAGCTCCTCTGATGCTGGGACTTACTACTGTGCTGTGGCCACATGTGGACAGATATTATTTGGAAATGGAACCCAACTGGAAGCTGGTATGACTACAAAATGCACTCTTACCAAGTCTAAGGATATCTCCTTTGAAAACATTCATACAATCTTTGTTTTCTAGAGTCAGCAACAGGTTCTCCATTTATTGCGCTGGTGGTAGCAGTAATCTGTTTGGCCATATCTGTGATTATAAATATTGTTCTCATCTGCCGTCGAACTCCAAGAGCAGTATGTGGACCATGTGAAGGTAAGAGCAGTTTACTGCAAGTTTCCCCACTTACAAAGAATGGAGACAACCCTTTAGGCTGAGTTTATAGATAAATATTTATATTTATTGTAGAATTACACAATTTTGAGTAATTTCAAGTATCTGTATTTCTTGTTTCACCCATGCCACTTTAAATATGACCTTTACCAAAGTAATCCATTGCCTCATTACTTCATTGATATTATTATATAAGAAAGAGAGTGTAACATCATACATAACAGGACAAACATTTAGGCTAAATTAAATCAGTTTATAAATATACTTTAACTAATTACTGTAAAAGTCTCCATATTCCTTGTTCCACCCACACCACTTTAAACCTGACCTCTTTCAAAGTAATCCATTTTAGCTCAATGATATTTTTAAATGAAGCTTGTTGAGTCAGCTGTGGATCCTAATCCAAAAGTCAGATTAAGTGAATAATATTTCTCTTTTTATTCATCATTAGGGTCAGAGGGCAGCCCTTCACAAGCAAAACCAGGCAACTTGAATCAACCACTTTCTGTTAATGTAAGTAATGATTCCACATAATATGATTTGGTGTAAGTGTATGAACACGTTTCCCAACAAACTGAAGTATCAGTATGACTATTTGATCCATTTTTATTTGCTGCATAGACTGAAGATGATCTGAACTATGCTGCACTGCGTTTCTCTGGAGGAAAACCTACAAGAGGAAGAAAGAAGAAAGAGTTGAAAGCAGAAGAAAGTGTGTATTCTCATGTGAAATGTTGAATGTGAGTCAATAAAAAAAATGTTGGTTTATGATCTCCTTGAAAGTAAAGGATTGTAACAGATTTGTTTCACATTTTATTTAAAGCAAGTTGTTTTATGACACTTGTGTCATACATGCTTTTTACTTTAGATATTGTACCATACTTTTATATAATGTGTTTGTAATTTCAGGATTTTATTGTAGAAACATTAATCCAATCTAAAAAAAATATATTAAAAGCTTTTTCTGAAAAACTTAGCTTAACGGAGGATTTTACTGTTTTTCAGGCAATTAAATCTAATAATATACATTAAAAATTTTCACTGTGTTCACGTAAACTCTGATTGTGAGATGTCAAGACAAATTGTGCACTAACATGTGCATGTTAGAGTTCAGCCAAAAGAACAGGAAATAGCACTGAAAAGACTGTTCTTCCTGTTCTTTGTGGCTAACATGATGAAACTGAAACTGACTGCCATCAGTAAATAATAAATTAGCCAATAAATGTTTGAACAGCAAGTTAGTTTTAAGTCTTTTGCAGTTTTTACTTTCTTAAATATTAACTGGGATGAGGCTTTACTCGTTTTCATCCACTGCAAACGTGATTTTATAAGTTGTTAGCTAGCCAGCTTCCACTGAGATGCAGATGGGTTAGTCCACTCCTGCAGTGGTGCAGACAAACAGTTGCCTTTCAAGTGCTTTGTGTTAGTAGAGGAGCAGCAGAGGCTGGAGTCAGTACTGATGAGGCCGATGTAACACACTCAGTTTGAATTCAGAAACAACAATTAGTCTGCACATGGTCAGCAGGATTCTCTACCTGACTGTAGAAGAGAGCAGATGCCTTCATCTTTGATGTTTTCAACAAACACTAACTTTGATTTATGAGCTCAATTAAGGTAAATGAAAGCAACATAAACACTTCTGCCAGAGTTATTTATTGTGGTGGCACAGTGGTGAGGTGGTTAGCACTTGCATGTTCTCCCTGCTTCTACGTGGGTTCTCTCCGGGTACTCCGGCTTCTTCCCACCATGCAAAAACAAAAAAATCTAAATCTAAATTGTCTGTAGGTGTGTGAGTCTAAATGGTTGTCTGTCTCTGTGTTAGCCCTGCGATGGACTGGTGACCTGTCCAGGGTGTACCACTGCCTCTTGCCTGGGATAGGCTCCAGCAGACCCCCGTGACCCTTAACAGGACTAAACGGGTATAGAAGATAAATGAATGAATGAATTCAACAGAAGGAACAACAGCACCCCTGCCCTGAGTGGACCAGACAAATACCAACTGATGATGAAGTTTCCAGGTAGATGCACAAACTAGGACTACAGATGGAAATTAGCTTCTGCTAAATCTAATGTACCATCTATTCTCTTTTTTTTTTTTAAAGGATTAATGTAAGCGCATACTGTCCGCAAACTGAATGAAATAAAATAAAATAAAAAAAAAATGCTTCAGGACGTCACATAAATAAGAGATATCACTGGTAGACAAGATTGAACAGTAACCACTAGTGAACAGAATTAGAAAGCCACAACAATCCAGGTAACCTTTAGCATGAATATACAAAGACAACAAGTAACCACAACTGGTTATAGAGCAAAAGTCACAGAGGCAAGGTGTCTTCTTATCTTTATTTGTGAAATTATATCTTATGTATTATTAATTAGTTCACATATGTGTATAAAAACATGACTGGTACTACTGTGTCACGTCATTGTGGCAGACAGACAGATGAAAGTATTAGTCTCTATGCAGCTCACACAAAACACTTTCAAACCACTCACAGTCTGTTTGGTATTTGATTTTGATGTATTTTATCACTTTATGTTGTTGACTTGCGGTTCACACTTTTATCAAGGAGTACATTATTTACTCAAGACAGATATTTTCACTTTAAAGCATTAGTTACACAGACATCTGTCTTCAAACAATACTTACCCTTTTTACATATGAACCAGTAAGTACAGACGACTTCTCAGTCTGGTACTTCCTGTTCCTCAAACTGTACTTTGAAATACACTTTCTTACAAAAAGTAACAATTATAGCGACCAGTATTGCCAGATAAAACTAGCTGTGGTGCAGGATCTTTGAGCTTGAACAGTGAGAGTTTTAATGCATCTTAGTCTGCTATGACATGTTGTCCAACCTAGCATGCATTGCTGAGATACCTCACTTCCAGTCACGTATGAATGTTAAATATTAATGATACACTGAAGTAATTTAATTTAATTTGTCTCTACAACCCACAATCTTAAAAGAATATACATAAAAGGATCAGCAAGCACAGAACCTATGCATGTTCAAAACAAAGATAAAACGCAGAACATAAAAAACATTGTGATGATTTTGCCTTTTATCGTAGAACAGCACGCTTGTGGTTAAATTAGAAAGGAATCACTACATTCATTTATTTCAAAGCAATAAAAGTTACAAACAAACACACTTTTTCAGAATTTCAAATTCTGCATGTAACTTGTGAATAGACACAGTCTTCTGTCTTCAGCTCTTTCATCTTTCTTCCTCTTGTAGGTTTCCCTCCAGAGAAATGCAGCGCAGCATAGTTCAGATCACCTTCAGTCTATGCAGTAAATGAAAGCCTCATTAAACAGTCGTACTGTTACTTTCATTTGTTGGGAGTCATGTCAATAAAATAACAGCAATTCAGTTATTTGGTGTCAGTACTTACATTATCATTCGCTGGTTGGCTCAAACCATCTTGCTTTATTTGTGAAGAGCTGCTTTCTGTCCCTAATGATTAATAAAAAACAGGGAGGATATTATGTATGTTTTTTTTTATTATTATCCACAGTTGTCTCCACAAAGTTAATTTAAAAATGTCAAAACTAAAATTCATTATGTTCCTTTGGTATAAAAAGGTATGTGATAGAATACAAGTTTAATGGAGAATTAAAATTACACAATACTGTAGGATCTAACATGAATTCTTAATAATTATTAGAAAACATTTCCATTTAGCCTGGAGGTTTGTCCTGTTTTGTATGATGTTACACTTCATAACTGCACAACAACTTAAAATGTGGATACAGTATACTACACTTACCTCCATATTGTCCACATACTCCTCTCGGAGTTCGATAACAGATGAAAATAATATTTATGATCACAGAAATGGTCAAACAGATTACTGCTACTACCAGCACGATAAATTCAGAACTTGCTGTTTGATCTAGAAAGGGAAACAAAAATATAAGTATAAAGGCTTCTGGAAGAGGAGGAGGAGGTTTCATTTCATTAGACCTGTACTGAACACACAGTCCTACCAGTTTTCGGTTTGTTTCCAATTCCAAATAATATCTGTCCACATGTGGCCACAGCACAGTAGTAAGTCCCAGCATCAGAGGAGCTGATGTCCTTAGAGAAGCTGTAGACACATCTCTTCTGAGTCTCAGATCTCTTCTCACATTTATTTCCTGTATTTCCATCAGTGTAGATGATGTTTGAAGGAGATTTCTGTGATCCAGCTCTGAACCAGAACACACTCAGATCTCCTGGACACGTCTTGTTCTCAGAGTCAGAGAGGACTGAACACTGGAGAGTCACTGAGTCTCCTGGACGGACTGGATCTGATACTGTCTGAACAACAGTATAGTTTGATGTCCTCTCAGTGTTTCCTGTTCAAACCAAAATAGCATTTAAAACTGAATACTTCCAAACACTTTTTCGGCATTTTTCACATCATGATAAGAGGGACTGAAAGTTTTACCTTCTACTAACAAATATGTCCCACTCCATTTAGTCTTAATCCACTCTGTCAGTCCACAGTGGTACATGCCCTCATCCTCTTCAACTGTCCTCATAATGGTCAGGTTGCTAAAACTCTCATCAGTACTTAAGTTAAATCTTGATTGAGAAAATTCAGGTCCGGGCTTAGGCGGTGTAGATTTATACAATGTCACAATTAATTTAAGAGTATCTCCGACACTCTGCTTGTACCAGTGGATTTCTTCTGTGCTGACTCCACGATTGGGTAAAGAACATGTTAAGTTTGCAGGTTCTCCAAGTTGAACGGTTTTCACCGTAACCAGCGTATCTAAATGAAAGGAAAACACAGAAAAAGCATTAATTATAAATCATTATGATGTTTTTTGTGGTGTGTAAATTCTGAGTAAAACTTCAATTCAAGAAATATAGCGTATAATGTGCAAAATTCTTTTTAGTGTGTAAGTTCTCCACCGAGAAAACCTTTGGACAGAATAAAATGGCACTTACATACTGGATGAAGACTAAGCAATGTAATCCATAACAGGACCATCTTGGCATTGTGAGTTGTGAGCAGACTTGCTGGTATTTCAATGAGTGAAGGAAGTAAGATCGTAGTGAGGTCACATTGTAAAATGCGTCTGATTGGTTAACACAGAGAATATTCAGACGTCCTCTTCCTGTCACGCTGGTCTCATACTGGGCTTTTTATCACTTCATCAACTCTCTTTCATGTCTTGTTTTCACTGTTAAAACCATTCTCCAGTCTCAGTTTTATTTTTTAAAGCAGTAAACGTCATGGTCACTACTGCTGCTTGTGATATGTCCCACAAGAAAAGAAAACATTCATTCGTGACAGTGTGTCTATTAGAGAAGACTGAAGGATATGTGAGACGGCTTACCCTTACAAAAAATAGAGCTAATGTGCATTTTATTTATTTCATGGCAAACCATAAAGCATTTATTGTCACACATGCCATATGTGTCAAACCCATGGTGGTGGCAGAGAGAAAGTATATTATATCTCAGACTACAAGATTTAAGCTGTGATTTTCCTGTCTGACACAAAACCACCAGATTATGGCCAAAGCTGTGATTCCCCAGGATGTGGATGACTTTGCATGTCCAAATCTTGTCAGTACTGGACTCCTACTAACTCTGATGGCTGACAGACAGCAAACAGCAAGCGATGGTACCCACCTGTCACTCAAAGCGGCCTCCCTCACTTATGCATAACTTTAAACCATTATACTGTTTAACAGGTGAGTTAGATAACAATTCAACCCCACACTACGGAAGCTTTTTGAGACCAAAAACTGTGTTTTTTGTACCAGGCCTGACTCTCTTTTGGGTCCTTTTAAATGTGTTTTGGCGTTGGCTTCCTTGTCAGCCATTATGTCCACTTTGTGAGATAGCTCCAATAACTTTTGGTAGGCTTGAAATTATTCATGAGGCAATCGATCCAAAGGGAAAATGAAAGGGTTTTATTCTGTCACAATCAACCACAGTGTCACTCAGAGATGTTGGTGTGCTTGTTGTTAGTGACTGTCACTGTTGTAGACTGCCAGTGTGCCTTTGAATATAGTCCAGTCAGCATCAAGATGTGACTGAAGTACTACTAATCCACCTCTTTGATCATCCAGATCTTTCTCACAGACTTGTATTTTATTCTGCAAATACTGTAATGCAGTCAGAATGACTACATTAGACTACATTAGAACTGAAGTGTTTAGAATCTTCTATCACGCGAGCTGCAAAAGATCCTGACAACAAAATAACTTCACTGGATCAACAGTTAACAGTGATTAAGGCATTTGTCATTTAATGTCACGTGTTTTCTGTAGTGGATGAAACTATAGACCATATACAGATGGTGACGGAACAGTTCCTCAGAAGAGAAGCCAAAGCAAGTAGGTCATAAGCTTCACCTGTTCCATGTTAGTGGATGGGTCCAGTCTAACACACGAAAGGAGGGTTTCTGCCACAGGCTTTGATACCAACAACCAATACCAACAACCAATCATTTAAAACAATATGACAGTGTCCAGTGAGCTGATTAATAGGAGCCACCACTGCAATTATGATGACAAATCTGTGGTGGTGTTCTAGCTGAAACAGTTCTACGAAAAGTCCCAAGAGACAAAGTAAGATCTATTGAGAGCCAGACCGGAGTTGGATCATCAAGTAGCAGAATAATATACACATTGCTTTGATTTGCTTTTGAGATTTTTCTTCAGTGTCTTCTTTGCTATCCACGATTCTCTTATCATGCTCCACCCCCTACATTTTGGCAAGACACATGTTCAAAACATAGATCAAAACATACTGAGTGAACCAAATGACCAAACTAGAGCAGACAAGTGACAAAATGGAGCATTTCAGACAGAGGGTGAAAAGAGGTGAGGCTATAACTTCTAGAAAGGAACTTCTAATTTCTGAAAAAAGGGTTCTAAACATGAAAAGCATGACACATACAGTAGTAGTATAGTAAATTATGGAATCTGTAAATAAGCCTATTAAAATGCAACAGTTTAATATACGTCACTGCAGCACAGAACGGGTGTTGCAGGAAATGCACTCTCATTGGACATTCTGTGACAACCAGTCAGATGCATTTTGTGGTTTGGATCGCCACTCCCCCTTGTATGTCTGAAATAACTGAAAAGTTTCCTAATTAACACAGTCTTAAGATGACCCTGTTATGGGTTACACTGCTTCTCTTCCATCAAGGATGTAAGTGCTCTCTGACTAGAACGTAATATGCACGCTTACTGGATGTAATGGTTTGTCCCTTTGGACTTATTTTACTGCTTCATGAACCAAATGTGCTTTATTTCTTATTTTGATGCAGATGCACTGGTTCCAGTTAAAATGGTTCCACTTGGTGAACCTGCGTTTCTGACATGTGCGTGGCCTAAAGGAGAGCTCGGTAGTCGAGCACTTCACTGGTACAAGCAGAGTACTGGGGATACTCTGAAATTAATTGCAGTGCTGAAGAGAAATACAAAGCCTTTGAATGGATCAGAAATGACTGCTTCAAGAATGGAAGTAAAACTAAATGAGAAATTTAGCAGTCTGACCATTTTAAGGACAATTCAAGAAGATGAGGGAATGTATCACTGTGGAGTCATGGACTGGACTGAGAGTACCTGGAGTGGGACATACTTGTCATTAAAAGGTAATTATGACATGTTTTAGAATTTCTGTAAACAGTTATTTACTGCTCTTTAACACTCATACTGTGTATGTGCTTAGGAAACACTGAGAGGACATCAAACTATACTGTTGTTCAGACAGTATCAGATCCAGTCCGTCCAGGAGACTCAGGGACTCTCCAGTGTTCAGTCCTCTCTGACTCTGAGAACAAGACGTGTCCAGGAGATCTCAGTGTGTTCTGGTTCAGAGCTGGATCACAGAAATCTCATCCAGACATCATCTACACTGATGGAAATACAAGTAATGAATGTGAGAAGAGATCTGAGACTCAGAAGAAATGTGTCTACAGCTTCTCTAAGGACATCAGCTCCTCTGATGCTGGGACTTACTACTGTGCTGTGGCCACATGTGGACAGATATTATTTGGAAATGGAACCAAACTGGAAGCTGGTAGGATTGATTTGTGAAATACTATGTTCTTACTAAGTCTAATGATATCTCCTCTTTCGAAAACATTCATATTATTTGTTTTTATGTTTTCAGCAACAGGTTCTGCATTTATTGCGCTGGTGGTAGCAGTAATCTGTTTGGCCATATCTGTGATTATAAATATTGTTCTCATCTGCCGTCAAACTCCAAGAGCAGTATGTGGACCATCTGAATGTAAGTGGTGTTTACTGAATCGAACATTTTTATACTTTACTCATTGTATCAGCCAAGATTTGGAATATTTTTGTACAGTCAGATTAATAATCCAGTTGTTATCTATGATTAGTAACTGACAACAGCTCATCACGAGCAAGACGAGACAACTTGAGCCAACCAGTTGATTATAATGTAAGTAGTGATACCAAGTCACATTTTTTGTTGTAACTTCATGAACCTGATTCCCAGCAGATGGATGTTATACGGTGTTTTTATTTGCTGTACAGACTGAAGACGAGCTGAACTATGCTGCGCTGCGTTTCTCTGGGGCAAAAGCTACAAGAGGAAGAAAGAAGAAAGAGTTGAAGACAGAAGACTGTGTGTATTCTCAGGTTACAGGCCGAATGTGAATGTGTGAGAGTGTCTCTGTGGGTTTGTAGCACTGAGTGTTCCTAATGTGAATAAGGAAATGCTGTAAGACAGGTTTATTTTGTGATGAAAAAAAGTTTAGCTTTCATGCGATTCATGCAAATCATGAGTTTATAAATGCTTGTTGATTGTTGATTTATATTACAAACATTATCTCTTGATCAGTTTATTACAAAATAATTGAGCTTTGCTTAAACTTAATGAAACGAATAAAGCCGGTAACCTTCCAGTTTGATGTCATATTTCTTCCTTGGAATTATGAGTTTCTATCTGTATTTATCTTTATTATGTGAGAGTGCTATTTGTAATTTATGACAATAAATGGCTCATGAATGTTAAAAAAGAGTAACAGGCCTGGATACATGAGAAGGCATGAGGAGGGAGGACTCGTCAAACACATGACTGACCTCAGTCTGTGATACTAAACATTGCACACAAACAAGTTCTAAGCAGCCCAAACTGTATGAGGATTTATGATATAAAAGTTATGTTACTTTAAGGTTCATGTCAAATGAGTAAATGATAAAATCTACTGCGCGGAAATAATGTTGGCATTGCTGGTGGTTGAATGTGACATACATCTAGTCCCCCGGTGGGTTCTCTTCTTTCAGTGCTCTCCAACAAGGCAGTGACACTCCAGTGGTAATCTGTGTTCATCCTCAGCACCATTCTTTCCTTTTTTCATACTATAATCCTTCCTTTGGAGACCAGTTCATTTTTTTATTTGGAGTACAAGAATATTTTCTTTGACATTTCCTAGATTGTGTGTCATTGTTGTTGACTGCTAGAGACAGTGAATAGAACCATAGTTACTTCTGTAACTCTCATTTTGCCTCCTTACACTACCTTCACACTAGCATTGAGAGAACAACAAACTTCAATGCATTTTCCATAGAAGGTGATGATACATAGCAACAAGCTGATGTTCCAAACTTCACTATGTGACAAGTGAGACCAGCGACAAATAAAAACGTACAGGGTGATGGGTCAACAGCACATGCATTTGCTGCACTGGTTCATGTGTCATATATACAGCTGGTGCCCGTCAGTGAACGCATCACTGATGTCAATGAGCGCCTGAGGGACAATCCAACGGTGACTCTGTAAGCAATATTGCTGGCAACGCTGACCGAGTTGTGGCATTTGACGCTCTTAGTGTGAATGAACCATTTGACTCCACCTTACTTGCTGTAGCCTACTCTGTCATTTTGCTATGTTTGCTGCCCTCTTCAGCTTTGACAAACCCGTTTTGACAAACCAGATGATCTTCATAGACACATAAAACAGTCACATAACATTTGCACTGCAAATCATTTGGTTCTTATCAAAATATAAAAAAAAAAAATAGATTTAGAGGTATTAGATAATTGCGAAGTGAAATTAAATCTTGAAATTATCTTGCTGCATGGACAGATAATTTCCCTTGTTTTGAGTACCTTTTCCCTCAGATTTAGTGTTTTTATCTCTATCTTTTCAGATGCCCCTTTTTGCAGTATGAACCCTTTATTGTCATGTTTTTTGTTGTTGTTTTTTTCTGGCAAATTATGAAATCCTATTTTAACTAATGTAATAAAAACAGATGTAAAAAAGATGTAATGTAAAAAAAGACATGATGGTAACAAGTTGGGGCTTTATTAGGTTTAACAATCAAACAATGGTGTTTTAGGGGTGGCACAGTGGCGAAGGTGGTTAGCACTGATGCCTCACGGCAAGAAGGTTCGAATCCATGGGCCGGCTGGCCTTTCTGTGTAGAGTTTGCATGTTCTCCCTGTGTCTGCGTGGGTTCTCTCCAGGTACTCCGGCTTCCTCCCACCATCCAAAGACATGCTCATTAGGTTAATTGGTGATTCTAAATTGCCCATAGGTGTGTATGTGAGTGTGAATGGTTGTCTGTCTCTGTGTTAGCCCTGTGATGGACTGGCGACCTGTCCAGGGTGTACCCCTGCCTCTCGCCTGATGACAGCTGGGATAGGCTCCAGCAGACCCCCTTGACTCCTAACAGGTCTAAACAGGTATAGAAAATGACTGACTGACTGACAATGGTGTTTTATTTTGTAAATCAGACAGCAAAGATTATTATTTCTGATATAAAATCTTATCAACAAGCACATATAAACAGTATTACTCATGATACTGGCAAAAAAAAAAAAAAACATAAAAAGCATAAAAGCAATCATTTTATTTTTTGTGATGTAACATTGATCACATCACACTGTAAAGAGTCAGTGCTATACGCCCACAGAGATATTCAGCAGGTAACTTGAGAATATTCACATTCTTCTGTCTTCAACCCTTTTGTCATTCCTCCTCTTGTAGATTTCTGTTCACAGAAATGCAGCGCAGCATAGTTCAGATCATGTCCACCTTGGATCTGTGCAGCACATAAGGAGCTCATTGAATGATCACTACAGTTAATCATGTTGTTGAGATCACAATAAATGATGTGATTTGGTATCACTGCTTACATTATCATTAACTGGTTGGCTCCAATCATCTTGTCTTGCATGTGATGATCTGCTTTCTGCACCTAAAAATAAAAACAAGGAACTTTCTTTCCTCCATTTTGACACTTTAGTTTTTAAAGACTAACATTTTAGGAGACGTTTATGGAACAAAAAGTAGTATCCAAACTCAAATTGTGCTCCAAATGACATTTAAGACATTTGTCAATGAAGTTTAGAAAAAATTCAGTAAACAGGACTTACCTCCACATGGTCCACATACTTTTCTAGGAGTTCGATAACAGATTAAAACGATGTTTACGATCACAGAAATGGCCAAGCAGATGATTGCTATCATCAGCGCAATGAATTCATAATCGGCTGTTTGATCTAGAAAAAAGTAAAATAAAAAATATAAAGAATCTCTTTGGAAGAGGAATAGACTCTGTGAGACCACATTTCTTATATCACTCTTAGTACTGAACTCAGTATCCTACCAGCTTCCAGTTTGGTTCCATTTCCAAATAATATCTGTCCACATGTGGCCACAGCACAGTAGTAAGTCCCAGCATCAGAGGAGCTGATGTCCTTAGAGAAGCTGTAGACACATCTCTTCTGAGTCTCAGATCTCTTCTCACATTTATTACTTGTATTTCCATCAGTGTAGATGATGTTTGAAGGAGATTTCTGTGATCCAGCTCTGAACCAGAACACACTGAGATCTCCTGGACACGTCTTGTTCTCAGAGTCAGAGAGGACTGAACACTGGAGAGTCACTGAGTCTCCTGGACGGACTGGATCTGATACTGTCTGAACAACAGTATAGTTTGATGTCCTCTCAGTGTTTCCTAAGAACATAAACACAGAGAGTCAGAGAAGACTGAACACTGGAGAGTCACTGAGATGGACTGGGTTTGTCAGCCACTGAACAGCAGTATAGTTTGAAGAACCTTGTGTGAAAAAAATAGATCCCCTGGCACATTTGAACAATATTCTGGAGATATGTGTCATGACACAAAAACTCTTGATAGTGTGGAAATATAAACAAGGCTCCAGGTCAGACTATGTTCTGGGTAAAAACTTTGCATAGGAAAAAAAGAGGGTAATATACCAGAAATTACTTAAAGTAATTAAAGATATTAGAGCAGTGCAGTAAGTGGTTCTGGGTCTACAGTAATTCTAAAACACTGGCATGAACAGATGATATAATTACCTTGTAATGACAAATAAGTCCCACTCCAGGTGCTCTCAATTACTTCAATGACTGCACAGTGATACATTCCCTCATCTTCTTGAATTGTCTGTGAAATCATCAAATTACTACTATTCTCATTATCTTTTACTTCCATTCTTGAGAAAATGCTGGTCCATACACAGGCATCGTATATTTCTGTAGTCTTGCGATTAATCTCAGTATATCCCCAGGACTCTGCTTGTACCAGTGAAGTGCTCGACTGGTAATCTCTTCTTTAGGCCACGCACATTTGAATGTTACTAGTTCACCAAGTTGAACTATGGTCACTGGAACCAGAGCATCTGCAGAAATTAAAAAAAAACACACATGAATCAATAAAGAGCATTTAGTCACATGGTAATAAGATGAGGACATAAAAAATGTAGATAGAGAGCTCTTACATCCTTGATGACAGAGAAGCAGTGTAACCCATAACGAGGCCATCTTTAGACTGTGTTAATTAGGAAACTTTTCAGTTATTTCAGTGTTAGAAGGCGTGGCCTCCAGACCACAAAATGCATCTGACTGGTTGTTACACAATGTACGATCAAAGTGTGCATTTCCTGCCACACTGGTCTCATACTGCTCTGAAGTGTATTTCTTAAATGCTCATTTTAGCTCCTGTGTCAGTCTGATTTTTATTTTCAAACCATGTAAATGCCCATGTCTGAATGCCAAACGTTAAAGTTAAATTGGATAGTCCGATACAAAGAAGGTCTCAGTATTTATAGATCATTTTTATGTAATTCGTCCATTTAAACGTGTTGTATCATAATCCTTGATGGGGCACTTAGTGAAGTACATGGAAATTACACATTTCAACAACCCAAGAGTGTTACTGTATAGAGCAGACTTTTACTTTTGTAACAGTTTTTTTTATTATTATTTTAATGTGGAAAATCAATGTCAATGACATTACCAAATATGCTTCCTCACCCTGAAGGATTAAAGTTAGGAGGATTTGTGCGTAGACCTCGAGTGACAGGTGTGTACCATCACAGGTTGTTAGCTGTCTCTCTAGGTGAGCATCAGCTCTATCATACTTCACCTCTTTGCAGATTTCTTAATTACCCAGTATTATAAGGTATTATCTAGATGGCGACAGGCAGAGACATCCTCATCTTGGCCAACAAAAGAAAGTGGAGACACATTGTCCATGTTTATATACACTGTATGGTTGAAACATGAACCATAATGAAATCCCAGTGGAGTGTTACCAGACTCACATTCTGTTAAAAATTTAATCTGGCTGCCCTCAGGCTTTGAGGCCCAGACTTTGAGTTAAACACTAATAACCAATCATTTAAAATAATATTGGCCCACCAATATTATCGGCCGATATTGAGTTAAAAATGTAATATAGGGAATTATCGGTATCGGGTTTTTATAACCGATATTTGTTCTGTAGGCATCAGCATTTCCGAGTCTGCATGAACGCAGCATGGGACGTTAACAGGCGCGTGCTTGATGACGTATAACAACAACAACACGCTAGTCTCGTAGGTCGCTAACCATGGCTAACTAGCTTGCCCGCCTGTATGAGATGTCCCTGGTTTGGAAGTATTTCCAAGTGTCACCTACTAACATTTGCGATTTGCAATGACTGCAAAGCAAAGGTGGTTATGAGAGGAGGAAACAAGGCGTCCTCCTTTAATACATCAAATTTGATCACCCACCTCAAGAAGAATCATGCGGAGTTATACGCTACATGTGTCTTCCTTGTTTTGATATTGTCTTTAATGTTTGAGGCAAAAATGTCTCTCTAAAATCTCCAAAAATAAATGAATGGCACTTTTTTGGAACTTTTTTCAGTAACTTATTTTGCACGGACAGTGTTTACATTTGGAAAGCCATGCTGCATTTCAGGCATAATGTGTTAATTCCATAATAGGTGATATGTTGTGATGTTACCTAACACTTTTGGTGTAAAAAGACTGCATATATCGGTATCGGGTGATATCGGTATCGGAAATTAAGAATTGGACAATATCGGAATATCGGATATCTGCAGAAAAGCCAATATTGAGCATCCCTAAAAATAATATGACAATGTCTAGTGAGCTGATGTCAGTTTACCTGTCAAACAGCTCAGGGACCCCTCCCTGAGAGATTAACAGGAGCCACCACTGCAATTATGATGACAAATCTGTGATGGTGTTCTAGGTGAAACAGTTCTAAGAAAAGTCCTGAGAGACAAAGTAAGATTATTGAGAGCCAGACAGGAGTTGGATCATCAAGTAGCAGAAAAATATACACAGTGCTTTGATATGCTTTTGAGATTTTTCTTCAGCGTCTTGTTTGCTGTCCAGGATTCTCTCATCATGTCCCACCCCCTACATTTTGGCAAGACAGATGTTCTAAGTGGTAGATCGAAACATATTGAGTGAACCAAATGACCAAACTAGAGCAGACAGGTGACAAAATGGAGTATTTCGACAGAGGGCGAAAAGAGGTGAAGCAACAACTTTGAGTTTAAGTGATAAAAACAGTTCTGAACATGAAAAGCATGACACATATAGTAGACCTCCAGAATAAACTAATGAATCTATAAATACGCCTATTAAAATGCAACATAGTTTAATACACGTCACTGCAGTACTGGTGTTGCAGGAAATGCACTCTGATTGGACATTCTGTGACAACCACTCAGATGCGTTTTGTGGTTTTGGATTGCGTTTCAGTACACAGTACTCTGCTTGTACCAGTGAAGTGCTCGACTGCCGAGCTCTCCTTTAGGCCACGCACATGTGAGAATTGCAGGTTCGGCAAGTTTAACCGTGGTGACCGGAACCAGTGCATCTGCATTAAATTAAGAAATACTGTATACCACAAGTCAGTTTAAAGACAGAGTCCACAATGTAATAAAACGAGAACACAAAAACTACAAAGTATTACAAATCTATTTAGTATGTTTTGTAAATTACCTTTAATGTGATAATCGTTTCTAAGTATGATGTTTTAATTTAGTTTACTGATATTCTTTGATGCTAGGTTACAATTTAATTATTTATATAAGTTAGGGAGTGTGCCTGTGTGCAGAGAAGTGCATCCATTGAGTGAGAAGAAAGCAACTGTTATGATTAATGAGCTCCTGGCTGTTTAACACTGAGTTCAAGTTATGTTCATGTTTTTATAGTTTATCATTATTACTGCGGGATATTTTGCGTGTGTAAATGCTAATCAACATTAGCAGAGCCACCTCGTCGGTTACGTGGTTAATTCAGGTGTTTATTTAATTGAGTAATGGATTTATTAATCTAAAAAATAAAACGTACTTGTGTGCCTTATGTTGTTTTTGATATGTGTGTTAAAGCTGCTCATTTGATATAAAAATAACAACAACAAAAAAAAATCTAAGTTAAGAACAATTGCATACGACTCTATTAGAGCTCAGTTGTTGTGTTGGGGGTGATTGGTGGGAAGGACCCAGTCCTGGCACCTGATTGGCTGCAGCACTGAGCAATATTGGTCTTAGTCCACCACAAAGTTACCATCCACTTACTGTGAAGTAGTTTATCTTTCTTTATATTGGATCCATTTGTGTCTTGGTGGCTACTTGGGACTTGGGGAAGATGGGGCCTTAATCATGTGTCCCAGAAACCCCTAGATGGGGCATAACAGTAGCGTTATCATCACCTTAACATTTTCACATATTCTGTGAACATTGGCTGGATAGATTGGCTTGGCAGAGTATTAGAATTACTGTTCCCAGATGAAGAATCCTGATTAATGTGGTTGTGTCAAGCAGAAACAGTCCTTAAATCCCTGATTTGCTCAAACTAAAAAAAGAATCTCTCTTGTATTTGTGTCTTGTTGATGTTTTGCTGCTCCCACTGCAGACCTGATTTCAGACTAGATGGACAAATTATTAATTATTTTTTAATTATTTATTAAGATGTTTCCAAATGATGATTGATGATTGATGATTTTTATTTTCCACTACTGATCTGGGTCCAACACGTCTCTTCCTCTTTTTGGATGTCTCCCACAATGACTCTCAGATTTTGACCCAGAGCAGTTCAAAGCAGAAGATAACAGCAGATTTGTTACAACTCCCAAACTCTGTGATATGCATCGTTTGACCTGATCCAGTGTTTTTGTCTGAGACAGGAAGGTCACAGTTGAAATATTTTAGTTTGAAGTCTTCCTGGGTTTTCCTCTAGCACCACCATAGGGTAGAGCAGTGACACACTTGGCCGTCAGGCTCCTCTGACAGACACAGTGTCACAATGAGCCACTGTATGAATGTTACAGTCACCTAGGATAAACAGTTAAAAAAACAGTCAACAGTAACCAGTCTGGAGGACTGCTACAAACATGAAAGAGAGGTGATCAGATTCACAAAGCCCTGTATGAGACCACTGTGACAGGAAGTGTACTTTTGAATCTATTCTCAGTAAACCAATCAGATGCATTTTACGATGTGACCTCACCACCTTCTCACACCATTCACTCTCTGAAATACCAAAAAGTCTCTGAACAAGTCACAATGTCAAGATGGTCCTGTTATGGATTACATTGCTTTGTCTTCATCCAGTTTGTAAGTGCTCTTTTGTTCTGTAGGACAGTTTTCTCAGTGGAGAGTTTTCAAACTAAAGTGATCATTTTCAGCAGAATTAATCTTTAATTATTTTCTATGTTTTCCTTTAAATTCAGATGCGCTGGTTCCAGTGAAAACAGTTCAACTCGGTGAACCAGCCACATTTACATGTGTCATACCAAAGGAAGAACTCAGCAATAGAGTAATCTGCTGGTACAAGCAGAGTGTCGGATACTCTCTGAAAATAATTGTAACATTGTTTAAATCTACAACAGAGTATGCACCAGACGTTTTAAAATCAAGATATGACTTACGTACCGATGATAGTATCACCAACCTGACCATTTTGAAGACAGTTGAAGAGGATGAGGGCATGTACCACTGTGGAATCTCAGAGTGGATTAAGACTAAATGGAGTGTCACATATTTGTTAGTAGAAGGTAAAAATGTCATCTACTAAGTTTTTCAGTTCTTCTAAACATGATTTCAAAAATGTTACAAATTGTTTGGAAGTACTCAGTTTTTAATACTGTTTTATTTTGAGCAGGAAACACTGAGAGGACATCAGACTATACTGTTGTTCAGACAGTATCAGATCCAGTCCGTCCAGGACACTCAGGGACTCTCCAGTGTTCAGTCCTCTCTGACTCTGAGAACAAGACGTGTCCAGGAGATCTCAGTGTGTTCTGGTTCAGAGCTGGATCACAGAAATCTCATCCAGACATCATCTACACTGATGGAAATACAAGTAATGAATGTGAGAAGAGATCTGAGACTCAGAAGAGATGTGTCTACAGCTTCTCTAAGGACATCAGCTCCTCTGATGCTGGGACTTACTACTGTGCTGTGGCCACATGTGGACAGATATTATTTGGAAATGGAACCCAACTGGAAGCTGGTATGATACCGAGTTCAGTACTAAGAGTGATTTTAAGTGTCATTAAACCTCCTCTCTTTCAGAAAAAAATAATATTTTATTCCTCCTTGTTTTTAGAACAAACAGCAAGTTCTGAATTTATTGCTCTGGTGATAGCAATAATCTGCTTGGTCATATCTGTGATGGTGCATTTTGCTTTCATCTGTTACCAAACTCCAAGAGCAGTATGTGGACAGTATGATGGTGAGTTCTGTTTACATAGTTGAACTTTTTTTTTTTTTTTTTTAATTAAATGTAACTATACGTGATAAGACGGACCACAATCTCATCTTCTGGACTAAAATATCAGCAGATGTTATTACATATCAGTCTTCAGCACACAACTGAGGAGCCAAATGTTATTTTTAGTTTGGGGCTGTGGCTCAGTAGGTAGAGTGGGTTGTCCACGAACCAGAGGGTTAGCGGTTTGATCCCCAAAATGTGCCACATGCCGAACTGTCCTTGAGCAAGACACTGAACCCCAGTTGCTCCCAGTCCGTGGCACTGGTGTGTGAATGTGTGTGTGCTTGTGTGAGCTAATGGGTAGATGTGTCTGTGACTGTAAAGCGCATTGAGTAACAATAGGTAGAAAAGTGCTATATAAAAGCAAGGCCATTTGCCATTACCATTTGTTGATGTTTCAGTTTTGAATTGATTTATTTTGAAGAGTGTTGTATAATAAAGAGCAGAGCATAAAGCCACTGTCCAGACAGTTTATAGCTTCTTCTTATTGTCAACTCTTACCTGTAGTGGATTTAAACTTGCTGAATCATCTGAGTGTGAAAAGCCTGACTAAAAAAGTACTATTTTTATTTTATTATTCTTTATCAGAAAACGCCTGGTCACAAGTTGTATACCTCTGGAAGAAAAGCACTGAGACAAAGAAGGAAGGAAGAGCTGAAGTCCAGAGAAAGTACTGTCTGTCAAGTTAAATGCTGAATACTGTGTGTTTCTGTGGACCAGCCCTTTACGGTGTGAATTAATAAATAACTGTTGTGGGTTACTTGCTTGCTTGCTATTTCATGATAAAAGACAAAATCGGGATGCAGACTTCTGCCACTATAATATTATGACATTGCATATGCTTGTTGTTGCTTTTGTTTTGTTTTTTTTTAAAAAAAGCTAAAGCATTTAAGCTATGATATTAAAATGTGCACATTTTTTGTTTGCTGACACTGAAATATTCATTCATTCATTCATCTTCTATATCCGTTTATTCCTGTTAAAGGTCACGAGGGTCTGCTGTAGCCTATCTCAGCTGTCACACTGAAATATGTATTTTCTTTTTTTTGTCTTGCCATATCTCAGTGCTATTTGTTAATGTACATTATGAAAATAAATTTCTGAATGATAAAGTTTTATGTGTGATTAATCCCAGACATAGGAGGTGACATTCAGTGGGAAACGTAAGCGCATGATGCAAACAGATCCTGTGCAGCACAGCTAGTTCTGTTAGTCACTACTAGTTACTATTATTATGTATTGCGGTGCTGCGTGTCTGGTGTATAACCATTTAGAAGAACAAACCAAGAACATACCAAGCAGAGGTAGTCCAACCACAACAAAGCAGCAACCTAAGCTCTGTGCTACAAACCAAGTTCAACATACCCAGGAAATATCTTTAAAATCTTGCTCCACTGTCTAACAACAGCAATATCAATAGGAGCTCACAGCACAGTGATTGTCAACTCAGCATGTCCACCCAGCTGAGTTATCTGTATTTTTGTCACATGACCTAAGCAGTGGATCGTCCCTGTATCACACCATATTATGCTATCTATCAGAGATAAGTTTACCTCAAGCAGCAAAGTTTAAGCTAAAACTTCATCTGCAAAAACTATAGTTCATCGAATGGCCACTTGAGGCTGGTCTCAAAAGTGAGTTAATCTCCATAAACATGTATGGTAAAATTAATGGGGTGTGTGTGTATTTATACAACTCGTTGATTTAAGTTATTTTAAGGCTTTAAGTTATACATAATGAGGGACCACCACTTCACGTGACAGTTGGTTGCTGTTACAGGTTGATAGCTGCTCTCCTCAGCGTCACTCAGGCTCCACCTCTCTGTCTGTTTATGCATTAGCCTTGAGTTAGGCTTAGTGTGAATACCATCACGGTCTCTGTCTCCTCATCTGACTGAGCTTCAAAACCCACACTCCAGGAAACGTATGGCTGACGTCACAGAGGGTTTGTCCATCTTTACATTCAGTACAGTACAGGCCATTGTTAACCTCCATACGTCATACACATGCTGGCTTGTTGGTGTAATTACACTCTCTACCAGATGAAGGAGACAAAACTTCAGCACCCTAGGTTTAGGTTTTTAAGTCGTAATGGCTAGAAGAGTATGAAAATAGTAATAAAAGTACTGAATTAATGTATAATATTCATCTTCAGTACGGATCTGTTCCTTATTACAAGTTTCATACAGTCTCTGAAGGCCCTGCATCTCCCTCCTTCCCAGTAAAACATTTAGGGCTCAGTTTGATTCATTCCAGCTCCTGACCATGACTGGTTCCTCTCACAGCTTGCTCTGCTCCTCAGTCCCATGCTCAAGTCATGTTACAGTAATCTCCTCTCTTGGTTTAAAAGTGACCCTCATTCACTTGTCAGGGCAGCTGTAATTTCATCTGAGCAGTTCTCTAATTTGAAAACACTTTTGGTTACTTGCTTTCTTTTTTAAATCACTTGCAAGAAGCCACTGGTAGCTTTGTGGTTTTCTGGTTACTGGTTGCTCTTGTGCTCTGTAGAAACGCACTTGTGAATATTTGTAGCATTGGGCTATGTTTGATATATGTACTGAGGGATCTGTGGATCTACTTGGTCAAATTTACACGCAAACACAAATGTCAGCTTCCATCTGTTGAAGCCAGTCAGACTCTGGGTGCTGGCTGCCATTGTCTTAGCTTGTCTAGTGAGCATAGCTGATATCTGTGAAAGTTTGGTCTCTCTTTTTCTTTTTGATAATCCACTAAATAATAAATAACTGAGCTAAATAAATAACAGAAGATTTTAAGTTGCTTTCCTTTCCCTTAGATAGGGACATAAGAAAAGATGTGATATCTATCTGATTTGTGATAACGTCACTGAATTAATTTACTGTGAAGATTTCATGCTTCACACAAAAAAGAACACTTTGTTGTTGAAAGAACTATGATCCTCAAAGACCTGGACGAGGCAGGAAATGCACTTCTAAATTTGTATTCTGTGATAACCAATCAGATGCATTTCACTGTGTGACATACCACATTACATCACAGCCAACAGTCAGTGAAATACCAACAAGGTCTCTAACAAGAGCAAATGTCAAGATGATCGTCTTATGGGTCACACTGCTTGTTCTTCATCAAGGATGTGAGTGCTTTCTAAAACTTGGCAAGTATTTTCCTGAATGTAGTTTCATGAGTATTATCTTTTAGATCATTGTCACTTAACTATTTTATGTATTGCATGGTTTCTTTCAGATACACTAACTCCAGTCATACCAGTTGAACTCGGTAAAAGTGTTACCTTAACATGTGCTCTGTCTGATACTGAGCTCACCCGTAAAGAAATCCACTGGTACAAACAGACTGTCCCAGATACTCTGAAAACTATTGTGAGATGGCGGAAATCTGTGAAGCCTGAGTATGCACCAGAGTTTTCTAACTCAAGATGGGAAGTTAAAAATGATAATGATTTCAGCAACTTGACCATTACAAAGATAACCCAGGAGGACGAGGGACTCTATCACTGTGGAATTGCACAGTGGCTCAGCAATACTGAATGGAGTGGGACATACGTGTTAGTAAAAGGTAATATGTCATCTAATTTCATTAAGGTCAGTCAGTATTTTAGCCACTGATCTAAAACTTGTCTTTATAAGCAGGAAACACTGAGAGTTCATCAAACTATACTGTTGTTCAGACAGTATCAGATCCAGTCCGTCCAGGAGACTCAGGGACTCTCCAGTGTTCAGTCCTCTCTGACTCTGAGAACAAGACGTGTCCAGGAGATCTCAGTGTGTTCTGGTTCAGAGCTGGATCACAGAAATCTCATCCAGTCATCATCTACACTGATGGAAATACAAGTAATAAATGTGAGAAGAGATCTGAGACTCAGAAGAGATGTGTCTACAGCTTCTCTAAGGACATCAGCTCCTCTGATGCTGGGACTTACTACTGTGCTGTGGCCACATGTGGACAGATATTATTTGGAAATGGAACCAAACTACAAAGTGATTTTGTGTTCACTAATGGAGGTAATACGTGTGTCATACCAAAATGCACTCTTACCAAGTCCAAGGATATCTCCTTTGAAAACATGCATACAATCTTTGTTTTGTAGAATCAGCAACATGTCCTGAATTTATTGCGCTGGTGGTAGCAGTAATCTGTTTGGCCATATCTGTGATTATAAATATTGTTCTCATCTGCCGTCGAACTCCAAGAGCAATATGTGGACCATCTGAAGGTAAGAGCAGTTTAATATTGCTGCAGTTTTACTCAGAAAGTTTAAGAAAGAGAGTGTAACATTATACATAACAGGACAAACCTTTAGGCTAAATTAAATCAGTTTATAAATATACTTTAATTAATTACTGTAAAAGTCTCCATATTCCTTGTTCCACCCACACCACTTTAAACCTGTCTCTACCAAAGTAATCCATTTTAGCTCAATGATATTTTTAAATGAAGCTTGTTGAGTCAGCTGTGGATCCTAATCCAAAAGTCAGATTAAGTGAATAATATTTCTCTTTTTATTCATCATTAGGGTCAGAGGGCAGCCCTTCACAAGCAAAACCAGACAACTTGAATCAACCACTTTCTGTTAATGTAAGTAATGATTCCACATAATATGATTTGATGTAAGTGTATGAACACGTTTCCCAACAAACTGAAGCAGCAGTATGACTATTTGATCCATTTTTATTTGCTGCATAGACTGAAGATGATCTGAACTATGCTGCACTGCGCTTCTCTGGAGGAAAACCTACAAGAGGAAGAAAGAAGAAAGACTTGAATGCAGAAGAAAGTGTGTATTCTCATGTGAAATGTTGAATGTGAGTCAATAAAAAAAAATGTTTGTTTATGATCTCCTTGAAAGTAAAGGATTGTAACAGATTTGTTTCTCATTTTATTTGAAGTGAAATTGTGTCATACATGTTCTTTATTTTACCATACTTTTACATAATATGTGTTTGTATATTTCAGGATTTTATGATTGTGAGATGTCCAGACAAATTCCCTAAAATGACTTAAACGCTTTATCTGTGTTGAACATTCATAAATGACTGGATGTGACATATCTCAGTGACACGTATTTACTTAATAGAGAAAATCTTATCTGCCCATGGTAAAACTCTTTATAGAAATTCTCATTGTTAGAGATCCTGCAGCACAGCCTCTAATTGTTCTGGTCACATTATCAAATGTGCATGTTAGAGTTCAGCCAAAAGAACAGGAAATAGCACTGAAAAGACTGTTCTTCCTGTTCTTTGTGGCTAACATGATGAAACTGAAACTGACTGCTATCAGTAAATCATAAATTAGCCAATAAATGTTTGAACAGCAAGTTAGTTTTGAGTCTTTTGAGTCAAGTGCTTTGTGTTAGTAGAGGAGTAGCAGAGGCTGGAGTCAGTACTGATGAGGCAGATGTAACACACTCAGTTACACACTGATGATGAAGTTTCCAGGTAGATGCACAAACTAGGACTACAGATGGAAATTAGCTTCTGCTAAATCTAATGTACCATCTATTCTTTTTTTCTTTTAAAGGATTAATGTAAGCGCATACTGTCCGCAAACTGAATGAAATCAATAAAATAAAATAAAAAAATGCTTCAGGACGTCACATAAATAAGAGATATCACTGGTAGACAAGATTGAACAGTAACCACTAGTGAACAGAAATAGAAAGCCACAACAATCCAGGTAACCTTTAGCATGAATACACAAAGACAACAAGTAACCACAACTGGTTATAGAGCAAGAGTCACAGAGGCAAGGTGTCTTCTTATCTTTATTTGTGAAATTATATCTTATGTATTATTAATCAGTACACATATATGTGTCGTTTATAAAAACATGACTGGTACTACTGTGTCATGTCTCTGTGAACATTGTGGCAGACAGACACATGAAAGTATTAGTCTCTATGCAGCTCACACAAAACACTTTCAAACCACTCACAGTCTGTTTGGTATTTTATTTTGATGTATTTTATCACTTTATGTTGTTCACACCTTTATCAATGAGTACACTATTTACTCAAGACAGATATTTTCATTTTAAAGTTTTAGTAACACAGACATATGCCTTCATACAATACTTGCAGCAGCCCTTTTTACTCAGATTCTCACCGCGATTATGCTTCCTGTTCCATGTTAGCCAGTAAGTACAGATGACTTCTCAGTCTGGTACTTCCTGTTCCTCAAACTGTACTTTGAAATACACTTTCTTACAAAAGGTAACAATTATAGTGACCAGTATTGCCAGATAAAACCAGCTGTGGTGCAGGATCTTTGAGCTTGAACAGTGAGAGTTTTAATGCATCTTAGTCTGCTATGACATGTTGTCCAACCTAGCATGCATTGCTGAGATAGCTCACGTCCAGTCACGTATGAATGTTTAACATTAATGATACACTGAAGTAAT
This sequence comes from Planiliza haematocheilus, assembly GCA_005024645.1. NCBI lineage: Eukaryota > Metazoa > Chordata > Actinopteri > Mugiliformes > Mugilidae > Planiliza > Planiliza haematocheilus. The sequence continues at coordinate 7,753,141 of SRSE01001332.1, read as the reverse complement.
TTAATTTAATTTGTCTCTACAACCCACAATCTTAAAAGAATATACATAAAAGGATCAGCAAGCACAGAACCTATGCATGTTCAAAACAAAGATAAAACGCAGAACATAAAAAACATTGTGATGATTTTGCCTTTTATCGTAGAACAGCACGCTTGTGGTTAAATTAGAAAGGAATCACTACATTCATTTATTTCAAAGCGATAAAAGTTACAAACCAACGCACTTTTTCAGAATTTCAAATTCTGCATGTAACTTGTGAATAGACACAGTCTTCTGTCTTCAGCTCTTTCATCTTTCTTCCTCTTGTAGGTTTCCCTCCAGAGAAATGCAGTGCAGCATAGTTCAGATCACCTTCAGTCTATGCAGTAAATGAAAGCCTCATTAAACAGTCGTACTGTTACTTTCATTTGCTGGGAATCATGTCAATAACATAACAGCAATTCAGTTATTTGGTGTCAGTACTTACATTATCATTCGCTGGTTGGCTCAAACCATCTTGCTTTATTTGTGAAGAGCTGCTTTCTGTCCCTAATGATTAATAAAAAACAGGGAGGATATTATGTATGTTTTTTTTATTATTATCCACAGTTGTCTCCACAAAGTTAATTTAAAAATGTCAAAACTAAAATTCATTATGTTCCTTTGGTATAAAAAGGTATGTGATAGAATACAAGTTTAATGGAGAATTAAAATTACACAATACTGTAGGATCTAACATGAATTCTTAATAATTATTAGAAAACATTTCCATTTAGCCTGGAGGTTTGTCCTGTTTTGTATGATGTTACACTTCATAACTGCACAACAACTTAAAATGTGGATACAGTATACTACACTTACCTCCATATTGTCCACATACTCCTCTCGGAGTTCGATAACAGATGAAAATAATATTTATGATCACAGAAATGGTCAAACAGATTACTGCTACTACCAGCACGATAAATTCAGAACTTGCTGTTTGATCTAGAAAGGGAAACAAAAATATAAGTATAAAGGCTTCTGGAAGAGGAGGAGGAGGTTTCATTTCATTAGACCTGTACTGAACACACAATCCTACCAGTTTTCGGTTTGTTTCCAATTCCAAATAATATCTGTCCACATGTGGCCACAGCACAGTAGTAAGTCCCAGCATCAGAGGAGCTGATGTTCTTAGAGAAGCTGTAGACACATCTCTTCTGAGTCTCAGATCTCTTCTCACATTTATTTCCTGTATTTCCATCAGTGTAGATGATGTTTGAAGGAGATTTCTGTGATCCAGCTCTGAACCAGAACACACTCAGATCTCCTGGACACGTCTTGTTCTCAGAGTCAGAGAGGACTGAACACTGGAGAGTCACTGAGTCTCCTGGACGGACTGGATCTGATACTGTCTGAACAACAGTATAGTTTGATGTCCTCTCAGTGTTTCCTGTTCAAACCAAAATAGCATTTAAAACTGAATACTTCCAAACACTTTTTCGGCATTTTTCACATCATGATAAGAGGGACTGAAAGTTTTACCTTCTACTAACAAATATGTCCCACTCCATTTAGTCTCAATCCACTCTGTCAGTCCACAGTGGTACATGCCCTCATCCTCTTCAACTGTCCTCATAATGGTCAGGTTGCTAAAACTCTCATCAGTACTTAAGTTAAATCTTGATTGAGAAAATTCAGGTCCGGGCTTAGGCGGTGTAGATTTATACAATGTCACAATTAATTTAAGAGTATCTCCGACACTCTGCTTGTACCAGTGGATTTCTTCTGTGCTGACTCCACGATTGGGTAAAGAACATGTTAAGTTTGCAGGTTCTCCAAGTTGAACGGTTTTCACCGTAACCAGCGTATCTAAATGAAAGGAAAACACAGAAAAAGCATTAATTATAAATCATTATGATGTTTTTTGTGGTGTGTAAATTCTGAGTAAAACTTCAATTCAAGAAATATAGCGTATAATGTGCAAAATTCTTTTTAGTGTGTAAGTTCTCCACCGAGAAAACCTTTGGACAGAATAAAATGGCACTTACATACTGGATGAAGACTAAGCAATGTAATCCATAACAGGACCATCTTGGCATTGTGAGTTGTGAGCAGACTTGCTGGTATTTCAATGAGTGAAGGAAGTAAGATCGTAGTGAGGTCACATTGTAAAATGCGTCTGATTGGTTAACACAGAGAATATTCAGACGTCCTCTTCCTGTCACGCTGGTCTCATACTGGGCTTTTTATCACTTCATCAACTCTCTTTCATGTCTTGTTTTCACTGTTAAAACCATTCTCCAGTCTCAGTTTTATTTTTTAAAGCAGTAAACGTCATGGTCACTACTGCTGCTTGTGATATGTCCCACAAGAAAAGAAAACATTCATTCGTGACAGTGTGTCTATTAGAGAAGACTGAAGGATATGTGAGACGGCTTACCCTTACAAAAAATAGAGCTAATGTGCATTTTATTTATTTCATGGCAAACCATAAAGCATTTATTGTCACACATGCCATATGTGTCAGCCCCATGGTGGTGGCAGAGAGAAAGTATACAATATCTCAGACTACAAGATTTAAGCTGTGATTTTCCTGTCTGACACATAACCACCAGATTATGGCCAAAGCACAGATCATCAACAAACCGTCTGTGATTCCCCAGGATGTGGATGACTTTGCTTGTCCAAATCTTGTCAGTACTGGACTCCTACTAACTCTAATGGCTGACAGACAGCAAACAGCAAGCGATGGTACCCACCTGTCACTCAAAGCGGCCTCCCTCACTTATGCATAACTTTAAACCATTATACTGTTTAACAGGTGAGTTAGATAACAATTCAACCCCACACTACGGAAGCTTTTTGAGACCAAAAACTGTGTTTTTGTAACAGGCCTGACTCTCTTTTGGGTCCTTTTAAATGTGTTTTGGCGTTGGCTTCCTTGTCAGCCATTATGTCCACTTTGTGAGATAGCTCCAATAACTTTTGGTAGGCTTGAAATTATTCATGGGGCAATCGATCCAAAGGGAAAATGAAAGGGTTTTATTCTGTCACAATCAACCACAGTGTCACTCAGAGATGTTGGTGTGCTTGTTGTTAGTGACTGTCACTGTTGTAGACTGCCAGTGTGCCTTTGAATATAGTCCATTCAGCATCAAGATGTGAGTGGAGTGAAGTACTACTAGTCCACCTCTTTGATCATCCAGATCTTTCTCACAGACTTGTATTTTATTCTGCAAATACTGTAATGCAGTCTGAATGACTACATTACAATTCGACTATGGTAGATAGCTAGTGATCAAGATGTACTCGTATGTTCACATATGACATAGTCATACATGTGCTGTCGTAGAACTGAAGTGTTTAGAATCTTCTATCACGTGTGTTCCTGACAATAAAATAACTTCACTGGATCAACAGTTAACAGCGATTAAGGCATTTGTCATTTAATGTCACATGTTTTCTGTAGTGGATGAAACCATAGACCATATAAAGATGGCGACGGAACAGTTCCTCAGAAGCGAAGCCAAAGCAAGTAGGTCATAAGCTCCACCTGTTCCATGTTAGTGGACGGGGCCAGTCTAACACACGAAAGGATGGTTTCTGCCACAGGCTTTGAGAGGAATACCAACAACCAATCATTTAAAACAAAATGACAGTGTCCAGTGAGCTGATGTTAGTTTACCCCTCCCTGAAAGATTAACAGGAGCCACCACTGCAATTATGATGACAAATCTGTGGTGGTGTTCTACCTGAAACAGATTTAAGAAAAGTCCCAAGAGACAAAGTAAGATCTATTGAGAGCCAGACAGGAGTTGGATCATCAAGTATCAGAATAATATTAGATTAGATTAGATTAGATTAGATTAGATTAGATTCAACTTTATTGTCATTACACATATACATGTACAGGGCAACGAAATGCAGTTTAGCATCTAACCAGAAGTACAATAGGCAGTAAGTGCACGTGGCATAAATATTATGGTATATAAGTAGTATGGTACAGGTTGTTTTTACAGCATATGGACAATATTTACAGATCAGAACCTATGTACAGGTGAGACCATATATACAGGTTAATGAGCAAGATATACATAATGATTGAGGGAGGTACTATGAAAATATTATACAGACGGATTGTTCGTTAAGTGGGAGAAGACTATAAACAGGAACTAGCATAACATAATTTACAATAGAGGAGATGGCAGATGATAAATTAGGCGATACAAAGACAGATGACATGGGCAACTTACAGTGCAAAAATAAATAATAGCAGTGGCTATCTAAGTTACTAGACTAATGCAATGTTCGGTACATAGTACTGTGCAAACAGATTGTATAAAGTGAAAGTGAGCATGTGCAGAGTAGTCCAACAGTGCAGTGGTGATGATGTAAAAGTCTTTGGTCAGTGATTGAATGACTTGTACTTACTGGTGAATTGGTGTGTGGGGGTCACACTCATTGCTTTGATATGCTTTTGAGATTTTTCTTCAGTGTCTTCTTTGCTATCCACGATTCTCTTATCATGTCCCACCCCCTACATTTTGGCAAGACACATGTTCAAAGTGGTAGATCAAAACATACTGAGTGAACCAAATGACCAAACTAGAGCAGACAGGTGACAAAATGGAGCATTTCAGACAGAGGGTGAAAAGAGGTGGGGCTATAACTTCTAGAAAAGAACTTCTAACTTCTGAAAAAAGGGTTCTGAACATGAAAAGCATGACACATACAGTAGAAGTAGTAAATTATGGAATCTGTAAATAAGCCTATTAAAATGCAACAGTTTAATACACGTCACTGCAGCACAGGACTGGTGTTGCAGGAAATGCACTCTGATTGGACATTCTGTGACAACCAGTCAGATGCATTTTGTGGTTTGGATCGCCACTCCCCCTTGTATGTCTGAAATAACTGAAAAGTTTCCTAATTAACACAGTCTTAAGATGACCCTGTTATGGGTTACACTGCTTCTCTTCCATCAAGGATGTAAGTGCTCTCTGACTAGAACGTAATATGTACGCTTACTAGATGTAATGGTTTGTGCCTTTGGGCTTATTTTACTTCTTCATCAACCAAATGTGCTTTATTTCTTATTTTGATGCAGATGCACTGGTTCCAGTTAAAATGGTTCCACTTGGTGAACCTGCGTTTTTCACATGTGCGTGGCCTAAAGGAGAGCTCGGTAGTCGAGCACTTCACTGGTACAAGCAGAGTACTGGGGATACTCTGAAATTAATTGCAGTGCTGAAGAGAAATACAAAGCCTTTGAGTGGATCAGAAATGACTGCTTCAAGAATGGAAGTAAAACTAAATGAGAAATTTAGCAGTCTGACCATTTTAAGGACAATTCAAGAAGATGAGGGAATGTATCACTGTGGAGTCATGGACTGGACTGAGAGTACCTGGAGTGGGACATACTTGTCATTAAAAGGTAATTATGACATGTTTTAGAATTTCTGTAAACAGTTATTTACTGCTCCGTGTTTATGTGCTTAGGAAACACTGAGAGGACATCAAACTATACTGTTGTATCAGATCCAGTCCGTCCAGGAGACTCAGGGACTCTCCAGTGTTCAGTCCTCTCTGACTCTGAGAACAAGACGTGTCCAGGAGATCTCAGTGTGTTCTGGTTCAGAGCTGGATCACAGAAATCTCATCCAGACATCATCTACACTGATGGAAATACAAGAAATAAATGTGAGAAGAGATCTGAGACTCAGAAGAGATGTGTCTACAGCTTCTCTAAGAACATCAGCTCCTCTGATGCTGGGACTTACTACTGTGCTGTGGCCACATGTGGACAGATATTATTTGGAAATGGAACCAAACTGGAAGCTGGTAGGATTGATTTGTGAAATACTATGTTCTTACTAAGTCTAATGATATCTCCTCTTTCGAAAACATTCATATTATTTGTTTTTATGTTTCCAGCAACAGGTTCTGCATTTATTGCGCTGGTGGTGGCAGTAATCTGTTTGGCCATATCTGTGATTATAAATATTGTTCTCATCTGCCGTCAAACTCCAAGAGCAGTATGTGGACCATGTGAATGTAAGTGGTGTTTACTGAATCAAACATTTTATACTTTACTCAATGTATCAGCCAAGATTTGGAATATTTATGTACAGTCAGATTAATAATCCAGTTGTTATCTATGATTAGTAACTGACAACAGCGCATCACGAGCAAGACGAGACAACTTGAGCCAACCAGTTGATTATAATGTAAGTAGTGATACCAAGTCACATTATTTGTTGTAACTTCATGAACCTGATTCCTGGCAGCTGGATGTTATACGGTGTTTTTATTTGCTGTACAGACTGAAGACGAGCTGAACTATGCTGCGCTGCGTTTCTCTGGGGCAAAAGCTACAAGAGGAAGAAAGAAGAAAGAGTTGAAGACAGAAGACTGTGTGTATTCTCAGGTTACAGGCCGAATGTGAATGTGTGAGAGTGTCTCTGTGGGCTCGTTTGTAGCATGGAGTGTTCCTAATGTGAATAAGGAAATGCTGTAAGACAGGTTTATTTTGTGATGAAAAAAAGTTTAGCTTTCATGCGATTCATGCAAATCATGGTTTATAAATGCTTGTTGATTGTTGATTTATATTACAAACATTATCTCTTGATCAGTTTATTACAAAATAATTGAGCTTTGCTTAAACTTAATGAAATGAATAAAGCCGGTAACCTTCCAGTTTGATGTCATATTTCTTCCTTGGAATCTTGAGTTTCTATCTGTATTTATCTTTATTATGTGAGAGTGCTATTTGTAATTTATGACAATAAATGGCTCATGAATGTTAAAAAAAGAGTAACAGGCCTGGATACATGAGGAGGCATGAGGAGGGAGGACTCGTCAAACACATGACTGACCTCAGTCTGTGATACTAAACATTGCACACAAACAAGTTCTAAGCAGCCTAAACTGTATGAGGATTTATGATATAAAAGTTATGTTACTTTAAGGTTCATGTCAAATGAGTAAATGATAAAATCTACTGCGCGGAAATAATGTTGGCATTGCTGGTGGTTGAATGTGACATACATCTAGTCCCCCGGTGGGTTCTCTTCTTTCAGTGCTCTCCAACAAGGCAGTGACACTCCAGTGGTAATCTGTGTTCATCCTCAGTACCATTATTTCCTTTTTTCATACTATAATCCTTCCTTTGGAGACCAGTTCATTTTTTTATTTGGAGTACAAGAATATTTTCTTTGACATTTCCTAGATTGTGTGTCATTGTTGTTGACTGCTAGAGACAGTGAATAGAACCATAGTTATTTCTGTAACTCTCATTTTGCCTCCTTACACTACCTTCACACTAGCATTGAGAGAACAACAAACTTCAATGCATTTTCCATAGAAGGTGATGATACATAGCAACAAGCTGATGTTCCAAACTTCACTATGTGACAAGTGAGACCAGCGACAAATAAAAACTTACAGGGTGATGGGTCAACAGCACATGCATTTGCTGCACTGGTTCATGTGTCATATATACAGCTGGTGCCCGTCAGCGAACGCATCACTGATGTCAATGAGGGACAATCCAACGGTGACTCTGTAAGCAATGTTGCTGGCAACGCTGACCGAGTTCTGGCATTTGACGCTCTTAGTGTGAATGAACCATTTGACTCCACCTTACTTGCTGTAGCCTACTCTGTCATTTTGCTATGTTTGCTGCCCTCTTCAGCTTTGACAAACCAGATGATCTTCATAGACACATAAAACAGTCACATAACATTTGCACTGCAAATCATTTGGTTCTTATCAAAATAAAAAAATAATAGATTTAGAGGTATTAGATAATTGCGAAGTGAAATTAAATCTTGAAATTATCTTGCTGCATGGACAGATAATTTCACTTGTTTTGAGTACCTTTTCCCTCAGATTTAGTGTTTTTATCTCTATCTTTTCAGATGCCCCTTTTTGCAGTATGAACCCTTTATTGTCATGTTTTTTGTTGTTGTTTTTTTCTGGCAAATTATGAAATCCTATTTTAACTAATGTAATAAAAACAGATGTAAAAAAGATGTAATGTAAAAAAAGACATGATGGTAACAAGTTGGGGCTTTATTAGGTTTAACAATCAAACAATGGTGTTTTAGGGGCGGCACAGTGGCGAAGGTGGTTAGCACTGATGCCTCACAGCAAGAAGGTTCGAAACCATGGGCCGGCTGGCCTTTCTGTGTAGAGTTTGCATGTTCTCCCTGTGTCTGAGTGGGTTCTCTCCAGGTACTCCGGCTTCCTCCCACCATCCAAAGACATGCTCATTAGGTTAATTGGTGATTCTAAATTGCCCATAGGTGTGTATGTGAGTGTGAATGGTTGTCTGTCTCTGTGTTAGCCCTGCGATGGACTGGCGACCTGTCCAGGGTGTACCCCTGCCTCTCGCCTGATGACAGCTGGGATAGGCTCCAGCAGACCCCCTTGACTCCTAACAGGTCTAAACAGGTATAGAAAATGACTGACTGACTGACAATGGTGTTTTATTTTGTAAATCAGACAGCAAAGATTATTATTTCTGATATAAAATCTTATCAACAAGCACATATAAACAGTATTACTCATGATACTAGCTAAAAAAAACAAAACATAAAAAGCATAAAAGCAATCATTTTATTTTTTGTGATGTAACATTGATCACCTCACACTGTAAAGAGTCAGTGCTATCCGCCCACAGAGATATTCAGCAGGTAACTTGAGAATATTCACATTCTTCTGTCTTCAACCCTTTCATTCTTCCTCTTGTAGATTTCTGTTCACAGAAATGCAGCGCAGCATAGTTCAGATCATGTCCACCTTGGATCTGTGCAGCACATAAGGAGCTCATTGAATGATCACTACAGTTAATCATGTTGTTGAGATCACAATAAATGATGTGATTTGGTATCACTGCTTACATTATCATTAACTGGTTGGCTCCAATCATCTTCTCTTGCATGTGATGATCTGCTTTCTGCACCTAAAAATAAAAACAAGGAACTTTCTTTCCTCCATTTTGACACTTTAGTTTTTAAAGAGTAACATTTTAGGAGACGTTTATGGAACAAAAAGTAGTATCCAAACTCAAATTGTGCTCCAAATGACATTTAAGACATTTGTCAATGAAGTTTAGAAAAAATTCAGTAAACAGGACTTACCTCCACATGGTCCACATACTTTTCTAGGAGTTCGATAACAGATTAAAACGATGTTTACGATCACAGAAATGGCCAAGCAGATGATTGCTATCATCAGCGCAATGAATTCATAATCGGCTGTTTGATCTAGAAAAAAGTAAAATAAAAAATATAAAGAATCTCTTTGGAAGAGGAATAGACTCTGTGAGACCACATTTCTTATATCACTCTTAGTCCTGAATTCAGTATCATACCAGCTTCCAGTTTGGTTCCATTTCCAAATAATATCTCTCCACATGTGGCCACAGCACAGTAGTAAGTCCCAGCATCAGAGGAGCTGATGTCCTTAGAGAAGCTGTAGACACATCTCTTCTGAGTCTCAGATCTCTTCTCACATTTATTTCTTGTATTTCCATCAGTGTAGATGATGTTTGAAGGAGATTTCTGTGATCCAGCTCTGAACCAGAACACACTGAGATCTCCTGGACACGTCTTGTTCTCAGAGTCAGAGAGGACTGAACACTGGAGAGTCACTGAGTCTCCTGGACGGACTGGATCTGATACTGTCTGAACAACAGTATAGTTTGATGTCCTCTCAGTGTTTCCTAAGAACATAAACACAGAGAGTCAGAGAAGACTAAACACTGGAGAGTCACTAAGATGGACTGGGTTTGTCAGCCACTGAACAGCAGTATAGTTTGAAGAACCTTGTGTGAAAAAAATAGATCCCCTGGCACATTTGAACAATATTCTAGAGATATGTGTCATGACACAAAAACTCTTGACAGTGTGGAAATATAAACAAGGCTCCAGGTCAGACTATGTTCTGGGTAAAAACTTTGCATAGGAAAAAAAGAGGGTAATATACCAGAAATGACTTAAAGTAATTAAAGATATTAGAGCAGTGCAGTAAGTGGTTCTGGGTCTACAGTAATTCTAAAACACTGGCATGAACAGATGATATAATTACCTTGTAATGACAAATAAGTCCCACTCCAGGTACTCTCAATTACTTCAATGACTGCACAGTGATACATTCCCTCATCTTGTTGAATTGTCTGTGAAATCATCAAATTACTACTATTCTCATTATCTTTTACTTCCATTCTTGAGGCAGAAAATGCTGGTCCATACACAGGCATCGTATATTTCTGTAGTCTTGCGATTAATCTCAGCATATCCCCAGGACTCTGCTTGTACCAGTGAAGTGCTCGACTGGTAATCTCTTCTTTAGGCCACGCACATTTGAATGTTACTAGTTCACCAAGTTGAACTATGGTCACTGGAACCAGAGCATCTGCAGAAATAAAAAAAAAAACACATGAATCAATAAAGAGCATTTAGTCACATGGTAATAAGATGAGGACATAAAAAATGTAGATAGAGAGCTCTTACATCCTTGATGACAGAGAAGCAGTGTAACCCATAACGAGGCCATCTTTAGACTGTGTTAATTAGGAAACTTTTCAGTTATTTCAGTGTTAGAAGGCGTGGCCTCCAGACCACAAAATGCATCTGACTGGTTGTTACACAATGTACGATCAAAGCGTGCATTTCCTGCCACACTGGTCTCATACTGCTCTGAAGTGTATTTCTTAAATGCTCATTTTAGCTCCTGTGTCAGTCTGATTTTTATTTCCAAACCATGTAAATGCCCATGTCTGAATGCCAAACGTTAAAGTTAAAATGGATAGTCTGGTACAAAGAAGGTCTCAGTATTTATAGATATTTTTTATGTAATTCGTCCATTTAAACGTGTTGCATCATAATCCTTGATGGGGCACTTAGTGAAGTACATGGAAATTACACATTTCAACAACCCAAGAGTGTTACTGTATGGAGCAGACTTTTACTTTTGTAACAGTTTTTTTTTATTATTATTATTTTAATGTGGAAATCAATGTCAATGACATTACCAAATATGCCTTCTCACCCTGAAGGGTTAAAGTTAGGAGTAATTGTGCGTAGACCTTGAGTGACAGGTGTGTACCATCACAGGTTGTTAGCTGTCTCTCTAGGTGAGCATCAGCTCTATCACACTTCACCTCTTTGCAGATTTCTTAATTACCCAGTATTATAAGGTATTATCTAGATGGCGACAGGCAGAGACATCCTCATCTTGGCCAACAAAAGAAAGTGGAGACACATTGTCCATGTTTATATACACTGTATGGTTGAAACATGAACCATAATGAAATCCCAGTGGAGTGTTACCAGGCTCACATTCTGTTAAAAATTTAATCTGGCTGCCTCCAGGCTTTGAGGCCCAGACTTTGAGTTAAACACCAATAACCAATCATTTAAAATAATATTGGCCCACCGATATTATCGGCCGATATTGAGTTAAAAATGTAATATCGGGAATTTTAATATCGGGAATTTTATAACCGATGTTTGTTCTGTAGGCATCAGCATTTCCGAGTCTGCATGAACGCAGCATGGGACGTTAACAGGCGCGTGCTTGATGATGTATAACAACAACAACACGCTAGTCTCGTAGGTCGCTAACCATGGCTAACTAGCTTGCCCGCCTGGTGTATGAGATGTCCGTGGTTTGGAAGTATTTCCAAGTGTCACCTACTAACCTACAATTTGCAATGACTGCAAAGCAAAGGTGGTTATGAGAGGAGGAAACAAGGCGTCTTCCTTTAATACATCAAATTTGATCACCCACCTCAAGAAGAATCATGTGGAGTTATACGCTACATGTGTCTTCCTTGTTTTGATATTGTCTGTTTGAGGCAAAAATTTCTCTCTAAAATCTCCAAAAATAAATGAATGGCACTTTTTTGGCACTTTTTTCAGTAACTTATTTTGCACAGACAGTGTTTACATTTGGAAAGCCATGCTGCATTTCAGGCATAATGTGTTAATTCCATAATAGGTGATATGTTGTGATGTTACCTAACAATTTTGGTGTAAAAAGACTAAATATATCGGTATCGGGTGATATCGGTATCGGAAATTAAGAATTGGACAATATCGGAATATCGGATATCAGCAGAAAAGCCAATATCGAGCATCCCTAAAAATAATATGACAATGTCTGGTGAGATGTCAGTTTACCTGTCAAACAGCTCAGGGACCCCTCCCTGAGAGATTAAAAGGAGCCACCACTGCAATTATGATGACAAATCTGTGGTGGTGTTCTAGGTGAAACAGTTCTAAGAAAAGTCCTGAGGGACAAAGTAAGATTGATTGAGAGCCAGACAGGAGTTGGATCATCAAGTTGCTGTCCAGGATTCTCTCATCATGTCCCACCCCCTACATTTTGGCAAGACACATGTTCAAAGTGGTAGATCAAAACATACTGAGTGAACCAAATGACCAAACTAGAGCAGACAGGTGACAAAATGGAGCATTTCAGACAGAGGGTGAAAAGAGGTGGAGCAAGAACTTTGAGTTTAAGTGAAAAAAACAGTTCTGAACATGAAAAGCATGACACATATAGTAGACCTCCAGAATAAACTAATGAATCTATAAATACGCCTATTAAAATGCAACATAGTTTAATACACGTCACTGCAGTACTGGTGTTGCAGGAAATGCACTCTGATTGGACATTCTGTGACAACCACTCAGATGCGTTTTGTGGTTTTGGATTGCGTTTCAGTACACAGTACTCTGCTTGTACCAGTGAAGTGCTCGACTGCCGAGCTCTCCTTTAGGCCACGCACATGTGAGAATTGCAGGTTCGGCAAGTTGAACCGTGGTGACCGGAACCAGTGCATCTGCATTAAATCAAGAAATACTGTAAGTCAGTGAGTCCACAACGAGTCCACAACGAGAACACAAAACCCACAAAGTATTACAAATCTGTTTAGCATGTTTTATAAATGACCTTTAATGTGATGATCGTTTCTAAGTATGATGCTTTAATTTAGTTTACTGATATTCTTTGATGCTGGGTTACAATTTAATTATTTATGTTAGAAAGTGTGCCTGTGTGCAGAGAAGTGCATCCATTGAGTGAGAAGAAAGCAACTGTTACGATTAATGAGCTCCTGGCTGTTTAACACTGAGTTCAAGTTGTGTTCATGGTTTTATAGTTTATCATTATTACTACGGCATATTTTGCGAGCGTAAATGCTAATCAACATTAGCAGAGCCACCTCGTCGGTTACGTGGTTAATTCAGGTGTTTATTTAATTGAGTAATGGATTTATTAATCTAAAAAATAAAACGTACTTGTGTGCCTTATGTTGTTTTTTATATGTGTGTTAAAGCTGCTCATTTGATATAAAAATAACAAAAAAAAATTAATCTAAGTTAAGAACAATTGCATACGACTCTATTAGAGCTTTGCAGTAACTTAAAATGGGTTTAAATAATGGGTGCAATAACTAAAAAAAATCATAATTTTAGTTTATGGATTATCAAAAGCCTATGATTTATTAAGCTCATTGATCTAAAAAGGGATAGTAATGTTTGGAGTGGAAAAGGTTCAATAAAATAAAACACTATGAACCATGAGTCAAGGCCTATGACCATCAGTCAGCCAGGGTTGCTATACTCTACATTTCTGCAGTACACACTGTGCCTGTGTCTCTTTAAGAAACCCCTCTTAAAAAAACTCTGCTCTGATAGGACAGATGGCCCTCTCTGTTGTTTTTGCTCAGCCATTTAAAGTAGGTTATGAGTATTGTTGTTATGTTCATCAGTTGTTGTGTTGGGGGTGATTGGTGGGAAGGACCCAGTCCTGGCACCTGATTGGCTGCAGCACTGAGCAATATTGGTCTTAGTCCACCGCAAAGTTACCATCCACTTACTGTGAAGTAGTTTATCTTTCTTTATATTGGATCCATTTGTGTCTTGGTGGCTACTTGGGACTTGGGGAAGATGGGGCCTTAATCATGTGTCCCAGAAACCCCTAGATGGGGCATAACAGTGGCGTTACCATCACCTTAACATTTTCACATATTCTGTGAACATTGGCTGGATAGATTGGCTTGGCAGAGTATTAGCATTACGGTTCCCAGATGAAGAATCCTGATTATTGTGGTTGTGTCAAGCAGAAACAGTCCTTAAATCCCTGATTTGCTCAAACTAAAAAAAGAATCTCTCTTGTATTGTGTCTTGTTGATGTTTTGCTGCTCCCACTGCAGACCTGATTTCAGACTAGATGGACAAATTATTCATTATTTTTTAATTATTTATTAAGATGTTTCCAAATGATGATTGATGATTTTTATTTTCCACTACTGATCTGGGTCCAACACGTCTCTTCCTCTTTTTGGATGGCTCCCACATTGACTCTCAGATTTTGACCCAAAGCAGTTCAAAGCAGAAGGTAACAGCAGAGTTGTTACAACTCCCAAACTCTGTGATATGCATCGTTTGACCTGATCCAGTGTTTTTGTCTGAGACAGGAAGGTCACAGTTGAAATATTTTAGTTTGAAGTCTTCCTGGGTTTTCCTCTAGCACCACCATAGGGTAGAGCAGTGACACACTTGGCCGTCAGGCTCCTCTGACAGACACAGTGTCACAATGAGCCACTGTATGAATGTTACAGTCACCTAGGATGAACAGTTAAAAAAACAGTCAACAGTAACCAGTCTGGAGGACTGCTACAAACATGAAAGAGAGGTGATCAGATTCACAAAGCCCTGTATGAGACCACTGTGACAGGAAGTGTACTTTTGAATCTATTCTCAGTAAACCAATCAGATGCATTTTATGATGTGACCTCACCACCTTCTCACACCATTCACTCTCTGAAATACCAAAAAGTCTCTGAACAAGTCACAATGTCAAGATGGTCCTGTTATGGATTACATTGCTTTGTCTTCATCCAGTATGTAAGTGTTCTTTTGTTCTGTAGGACAGTTTTCTCAGTGGAGAGTATTCAAACTAAAGTGATAATTTTCAGCAGAATTAATCTTTAATTATTTTCTGTGTTTTCTTCTAAATTCAGATGCGCTGGTTCCAGTGAAAACAGTTCAACTCGGTAAACCAGCCACATTTACGTGTGTCATACCAAAGGAAGAACTCAGCAATAGAGTAATCTACTGGTACAAGCAGAGTGTTGGAGACTCTCTGAAAATAATTGTAACATTGTTAAAATCTACAACAGAGTATGCACCAGACGTTTTAAAATCAAGATATAACTTAAGTACTGATGATAGTATCACCAACCTGACCATTGTGAGGACAGTTGAAGAGGATGAGGGCATGTACCACTGTGCAATCACAGAGTGGATTAAGACTAAATGGAGTGTCACATATTTGTTAGTAGAAGGTAAAAATGTCATCTACTAAGTTTTTCAGTTCTTCTAAACATGATTTCAAAAATGTTACAAATGTGTTCGGAAGTACTCAGTTTTTAATATTGTTTTATTTTGAGCAGGAAACACTGAGAGGACATCAGACTATACTGTTGTTCAGACAGTATCAGATCCAGTCCGTCCAGGAGACTCAGGGACTCTCCAGTGTTCAGTCCTCTCTGACTCTGAGAACAAGACGTGTCCAGGAGATCTCAGTGTGTTCTGGTTCAGAGCTGGATCACAGAAATCTCCTTCAAACATCATCTACACTGATGGAAATACAAGAAATAAATGTGAGAAGAGATCTGAGACTCAGAAGAGATGTGTCTACAGCTTCTCTAAGAACATCAGCTCCTCTGATGCTGGGACTTACTACTGTGCTGTGGCCACATGTGGACAGATATTATTTGGAAATGGAACCAAACTGGAAGCTGGTAGGATACTGAGTTCAGTACTGAGAGTGATTTTAAGTGTCATTAAACCTCCTCTCTTTCAGAAAAAAATAATATTTTATTCCTCCTTGTTTTTAGATCAAACATCAAGTTCTGAATTTATTGCTCTAGTGATAGCAATAATCTGCTTGGTCATATCTGTGATGGTGCATTTTGCTTTCATCTGTTACCAAACTCCAAGAGCAGTATGTGGACAGTATGATGGTGAGTTCTGTTTACATAGTTGAACTTTTTTTTTGTTTTAAATTAAATGTAACTATACGTGATAAGACGGACCACAATCTCATCTTCTGGACTAAAATATCAGCAGATGTTATTACATATCAGTCTTCAGCACACAACTGAGGAGCCAAATGTTATTTTTAGTTTGGGGCTGTGGCTCAGTAGGTAGAGTGGGTTGTCCACGAACCAGAGGGTTAGCGGTTTGATCCCCAGAATGTGCCACATGCCGAAGTGTCCTTGAGCAAGACACTGAACCCCCAGTTGCTCCCACTCCGTGGCACTGGTGTGTGAATGTGTGCATGCTTGTGTGAGCGAATGGGTAATTGTGTCTGTGACTGTAAAGCGCTTTGAGTACCAATAGGTAGAAAAGTGCTATATAAAAGCAAGGCCATTTACCATTACCATTTGTTGATGTTTCAGTTTTGAATTGATTTATTTTGAAGAGTGTTGTATAATAAAGAGCAGAGCATAAAGCCACTGTCCAGACAGTTTATAGCTTCTTCTTATTGTCAACTCTTACCTCTTGTGGATTTAAACTTGCTGAATCATCTGAGTGTGAAAAGCCTGACTAACAAAGTAATATTTTTATTTTACTATTCATTATCAGAAAACGCCTGGTCACAAGTTGTATACCTCTGGAAGAAAAGCACTGAGACAAAGAAGGAAGGAAGAGCTGAAGTCCAGAGAAAGTATTGTCTGTCAAGTTAAATGCTGAATACTGTGTGTTTCTGTGGACCAGCCCTTTACGGTGTGAATTAATAAATAACTGTTGTGGGTTACTTGCTTGCTTGCTATTTCATGATAAAAGACAAAATCGTGATGCAGACTTCTGCCACTATAATATTATGACATTGCATATGCTTGTTGTTGCTTTTGTTTTGTTTTTTTTTTAAAAAAAAGCTAAAGCATTTAAGCTATGATATTAAAATGTGCAAATTTTTTGTTTGCTGACACTGAAATATTCATTCATTCATTCATCTTCTATATCCGTTTATTCCTGTTAAAGGTCACGAGGGTCTGCTGTAGCCTATCTCAGCTGTCACACTGAAATATGTATTTTCTTTTTTTTGTCTTGCCATATCTCAGTGCTATTTGTTACTGTACATTATGAAAATAAATTTCTGAATGATAAAGTTTTATGTGTGATTAATCCCAGACATAGGAGGTGATGTTCAGTGGGAAACGTAAGCGCATGATGCGAACAGATCCTGTGCAGCACAGCTAGTTCTGTTAGTCACTACTAGTTACTATTATTATGTATTGCGGTGCTGCGTGTCTGGTGTATAACCATTTAGAAGAACAAACCAAGAACATACCAAGCAGAGGTAGTCCAACCACAACAAAGCAGCAACCTAAGCTCTGTGCTACAAACCAAGTTCAACATACCAAGGAAATATCTTTAAAATCTTGCTCCACTGTCTAACAACAGCAATATCAATAGGAGCTCACAGCACAGTGATTGTCAACTCAGCATGTCCACCCAGCTGAGTTATCTGTATTTTTGTCACATGACCTAAGCAGTGGATCGTCCCTGTATCACACCATATTATGCTATCTATCAGAGATAAGTTTACCTCAAGCAGCAAAGTTTAAGCTAAAACTTCATCTGCAAAAACTACAGTTCATCGAATGGCCACTTGAGGCTGGTCTCAAAAGTGAGTTAATCTCCATAAACATGTATGGTAAAATTAATGGGGTGTGTGTGTATTTATACAACTCGTTGATTTAAGTTATTTTAAGGCTTTAAGTTATACATAATGAGGGACGACCACTTTACGTGACAGTTGGTTGCTGTTACAGGTTGATAGCTGCTCTCCTCAGCGTCACTCAGGCTCCACCTCTCTGTCTGTTTATGCATTAGCCTTGACTTAGGCTTAGTCAGATGAGGAGACAGAGACGGCGATGGTATTCACACTGAGATTCAAAACCCACACTCCAGGAAACTTATGGCTGACGTCACAGAGGGTTTGTCCATCTTTACATTCAGTACAGTACAGGCCATTGTTAACCTCCATACGTCATACACATGCTGGCTTGTTGGTGTAATTACACTCTCTACCAGATGAAGGAGACAAAACTTCAGCACCCTAGGTTTAGGTTTTTAAGTTGTAATGGCTAGAAGAAAATAGTAATAAAAGTACTGAATTAATGTATAATATTCATCTTCAGTACAGATCTGTTCCTTTTTACAAGTTTCATACAGTCTCTGAAGGCCCTGCATCTCCCTCCTTCCCAGTAAAACCTTTAGGGCTCAGTTTCATTCATTCCAGCTCCTGACCATGACTGGTTCCTCTCACAGCTTGCTCTGCTCCTCAGTCCCATGCTCAAGTCATGTTACAGTAATCTCCTCTCTTGGTTTAAAAGTGACCCTCATTCACTTGTCAGGGCAGCTGTAATTTCATCTGAGCAGTTCTCTAATTTGAAAACACTTTTGGTTACTTGCTTTCTTTTTTAAATCACTTGCAAGAACACACTGGTAGCTTTGTGGTTTTCTGGTTACTGGTTGCTCTTGTGCTCTGTAGAAACTCACTTGTGAATATTTGTAGCATTGGGCTATGTTTGATATATGTACTGAGGGATCTGTGGATCTACTTGGTCAAATTTACGCGCAAACACAAACGTCAGCTTCCATCTGTTGAAGCCAGTCAGACTCTGGGTGCTGGCTGCCATTGTCTTAGCTTGTCGAGCATAGCTGATATCTGTGAAAGTTTGGTCTCTCTTTTTCTTTTTGATAATCCACTAAATAATAAATAACTGAGCTAAATAAATAACAGAAGATTTTAAGTTGCTTCCCTTTCCCTTAGATAGGGACATAAGAAAATATGTGATATCTATCTGATTTGTGATAACGTCAACTGAATTCATTTACTGTGAAGATTTTATGCTTCACACAAAAAAGAACACTTTGTTGTTGAAAGAAATGAGTGACTGACTGGATAACTAGGAAGTGCTATGATCCTCAAAGACCTGGACGAGAACAATGTGGCAGGAAATGCACTTCTAAATTTGTATTCTGTGATAACCAATCAGATGCATTTCACTGTGTGACATCCCACATTACATCACAGCCAACAGTCAGTGAAATACCAACAAGGTCTCTAACAAGAGCAAATGTCAAGATGATCGTCTTATGGGGCACACTGCTTGTTCTTCATCAAGGATGTGAGTGCTTTCTAAAACTTGGCAAGTATTGTCCTAATACATCTATTTAGGTTCATACATTTTATCTTTGCATGTTGAATTCTCACATCATTGTCACTTACTATTTTATATATTGCATGCTTTCTTTCATTTCAGATTCACTAACTCCAGTCATACCAGTTGAACTCGGTAAAAGTGTTACCTTAACATGTGCTCTGTCTGATACTGAGCTCACCCGTAAAGAAATCCACTGGTACAAACAGACTGTCCCAGATACTCTCAAAACTATTGTGAGATGGCGGAAATCTGCGACGCCTGTGTATGCACCAGAGTTTTCTAACTCAAGATGGGAAGTTAAAAATGATAATGATTTCAGCAACTTGACCATTACAAAGATAACCCAGGAGGACGAGGGACTCTATCACTGTGGAATTGCACAGTGGCTCAGCAATACAGAATGGAGTGGGACATACGTGTTAGTAAAAGGTAATATGTCATCTAATTTCATTAAGGTCAGTCAATATTTTAGCCACTGATCTAAAATTTGTCTTTATAAGCAGGAAACACTGAGAGGACATCAAACTATACTGTTGTTCAGACAGTATCAGATCCAGTCCGTCCAGGAGACTCAGGGACTCTCCAGTGTTCAGTCCTCTCTGACTCTGAGAAGAAGTCGTGTTCAGGAGATCTCAGTGTGTTCTGGTTCAGAGCTGGATCACAGAAATCTCATCCAGACATCATCTACACTGATGGAAATACAAGTAATAAATGTGAAAAGAGATTTGAGACTCAGAAGAGATGTGTCTACAGCTTCTCTAAGAACATCAGCTCCTCTGATGCTGGGACTTACTACTGTGCTGTGGCCACATGTGGACAGATATTATTTGGAAATGGAACCCAACTGGAAGCTGGTATGACTGATTTACAAAATGCACTCTTACCAAGTCTAAGGATATCTCCTTTGAAAACATGCATACAATCTTTGTTTTGTAGAGTGTCCAGAATTTATTGCGCTGGTGGTAGCAGTAATCTGTTTGGCCATATCTGTGATTATAAATATTGTTCTCATCTGCCGTCGAACTCCAAGAGCAATATGTGGACCATGTGAAGGTAAGAGCAGTTTAATATTGCTGCAGTTTTACTCAGAAAGTTTAAGAAAGAGAGTGTAACATCATACATAACAGGACAAACCTTTAGGCTATATTAAATCAGTTTATATATATATTTTAATTAATTACTGTAAAAGTCTCCATATTCCTTGTCCCACCTATGCCACTTTAAACCTGACCTCTTCCAAAGTAATCCATTTTAGCTCATTGATATTTTTAAATGAAGCTTGTTGAGTCAGCTGTGGATCCTAATCCAAAAGTCAGATTAAGTGAATAATATTTCTCTTTTTATTCATCATTAGGGTCAGAGGGCAGCCCTTCACAAGCAAAACCAGACAACTTGAGCCAACCACTTTCTGTTAATGTAAGTAATGATTCCATGTAATATGATTTGGTGTAAATGTATGAACACGTTTCCCAACCAACTGAAGTATCAGTATGACTATTTGATCCATTTTTATTTGCTACATAGACTGAAGAGGATCTGAACTATGCTGCACTGCGTTTCTCTGGAGGAAAACCTACAAGAGGAAGAAAGAAGAAAGACCTGAATGCAGAAGAAAGTGTGTATTCTCATGTGAAATGTTGAATGTGAGTCAATAAATAAAATGTTGGTTTATGATCTCCTTGAAAGTAAAGGATTGTAACAGATTTGTTTCTCATTTTATTTGAAGTGTTGTTTTACAACAAAATTGTGTCATACATGTTCTTTATTTTATCATACTTTTACATAATATGTGTTTGTATATTTCAGGATTTTATGATTGTGAGATGTCCAGACAAATTCCCTAAAATGACTTAAACGCTTTATCTGTGTTGAACATTCATAAATGACTGGATGTGACATATCTCAGTGACACGTATTTACTTAATAGAGAAAATCTTATCTGCCCATGGTAAAACTCTTTATAGAAATTCTCCTTGTTAGAGATCCTGCAGCACAGCCTCTAATTGTTCTGGTCACATTATCAAATGTGCATGTTAGAGTTCAGCCAAAAGAACAGGAAATAGCACTGAAAAGCCTGTTCTTCCTGTTCTTTGTGGCTAACATGATGAAACTGAAACTGACTGCCATCAGTAAATCATAAATTAGCCAATAAATGTTTGAACAGCAAGTTAGTTTTAAGTCTTTTGAGTCAAGTGCTTTGTGTTAGTAGAGGAGTAGCAGAGGCTGGAGTCAGTACTGATGAGGCCGATGTAACACACTCAGTTACACACTGATGATGAAGTTTCCAGGTAGATGCACAAACTAGGACTACAGATGGAAATTAGCTTCTGCTGAATCTAATGTACCATCTATTCTTTTTTTCTTTTGAAGGATTAATGTAAGCGCATACTGTCCGCAAACTGAATGAAATCAATAAAATAAAATAAAAAAAAATGCTTCAGGATGTCACATAAATAAGAGATATCACTGGTAGACAAGATTGAACAGCAACCACTAGTGAACAGAAATAGAAAGCCACAACAATCCAGGTAACCTTTAGCATGAATACACAAAGACAACAAGTAACCACAACTGGTTATAGAGCAAGAGTCACAGAGGCAAGGTGTCTTCTTATCTTTATTTGTGAAATTATATCTTATGTATTATTAATCAGTACACATATGTGTGTCGTTTATAAAAACATGACTGGTACTACTGTGTCATGTCTCTGTGAACATTGTGGCAGACAGACACATGAAAGTATTAGTCTCTATGCAGCTCACACAAAACACTTTCAAACCACTCACAGTCTGTTTGGTATTTGATTTTGATGTATTTTATCACTTTATGTTGTTCACACCTTTATCAATGAGTACACTATTTACTCAAGACAGATATTTTCATTTTAAAGTATTAGTAACACAGACATATGCCTTCATACAATACTTGCAGCAGCCCTTTTTACTCAGATTCTCACTGCGATTATGCTTCCTGTTCCATGTTAGCCAGTAAGTACAGATGACTTCTCAGTCTGGTACTTCCTGTTCCTCAAACTGTACTTTAAAATACACTTTTATATAAAAGGTAACAAGTATAGTGACCAGTATTGCCAAAACCAGATGTGGTGCAGGATCTTTGAGCTTGAACAGTGAGAGTTTTAATGCATCTTAGTCTGCTATGACATGTTGTCCAACCTAGCATGCATTGCTGAGATACCTCACGTCCAGTCACGTATGAGTGTTAGTAGATTAATGAAACACTGAAGTCATATAACTTCTCTACAACCCACAATCTTAAAAGAATATACATAAAAGGATCAGCAAGCACAGAACCTATGCATGCACAAAACAAAGATAAAACGCAGAACATAAAAAACTTTGTGATGATTTTGCCTTTTATCGTAGAACAGCACGCTTGTGGTTAAATTAGAAAGGAATCACTACATTCATTTATTTCAAAGCGATAAAAGTTACAAACCAACACACTTTTTCAGAATTTCAAATTCTGCATGTAACTTGTGAATAGACACAGTCTTCTGTCTTCAGCTCTTTCATCTTTCTTCCTCTTGTAGGTTTCCCTCCAGAGAAATGCAGTGCAGCATAGTTCAGATCACCTTCAGTCTATGCAGTAAATGAAAGCCTCATTAAACAGTCGTACTGTTACTGTAATTTGTTGGGAATCATGTCAATAAAATAACAGCAATTCAGTTATTTGGTGTCAGTACTTACATTATCATTCGCTGGTTGGCTCAAACCATCTTGCTTTATTTGTGAAGAGCTGCTTTCTGTCCCTAATGATTAATAAAAAACAGGGAGGATATTATGTATGTTTTTTTTATTATTATCCACAGTTGTCTCCACAAAGTTAATTTAAAAATGTCAAAACTAAAATTCATTATGTTCTCTCCCATTCAGTTCTGAACATAGATGTGCTAAAGGTTTGGTATAAAAAGGTATGTGATGGAATACATTCATTCATTCATTCATCTTCTATACCCGTTTAGACCTGTTAGGAGTCAAGGGGGTCTGCTGGAGCCTATCCCAGCTGTCATCGGGCGAGAGGCAGGGGTACACCCTGGACAGGTCGCCAGTCCATCGCAGGGCCACACTCACACTCACATGCACACCTACGGGCAATTTAGAATCACTAATTAACCTAAAGAGCATGTCTTTGGATGGTGGGAGGAAGCCGGAGTACCCGGAGAGAACCCACGCAGACACAGGGAGAACATGCAAACTCCACACAGAAAGGACATGTCTGTGGGCGACTGTGGCTCAGTAGGTAGAGCGGGTTGTCCACGAACCATAGGGTTAGCGGTTCGATCCCCGGAATGTGCCACATGTCGAAGTGTCCTTGAGCAAGACACTGAACCCCCAGATGCTCCCGGTGCGTGGCGCTGGTGTGTGAATGTGTGTGTGCTTGTGTGAGCGAATGGGTAGATGTGTCTCTGACTGTAAAAGCGCTTTGAGTACCAATAGGTAAAAAAGCGCTATATAAAAGCAAGGCCATTTACCATTTACATTAATTATTAATACTTTTGAAAAAGCATGTTTGCATTTAGCCTGGAGGTTTTGTATGATGTTACACTGTCCACATCCTTGCACAGCAGCTTAAAAAAACGTGGATAAAATAAACTACTCTTACCTCCATATTGTCCACATACTCCGCTAGGAGTTCGATAACAGACGAAAATAATATTTATAATCACAGAAATGGTCAAGCAGATTATTGCTACCACCAGCGCGATAAATTCAGAACTTGCTGTTTGATCTAGAAAATGGAAAAAAATATATAAAGTATAAAGGTTTCTGGAAGACACTTTGGGTGAACACAGATTATTTTGTATATCACTTCCTGTACTGATTACACAATCCTACCAGCTTCCAGTTTGGTTCCATTTCCAATTAATATCTGTCCACATGTGGCCACAGCACAGTAGTAAGTCCCAGCATCAGAGGAGCTGATGTCCTTAGAGAAGCTGTAGACACATCTCTTCTGAGTCTCAGATCTCTTCTCACATTCATTTCTTGTATTTCCATCAGTGTAGATGATGTTTGAAGGAGATTTCTGTGATCCAGCTCTGAACCAGAACACACTGAGATCTCCTGGACACGTCTTGTTCTCAGAGTCAGAGAGGACTGAACACTGGAGAGTCCCTGAGTCTCCTGGACGGACTGGATCTGATACTGTCTGAACAACAGTATAGTTTGATGTCCTCTCAGTGTTTCCTGTTCAAAACAAAACAGCAATAAAAAACTGAGTACTTCCAAACACGTTTTTGTCATTTTTCACATCATGATAAGAGGGACTGAAAAATAAATCAAAGTTTTACCTTCTACTAACAAATATGTCCCACTCCATTTAGTCTTAATCCACTCTGTCAGTCCACAGTGGTACATGCCCTCATCCTCTTCAACTGTCCTCATAATGGTCAGGTTGCTAAAACTCTCATCAGTACTTAAGTTAAATCTTGACTGAGAAAATTCAGGTCCATACTCAGGTGTAGATTTAGATTTATATGTCACAATTAATTTAAGAGTATCTCCGACATTCTGCTTATACCAGTGGATTTCTCCAATGTCAAGTCCTTGATTGGATAAAGAACATGTAAAGTTTGCAGGTTCTCCAAGCTGAATGGTTTTCACCGTAACCAGCGTATCTAAATGAAAGGAAAACACAGAAAAAGCATTAATTATAAATCATTATGATGTGGAAAAGTTACAATCCAAATATTTTATCATTGTGTGTAAATTCTGAGTAGAACTTTTGAAAATAATTCAAGAAATATTGCATATGATGTGAAAATTTATTATTTTTAGTGTGTACACTAAATAGTGTACAAACGTTTTGACAGAATAAAAGACACTTACATACTGGATGAAGACAAAGCAATGTAATCCATAACAGGACCATCTTGGCATTGTGAGTTGTGAGCAGACTTGCTGGTATTTCAATGAGTGAAGGAAGTAAGATGGTAGTGAGGTCACATTGTAAAATGCATCTGATTGGTTAACACAGAGAATATTCAGACGTCCTCTTCCTGTCACGCTGGTCTCATATACTGGGCTTTTTATCACTTCATAAACTCTCTTTCATGTCTTGTTTTCACTGTTAAAACCATTCTCCAGTCTCAGTTTTCTTTTTTAAAGCAGTAATTGTCATGGTCACTACTGCTGCTTGTGGTAGGCTATGTCCCACAAGAAAAGACAACATTCTGTTTTTATCTATAACAGTTGTGACAGTGTGTCTATTAAGACTGAAGGATGTGTGAGACGGCTTAGCCTCACAAAGAATAGAGCTAATGTGCATTTTATTTATTTTATGGCAAACCATAAAGCATTTATTGTCACACATGCCAAATGTGTGAGCCCCATGGTGGTGCCAGAGAGAAAGTATATAATATCTCAGACTAAAAGATTTAAGCTGTGATTTTCCTGTCTCAGACTAAACCACCAGATTATGGCCAAAGCACAGATCATGCTCATCACAGATGTCTGATAGATCAGAGCTGTGTCCACACGGTTGACTCTTGATCACAGTTCCTCATGCGGCCATGGTAGCTTACAGTATCACACTGCCACTTGCCTTTAATTGCAAATTGCAATCCACTATTCACCGGCAATGCTACTTAAACTGCCATCTCGCGGAGATAAATTGTAATACATTTCACGCAGCTGAATCACGGAAGCGCGAATGAAAGTGGCCATGTGGCATTGTTTGCAAAACTTGACCGCAACGTACGTTTGCAGGCAGGCGACGTAAGCTCCGCTATCGTAAAACACAAAATTGAGCGGTTTTTAATAATAATAATAAAAAAAAGACAGAAACGAGCTCATTAAAGTAAATCTGGTCTTAAATGAAAATGTATTGGCCGTGTTATTTATTTTTTGTGGGATGTCCAATGTAGAAATGCACAAAGGTGACTTCACGCCCGCCGATAGGGGGGGGACAAACGGGTCTGCTGTCCCGGGCCCAGGACAGAGGGGGGCCCTCATTAAATTATGGAATATTTAAAAAATGATAATAAAATAGGAATATTTGTGGCGAAAAAAAATGTAATATTTGAGTTACATAAAAGCTTTTTATTTGTTTTCTTCCTAATTCCATAACTTTAAATGATCAACAGCTAACAAAGGCATTTGTCGAGAATTTCTTAATCGCTGTAATATCACATTGCTCTTCATTGTAGGATTGTCCATTTGCATAAACATGTTTGTTTTTGTTTTTTGTTTTTTTCAAGGATAGTTTCTGTCACTTTAAGTAATTACTATAATACTTTTGCATGTATAAGTTTCCATTTTCATTTTAGTTAGTCATGTGACGCTATATAAAAAAGATGTGACAGCCTGATGACAATCAGTTGTCATGCCAACTGCTCCATGAAGAAGTCCAGTGGGAAAAAATAATAATAACTAGATGATCTCAAGCGATCAAAAAGGGGTCTGTGCTGTGGCGAAGTTGTCCTGCAGTGGGACGCAGGTGCATGAGTCACCAGTAGCGTCCCTTATAAATGTACTGCACGAAAGGATTCATTCACAGATTACAAGCAGTTTACTGTGGTATGTGAGATATAAACATGTAACCATTGTAGCGCCACCTACAGGCCGAACATCTACAGCCTAATAATTTATAATGTCATGCAACTTGATGGGTGTTTACGCAATATGTTACAGACTGTGTATGCCAAATTTCATATTAGCAAGTTAGCTGTTTCAGTTTTTGAGATATGGAAATGTTTCTTTTGTAGCGCCCCCTAGAGACTAAGGGTCACAAAAGTTGGGGTGCTTGTAGAGAATCATATTATTATTAATGATATGAAGTTTGATTAAGTTTGGGTATATACTTCACAAAACATTATCTTTGGAGTGACACTGTGTCATGTTGTATAAAAAATAATTAGCCATTAACTTTGTAATCAATAACCCTGCTAAAGTTCTTTTGAGAACATTATCTTTGTCCATTAATGATACATGCCAAGTTTGGTGAGAATTAGATGAACTGGGAGGAGCTATTTTGCTTTGAGGTGCAATTTTTTCAAAATGGCAGGGGGAAATGGCATGCAGAAGTGGTCCATTAGAACCAGGGCAAATTTTGTTTCTAGGCCACACTGTTCTTGAGATATGAGCCAAAATGTAAATTGGTTTATTATAACGCCACCTAGCTGTATGTGTATATACTTCGCCATTAAAGCTGATTCTGATCATGACATTTTGAAGTATTGGGTTTGCAAATGAAGTCCCCTGCCAGAAACTAAAGCTGGATGCTTGGCATGGAAGAGTTTGGGATCCCCTGTTTTGAGTCATTTTCATGCAGAAACACAAAAAACTCTGAGGGTACATGTTTAAAATTAAATTGGCAGCGCTTTTTTAGATTTTTTTGTTTGTTTTAATATACGTTTGTACCTTATTGTTAATAAATTAGCACAATACACCTGTACTGTTTCAAACATGTCACTGCCTCTCTCTTTAAAGATCCTATTTTTTTTTTAAAACAGTGTTGTGCATTAAATATTTTGTCTTTTTCCAGCATTGTAAGCCACACACACACGTCTTTTCCTAAGAAAACCTAAAATGCTTTAACTGTTTGCACTGTTTGACACGAGAGTGCGTCATTTTTAGTATTCTGCACTTGAAATTTGTGTTTAATTAACAGCAGCGATCTGTCTGACATTTCTAAACATATGTTGAACTGAAACGTTGGGAATAATCTTCAGGATTTTATTTTCCTGATGCTGCGTTTCATGTCAATAATCTGTGGCGTCTTCCAAACAGCTTATTGAGATTTAGATGCAATAACTTGAATACTCTGTGTGGTTTACTTGTGATTATAATTCATATGACAGAAAATAATTACTACCGTCTCAAAGGTTTGTGCAGTTTTTGTTTTCAGATTTGAGTTTATTTAAACTGAAACACAGATTTGGGTTTACTCTTCTGCAGCCAAGCAGGAAATCCATTGTTGTAATGGTTTATAATGTTTATACAGAAAGTATGAATTATGTGGTGGGTAAAGAAAGAATACATTGCAACTTGTTAATGTGACACAGAATGAAACACACAGAAACCTTATCCTGTAAACAAATATTTAAACCTGAATCATTCTTTAAAACTTCGACTTGACACTGACACTCTTTATTAAAGATTAGTGTTTTATGTACACAGTTTAACTTATATGTTACGTTAAAGCTAATACACACTCTCACAGAAGTTAATGCTGATGTTTTTTTTTGTTTGTTTATTTATTTTTGGGGTAGTAATGTTTGTGAAGACTGTCAGCCACTCAGATCATGGTGTATGAACAAATACAACTGGACAGGTTGCACCACTCATTTCTTAGGGCTGAAGAAGCCCCAAGCAGTGGTGCAACATTTTTAAAATTCTTGTAAAGCTTTTAAAATGTCCAGTTGTCTGTAGAATTTGGAGGAATATGAAATTATAAATTTAGAGTTTGGAATTAGAGAATTTAGGTAGGTTAGGTTAATTTTAAAATTTGAAATGAATGAATTAAAAACTTTAGTGTAATTTGGATACGACCCATGATCTGGATGACTGAGAAACTTCACAAAGGGGGAGGGGGATGGGGAGGGGGTAAGGGTAAGGGACTAGGTGTCTAGTCCGGTGTAGTGTCGCTGTAGCGGCGACTCATCATCTTGCGAAATCTGCACCACAAGCCGTGACGTTTCTTCTTTCTCGTCTCATCTTCCTGTTCATCCTGAGACGGAGATACAGCAGCTTCATCGTCACTGGTCTTTGGTTGTTTTCTAGAGAAGCTGTGTCTCTTGTCTTGTTTGTCGTCTTGCTGTGGAGACGCTGTGGCTTCATCCTCTTCAATGCTGCTCCTCTTCTTCTCCTCCTTTGTATTCTTGTTCTGGAGGGCAAGTTCTTGAAGGTGGACGTTTTGGGCGATCGCAAGCTTCAGGTCTTCTTCGGCTTTGCTGGCTTCCTCCTTCAGGGCCTCTTCTTTCTCCAGCCACAGCTTCTCCATCTCTTTCAGTTTGCTCTCTGAGCTCTCCTCTCTCTCAGCCAGCTCCTCCTTGAACTTCTCCTCCAGAGCCTGGCACTTGTTGATGCTCTGGTCCAGTTCAGTTTGTTTGAGGCTTAATCAAATCAAATAATTATCAAACAAAGTACTTCACAGACTCCATTACTCCTGTACCAAACTGCATTCTCTCTACCCCTCTGTCTCTCCGATCTGCACAAAATGCAAAATGTCCGAAGGCACCCTAGGGCACCTTTTCTGGTCTTGCCCCAAACTACACCCATTTTGGACAGATATCTTTAAATGCCTAACTACAATACACAATTGTGACATCTCTCCAGACCCATGTACTGCAATACTGGGCGGGTCTCAACAACTCTCATCCCTAACCCCTCCCCAACAAAAGACAATACAATACTGCATGGTCATCGCAAAAAGGAACATTTTATCCCTCTGGAAAAGTGAGGACGTACCTTCTTTTAAGACCTGGCTGGCTGAAGTAACCAGCTTACTGCATCTGGAGAGGATACGACATAGTGTCTCCCTAACCTTATCATCCTTTGACCAAATGTGGCAACCTTTCTTGTTTTATCTGTCGACAATGTCCTAGAGACATTTATTTTGTGGCCGGCACTGCTTTCATTTTCACCTTGTATTCTTTAAGAGCAGGTGTGCTTTGTTTGTTTGTTTTGTCTATTATTACTATTGCTATTAATATTAATTTTATACTATTTGATTTTAGTTTTTCTTCTCTTTTCTTAGGGTGGGTGGGCTGGGAGTTATTTCTGTACTTTTACACTTATGTTTATGTTCCTGTTGTTTACTATTTGAAAATCTATAAATAAAGTAATTAAAAAAAAAAAAAAAAAAAAAATTATCAAACAAAATACGATTTCTTTTTCTTTTAATTCACTAAAATCCCTTCCCAGCCGCTCCATCAATAACCGGATAAGCTTAGTTGCTGTTACAGCTGCACATCAGGTGATACAGATGACAAAACCTCACATACTGTAGCAACACACACAAATGGCCTATATACAAATGATTAATTTTCTTGAATAAATAAATACAGAAATGTAATATATAAGTGTACTTTGTTTTATTGGGTTCTCTTTGTCTACTGTCAGCTCTCGTGTGAGAATGTTTTGAGTCAGTGGTTTTCAAAGTTGGGGCCGCGGCCCCTGGGAGACCGCCAGGGGGCGCTAGGGGGGCTCAGACAACTTGAGGTAAGATAAGAAAAAATTGAAAAATGGAAATATAATAGATTTATTTTTAACCATTATTATAAAGTATAATCTAATTATTTGTTGAAATCATTATCACAAAACATAATTATTAATGATATATTATATCTAAATGTTATTTGCCATGCTCATCTTTCTGATTCCCTGCCAGTCAAAAAACATCGTTCATGACCTCATAATCTGTGTAAATCTGTGCTCCTCAAACTAGCATGTAGCTAGCATGTAGCTAGCAAAAAATGGTCAAGAAAGAGACAGAAGGAACAGACCAACAGTAATAAGTAAGATGACGTTTCTTTTCAAGTTTTCGGAGTAAAATTCCTGTAGGCATGTGTATTGACACCTTGGCAAAGTGAAATGCCTGGACTTCTACCACATTACCAGGTTTGGTGCCTTTCACCCTTGCAGTTTGTCCTGGGCAGACACTTTTAGGTAAGCAGAAAAAAACGGAAGAAGAATAAAAATCGCAATAAAATCAACAGGGATCCTGCAGCTTTGTTACATGGACCCCTAATAAGTACAGTGTATAATCCAACATTTCTTTTTAACAGGTGGAAGTAGAGTAGAGTGCAATATTAATCAAGTGAAAAACTCTGATTAATACTCTGAATCTGGTTGAAACTCATAAGATGGTGATCCCCAGAAAGTATCGCCTCTTTAGCCAATGCAACAAAGTGGATATACATATTTCTATACAGTCTATGGTTGAAACATGAAATCCCAATGGAGTATTACCACACTCACATTCTGATGAGAATTTAAGCTTTGAGGCCCAGACTTTGAATTAAAAAACAAACCAATTGTTTAAAACAATATGACAATTTGAAGTGAGCTGATGTCAGTTTACCGATCGTACAGATCAGGGACCCCTCCTTGAGGGATTAACAGGAGCCACCACTGCAATTGTGATGTGGCCCTTCCCACGACAAGCGGTTACAGAAGATGAATAAGGTAGTGGTATTCTAGTCTGCAGCACTTCTAAGAAAAGTTTTGAGGGACAAGTATTATCAATTGAGAGCCAGGCAGGAGTTGGATCATCAAGTAGCAGAATATACACATTGCTTTGATGTGCTTTTGAAATTTTTAATTTTCTGTATTGTTTGCTGTCCAGGATTCTCTTATAATGTCCCACCCCCTACATTGTTGCAAGACACATGTTCAAAATGGTTGATGCCCGAGTGAACCAACTCAGCAAACTAGAGCAGACAGGTGAACAAATGGAGCACATCAAACAGAGGGTGAAAAGAGGTGAGGCAATAACTTTAAGTGAAAAAAAGGGTTCTGAACATGAGAAGCATGAACAATATAGCAGTAGTATAATAAAGTAACGAATCTGTAAATAAGCCTATGAAAATGCAACATATCGTAGTTTAATACACACTAGTGTTGCAGGAAATGCACTCTGATTGGACACTCTGTGACACTCCCTTACATGTCTGAAATAACTGAAAAGTTTCCTAATTAACACAGTCTTAAGATGACCCTGTTATGGGTTACACTGCTTCTTTTCCATCAAGGATGTAAGTGCTCTTTGACTAGAACGTACTATGCATGCTTACTAGATGAGTAATGGTTTGTGCCTTTGGACTTATTTTACTTCTTCATGAACTAAATTCACACAAACTAAGCAGTTCATTTGATCTGCATAACCACTACTGAGTTGATCACAATATTCAGAGTTCAGCCCAAACTGTATGTGGATTCAATATTCTGACACACACACAAAAAAAGAGATTGGTTACTTTTAGTTTAATGCCAAATGAGTTCACATGATACTATTAGACACTATTGACGGGTGCATATGACATCTAGAGTCTATAGTCCCCCAGTGGATTCTCTTCTTTCACTGCCCTCCAACAAAGATGTTTGTTTGTCGAACGTGATGTTCCACACTTCGTTATGTGACGAGCGAGACCAGTGACAAATAAAAACTTACAGGGTGATGGGTCAACAGCACATGCATTTGCTGCACTAGTTCATGTGTCATATATACAGCTGGTGCCCGTCAGCAAACGCATCACTGATCTCAATGAGCGCCTGAGGGACAATCCAACGGTGACTCTGTAAGCAATGTTGCTGGCAACGCTGACCGAGTTGTGGCATTTGACGCTCTTAGTGTGAATGAACCGTTTGCTGCCCTCTTCAGCTTTGACAAACCCATCTTTGACAAACCAGATAATCGTCATAGACACATAAAAAGTCACATAACATTTCAACCCTTTGTTGTAATGTTTGTTTGTTTTTTCTGGCAAATCATATTTTAACTAATGTAATAAAAACAGACATGATGGTAACAAGTTAGCGCTTTATTAGGTTTAACAATCAAACCATGGTGTTTTATTTTGTAAATCAGACAGCTAAGGTTATTATTTCTGATATAAAATCTTATCAACACGCACATACAAACTCATGATATTGGCTAAAAAAAGATACATGAAAAAAAGCATAAAAGCAATCATTTTATTTTTTGTGATGTAACATTGATCACCTCACACTGTAAAGGGTCAGTGCTATACGCCCACAGAAAGATTCAGCAGGTAACTTGAGAATATTCACATTCTTCTGTCTTCAACCCTTTTGTCGTTCCTCCTCTTGTAGGTTTCTGTTCAAAGACATGCAGCGCAGCATAGTTCAGATCATGTCCACCTTGGATCTGTGCAGCACATAAGGAGCTCATTGAATGATCACTACAGTTAATCATGTTGTTGAGATCACAATAAATAATGTGATTTGGTATCACTGCTTACATTATCATTAACTGGTTGGCTCCAATCATCTTGTCTTGCATGTGATGATCTGCTCTCTGCACCTAAAAATAAAAACAAGGAACTTTCTTTCCTCCATTTTGACACTATGGTGTATAAAGTGTAAAATTTTAGGAGATGAGTATGGAACATAAAGCAGTATCCAAACTCAAATTGTGCTCCAAATGACATTTGTCAATGATGAAGCTGAAATTTGATTCAGTAAACAGGACTTACCTCCACATGGTCCACATACTTTTCTAGGAGTTTGATAACAGATTAAAACGATGTTTACGATCACAGAAATGGCAAAGCAGATGATTGCTATCATCAGCGCAATGAATTCATAACCGACTGTTTGATCAAGAAAAAAATAAAATAAAAAATATTAAGAATGAATGAATGTCTCTGAAAGAGAGAAGTGAAGACCATTTCTTATATCACTCTCAGTAGTGAACACAAAATCCTACCAGTTTCCAGTTTGGTTCCATTTCCAAATAATATCTGTCCACATGTGGCCACAGCACAGTAGTAAGTCCCAGCATCAGAGGAGCTGATGTCCTTAGAGAAGCTGTAGACACATCTCTTCTGAGTCTCAGATCTCTTCTCACATTTATTTCTTGTATTTCCATCAGTGTAGATGATGTCTGGGTGAGATTTCTGTGATCCAGCTCTGAACCAGAACACACTGAGATCTCCTGGACACGTCTTGTTCTCAGAGTCAGAGAGGACTGAACACTGGAGAGTCCCTGAATCTCCTGGACGGACTGGATCTGATACTGTCTGAACAACAGTATAGTCTGATGAACTCTCAGTGTTTCCTAAGCACATAAACACAGAGAGTCAGAGAAGACTGAACACTGGAGAGTCACAGAGCCTCCTTGATGGACTGGGTTTTTCGGCCACTGAACAACAGTAGAGTTTAAAGAACACGGTGTGTTTCCTAAGTGATACACAAAAATTACAATCCCCTGACACATTTGAACAATATTCTAGAGATATGTGTCATGACACAAAAAATCTTGATAGTGTGGAAATATAAAGAAGGCTCCAGGTCAGACTAGATCAGTGTTATTCAACCTTGGGGTCGTGACCACGTGGGGTCACCTGAAATGTCTAGTCATTGATTAAAAAAAAGAAAATAAAATTACTGAAAAAAATATTTTTTTTTCAACTAATTATTATTCTTTTTGAAATTTTGATTAAAAACGCTATAGGCAATCTTAAACAATTGTATTCTGTTACTTTTCATGAGTATAGATGCAGTTCAAATAAAATGCAGCATATAAAAAGAGCTGAGCTGGCTCTTGATTGACGGCTGCAATCACGTGACTGCTCAAGCGACGCAGAGCGCATCAGCGATTACCTTCGAGAGTGCCAGAGGAGGAATTCTGGTCTGGAGCAAAAGATGAGTACCCAGAGATCTCATTGTGTGCTCTGAAACGGTTGGTTCCTTTTGGAAGCACATATCTGTGTGAAGCTGGGTCTAGTGCTCTGTGTGTTTAAAGTCAAAGTCCCGTTCCCGACTGGATGTTACGCCAGAGGTGAGATGCGAGGTCTAATACAGCGCCTGGCTTTTAAAGGCTGCTGCACAGCGAGGTGTGCAGGCTCAGCCATCCCATCAAGATTATTTTATTAAATGTGATGAGTTGAGAGAGACAATAATATTACACAGAAGACATGACAAACTGAAGCTGAAACGGAAGCACTGTAATACTTTCCATCGTTCAAATCTTCACTGTGGCCAGTTTAAGCTGCAGTAGCTCATTTCTCATAATTATTGTTTGTAAGAGATTGTTTGTTCGGTATTAATTTTCAGCCTTGTAAAGACAAGCTGCCTTGTTCTGGGTAAAAACTAGGACAGGGAAAAAGGGTAATATTCCAGAAATGACTTAAAGACATTAAAGATATTAGAGCAGTGCAGTAAGTGGTTCTGGGTCTACAGTAATTCTAAAACACTGGCATGAACAGATGATATAATTACCTTGTAATGACAAATAAGTCCCACTCCAGGTACTCTCAACTGATTCAATGACTGCACAGTGATACATTCCCTCATCTTCTTGAATTGTCTGTGAAATTATCAAATGACTTATTTTCTCATTATCTTTTACTTCCATTCTTGAGGCAGAAAATTCTGGTCCATACACAGGCATCGTATATTTCTGTAGTCTTGCGATTAATCTCAGCATATCCCCAGGACTCTGCTTGTACCAGTGAAGTGCTCCACTGGTAATCTCTTCTTTAGGCCACGCACATTTGAATGTTACTAGTTCACCAAGTTGAACTATGGTCACTGGAACCAGAGCATCTGCAGAAAATAAAGAAACACATGAATCAATAAAGAGCATTTAGTCACATGGTAATAAAATGAGGACATAAAAAATGTAGATAGCAAGTATTACGTATTACAAATGTATTAACTAGAGAGCTCTTACATCCTTGATGACAGAGAAGCAGTGTAACCCATAACGAGGCCATCTTTAGACTGTGTTAATTAGGAAACTTTTTAGTTATTTCAGTGTTAGAAGGCGTGGCCTCCAGACCACAAAATGCATCTGACTGGTTGTTACACAATGTACGATCAAAGCGTACATTTCCTGCCACACTGGTCTCGTACTGCTCTGAAGTGTATTTCTTAAATGCTCATTTTAGCTCCTGTGTCAGTCTGATTTTTATTACAAAACCATGTAAATGCCCATGTCTGAAGGCCAAATGTTAATGTTAAAATAGATAGTCTGGTACAAAAAAGGTCTCAGTATTTATAGATACAGATATAGATTTTTATGTAACTCATCCATTTAAATATATTACATCATAGCCATTGATAGGGCATTCATTGAAATACTTGTAAATTATACATTTCAACCCTAGAGTGTTACTGTGGGGCACAAAAGACTTAGTTTTGTAACATTTTTCAAGTTTTTTCAGTTTCTTGTAGAAAATCAATGTCAGTGAAGTTACCAAATTTCAGTGTTTCTTGGACACTTTGAGTGACAGGTGTGTGCCATCACAGGTTGTTAGCTGTCTCTCTAGGTGAGCATCAGCTATATTACACTGCACCTCTATGCAGATTTCTCGATGAGCTAGTATTATAAGGTATCACCAAGATGGCGACGGCCAGAGACATCCACACTGAGCTTCAGAACTGCCCTAATGGAATCATTTGGGTGACTGTATTATTTATTTATTTTATTTAGCTATGAGAACATATCTCAACCTGATCTAAATTAACAGGCCCCTGATATGAGCAATCTCTGAGATTTGTCCATGATTTTCGTATTTGTTGTCTGTGACAAGATAAATACTGAAGTCTGAAGTCTTTTAGATGGTTGCTCTGCCATCGGTCTAACGTGTCATTTTGAGTGACGAAGGCTGAATGGTTTGCCAAGAAATCTCCTAAAGAAAATGCACATTAGCTCTGTTTTGCTCTGTCTTGTGAGGCTAAATCATCTCAATGAAGATCCATTCTGTGAATCTTTTCTCTGAGATTCAGAATGCGATGCATTTTAAACATTTCTTCCACCACATGCAACAAGCAGAAGAAGCCATGATACCAACTCCTGCCTGCTTACTTGTACAAAAAACAGTTTCCCCAGAGACGGAAAAAAGAGTTAAAACAGACAAATATGAATGATTTGGTTATATGCAAAAAAAAAAAAACTGAAAGAGAGTGGATACTGCTTCACCATGCTGAGTAGGAGGCCAGTGTGACAGGAAGTGTACTTTTGAATCTGTTTTGTGTGAACCAATCAGATGCATTTTGATACTTGTGAGCTTACCACCATTTCACATCCTTCACTCACTCAAAAAGCAAGACGTCTCCTCACAACCACAACATCAAACGAGATGGTCGTGTTATGGATTATATTGCTTTGTCTTCATCCAGTATGTAAGTGCTCTTTTACTCTGTCTAAATGTTTTTAGTAGAGAATTTACACACCAGATAGATCATTTTGAACTGTTACTTGTCCACATCATACACTATATTAATTTTCTCCGTGTGTTTACGTTCAGATATGCTGATTCCAGTGAAAACAGTTCAGTTTGATCAACCAGCAACTTTTACATGCGTTATACCTGATGGCTTCAGCAATACACAAATCCACTGGTACAAACAGAGTGTTGGAGACACTCTGAAAGTAGTTGCGACAACTTGGAAATCTACAGCACCAGATTATGCACCAGAAGTTGTAAAATCAAGATTTGACATACGTACTGATGAAAGTTTCAGCAACCTGACCATTTTGAGGACAGTTAAAGAGGATGAGGGAATGTTTCACTGTGCAATCACAGAGTGGATTAAGAGTAAATGGAGTGGGACATATTTGTTAGTAGAAGGTAAAAATGTCATCTACTAAGTTTCTAAACATGATTTGAAAAGTGTTACAAATGTGTTTGGAAGTACTCAGTTTTTAATACTGTTTTGTTTTGAGCAGGAAACACTGAGAGTTCATCAGACTTTACTGTTGTTCAGACAGTATCAGATCCAGTCCGTCCAGGAGACTCAGGGACTCTCCAGTGTTCAGTCCTCTCTGACTCTGAGAACAAGACGTGTCCAGGAGATCTCAGTGTGTTCTGGTTCAGAGCTGGATCACAGAAATCTCCTTCAAACATCATCTACACTGATAGAAATACAAGTAATGAATGTGAGAAGAGATCTGAGACTCAGAAGAGATGTGTCTACAGCTTCTCTAAGGACATCAGCTCCTCTGATGCTGGGACTTACTACTGTGCTGTGGCCACATGTGGACAGATATTATTTGGAAATGGAACCAAACTGGAAGCTGGTATCCTGAGAATGATATACTAAACTTTAAAGTTGCATTAAATCTCCTCTTTTCGAGCAACAATAATATTTAAATAGATTTTTCTTTCTGTTTTTAGATCAAACAGCAAGTCCTGAATTTATTGCGCTGGTGGTAGCAATCATCTGTTTGGTCATTACCGTGATTATACATGTTGTTTTCATATGTTATCAAACTCAGAGAGGAGTATGTGGACAATATGAAGGTAAGTGTAGTTTATTGTTTTTAAATTTTAAATTCTCCTGTGGTTTTACTCAAACTGAAACTCAACTTTGTTCACGCAATGAATTACAGTTTGAGAGAAATGACTGTGATGGATAAGTATCGCTAATAATTATAAAATCACACTTGTGTAGTATTGTGTTACCATTCTTGCTGTTGATCTGATCTGAATTAATGTTTTTGTTTTTATTCATCATAAATCACAGAAAGCATCTCTTTGCCAGCAAGACAAGACTATTTGAGCCAAGCAGTTAATGATAATGTAAGTAGTGATATCAAATCACTGTTATTCTATTCTCATGATTCAGCTCAATGTAACAGAATGACTTTTTAATTAATGATGTATTTTCTGCATAGACTGAATGTGAGGTGAACTATACTGCGCTGCATTTCTCTGGAGGGAAACCTACAAGAGGAAGTAAGAAGACATAGGTGGAGACGGAAGAAAGTTTACTTTGATCTGATCTGCGAGACAAAAAGTCAAACTCTTTAAGAAGCTTCAGCTGTTCAAGCAGACTGAGCCTAAACCCGAGCCTCATTACTCATCACTGGAATCGTTCAAAGCATATTTCAAAGTTACGTTTTTTGAGGCCTCTTCTTGAATAAACTGATTCCTTGTTGTCGATCTTATGAAAATATCTTTTGTGGAACTATACTGAAAAGACTGAAAGTTTCCTGTTTGTGGTTAATAAGGACAGGATAAACAAATAGTGATCAGGACTTTTAGTAAACAGGTGCCTGCAAGCATCGTTTTAGGACAGATGTGTCACAAAGTGAAAGTTTCTGTCTTCAGACTATATTACATGCATCAATAAAGGTTTATGCAACATCATTTTATTGTCTCTTATTCTCCAAATGTTTGCGTTTTCAAATATTAAAACAGATTGTGAGTGGACTGAAATGTCTGTCTGTCTCGAGACAAGGATTTCTCTCAGTTTTAACCACTGCAAGCCTGACTGGAGATGAAAAGCTGTTAGATAGCTAACTTGAAAACAGAGGTCTATTAAGCCCGTTCTCAGCTATGAACTTTTACACAGTCCCATATAGGTGAGGAGGATAGTGAAACTATAAACCCTTGGTCTCAATAAGAGAAGGTCCTGTGTCGTGAAAAGTGAATCTGACCTTTGTAAGTTATTTGCAGAAGTAAACACGAAATGAGCTGTATCGAAAATATACACCCTGTGCTGAAAGCATGCATCTAAAGGGTACGATAAACGTGTAGCATAGATTGATGTAGTGTAGTATGGAAATGCTTAAAATCAGAACAAAAGAATAGAGAGCCAGAAACATAGGAAAGCAGAGAGGAGAGGAGGTCCGGAGAATCCCTGCTCCATCGTAAAAAAATCCATTGCTACTTTTTTTGCAGTGTGTATTTGCAGTGGGAAAAGTTCTTGATGCCAACTGAGGTTACCCTAATGGGTAACCCCAGGCTCTGTGCTAATATACGCTTAGCTATTAAAGACCTGTCTCTGTTGGGTTTATCCATGACTGTATGCACACGGGCCGCTCTTATGTCCAAATGAGTAGTACATATAACATCTATGTTACCTGAATTTTGCTCCCACCAGGCAAGGAGTTCCTTCATCTGACACAGGTGCAGCTAGTGGAGCCCATTTCTTAGCAGGCTATTCCAATACCCATAGTATCTGGAATTATAGTGCATAGTTAATTAGATTTCACAAAGACACGCTCCTCTAAGAGCTGTCATTCTAGTCATAGGGCCAAAATATCCCTCTGCCCTATAACCCATATTCCGTAATGCAATACACTGTCAAGCAAAGAGGAAGGCTATTAACTATTTCCAAGTGAAGAGTAAACATGCCTGTGTTGTACCGGAAGTCCGAAGTGTAGCTGGAGAAGAGTAATGGCAAGAGTGCTGTCCCTTGTGGAGCTACAGTACCTCATCAGAAACACTGCCGTGAAGCCTCACACTCCTGATCAAAGATTTAAGACCAGTTGAAAAATTGCAAGAATTTACATTTTGCACTGTTGGATCTTAAGAAGGTTCTAAGTAGTGTAAAATGCAAAAAAGAAGAAATGGGAGTGAGACAAGAAAAAACTTTTGATCAGCTGATGAACAGCCTGTTTCAGTTTAATGGTTGTTTGCAATAAATTGCTGACTCACATTTTTTTTCTTGTCTCTAGGTATCCTTTACATTTGCATACAGGCCAAAATATGAAAAAGATGCCAAGTGTTTACCTTAAACAGCATTGTGTGAACTCTGAATTGTGTGAATTGAACCTAAATAAAAAAAAAAAAGAGAGAGAGAGAAGCCTGTCGTTTGAAGCCTTCTGACTCTGTCCACAGAACATCACCACTCATTTTGGGTGAAAACGTGGAGTTGTCCATATATTTTGAGAGATAATGTTTTAGGTTGAAAATGACTTTTTGTTTTGAAGGTAATCAGAACAGTTAAAGCAGTTGCGACTATGAAGACCAGTTGTGTTGCTTTGGATCTTTTCGTGTTTGGTCGATAGAAGCCCAGCCACCTCATGTCAGACAAATATCATCCCTAGACATTCTTATTTTGAACACACATATAATAAAAAATGTACAAAAGAAGTACAAAAAGAAGTGTTTTATTATTTGGATTTGCTTTATTTGAATAATACCAGCAAGCACAAAAAATAATAAGCATATAAACTCATAATGATATCTTTGTAAAATATTGAAAGTACGGAGCAGTGACTCTTACTATAAAACTGCTACTATTACTATGACACAGGTGGCTACCATCACAGGTTGGTGAGCATCAACACTGAAGCTTCCAGTCGTGACTAACAGGCCCAATGTTTGTTTGTTTTTCATAGACCCAGCTCAGGAGGCGGTGCACACCTTGGACAGGTCTCCAGTCTATCTCAGGGCTAACACAGAGACAGACAACCATTCACACTCACATATACACCTGCAGCCAATTTAGAATCTCCAGTTAACTTAATGAGCATGTCTTTGGACTGCTTGAGTAGCTTTTTATTTATCTTCTTTTTTCCCCCCAGACAATTAGACATCAAATAGAGAAAAAACTATTTTGAAAGGCAAATATGAGAAGAGTATGGAAGAAATACAACAAAAATATCTAGAGAAATAAAAATAAAACAAGCTTAAAATAAAACTAAGCGTGCACAAACTCTTAATATTATCCTGAAAGTGTGGAACTATGTCTGACTTTTATGACTGACTTTTATGATGACCATCCTTTTCTTGCTAAAAAAGCAAAATAAAATAAAAATAACAACTCACAACATTTTTTTTTAGTAGCATATTTTCATGTCCAGGTACAGAAACATTTCCGTCACTCTTGAGCTTTTTCATCTTCATTTGTATCGTAGCTTTCCCTCCAGAGATAAAGAACTTGTGACGAGGTGCTTTCTATTCCTAATGATGAACAAAACAGAAATATTGACTGTTCAGAAGGATTAGTAGCTGTATAAATAAACTCTATTTGCTAGAATATTCAAATATAGAATTACATGAACAAAACTGACCTTTATATTGTCCACATACTGCTCTTGGAGTTTGGCAACAGATGAAAACAAAATGTACGATCACAGATATGGCCAAGCAGATTGTTGATACCACCAGCGCAGCAAACTCAGAACCTGTTGCATGAGTTAGAAAACAAAACAAAAAAGATACCAGCTCATTTTAAATTAGTCACGATGTCATCAACACATTTAAAGTATTAGTGTTAATTTATTAAACACAAAATCCCACCAGTTTCTAGTTTGGTTCCATTTCCAAATAATATCTGTCCACATGTGGCCACAGCACAGTAGTAAGTCCCAGCATCAGAGGAGCTGATGTCCTTAGAGAAGCTGTAGACACATCTCTTCTGAGTCTCAGATCTCTTCTCACATTCATTACTTGTATTTCCATCAGTGTAGATGATGTCTGGATGAGATTTCTGTGATCCAGCTCTGAACCAGAACACACTGAGATCTCCTGGACACGTCTTGTTGTCAGAGTCAGAGAGGACTGAACACTGGAGAGTCCCTGAGTCTCCTGGACGGACTGGATCTGATACTGTCTGAACAACGGTATAGTTTGATGTCCTCTCAGTGTTTCCTAAGAACATAAACACAAAGATTTTTGTTTATATTGTGCGGAAGTAACAAGAAATGAGTGCTCTAAAAAAAAAAAAAATAATACATTCATTCAAACTCAAATATATATACTCAAAATCCTCTTTAAATTCATTTTTACAGTGCAGTAAGTGGTTGAGTGTCTACAGAAATTCTAAAACATGACATAATTACCTTTTAATGACAAGTATGTCCCACTCCAGGTACTCTCAGTCCAGTCAATGACTCCACAGTGATACATTCCCTCATCTTCTTGAATTGTCCTTAAAATGGTCAGACTGCTAAATTTCTCATTTAGTTTTACTTCAATTCTTGAAGCAGTCATTTCTGATCCATTCAAAGGCTTTGTATTTCTCTTCAGCACTGCAATTAATTTCAGAGTATCCCCAGTACTCTGCTTGTACCAGTGAAGTGCTCGACTGCCGAGCTCTCCTTTAGGCCACGCACATGTGAGAAACGCAGGTTCACCAAGTGGAACCATTTTAACTGGAACCAGTGCATCTGCATTAAAATAAGAAATACTGTATATCACAAGTCAGTTAAAAGATAGTGAGTCCACCATGTAATAAAACGAGAACACAAAAAGCATAAATCAT
Source organism: Planiliza haematocheilus (assembly GCA_005024645.1). NCBI lineage: Eukaryota > Metazoa > Chordata > Actinopteri > Mugiliformes > Mugilidae > Planiliza > Planiliza haematocheilus. Next base: position 7,710,271 of record SRSE01001332.1, on the reverse strand, counting down.
TACAAATCCAGTTAGTATGTTTTAAGTTGTAACATAGCACTTACATCCTTGATGAAGAAGAAGCAAAGTAGCCCAGAACAGAACCATCTTGACACTGTCTCAGAAAACTTGTTAGCATTTTATTTAAGTGTCAGACCGGGAGGTGTGGCGATTCAGACCACCAAACGCAACTGGCTGGTTATCACTGAATATACATTCACAGAGCATTTCCTGCTACACACTTCTTGTGCTGCTTTGAAGTGTGTGATCACTAATTCTGGTGCACTTATTATTGTGGACACAATATGTTGTTTTATAAGTTCATCATTTTATATTTGGAGAGCTATGAGAATATTTTTACGAGCTTTAATGTTTATGTTTTTCAGTATTTTTCTTATATTCTCCATTTCTGCCTCTGTCTCTCCACTTTGCCTCTGTCTCTTTAAGGAGCCCCTCTTGAAAAAAACTCTGCTCTGATTGGACAGATGACCCTCTGTGTTGTTTTAGTCAGCCCTTTGATGGTTAGTTATGACCACTAGCCACTGGATCACTCCTTTCTGTTGGAGAGATTAACTCAGTTTAACACAGACTTTATTCTTTGTGAATTTGCAGACATTTTACATTCACAAAAAAAAAAAATAATAATTTATTTGATGGCATCACCCCTAGCGTTACCATCACCCCGATGTTTTCACATATTGTGTGAACACTGGCTGGATAGATTGGCTTGGCAGAAAGTGTGCATCACATTTCCCAGATGATGAATTCTGATTACTGTGGTTGTGTCAAGCAGGAACAAGACTTCAGAAATCTGCTCAAACTGAAAAAAGTTTTTTTTTTCCAAATCAAAGCCATGATTTTTATTTTCCACTACTGATCTGGGTCCAACACCTCTCTCGCTCTTTTTGGATGTCTCCTACACTGACTCTCAGATTTTGACCCAGAGCAGTTCAAAGCAGAAGATAACAGCAGATTTGCTACAATTCCCAAACTCTGTGATATGCATCGTTTGACCTGATCCAGTGTTTTTGTCTGAGACAGGAAGGTCACAGTTTAAATATTTTAGTTTGAAGTCTTGGGTTTTCCTCTAGCGCCACCATAGGGTAGAGCAGTGATTATGACTGATGTTTTTGAGTATGTTTACTGTGAGGCTAAACCAACACACTTGGCCTTCAGGCTCCTCTGACAGACAGTGTCACAATGAGCCACTGTATGAATGTTACAATCGTCTAGGATGAACAGTTAAAAAACAGTCAACAGTAACCAGTCTGGAGGACTGCTACAAACATGAAAGAGAGGTGATCAGATTCACAAAGCCCTGTATGAGACCACTGTGACAGGAAGTGTACTTTTGAATCTATTCTCAGTAAACCAATCAGATGCATTTTACGATGTGACCTCACCACCTTCTCACACCATTCACTCTCTGAAATACCAAAAAGTCTCTGAACAAGTCACAATGTCAAGATGGTCCTGTTATGGATTACGTTGCTTTGTCTTCATCCAGCATGTAAGTGTTCTTTTGTTCTGTAGGACAGTTTTCTCAGTGGAGAGTTTTCAAACTAAAGTGATAATTTTCAGCAGAATTAATCTTTAATTATTTATTGTGTTTTCTTCTAAATTCAGATGCGCTGGTTCCAGTGAAAACAGTTCAACTTGGTGAACCAGCCACATTTACGTGTGTCATACCAAAGGAAGAACTCAGCAATAGAGTAATCTGCTGGTACAAGCAGAGTGTCGGAGACTCTCTGAAAATAATTGTAACATTGATAAAATCTACAACAGAGTATGCACAAGACGTTTTAAAATCAAGATATAACTTACGTACCGATGATAGTATCACCAACCTGACCATTTTGAGGACAGTTGAAGAGGATGAGGGCATGTACCACTGTGGAATCTCAGAGTGGATTAAGACTAAATGGAGTGTCACATATTTGTTAGTAGAAGGTAAAAATGTCATCTAAGTTTTTCAGTTCTTCTAAACATGATTTCAAAAATGTTACAAATTGTTTGGAAGTACTCAGTTTTTAATGCTGTTTTGTTTTGAGCAGGAAACACTGAGAGTTCATCAAACTATACTGTTGTTCAGACAGTATCAGATCCAGTCCGTCCAGGAGACTCAGGGACTCTCCAGTGTTCAGTCCTCTCTGACTCTGAGAACAAGACGTGTCCAGGAGATCTCAGTGTGTTCTGGTTCAGAGCTGGATCACAGAAATCTCCTTCAATCATTTACACTGATGGAAATACAAGAAATGAATGTGAGAAGAGATCTAAGACTCAGAAGAGATGTGTCTACAGCTTCTCTAAGGACATCAGCTCCTCTGATGCTGGGACTTACTACTGTGCTGTGGCCACATGTGGAGAGATATTATTTGGAAATGGAACCAAAATGGAAGCTGGTAGGATACCGAGTTCAGTACTGAGAGTGATATACAAAATTTTAAGTCTCATTAAATCCTCCTCTCTTTCAGAAAAAAATATTATTTTTTCCTCCTTGTTTTTAGATCAAACAGCAAGTTCTGACTTTATTGCTCTGGTGATAGCAATCATCTGTTTGGTCATTTCCGTGATTATAAATATTATTTTCATCTGTTATCGAACTCAGAGAGGAGTATGTGGACAATATGAAGGTAAGGGTAGTTTACTAAGTGTGTTATCCTCCTGTGGTTTGTGTCAAAATGTTGCTAAAGTCACACATTTCTTTAGTTTTGATTCATTGATCCTATTGCAGTCCATCACTGAGTTGTTGATACTAATTTAAAAGCCAAATGAATGTTCTTGCTTTTATTCATTCTTAGCGACAGAAAGCAACTCTTTACCAGCAAGACAAGATGATACGAGCCAACCAGTTCAGGATACAGTAATTACAGCAACTCACATTATTTGTTATTTCACTAAGATGATCCACAACAGCTCAGTGAAACAGAATGTCTTTTTTTATTTTCTGCATAGACTGAAGGTGAGCTGAACTATGCTGCACTGCGTTTCTCCGGAGGGAAACCTACAAGAGGAAGAAAGAAGAAACAGTTGAATGCAGAAGAAAGTGTGTATTCTCATGTGAAATGCTGAATGTAAATGTAAGCCAAAAACTGTGTGCTGGTCCTCACCCAAATTCTCTATGTGCTGTATTTTATAGTACATTAGTTCTTTCATAATGTGATATGTGCCTGTGCTTGTTCTTTTATGATAGAAATGACATCCTTAGATTCCTAAGTCTTCGGTTTTGTTTTGTTTTCTGAAAAGTGCAACTTGAATGTCGATTTTCTTTTTCTTTTAAACAATTATAAACCTGTTACCAACCAATTATATAACAGCAAAACTGGTGTGATCTATGCAGATCGCATTACAGACTTCAGCTATAGCTATATGAGACTTCCAACTGGATCAAAGTATTACATTTATTTCTGTGCCTGTTTTAATACTCTCTGAAAAACTAAGTTTCCTCCTTTCATAGTTTGTGGTAAAATAAAGAAGTGATCGAGACTTTCAGTAAAATACATGCAAGTATAATATTAAGACAGAATGTGTGAATGTCATGTTTCAAAATGACTGTCTTCAATAAATAATATATTCATTAATAAAGGTTTCAACAAAATATTTGACTGACATGATCATTTGTGTTTGTGCCTCAGCCTTCACAGGCACACCACAGAGTAGCTGAGTAAAGGGCTTAGTCTCAGTTTCCACTTCTAACCTAAAAACACTTTTTATCGAGCTAGATTCCAGTAAGATGTCTCTGAATTACTGCATGCAGGATTTAACGGGACAGGGACAATGTGAAGAGAATAGTGAAGAGAATAGTGAAGCAAAGAACGCTGTGTGTCAACATGAGGAGGTAATCACAGAGGTTGCAATTCCAAAAATGTTTATTATATGAATAGTAGCCATTGGCTGAAAAAAATAATTTAAATCAATTTAATTATCCCGCTGAGTGCATACACACAGGCCTTCCACGATTTTGACGCAGGAAAATGATCCATTTCACTGTGAAACAAAAAGTGAAAGGTTGATAGTTCTCAAAGGGGAAACGTTTATTTTTCTCTCTGAAATTAACTAATCATGCAAAATCAATGCAAATATAAATGCAACTATGCCACATTACAACAAGTTAAGTTTCAACAGTATTAGCATAAAACATACATACACATTCCTGGGATTCAAAAGGTATGGGCAAAAACATGATTCACATAAGAATATTTACAATATGTTTTCATATGTGGTAAATATCTATTTCCTTATTTCAATTAATAGTATGATGTTGAATGGGTGGAACTGTGGGTGAGTCATACACTAGAGTTGTGGTTTATCTTCAGAAAAGACAGTGGAAGTGGCTAGAAGACATTTCAACTCCGGTATTGATGCGTTCATTTTGCAGTTGGGGCCAGCCTACAGTGAACAGCGGAGTGATTTGTTCATTCACAGCTCATAGCACAGGGGAAAGGGGGAAGTTGAGTGGAAACAAGAAACCAGCGCTGTTGCTTTTACCCACAGCGCTAATACATGCGATGAACTTGATGTATTTATATATGGAATAGCAGTTGCACAATAGTGACATTTTGTCTGGTCTCTTCTTTGCAGTTAGTTACGTAGCAGTAGCAGGGACAAGCAGGTGAGACCCTGAGAAAGTGGACAGACTCTCCAAAGCTAAAGCAACTGGCTGGTCTGACATGTACTACCAGGAAGAAAACAATATTTTCTGGTGACAGGTGAAAGAAAAGTTGGGCTCTTAAACTGTGAAGAGCTGAAGAAACACAGGTGTGATAGTCTCTGGCCTGATTTAAACTGACTTCACACTCACTCAGGAAATCACACAGCAGGAGAAGTAAAGCTCAGAGGAAGCCAAACCAGAGCCTAATACTATGGTTCCCAACTTTATCTCGCAGTGAGTTCAAAAATGTCAAAGGGTTGTGGTCCGTATAAATGACCACAGGCCCTGAACCCATTACACTTCAAAAATTTGCAAAGACAAAAGCTTCTGTTCTTTTTCCACAACAGAATAGTTCAACTGATGCCTGTTAAATTTCCGGGAGAAAAAAGTCACAGGTCTATCAATTCCAAAATCACCCTCCTGACACGCTCCATGTGGCAAGGCCAAGTAGCCTATCCAAATAGACAACAATGTCATCCAGGTAAACTGCACAGCCTTCCAAATTACCAATCACTTTATTCATTAGACGTTGGAAGGTTGCCAGTGCATTGCGCAATCCAATGGGCATGGCGGAGTATGAATACAACCCAGTTGGCGTAATAAACGCGGCAATTTCCCGAGCCCTCTGCGACAAAGGGACCTGCCAATAACCTTTCAAGAGATCAAATTTGCTAACATCACCGACATCAATGTCGTGCTCCAACAAGTGAGTGAGATGGAACGTCCCCAAACAAACTTGGATACTTGCCAATCAACTCCTTCAACTCAGCACTCTGCAGCTCTGGTAAATGACCTAGAATGTTATTCAAGTCTTCCAGAACCTCCGGGTTCTTAAGCCTACCTGTCAGCAATGCCGAGTCATGATTTGGCAAACCATCCTCACAAGACACTTCACCAGGTTTCAGTATTGTGTTACAAACACAAACTGGATGAACACCACCAGACAGCACACTGTGTTCCCCCTGCGCAGGGGAATGATATTCTTTCAACAGATTTATGTGACAAAGTTGGTGTTGTTTACGACGTTTGGGAGTGGCTTTGAGGTAGTTCTGACTCGACAGCCGTTTCACTAAGGTATATGGACCCATGAATTTGGCTTGGAATGGTGAACTAACAATAGGCAATAACGGCAAGACTTGGTCACCTGGACTGAAAACACGCACCTCAGCTCGTCAGGCGTACAGGCGTTTCATCTTAGCTTGTGCTGAAGTCAGCTTTGTTTTTGCCAGCTCTGCAGCAGCGTACGGCCGATGTCTAAAACCATTTACATAGTCCAGCACATTTTTAGGCAGCTCAGCCTCCCTGCAGTCATTTTCCAGAGCAGCTAAAGGCCCTCGCACTGTATGACCAAAAAACAGCTCGTTTGGACTAAATCCTGTACTTTCTTGTGTTATGTCTCTTGCAATAAGAAGTAACCACGGCAACCCATCCTCCCAATCAGCATTCATCTGGACACAGTATGCATGCAACAATGACTTTAAAGTCTGATGGAAGCACTCAAGCGCACCCTGGCTCTGCGCATGATACGCAGAAGCCTGGTTATACTTAACATGCAGCTGTTTTAATAATTGCGCAAACAAATGCGAGCAAAAAGTGGAACCTTAGTCACTCTGAATGATTTTTGGAATACCAAAAATGGAGATAAACTGACTGAGAGCACGTACCACTGCCTTCGCTGTCAGCGTGCGCAACGGATAAGCAGCAGGATAGGTAGTAAATACATTGCACCCAACTTTGAACGAGGAATAGGACCTACACAATCTATTATCAAATGTTCAAATGGTTTTGCAACAGCCGGAACAGGACACAGCGGAGCCACCTTCATGGTTTGATTGGGTTTTCCTGTTACCCGACATGTGTGGCAGGTTTAATGTATTCAGCGACACTTTTCTTAAGCCGAGGCCAAAAGAAATGTCTGAGTACATGATTGTACGTTTTGCCTACACCCATGTGCCCAGACTCGTCACGAGAGACGCGCAGCACCAACTCACGGAATTTGGAGGGCACAACAATCTGAAAAACAGGATCACCAAGACCATCTTCATGTGGCACCCACTTCCTCACCAGTACCTCGTTTTGAATGAAGTACCCCTGTGCCCGGCTTTTCAGCTCATCTGCTGTTAAAACAGACTGCCGCAGGTCCTTCAGCGTGGGATTGGCTCTTTGCTCATTCACCAAGTTTATGTACCGGTACCGGGAAAATAGACATACCCATGCCTAACACAGGTATGAAAGCCCCTGTATCTGTATCTCCAGAAAAGGGCAGAGTGGACTGCAGAACAAACGAATCAAATGCTTGTAGCTCCTCTCGGTAGTAAAGCATGAGGCCCAAGATCATTTTATTAAACAGGGTTTATTCAGTCTTCAAGCGACCCAGACAGACCCGTGAGAACTGAAGCAAAGGAAACAATCGCGTAAATGAATATGCTGATGCAGAGCTCGTAGCTTAATGTAATTACGCAATACAACAATAAACCACACCTCATAGGCTGCACACTACCAAAGAGGCTGAATCTTGTGGTTTCTTCTGTCTCTGTCTTCTTTGTTTACATTTAATGTTGTAACTCTTTATATTACTTTACTTTAATGTGTGGAGTCAACCTGCCATATTTCTCCCTTGCCATGCTCTGCCAGGCGGTGTATCATTAAAAGGGTACCATGTAGAAACAAACAAACGATGAGCCCGCTTCACTGAATAAATAAATAAATAAGTGTACTAACTGATGTGGGCAGTTCCAATGCTCCTGTATCCCGCAATATGACCACTGGCACTTTCTCCTCACTCCCAATGAGAGAAACATGTCCATATGAGATGAATGGCAAATATGAACTCAAGTCTGGCTCAGACATAACGACAGATGTCAACTCCTCACCCTGTTGGTCAGCAACCAGTACACGGGAAGGTGCAGCTAACACAGCCGGCTTAGCCTGCGCCACATACTGCTTGTTTCGCAACTTACGAGCAGCGCAGTCTTTTTTCCAATGTCCTTTTTGGTTACAGAAATTATACATCATCCGACTCAAGGACACCACGATCATATCTCTGTCCCGTACTAAATTTTCCATGACCAGAGAAATACAACCCACCTGCAGGATAATTTTTTGATTTTTTGTTTGTTTTTTTACAGCCGATGCTGAACACCAACGATTAAAAAATGAATTACCATGTCACAGGCAAATTCCAAATATGACTTGTCCCCCTTTTTCCAGCTCCTAAATCGCTGACGATAGGCCTCAGGGACAAGCTCATAAGATTTCAGTACCGCTGCTTTAACCTTCACATACTCACCACTATCCCTTGTGGACAGTATAGAAAAAGCCTCTTTTTCACATCTTTTTTATTAAATTTCGACAATAACCGTAAACTATTTAGAATATCCCGTGAGTGATTACTAGTCCGAGTTGACTCAATCATCATTGACGTATCTGACAGCCTTCCTTCTTTAAATAAATTCATTTTTTCCAGTTCAATTCCAGTTTAGCCTTTTCTGTTTGCTTCCGTATTTCACTGTAAATTGTAATTAGTTCACTTTACTTAAAAAAAGTGAGGAAACCGATTGCCTCAAAATCTCCAAGTAAAGTAGCTAATTCATTTTAAGCTGTTAAAGCTGAAAATAACTGTGTTTAGACAACTCAGATAATGGCAGTAAACTTGAGTGACGTTAACTCAAAATCATTAGTTAGGTTGACTATAGAATGTCAATTTTGACTACTTAAACTTTTGAGTTATGTTAATTAAGCAGTACTCATAAAAAAATGGGTTTTCCTTACAAGTTTAAGCGTTCACATTACTAGTAAAATATCAGGAAACCGATTGCCTTAATATGTTCAAGTAAGCTGAACCAAAATGATAGTTATTGAAACGAAGAGACAACAGACAACAGCTGGAATGTAAAACAAAGTTTACTATTTAAACTTTTCTTGTTCTGAACACAAATACATGGAGAAAGGTCCAGGCTGAAGATTTCCAAGGTCATCCATGACAATTCTTCCTTCCACAATGACTGCAGTACCTGAAGGCTCAAGGTGCAGTGAGTCAGAGGAGGCCTGTCTGTCCTCAGGAATGATGGTCAGGGTCCCAATGGGGGTGTGAGACACGTCTGGATTTTTGCAGTCCTAACAACAACAGCAGCAATAACACCAAAATTAAATATCAGATGTCACCTTGAATTTCCATGGCAAAAAACACAAGACAGCCACTATAAGTACAACATAACACTTCTTCATCACTGCAGCCTCTGGGCAATGTACTCGCTACTAACAAAGGAGGCCAATGATTTAACTTCCAGTGTAGTACAGGAATGTGAAACTCCTACAGTTTGCAGCTGTTGCATCTATGGCAGTCCACTCATCAGCCTCCTGTGACAGTATAGTGAGCACATTTCCCAAGAGCATCAGCGATAAATAAGTGTTGATGTTTAACTATGTGTTGCACCTTATATGGTCATAAGAGATATCAGTATAACCACTCTACTTAAAATCAGTAAAGTGAAATTCATGGTGCTTTTTTTGTACTTGCATACATTTGGGTTTCACATGGGGTGACACAAGATAACTTCAACGGAATCCTATTGAAAGACAGCAGATACCACTAAAAGTAATCTGATTGGGGATAGGTCATCAGTTGATACACGTAAGAAGTACAGCAGCACTGATTCAGGCTGAGTGGAGCAGTAACTAAAACTATCAAAGCAACAGAGCAGAATTTAAATAGAGTGGACATCCTGTGGTGTGGAATTAAAAAAATATATAATAAAGACTTACTAAAGCAGGTGATGAACAAGTCTGTTCTCATCTCCAAAGATCACATGAAAGTAATATCTGTACTCTGTGGTAAAGAATAATCAATTAATAGCTCTGCACACACAACATGGTTGTGTATTTTGTATCTAAGGAACTTACCTCTGGTCTGACTTGTTGCAGATACTTCTGAAGTTACTGGCCAATATTTCCCCCCTTGCTCTTGAAAGTCTCAAACAAGCGAGGGGTGTATTTGTCAAGTTCTTTGAAGAACTCTGTATTCAGTTTTTTGCTCGACAAGCGACAGATCTCTGCCAGAACCTGAAGGAAAAGTATGACAAATGTATGACGCTAAAGCTAATTCTGTAAGTTATTACAATATGTGACAAACAATGAATTATATGAGAACTAAAAAACTTAATGCATAAAAGATAGGAATAGTTTACCTGACCCTCTGTAAAGACTACTGGCCACCGTTCCGTTGTATCCTTCACTGGAGGCCACCAACACTTGTCTTAGCTAAATCATTCAACATAAAGTTAGCCTCCAAACCTGGATTTACGGATAAATGATCTGGCAAAGATAACGACTCTAAATTTGCTACATAGAAAACCAGTGAAACTTACCGTGACACTAGTACTGCATCAACCGCCGCGTTGTTTACAGTTTACCGCTTCATTCATTTCAAAGCACGTCGTCACTCGTCAGTGAGTAACTGCGCATGTGCGGTCAACGAGAGCTGCCGAATGATGCCGAGTTTCTGCTGGTTACGCAGATGCGTCTGGCTCACTCATACTTTTAAGTACAGGTTACTTGCAGCTGATGAGTTTGATTACTTGCCTCAGTAGAAAGTTGTCTTTACTAAGTTTAAGTGAGGATTGTCAACAGAGTAAGCTGGAATGAGTTAAGGTCACTTTTCTTTTTAAGTAAGATATACAATTAGCTACATTTTACAGTGTTGTTCTATTGCTACTACTCTGTCAAACTCCGCTTGCTGTCGTAATTTTTCCAATTCTAATTCCTTCTCTTTCTCCAATTACATTCGCAACGTCAGCAATTGTTTATGTTGCTCAAAATTCAACGCCAACTCAGGGCCCGACTCCAAGTGCGAGTCATGAGAGCAAACAGGCCCAGCTACATCAGAAGTACGTAGCTAGATGACTCCTGCAGAGGTGCTAAACATTTAATTCATTCAAATGTGCCTTAATAGGATAATAACATTTTTTTTTAACCTTTTGTCACCGATATTTTGTATAGTGATGGGAATTGTCGTTCACTGTGAAGAACTAGTTCAGTTCAGATCGTTCAGTAAAAAAACCCGTTCATTTCGTTCATTTCGCGGCGCGCTCTCCACTATCCCCCGTGCGCACGGGAAGGGGGGGGGGGGGGGGGGGGGGGTGCGGAGAGCGTGTGTGTATGTGTGCTCGTCTGTGTGCGACATTCCTATTCAACAATAAAATGCAACAAAGTGATTTCTGTCAGACATCCCCAAAATAATTTTATTTAAAATAACTAACTGCTAATAAACTCAAATAATTGCAAATAAAATTGAATGTGCAACTCCGACTCCAGTGCAAACAAATATTAATTAAAATATAAATTATTAATCTGAAAGTAAAAACAAAACTACCTAAATAGAAACAATTAAATGTACAATCAAAAATAAACAAGCAAACAAGTATTAAATTAAATATTAACAAAATATTAAGATGCTGTTTAGTGAAAAATAAATAAGAATAATATATAAATAAAAACTATACTATGATATGAAATGTGCAATCAAAAAGATACAGCCAGTCGTTCAGTGAACTAGTCAGACGAAATACGCCAGCGCGCACCTAGTTCACTGAACGAATACGCCAGCGCGCACCTCGTTCACTGAACGAATAGCGCGCACCTAGTTCACTGACCGAATACGCCCGCACCTAGTTCACTGAACGAATAGCGCGCACCTAGTTCACTGAACGAATACGCCAGCGCGCACCTAGTTCACTGACCGAATACGCCCGCACCTCGTTCACTGAACGAATACGCCAGCGCGCACCTAGTTCACTGACCGAATACGCCCGCACCTAGTTCACTGAACGAATACGCGCGCACCTAGTTCACTGAACGAATACGCCAGCGCGCACCTAGTTCACTGAACGAATACGCCCGCACCTAGTTCACTGAACGAATACGCCCGCACCTCGTTCACTGAACGAATACGCCAGCGCGCACCTAGTTCACTGACCGACACAGGCACACAGTCAGAGCGAATACGGCGGATGGGACGCCGACCGTTCAGTGTACATTACTGATATGATCAGTGATCGTTTTTTTTTTCTAATATAGCGCTTTTGAAAACTCAGAGACATTACAATAAAAGATGGTTAAAAATAAAAGATATAAGAATAAGAACTCAAAGTCACTTTACATTTAAAGGTGGTTAGAAAGAAGGTATACGAACATTTTAAAGTCACACACACACACACACTAGTGACGGCGCCAGAAATGTATTGTTGGGGGGGGCAATGGGGGGTCCTGTTGTTTATAAGAGGGGTCGAGGGGTGCGATTGTGGATTCCAAATCTCTGTGTGTGTGTGTGGGGGGGGGGGGGGGGGGGGCGAGTGCGGATTCCAAATCTCCAACGGGGGCGCGGAATTAAAATCGTGGATGGGGGGGCATGAGGGGGGGCACAGTCTTTGACAGGAGGGTCTTGAGACCCTGCTGCCCCCCACACACACACACAGTCCCGCCCTCCTCACGCGTGTGGTCCAATCAGGAAAGCTGCTGCTGGTTTCTAGCTCACGTAATGAGGAAATAGGAACGGTGCAGACTGTTCAGCCAAGGAGGACGCTGGAACGATTATAAGAACGGGTCTTTTCGAGGAAGTGACCTAGTTCACTCCGTTCACCAAAAAGAACTAGTTCTTTTGATTCGTTCGTTCACGACCGACACAACACTAATTTTGTAATGCTCGGCTATCTTTAACAGTTAATCTCTGTTGATCTAGCGTGTCCGACGGAGCGTTAAAGAAATCCTCCACCGATGCCATATTTTTATCAAACCAAATCAGTCTTTTACGGTGGCCTGGAGGTGCAAATCAACATTACAAAACATAAAACACTTTTACAAATTCTGAAACAAATTTACATTTCAGAAAACAAAACTACAAGTCTTAAAACAAAGTTACATTTCAGAAAACAAATTTACATTTCAGAAAACAAAATTACATTTTAGAAAACAAAATTACATCTCAGAAAACACATTTACAAGTTGCAAAACAAAATTACAATTCAGAAAACAAATTTACAAGATGCAAAACAAATTTACATTTCAGAAAACAAATTTACAAGACACCAAACACTTTTACAAACACCAAGACACATTTACAAGTGGCAAAACACTTTGACAAACTGCAGAAACAAATTTACAAAAAGGCCAACATCAACCGGAAAGGGAATGTACCAACCCCGGGGTTGACCCGGAAGTGAACGAGGAGCGGTCATGACGAGTTCTAGTCGTCAATGGAGAAGCTAACGGAGACCTGAGATGAGCGAAAGGCAAGCACATGAGCCGACTAAACACACTTGGCCTTCAGGCTCCTCTGACAGACACAGTGTTGAAACCGTTGTCAATAATGGGTGAGTATGAAGTGATTACAATCACCTAGGATAAACAGTTAAAAAACAGTCAACAGTAACCAGTCTGGAGGACTGCTACACACATGAAAGAGAGGTGATCAGATTCACAAAGCCCTGTATGAGACCACTGTGACAGGAAGTGTACTTTTGAATCTATTCTCAGTAAACCAATCAGATGCATTTTACGATGTGACCTCACCACCTTCTCACACCATTCACTCTCTGAAATACCAAAAAGTCTCTGAACAAGTCACAATGTCAAGATGGTCCTGTTATGGATTACATTGCTTTGTCTTCATCCAGCATGTAAGTGCTCTTTTGTTCTGTAGGACAGTTTTCTCAGTGGAGAGTTTTCAAATTGAAGGGATAATTTTTCAGCACACCATACACATTTTTCTTTAATTATTTTCTGTGTTTTCTTCTAAATTCAGATGCGCTGGTTCCAGTGAAAACAGTTCAACTCGGTGAACCAGCCACATTTACGTGTGTCATACCAAAGGAAGAACTCAGCAATAGAGTAATCTGCTGGTACAAGCAGAGTGTTGGAGACTCTCTGAATATAATTGTAACATTGTTTAAATCTACAACAGAGTATGCACCAGACGTTTTAAAATCAAGATATGACTTACGTACTGATGATAGTATCACCAACCTGACCATTTTGAGGACAGTTGAAGAGGATGAGGGCATGTACCACTGTGGAATCTCAGAGTGGATTAAGACTAAATGGAGTGTCACATATTTGTTAGTAGAAGGTAAAAATGTCATCTAAGTTTTTCAGTTCTTCTAAACATGATTTCAAAAATGTTTCAAATTGTTTGGAAGTACTCAGTTTTTAATGCTGTTTTGTTTTGAGCAGGAAACACTGAGAGTTCATCAAACTATACTGTTGTTCAGACAGTATCAGATCCAGTCCGTCCAGGAGACTCAGGGACTCTCCAGTGTTCAGTCCTCTCTGACTCTGAGAACAAGACGTGTCCAGGAGATCTCAGTGTGTTCTGGTTCAGAGCTGGATCACAGAAATCTCCTTCAAACATCATCTACACTGATGGAAATACAAGAAATAAATGTGAGAAGAGATCTGAGACTCAGAAGAGATGTGTCTACAGCTTCTCTAAGAACATCAGCTCCTCTGATGCTGGGACTTACTACTGTGCTGTGGCCACATGTGGACAGATATTATTTGGAAATGGAACCAAACTGGAAGCTGGTATGATACCGAGTTCAGTACTGAGAGTGATATACAAATTTGTATGTCTCATTAAATCTCCTCTCTTTCAGAAAAAAATATTATTTTTTCCTCCTTGTTTTTAGATCAAACTGCAAGTTCTGACTTTATTGCTCTGGTGATAGCAATCATCTGTTTGGTCATTTCCGTGATTATAAATATTATTTTCATCTGTTATCGAACTCAGAGAGGAGTATGTGGACAATATGAAGGTAAGGGTAGTTTACTAAGTGTGTTATCCTCCTGTGGTTTGTGTCAAAATGTTGCTAAAATCACACATTTCTTTAGTTTTGATTCATTAATCCTATTGCAGTCCATCACTGAGTTGTTGATACTAATTTAAAAGCCAAATGAATGTTCTTGCTTTTATTCATTCTTAGCGACAGAAAGCAACTCTTCACCAGCAAGACAAGATGATACGAGCCAACCAGTTCAGGATACAGTAATTACAGCAACTCACATTATTTGTTATTTCACTAAGATGATCCACAACAGCTCAGTGTAACAGAATGTCTTTTTTTATTTTCTGCATAGACTGAAGGTGAGCTGAACTATGCTGCACTGCGTTTCTCTGGAGGGAAACCTACAAGAGGAAGAAAGAAGAAACAGTTGAATGCAGAAGAAAGTGTGTATTCTCATGTTAAATGTTGAATGTAAATGTAAGCCAAAAACTGTGTGCTGGTCCTCACCCAAATTCTCTATGTGCTGTATTTTATAGTACATTAGTTCTTTCATAATGTGATATGTGCCTGTGCTTGTTCTTTTATGCTAGAAATGTCAACCTTAGATTCCTAAGTCTTCGGTTTTGTTTTGTTTTCTGAAAAGTGCAACTTGAATGTTGATTTTCTTTTTCTTTTAAACAATTATAAACCTGTTACCAACCAATTATATAACAGCAAAACTGGTGTAATCTATTCAGATCACATTACAGACTTCAGCTATAGCTATATGAGACTTCCAACTGGATCAAAGTATAACATTTATTTCTGTGCCTGTTTTAATACACACTGAAAAGAGTAAGTTTCCTCCTTTCATAGTTTGTGGCAAAATAAAGAAGTGATCAAGACTTTATTTAAAATACATGCAAGTATAATATTAAGACAGAATGTGTGAATGTCATGTTTCAAGGTGACATCTTCAATTAATAATATATTCATTAATAAAGGTTTCAACAAAATATTTGACTGACATGATCATTTGTGTTTGTGCCTCAGCCTTCACAGGCACGCCACTGAGTAGCTGAGTAAAGGGCTTAGTCTCAGTTTCCACTTCTAACCTAAAACCAGTTTTTATCTAGCTAGTTTCCAGTAAGACATCTGAATTACTGCATGCAGGATTTAACTGGTGTTGTCTTCAGTTATAAATATTTAGACAGGGACAATGTGAAGAGAATATTGAAGCAATGAACGCTGTGTGTCAACATGAGGAGGTAATCACAGAGGTTGTAATTCCAAAAGGGTTTATATGAATAGCTGTTGGCTAAAAAATAATTAATAATACCCCTGAGTGCATACACACAGGCCTTCCACGGATTTGAGACAGGAAAATGATCCATTTCATTATAAACAAAAAGTGAAAGATTGATAGTTCTCAAAGGGGAAATGTTTATTTTTCTCTCTCTAATTCACACTTAATGAAATTCACTAATCATGCAAAATGAACACAAATACAACTATTGAAAATTGCAATAAGTTAAGTTTTAACAGTATTAGCATAAAACATACATATACATTCCTGGGATTCAAAAGGTATGGGCAAAAACATGATTCACATAAGAATATTTACAATATGTTTTCATATGTGGTAAATATCTATTTCCTTATTTCAATTGATAGTATGATGTTGAATGGGTGGAACTGTGGGTGAGTCATACACTAGAGTTGTGGTTTATCTTCAGAAAGTTATCCAGAAGTGGATAAAAGACATTTTTATTAAGGGGCGGCTGTTCAGGAGGTAGAGTGGGTTGTCCACGAACCAGAGGGTTAATGGTTCGATCCCTGTGTTAGATATAAAAGAGTTAAGGAAGGAAACAGTACAGGACTGAAAGAAGTGTCCTTCTTTCCTTCTTGTACTGTTCAGATATGTGATTATCTAATGCTTCGCTTCAGCTTGCTCACTAGATAAGAGGCACCACACGCATAATTCACCTTGAAGACATCAATTAGGGCTGGCGTTGGCCTCGGCCATACATAGAATACCACTGATACACGAAAGGCCGCGCTCCTCCTATTGGACCCGGGTGGAGCCCAGATAGAATAAAACCTGTGTGCAGACTGGGGCTTCTCTTCTCTACCCATAAGGTGGTTAAGTCGAAGTCTCAGCGCTGATGCTGTACCAATTCTCTGCGTGCCAAATAAATTGTTGATTGGAGAGAAGTCGTCGAGTGATCTATTCATAGGTAGACTAACCTTTCCAATAGTTATAAATAACCTGGGCTGAAGGAGAGGAAAACATTTCTCCTTCGACACCTGGAATGTTCTACATGCTGAAGTGTCCTTGAGCAAGACACTGAACCCCCAGTTGCTGTGGCAACTGGTGTGTGAATGTGTGAGTGCTTGTGTGAGCGAATGGGTAAATGTGTCTGTGACTGTAAAGCGCTTTGAGTACCAATAGGTAGAAAGGCGCTATATAAAAAGGAAGGCCATTCAGCCTCCTGATTAGCTTTGCACGTCAAAAAACGTGTATATTGAATTTCACCGGAGCAGTAGACTTTCAACTCAGGTAGTGATGCATTCATTTGTAATTGGGGCCAGCCTACAGTGAGCAGCTGAGTGATTTGTTCATTCACAGCTCATAGCACAGGGCAAAGGGAGAAGTTGAGTGGAAACAAGGAACCAGAGCTGTTGCTTTCACCCACAGCGCTAATACAGATGTACAAATACTGTATAAATACTTGATGTATTTATTCAAATGCAGTTAGAATAGCAGTTGCACGATAGTGACATTCTGTCTGGTCTCTTCTTTGCAGTTAGCTAGCTAGCTAGCAGCAGAAGGGACGAGTTAGTGAACAAGAGATCCAACAAAGTGACTCTCAAGTTTTGAACAATTCGTTCACGACTAAACACATCAGAATGTGAAAAGTGGTAGTCTGTCTCATATGGAGTGAATATGAGCTGTACAGTGGAATGCAAATGAGACCCTGAGAAAGAGGACAGACAGCCTGGTGGCTGTCACACCTGTGTTTCATCAGCTTCTCTGGAGAAGGCAGAGTTGACCTAAACTGACTTCACACTCACTCAGGAAATCACACAGCAGGAGGGGTAAAGCCCAGAGGAAGCCAGACCAGAGCCTAACACTGTGGTTCCCAACTTTATGTCTGCATGAAGGTCACTTTGAGAGTGAACAGATTCTAATGCTGTATTTTCACTATTAATACAGGACCAACTCCTTTTACACAAAAGTAGTCACAAAAAGATTTAATAGAAATAAATCGGCTAACTTAACAAACACCAACAAATGACAAAACACTTACCTCACTAACTAAATTAACAGGAGAAAAGAAGGTAACAAAACAAGTCCACCCCTGCTACTCAAAAGAAACAACTGACA
Source organism: Planiliza haematocheilus (assembly GCA_005024645.1). Taxonomy (NCBI): domain Eukaryota; kingdom Metazoa; phylum Chordata; class Actinopteri; order Mugiliformes; family Mugilidae; genus Planiliza; species Planiliza haematocheilus. The sequence goes on along the minus strand of SRSE01001332.1, from coordinate 7,692,498 downwards.
GAACCTCAAAGCAACAAATGAGAGAATGCCCGCTGCCAGGCCCTGCCTGCTATCTTGGCCTCTTATACGCCTGGCTCAGTGCTGCAGCCAATCAGGAGCCAGAACCAGGACCTTCCCACCAATCACCTCCAGGGCATGGCACACACCTACTATACATAATAAAAACAGAACAGCAACACAACAACTCATATACATCAGGTAGACAGTCTAACACATTTATGTACATAATGGTCCTTACACATAGCAACTAATATTTGACCATAATTAAAACAGGTATGTAACAGTTGGAAAGAATTGGAACCATAAACAAGGAAGTTACAATCTTTAATACCTTTAATGTGCTAGTTTAAAAAAAAAAAAAAATGTTTAAAAATATTTTTGAATTATTTCTCATATAAAAGCATATCAAGCATACACAAACTCATAATCCTGGTAGAATAACAAAACCATGTACATTACATGAACTTTATGGTCATGTTTTTGTTTTAACAGACCTAATAAAGTTGATTTAAGGGGTCAGTGATATATACAAATCCAATGAGTCAGTCTTCTGTCTCCACCGCTTTCTTTTTTCTTCCTCTTGTTGGTTTCCCTCCAGAGAAATGTACCACAGCATAGTTCAGATCACCTTCAGCCTGTGCAGAAAGTAAAGAGCTCGTATATACTGTAATCTTATTGCTGCTGCTGGGGACCATGCTAATGAAACAATAACAAATCATGTGATTTGGTATCACTGCTTACATTTTCACAAACTGGTTGTCTCAAGTTGCCTTGTGAAGAGCTACTTTCTGGGCCTAATGATGAATAAGACACATATGGAACACAAAGCCACATGGAGGTGTGTCTGCTGATCATTTAGTATATGATTCAATAAACAGAACTTACCTTCAGATTGTCCACAAACTACCCTTGGAGATCCATCAAAGAAGAAAAAAATATTGATCATCACAGAAATGGCCAAGCAGATCATTGCTATTACCAGTGCAATGAATTCAGAACCAGCTGTTTGATCTACAAGAAATAAATAAATAAATAACAACATCAGTTCTGACAAAGCTGTAAATCACAATGATATAACAGGTTTAAAGTATTACCTCCATTAGTGAACACAAAATCACTTTGTAGTTTGGTTCCATTTCCAAATAATATCTCTCCACATGTGGCCACAGCACAGTAGTAAGTCCCAGCATCAGAGGAGCTGATGTTCTTAGAGAAGCTGTAGACACATCTCTTCTGAGTCTCAGATCTCTTCTCACATTTATTACTCATATCTCCATCAGTGTAGATGATGTCTGGATGAGATTTCTGTGATCCAGTTCTGAACCAGAACACACTGAGATCTCCTGGACACGTCTTGTTCTCAGAGTCAGAGAGGACTGAACACTGGAGAGTCACTGAGTCTCCTGGACGGACTGGATCTGATACTGTCTGAACAACAGTATAGTTTGATGAACTCTCAGTGTCACCTATATAAAGAACAATTGGAAGAATTTTTTCTTATAGAGTAATTTTGTGTAGAAAACCTTTGTGTAAAAACACAATAGATGGTAAAACACACACAAAAACATTTACACCGACAAATGAGAATAATATACCTAGCATGGGCTTTTAATTCAACATTTTATTAAACCTTGTATATTTAAATCCTCTCTAAAAAATAACAAGGTGAATGAGTGATTCTAAAACACTGTTAAACTGATGATATAATTACCTTTTAATGACAAATACATCCCACTCCAGGTACTCTCAAACCATTTGAAGATGGCACAGTGATACATTCCCTCATCCTCTTGAACTGTCCTTAAAATTGTCAAACTGCTAATCGTCTCACTTTGTTTAATGTCCAGTCTTGAGGCAGAAAATTCTGGTCCCTTGTGATGGATTTGATTTTTCTGCAGTCCTACAATAAATTTCAGAGTCTCTCCATCTCTCTGCTTGAACCAATGAACTGCTTGATGGTATAGATCTTTTTCAGGCCGCACACATGTGAAGGTCACAGGTTCACCAAGTTGAGCTGTGATCACTGGAACAAGTATATCTGCATGTGTATAAAGTACATCGCATGAATCAACAGGACAGAGGACAGGAAAAAAACACAAAAGATGCAAAAATAAGAGCACAAACCATCAGACGTCGAGTTAACGTGAATACTACGTCCTCGATGAAGGAGAAGCAACGTTACCCATAGCAGAGTCATCTTGACACTGTCTTAGTAAAACTGTTTCAGTGACAGACGGAGGAGTGGCGATAGCACTAAATGCATCTGGCTGATTATCACCTTCAGAGTGCATTTCCTGCCACACTAATGAACTGAACTGTAAACTGTATTACCACGAATTCAGTCACATGTATTAGACAGTCCGTATTGTGTACAGGTCAGAATTGAACTTTTAGACACTTAACGTGCACAAAAAAAGAAAGAACACATTAAAGGAAAGGGGGAAAAAAATAATTCCTTACTGAAGTTCAAAAAAAGGGGGGAGGGGCACAAGAGCTTAATTGTATTTTCGAGACAATAAGTTTGCTGTAAGCTTACATCTGCAAACCAAATATGGTTTCATTGAGGTTGTGTTCTATGGGCCAATGTCCAACATCTACAGAGAACCTTGTAGGCGAAGGACTGACTCAGTAGTAACAACGTGTTAAGAAATGTCATCTAAAACTCTTCTCGCAGACTGAAAGTAGATTTGCTAAAAGAGGAAACAGGGCCAAAGAGGTGTGAGTGCATGCATGCTACATTTAGATGACATGCAAATGTATAGCATTACAATGTGAGTAAAAGAGCATTGCATTTCATAAACTTCATTTCTAAAATACAGTGGTCCCTCGTTTATCGCGGGAGTTACGTTCTAAACATAGGCGAAATCCACGAAGTAGTCAGCTTTATTTTTTACAATGATTATAAGGTTGCAAAACCGCTCACGACACTTTATACACTTCCTCAATATCTCGCAAACATACAGCACTTCAGTCACACTGCCAGCGATCAAAGATATTGTATATGTAAATTTGGCAAGTTGAACGCATTCTGTACTGTACAAGAGACACCGTACGGAGGAGTTTGGTCTACAGTCCCTTAGCCAATCGGGATGCAGAAAACGTGTTTAAAAAAAAGCATGCAAAATTGCAATAAAAAAATATGCGAAACTGCGAGGCTGCGAAAGGTGAACCGCGCTATAGCGAGGGACTACTGTAATTGACGGATAACATTTATCATATATTCACAAGGTACAGCTCATGTGTTAATACCAAGCATTGATGGGCTTTGATGCAGTTGCAAAATGAGTTTATGTTAAGACAGCCTTGTTCATCTTAAAACAGAAACTACAAGCAGTTAATAACCAGTGCAGGATATAATAAATAATGTCAATGCCAGACACAGCACCCAGAAAAGGAGAACCACAGGGCCACTTACAGTGGCATTTAGTCCAATGACAACTACAGCACACTGCCATTGCTCCACTAAGAGTAGATTATATCCTTTATTGATCAAATATTCAGCCAATAATAAATAATAGTTAACAGGGGCGCCGCTAGGGATTTTGGGCCCCATGAAAGGAATCTTTACAGGGCCCCCCAACACAGTGGTAAAATTTTTGATGCCATTTTACATACAATTATGCATTTTAATGGTAATTTGACTATCATTACCATATTTGTGAAAGATGAACAACATGACAGTTGTACAGTAGGGGAAGAACTGAGCACTCTGAATACAAAGGAATTCATTTTGATTCATTTATTTGCTGCAACACTGATTCTTAAATTGGAAATAAACTCTTCCATGAAAAAATAGCAATTATCAGTGGAGAGAAAACAAAATCTCAGCAAAAACAAAAACACCATCAGAATACAAAATGGCCATATATGATTTCTCATCATTTAAGTAGAACTTAATATATGAAAGAATGGCAAATATATATAACATTGCAGTCAAACTTCCTTCTGCAACCTTTCAATCACTGGTCCTTGCTCAATTCTTCTCACCAAAAGCCCAATGCTGAGCCTTCTCACTCTCAATTGACAGCATGGCAAGACTGCAAAGTCTGAGACATTGTGGACCTCAAATAGTTTTTTTTTTATCATTTTTAGTTTACTGAACGCTCTCTGACTGTGGCACTGTGTGACAAACCGCCATTGTGCTGCCTGTAGCTGATCCAGTCGGACTAAACCATGTTATACCATGCGTGCTTGTCAGCCTGGCTCACTCTGTAAAAATGACACCCAAACACCAGTCAGCACCATGTCTGTTTTGCCAGACATGTTAATGACATGTTAATTTTTGTTGCTACTTCCTGTTTCACTTTCAGCAATGGCAAGAAGTGAAAAATTTCACAGAAATCTTGCTGCAGGGTCTGGGCTGATGAGGTAGCAAAAGCTTAAAATTGACCCAGAACCAAAAACCACCTATTAGACTGAAGGATTTGTGTGAGGATGCACCCGTGTTATTGTGTTGTGGTACCTGTTGTTATCCACTTTGGTTTCCTGTTTTATTTTGTAATCCTTTATACTTCTTTATACTTACCTTTCTTGCCTTGTGTCATTTGTCAACATTAGTATGTTTTCCAGTTTCCCTTTTTTTATCCTTAATTTTGTGTACCAGGGTTTTTGATTACAGTTTGGATTGGATTTCCTGCTTTCTTGGTCTTGTGTTTTTAGATTTAACCTGCTGATCTACACACTGCCTTTTGTTCCCTATTTATTAAGTCATCATGAAATACTTTGAGTTGCTCATCCTGCCTTTCTGGACTGTGTATCTGACACGTGGGTCCAGGCCACACAGCAACACTAAATATTCACAATACATTTCATTGATTTTCATGGTTTTCCTGTCAAAAAGTGTTCTCAGAAATCAAATAAGTAATTATCATTTTGAACTTGCATACCCTGATCAGTCATTGTGATCCCTCAAAGACAAAGTGAATGATGCTTATTAATATGTTATAATGCCACATTTAGTGGGTGGTATATACAGTATTTGGCAGCAAGTGAACATATTGGCCTCAAAGTGAAGGTCAGTAGCTATAAAAAGTGGTCCAAGGAAGGAAGAGTGATGAACTGGTGACAGGGTCATGGACAGCCAAGGCTTATTGATGCACTGGATGGGAAGCAAAAGCTGGCACATGTGACGAATTCCCAAAAAGTTCACGACAGAAACAGAAAACAACCGTTTTGCTCTTTCAGACGTTTGCCAGAATAAATGTTTGTGTAGAAGCAAAATAAGTGAAATCAGCCATAATATTATTACTGGTGAAATGATTTTACTCATTATCTTGTTATTATGGCACCTCTCAGTGGGTGGGATATCGTTGGTGTAAGGGGAAGGATTTGAGTGACCTTGACGAGGGCCAATAAAATACAAAAGTGGTTTAAGGAAGGAAACTCTGTTGAGTTCATTCACTGAGTTATTCAGTTTTGTGGTTTCTGTGGTTATTCAAGAACAATCTGATAAGCAATAAAAAACAATCACAAAAACAACAGTAATAGTAATCAATAATAATATGCAGCCAACTTCTGACAATTATAGCGCTATCTATATTCTATTGCATTTCAGAGCTATTAGAAAAAGAAAATCTGATATTCTGTTACAAGAAATGCTTATATTTCATGGGGACAACCCTTTTACGATTTGTCTCTCATGCTGGAGTACAAACATTCCTCCTGTAGCTCCCTCTTGTCCTTCCATCTTTTAGATTTTCTTGAAGCGAAATCCAGCGCAACGTAGTTTAATTCAACTTCTTCACCATTCTGCAAAATATCAGAAATTTTAGTTACAAACAATTTTAAACTATTTTACAGTATACTATGGAATCCTGATTTTGATTGTAACCAAATTATTGAAGTGTGGTAAAAACCACACAGAACATAACAACCATGAACTACAAACTCCTCTCCTTGTAAGCAAGTCTCAAGCCAAGGTCTTTTAGATAGATAGATAGATAGATAGACAACTTTATTGATCCTTTTGGGAGGTTCCCGCAGGGAAATTGACATCTCCATCGCATACAGCACTGTCAGACATACATGTACACGAACTCTAGTCCCAAAAACCAAGACACCCAGAAAAGAATAATAATAGTAATAGAATAAGATAAAATAAATATTGTGACTGTACTGTACATACATGATTATTGCACAAAGGAAGAATACCAGATGCATAGTGTTATTTTCCATTGTAACCAATGATGGAGCTAAGAATAAGACACATTAATCTGATCTCAAGGGGAAACAAAGCTCAGTTGTAATTTAAATGAATTAGAAAAGATTGCAAAATTTCAATCACTCCTTCATATGGCAAAGAGAGTACAGAGTTGGGTGAGGTTTGTGAATGCATCAAGAAAATGTTGGACTTTCACTATCCACTGTTCTACATGAGTCAGAATATGTCATTTTTCCACCCCTTACCGCATCCATAAGGGTTTTTGTTGGTCTGTAACAATATTGTCTGATTTTAACCAGCCAACAATTGTGTGTTGGATAACAGATATAGCCAATAGATATATATCCAAGGCAAGACTGATTGTGAATGCTACATTCACATTCATGGTTTGAGTGTAATGTAGAAAAACAGTATTTCTTATTAAAGGAATTTTTGGCATCTTGCATCATCTTCTAGGCAGAGAGCATGTTCCATAACTGGAGAAACATTTGAATCTGTGCTCGCTGCAGACATGTGAACGCTGAATGTAAATCTGGCATTTTTCCCCTCAAGTTCATTAAAATTGGTAACAATGGATGAGTTGCAGACATTTTCCTACTGCAACAATCTTGTACCTGCACACAACTTAAATATGTTTGGTCAAAACTGCTGAGTACACAGGAAAACCAGAAGGCTTCCAGTATGAAGAAATCTTATCTACAGATTTTGCAAATTCATACATTATGCAGACATCATTTATGGACAAACATAGGGTCGCTGACACCCATTTTCACCAAGCATGGTGTCGCAACAGGAAACCACATCCTGTATAGACCGAGGTGAACACAGCTCCCAAATCACCAGCTTTACTGTAATTGCGACAACAAAGAACCTTTAACCTCAACATTTTAACCTGACCTACAATCATTTTTTTGACCCAACCACGAATTTTTTGTGCCTAAACAAAATCGGTCGTTGGCCTCAGCCATGTAAGAACAGAAAACACTCATTTGTATTGTTCAGGAAGGAATTAACCTACAACATTTTTTGTAGTTTGATTTTAAGAATATTACGGCTGAATGTCTTGCGTGATTGGCTGTAGTTCTACATCCCTTGCAGGTCAGACGTCATGTATTTAGTCTCTCCTGTCCATATCTCACTAGAACCTCATCGTTTTATTTAGGGGATTTTCCTTTTCTCATTCAAACCACCCACTTTGTCGATCAAAAAGTCAACATTAATTTATACACCGAAGAATTTCTATCTTTTAAGTGTAGTTATGCATTTGATGATATTTAACTTATAAATAATTTATATTTACCACATCACTTGTCTGACCCTCATCCTGTTCAGCATGATTGGAAGCTGTTACGTCTCCTGTTCAAAAGAAGGAAAAAAGAAAACAATATTTATAATATTTAATAAAAAATTAAAAAAAATTGAGGACAGTTTCAGAAATGTTCAAACCAGTCCATCTGGCACAGAATCTTTGCCGCAGTTGAAGTCACTCAGAATTTGTCCAGTTCTGATATTTGATATGAGTGCATATATGTGTTGTTCATGTGTTAAACCCACCTTTGCAATGTCCACAAACTGGCTTTTTCTTCCTTTTGAGAATCAGAGCAATATTCACAAGCACACTGCAGCCCACCAGCGCCCCAAGCACAATGATCAGCAGGCATTGTTGTTCTGGAAAGAGAAAACATCCCACAGAGACGGTGACATTTCTTTAGTTTTTAACCAATTAACATCAGTGATTTACATCTACAGAGCTGACTGTGAGAGCCGTTCAGATACAACACATGGACTTAAACTCCAACTGACAAACAGGATTTTTTTAGCTGCACTAGTGGCACGTATCTCAACAATGAATGGATTATCATAAGCTTGAGAACAAACTTTAATGGCACCCTGATCAGCAAGTTAGTATGACACATCGCCGTGCTGAGTACAGCAGATATTTTTTAATGCTAGAAGCGCTTTCTGTTTGGACTGTACTGTGTGGTCAGTGATCATTGCTCTACTGCTGCGACAACATTATAGTAGAAATAATCATATAAACTGTGCCAGAGGACATTGAAGCAGCAGAGAGATAGGGCCTTCAATTTAAGAAACAGAACAGTGACAGAACAAAGAGAGGAAGGGTGGCAGAAGAGGCCAGACTTCACCGATGAAAGATCAAGTCTGCCATCATGTATCCTGTAAACCTAACTGGTTTCTAAAGCTTAAGAATAACATAAATCAATTTTATGAATTTAAATAATAATAAATAAATATCAGTATACATAATTTAAAAAAAAGACTTTAAAATACATACCTGTCTTCACTTTAGTTCCCTCACCAAGCAGGATCTCTCCACAGGTGACCACGACACAGTAGTACGTCCCTGCATCTGAGGAGTCTCTGATAGTTTTGGACAGTTGGTAGACACATTTTCTTTGCCCTTGGTCATGACTGCTGTTACCGTGAGTGTAAATGAAGCCTGGATGTGATTCTGATCCAGTTCTGAACCAGTACACACTGCGGTCGTCAGGACACTGATGTATCTTTTCTTTGCTTTTGCCGACAAGGGAACACTGCAGAGTCACCAACTCTCCAGGCTGGACCGACTCTACATCTGGACTTTGTTCCACGTAGAGAGACTTCTGCTGATTTTTTGGATCTGTGTGATTTGCCAAAACAAAAGATCCACAACCTTTATAAATATAATGGCACATATATAGCAAACACAAATGAATATATTTTGAGAACATATGTAACATCAACTCAGCTAAATAAATTCAACCCCAATAATCCCGACACGTGCTACAAATGTGGTAGAAAGGACACATGTTATCACTGCCTATGGGACTGCCCACAAAAGCAGGCTTTTTGGAGAAAAGTGATGGACATGATTTTACATGTCAGAGGTATAAAACTATTAATAGATGCCAAACTGTGTATCTTTGGCATTTTTCCTGTAAATCATAATCTCAACAAGGCAAATGAAACTTACTTTCTGCATCTTACAAGCTAAATATACCATAGCCAAATCTTGGAAATCCACTTGGAAAACTCACTTTTATGTTAAAGGGTAAATATCTTGTTTTCAACTATGTGTGGAGATCTTTTATATCCTTAGAGGGAAAGCATGGACACATGCTTTCCGTGTATGTCAACCATTAACAAATGAGTATTGCTATATATTTAGTATACGTCTGTTTGTCTTTGCTTAATTTTATTTAAAGTGCTTTTCTCTTCTGTATAACTTCGGGATAAGTTAATTTTTCGACCACCGATGACTCTTAAGGATGACTTATATTTTGGACTGTGCCAAATATTGCATGCTACAGCCGTCATGTTTATGTTTATTTTTTTGAAGAAGACCCTTACTGTGACAGTTCTGTTTTTCACCTGTATTAGTGTGATTATTTTCTCTCGAAATTAATAAACAAAACAAAAAAAATACTTTACCATTCACAGTTAATAGAGTGCTATTGATAAATCTCATGGCGTATGGTGATCCTGCTTGACAGATGTATGTTCCTTCATCTTCTCCGCTGACATTTGTTATGGTAAGGGTATATACCCTATCACTCACTTTTGTGACTTTGAATCTCGAGTTGTTAAAAGGTTCCTTCATTTTTATTGCGCCAAAACTTCCTTCAGCAATGGTTTCAGCCACATATGCAAAACTCAGCTTATGCCAGACAAGCAAGCCAGGTTCCTTCCCAGTTGTGCATGTCAGAGTCAAATTATCTCCAAGTTCAGCCACAGTCAAAGAGATCTGATCAGAAACCTCTTTGGTTTTCATCAGAGCTAAAGAAAACAGACAAACATTAACAGTGTTACAACATGACAGGCCCTAACACTTCACAAAAATATTTACTGAATAAAAAATTCACATTTGGTTAATAGTAGTTCTAATCAAAGAACAAGAAGCAAACTCACTCAATGTACTGAGGAGAATCAAGGTTGTCAGTCCTCCGATCATCGTGGTCTATCACCCTTCTCTTGCACAACTGATGTCTCCCCACTCAAATGGTAGATCTAGTCACAAGCTGATGGAAGTTTTTAAAGTGACAATCAAAGTGATTGGTTGGAACATAGAACTTCCTGTGAGCATTCGCAAGCCAGTGACCCATTTTTAGAGAATCTGAGCTACATTTAGTTTTTCTTTGACTGAAAATGACTTAACATTAAAAATGATTTTTAAAATGTATGTTTTAGATTCTTGAATGGTAAGGCAAAATGCTGTAGCTCTAACGCAGTTCATTGTGCAAAAAACAAACACAGCAAAATACATGTTATACAACAAGGACAGGTTCAGTCAAACTGATAATGGAGTTTGTTGTACCTGATAGAAATATATTCAGACATTTAGAGTACTCAGAAAAAGCCCGATTTAAGTAGTAGATTTCAGTGACTAGTACTTTTACCCAGCTGCATTTCTAATACTGATACAGTTTCATCCTCTTTGGGTTTATGTATGAAACATTCAATGAGTTTAGAAGCTTAAATATAAGAGGTTACAATTAGGCCCTTCTCTTCACAGTACATTATTAAATGTGATCTAAAATCTAAATACATTGTTCACCCCTGTTAGAAGTTAGAAGTCGTCTGGTGTGATTTTACCACTGATAAGATAATGATGGTGATCTTTTTGCTTGCGGAAACTTAAGCAGGGCAGACAGTTAAACTTCCGTCACTTTTTTTTTGCTGTGCAGAGAGATTAAACACCTGCGTCATCATTGACAAAGGTTTAACATATTTTTGTCTCATGCGACACAAATGGCAAGCAGTTACAGTAATGAAGAAGCCACGATATGCAAATCTCTAAAAGGTGAGAGAAAAAAAACAGAGTAGTACATTGATTCTCATGGTGGAGACTGGCTGCTGTAACCACATGCTATGTGCAATGCAACGCAATGCAAATCAAACATAGGCACCAAATATAGTACAAATTTAAAAGTTAAAATAACAAGTAATAAACAATAATCATACCACATCAGTGAAAGTGTAGCCAAATAATGTTTCTTGGTTGATTTGTATCTCTGGAGGTTGGTCTGGAGCTGGGTGGAGCTGGAGCCACCTGCAAACACACCTGCAAGCAAAGGAGCCTCATCAGCTATCTACTCTCGTCAGTATAATCCTGGATCTGTCCTCCACTCGTCGCCAGATCGTCTGCTTACCTTAGTGGTACGGAGCCTTGGTTTTCTACTCTAGTTTTCCTTCCAGCATTGTATACTCATTCCTTGTCCTTTTGTCTTCAGCTCCCGGACCCATCCACTCACCAGTACTTTTGTCATCGCCTTTGGCCTCACCAGCTCCACCTGTCCGCTAGCCATCTTCCCTGCATATCTTCCCCAGTTCTCCCCGGAAAGACCTCACAACCTGCTTCTGACCAACCTGCTTCTTGCTTTCACAATAAATCGGTTAAATCCCTACTATTACTGGTCTTAAGTTTGTGTTTGAGACTTGTGTCCAAATTATTTTGGCAGACGTAACACTGACTTAATCACATTATTTTCTTATAATGCTAGATGCATCATTTTATGGAGAGGGATGGCTATGTTCATGTTGATTAAAATCAAGCCCTGTGATGGACTGGAGATCTGTCAAGCTTGTACCCGACCTCTCGTCCGATGACAGCTGGGATAGGCTCCAGCGCCCCCTGCGACCCTTCATGGGACAAGCGGCTACAGAAGATGAATGAATGAATTAATGAATAGTTAAAATCATTGTGTGCATTTTTTTGCATTCTCTTCTGATTGGCCTATTATAATAATTAGTGGAGTACTAGAGTGCAGTTTAAACCTAGCCATTGTAAACCTGTAGGTATTTTTGTCCAGAATAAATCTTTTCAACAACTAGCTTCGAAATTTTGTCTTCAGAGGATTAATCCATAGTACTGACAATTAATCAATACTATATACTATGACTATAGTCCCTCAAAATGAACCTTTAGCAGTAAGCAACTTGAATAATACCTGAACACTACTTAACTAAAATAAGTTAGCACTGTCAATGTAGCATGTTAGCAGACTGACATGTGCTTTTAGCTACACCCCCAGTCAAAAGATTGGACACACCCTCTCGTGTAATGGTTTTTCTTTATTTACATGACTATTTACGTTGAAAACGCTCTCGACCCCATGGTGGTCATGCGGGCAGGAGCGATGGTGAGGTTTAGAGGAAAGGTAGACCTGGGTGTCATCCGCATAGCAATGAAAGTGAATGTTGTATTTATGGGAGGAGGAGGTAAATGATAAAGAGGACTGGACTGAGGACAGAACCTTGTGGTAGGAGGGAGGAGGTAAGAGATAGCTGGGATGCAAAAGTTTTTAATTGAATGAACTGAAATCGGCCAGTGAGATATTAGTGGAAACAATCCAGAGGTGTGCCAGATAGTCCAGTGGATGCCAGTCTATGGAGAAGGATGGAGTGGGACATAGTATCGAAAGCTGTAGTCGGGTCAAGGAGGATGAGAATAGATAGGAATCCAGTGCTGCCAGGAGGAGGTTGTTGTAATCATGAAAATAAAGAAAAAACATTAAATTAGAGGCCCTGCGATGGACTGGCGACCTGTCCAGGGTGTACCCCTGCCTCTCGCCTGATGACTGGGGTAGGCTCCAGTAGACCCCCGTGACCCCTAACAGGACTAAACGGGTATAGAAAATGACTGACTGACATTAAATTAGAGGTTGTGTCCAATCTTTTGACTGACACACACACAAGGAACATGTTCCTTTCATTGCTGCTCATACTGCTTCCCAACTGAAGTAACTCAGAACAGCAATGACGCCGATTTGTCAAGAGGGAGATTGCAATCTGGATTCCTCCAGTTTAACAGAGTAGCAGCTCTGTGATTTTTGAAAATGATTGTAAGCAGTGATCGTCTAGACCCCAGTTGTGTCCAAGTAATCCACATGTCAGACAGGCTGGTCAGGCTGGGTTGGATTTACAGTGATTAGAATGTGGGTGGCTAAAATGATACCCTACTACGTCTATGGAGAATGTTACATAGTCACCAACTATTGTAATACTACTCACGGAATAATGACCTACACTGAATAGGAGTTTCTGTTACAGTGGGTACGTTTTTTTATTTTTTTATTTCTGGTCTTTTATCTTTATTATTTCAACATGAGCCAACATGACAGTAAGTTTGAACTTGGGTGTTCTCTTACAACATAATATCTCAGTGGGACTTTTGTGAAAGTCATCACTATACAGACATTTCCGTTGCCGGGTCTGCTCAAAAGCTGCATCACGTACTATCTTGGCCAGAGAAGAGAAAGGTTTTTGTAAAGGATTCCTTTTGAAAGAATAGAAACTGAGTCATAGCCTCGTGATGCCATTCTACCTAAAAGCACATCATGTAGCAAACTGTATTCTTTGATGGTAAAAGCTCCTTGTAAGCAAATCCGTTGGTGGGCATTACCACTTCAGAGCAGATATGTCAACTTCTCATCTCAGCACTACTGAGAAGTGAATTATCAGCAGTGGTGGAGTCTGGTTATACGATAAGTCAGCCACAGCTAAGGGAGGCTGTCTGGGGTTGTTTGTGTGGGGGTGAAAGGTGCCAGAAGCTATTTTCAAAATTATTTCCATTAACCCATAGTTAACTAAGCTGTAATCACAATAGATCTTTTAAATAACAATTCTATTTCCAGTTGGAAGACAGAGATTAAATGACGTTGGCTATATCAAAATCAGTGCGGCAGTTTGCATTATTGGTGCATTAGACAAGCCTGAAAATGAAGTACCGGTTCACATGCACTTTTGTTAGAACCAACAAGGTATTTTACTTTCAAAGCTCTGTGGTGTTTGTACGTGCCTGTGAAAACAAATTGCGAAACCACAAGTGTCAACTGAGCTGCGAGATGTTCGCTGTGGCTGGCCATTTCTGATGCTTCTGACAGACCGCCGAGCATGTTTACTCAGAATGTGCATGACTTTGGCAACAACAGGATATGTTGCTAGTTCACAAGAAGCCTCAGTGAGCTAAATTTAATCAGTGACTGTTAAACTGTTGTGGCTTACTGAATTTGGACTTGCTTAAAACAAATGAATGTACAAAAATCTGATTTTATGATTTTAACCATACCACCACAATTATATGATATGTTGCATTTAATCTTTGTGTGATCAGAGTTGTGAACGACTCGTCAAATTTCTGCACCAGGTTAGTTGAGGGAGGGGACAAGACCAACACTACTGCCTGCCAGGGTGAATGTTGGTTGGGTCCCCTGAGGTGGGTGTGGGGTATTAAAAACCAGTCTTTAAACCAATCAACCACACATTTGGTTAAACCTAAGAATATTTGACTTTTATAGACACAGTCTTAAAGTTAAGTCAGTCATATTTGTACAGTCCAGTGTCACAATTTTGCCTCAAGAGTCTGCACAGTCTGTACCACATCCTCTAACCTCAATTCTGACAAACAAGAAGCTCCACTTAAGACCCTTTTAGCTCAACATGAACACGTACAAAAGTAACCACAATGTGAAGACTAGATTCGAAAAAGCTGAGAGAGAACAGGCACCCAAATTAGTACTGGAAAAATACATGACTGCATAAGCTCAAAATGCGTATACAGCTGTTTAAAGGAGCAGTAAGTAAGCACAGCAGCTGTTCATTACTATAATGATTAGTTCATAAAAAATATTTCTCATTATATTATATTTTGTTGGATTTATTTCAAGCTTTGCAAGTTGTGTCAATCTAAAGGTCAGAAAAGCAGGTGTACAAGGGGCAGATCAGCAATTTCAGCACCGCACACTTTTTTAGAATATGTAGGTGGGACCAGAGTCTATGCAGCACTGGCAGAGAGAGTGTTCATAGAGAAGACCATCGCTGATTACTGCAGTGGAAATGCTTAAAGCAGTCATATTGTCAGGCATTTGTGTGTGCATGTGTCCTCTTCTGCTAACAGCTATTTTAAAACAAAGGGCAGTGTAGTGCAGTGGAAGAGGTTTTAAAGGCGTTAGTCCCTTTGCCCGGAAAGTAACACTAAAAAGTGAGACAGTGAAAAACTCCCTCTGTGGATTTACACCTCAGACCACACAGCCACACTGCTGCTCAATTTTCCATCCGTCATTGTGTGTTTCTCACTGTGTCTGCACCATGTGCATGTGAAACACTGACCACAGAATTTACTCGCATATAAATAAACTCAACGCAAACCATCATATAGACTCAGCTGATTGATTTAAAACAAACGCCTTATGGGATTATATTCTATCGGTTCATTGTGTTTCTTTACGAAGAGACAGGAAGTTGAACAGAGAGTAGACGGCATGCAGCAAACTCAGACCAACCCATTTTTAGTATGCGTCATAAGTTGTTGCCCGCCATTTCCTCTGAACTCTTTGCTTTTCAGTCTAAAATAGCTTATCATTTAATTTCATTCATATCAGTAACATGGCTGTGGTTATTAGTGTGAGCTGTGTCAGGGATTTAGCTATTTAGCGAGTTAACATTCCAGAGCTGAAAGCTAGTAGAGCATTTAAAACACAACTATATTACCACAACCACTACTAATACTACAGCTATTATAAAATATATATTTCTATCGTAAATATCACTTCTAAAATAGAATAATAATAATAATTGTGATTCCTGTAATAGTTTTAGCCCTTATCATCTAGTATCACTGAGTACAGTGGTACCAACATGTTACAGCAGGGATGACAAATACTCTGGCGCCACCCAGTGGTGACTTGTTCATTACCTTGTGTAAACACTGTGTGATGTGTTGACTCTTACTGCAGCCTTCATGTTTTCTGTGAGTGTGTGGCAGTGTTAATTACTGCATCTTACAAAGTCAGTCCATCTTAAACCTAGTTAAGTTTTATAGGCACCAGGCCATGTCTCCTGAGTTCTCAAGTATGTGGGAATTTTAAACGCTTATTACCAAAAAGTATTCACTTTTATATATGCATATATATGTGTGTGTGTGTGTGTGTGTGTGTGTGTTTCTCACTGTATGTGTGTATATATATATATATCCGTTCTAGTGTATAGTCTCAGGGTGCTGGATTTGGGGTGAAGAACTGCTAAGTGAATGTCTCAAGCAACTGAAATCCGATAAGAGTGCAGAGGAAGAGGAGCAGACCACCTGGAGGGACAAGCCCCTACACGGCATGTACCACCACCAAATTGAAGAAGTGGCTGATATTGAGAAGACCTACCAATGACTAGAAAAGGCTGGACTCAGAGACAGCACAGAGGCACTGATCATGGCAGCACAAGAACAGGCCCTAGCTACAAGAGCCATAGAGGCCAAGATCTACAAGAGTAGATCACATCCAAGGTGCAGACTATGCAAAGATGCCCCTGAGACAGTCCAGCACATAATAGCAGGGTGTAAGATGCTACATGGAGAGACACAACCAAGTGGCTGGAATAGTGTACAGGAACATCTGTACCCAGTATGGAATAGAAGTACCCAAGTCCCAATGGGCCACAGCACAGAAGGTGGCTGAGAACAACAGGGCCAAGGTGCTGTGGGACTTCAGCTTCCAGACTGACAAACAGGTCCTGGCCAATCAACCGGACATAGTGGTGGTAGTCAAGGAGCAGAAGAAGGCGGTGGTGATAGATGTGGCGATACCAGCAGATGCCAACATCAGAAAGAAGATACATGAAAAGGTTGAAAAGTACCAAGGGTTGAAGGAACAGCTAGAGCAGATGTGGAAGGTCAAGGCGAGCGTGAT
This sequence comes from Planiliza haematocheilus, assembly GCA_005024645.1. Taxonomy (NCBI): domain Eukaryota; kingdom Metazoa; phylum Chordata; class Actinopteri; order Mugiliformes; family Mugilidae; genus Planiliza; species Planiliza haematocheilus. The sequence continues at coordinate 7,675,659 of SRSE01001332.1, read as the reverse complement.
CCCCGTGGTAGTAGGAGCACTCGGGGCAGTGACGCCCAAACTGGGGGAGTGGCTCCAACAGATCCCAGGAACAACATCAGAAGCCTCAGTCCAGAAGAGCGCAGTCCTAGGAACAGCTAAGATACTGCGCAGAACCCTCAAACTCCCAGGCCTCTGGTAGAGGACCCGAGCTTGAGGATGATACAGATATCACCCGAGGAGGGTGAGAGCGACGTTTTTTTTTGTTTTTTTATATATATATACAGATGCAAAATTACCAATATATATATATTTTTAGATGTATAGATTGCAACATTTTGGAAATATCTGTTCAAGTTACATAATAATTGTACCCTAAACAGAAATAATTTTGAGAGGAGTTAAGAGGAGAACAGTACTTGTCTGACTACATTGTGTCAAGTGTGAAGTTTGGTGGAGGGGGGGATTATGGTGTGGGGTTGTTTTTCAGGAGTTGGACTTGGCCCCTTAATTTTGCAGTGAAAGGAACTCTGAATGCTTTAGCATACCAAGAGATTTTGGACAATTCCATGCTCCTATCTTTGTGGGAACAGTTTGGAGGTGACCCCTTCTTGTTCCAACATGACTGCGCACCAGTGGACAAAGCAAGGTCCATAAAGACACAGATGAGAGAGTTTAGTGTAGAAGAACTTGACTGGACTCCACAGAATACTGACCTCAACACAACACCTTTGGGGTAAATTGGATAGAAAGACTGCGAGCCAGGCCTTCTTAGTCCAACATCAGTGTCTGACCTCACAAACGTGTTTCTGGAAGAATGGTCAAAAATTCCCATAAACACACTCCTTAACATATGTACTACACCTCCCTAGGTGTGAGTGTCCTTGTGGTGTGTGTACATAAGCCTGGAGAGTTGCTTTGTCTAGCCTCCCAGGCTGTTCCAGCAGCGGATTTATTTGTGTAATGGCCGGCTCTGAGACCATAACAAATAAGGGAAACACACGGGGAATAGCATCAAAAGAGTGGGGCGTAAGTATAGAAAGTCAGCTTCTTTCCATATTATGTCTTGCAGATATCTTTCAGACCATGGCATATATACATCTGATTGTCACTGCTCTGTTTAATCTTTAGGATGCACAGAGAATCTGACCTTTGCAACACTAACAGTTGATGTTGGAGATGATGTGACTCTGATCTGTCCCCGCCAGACATCTATGTATCAAGAAACCTTACACTGGATCAGGATTGTTTCTGGAAAACGGCCTGAATTCTTGGGAGGAACATACAACTTTGATCATGATGATGTTTATAAGACTCCTCACATTACAGCAAAACAAGAGAATGGAACCTTTATTCTGCATATTAGACAAACTAAGCTCAGTGATACTGGATTTTATTACTGTTTAAAAATCAAACAGGTCAAAATGACATTTCTGAATGGAACGTTTCTGAGAATTAAAGGTAAACAAAAGTCAGTTTGTGTTCTCATGTATATAATTCACAATTTAACTGATGTTATTTTCAATACCGTCAGTAAAACATTGTGTTCATCAGCTGCAAAGTAGCACATTAAGGACCATGGACAGCTCCAGGCAGTTAAGAAGAACATCAGTGTGTCAACAGTGTGCTATGTGTGCCAAACTCTGCAAAAAGGAGGAAGTGGGTTCTTCCACTAAGCCAGATTCTCCAAATGTCCTCATATGAAAGAGTCACAGGGAGATGACCACACAACATTAAGACATCATGCCCAGCAACTGCATCACAGTAAGTAGTTCACCCTGCCACACACCACAGAACAGCAGAGTTTAATGCTCCACCCTGGGTGGGGACAGCTTTGCTCTCATAGCAGTGGAGATGTCCACTTGTACACTCAAACTGATAATCTGCCAAGAGTCCATGATGACTGATCATGAGCTAAAACAGCTTCTTGTTCCACTACTTATGTAATGGATCTAATTCCATTTATACATGTTTTGATGAAGGACTTGAGATGGAAATCTAAATAGCCCTACTAGGAATGCTTAGCACCTTGTCTATTGTTTCCTAATGCATATCACTTTCAGAACTATTGACATTGGGATTTGTCATGGCATGAAAAGAAGCCAGAGTCTGAAGTATGTTCTCCTGATCTCTCTGAATGTCTGTCATAAGAACAACAAGCTAAACCACATTCACCAGCTACACAGACAAGAGCTGTGGTGACCTGTTTCTCTGCCCTTTGACTGAAGCTGTTTCAACATAGTTCTGTATACTTGCATTCTTAAAACAGATAAAACTGTGGTGCATGACCACCTTCCTGAGCTTAAAGCAGAGACTGAGACAGGAAGTACAGGCCCTTTGTATTCACACCACTGTTTGAAAGGCCAACCACAGCAATGTTTCCATCAACCAGTTGTATTTATGCGTGTCTTTTTATGATTTTATGAGAAGAAACTATTTTTTGTCAGTGTTTCGGTTTAAATAAATTTCTATCATTGCTCATACTCTTCTGTGTGTTTAAGGGACACTGCAGACCTATATCTCGTTGCTCATGATCAGTAATGATCAAATAAATTGAACCTATCGAAAATCACAAACAAAGATGTTCCAGTCTGACAAATACTGATGCCATTTTAATCGTTTGAGTTGTTTTTTCTTAGTTTAACCAGAAGGTTAGCGGCTCAGTCCCTGGTACATGAATTAAATGAATGAAGTCCCAGACTCTGTATGCTGTGCTCTTCCTGCTGATGTGATTGATGTTCAGAGTGGGTGGGTCATCACTGATGACGTGGAGCTTCTGGATTGGTTGATTCACACAACACTAAAATGACTCCTGTCTTTTAGGACATTGAGACGCTATGCGCTTCACTACAAATTCCACCGAAACAAGCCATATTGTTTATTTAAGTGCATCGAAACTGGTTGCAAACATACATTCAACAGATATGGAGCGTTTAAGGCTAATTTTTACCGCAAGCATAATATATCGACAAACCGTAATGTTACAGGACTGCTATTGACAGTAATGTTAATGTTAGTGCTTTCAAATGTGTGATGGCTTTGTGTGAACATCAGTGTCAAGACAGGAAAGCTGTGATAGCTCATTTAAAGGATCATATTGGGAAGGGCAAGCTGTAAGTTGTCCGATGACAGGATGTACCAATGTTTTCAAAGTAAAATCTACATTTACTGCACAGAGATTTTGCAGACAGCTGTATCAGTGCGCCATACAGAAATTCAGCTTCCCTGTTGTCATCTGCACCAACTGATTCAGTTGACTTTGGCTCTCAAGTGTATGAGGCAGGTGCGGAGACAAGCGTGAATGAAAGTGATATAAATATGGATATGTCACACGATTTTTATGAACCTTTTTCTACAAAACATCTCTTTATTCTATTTGAATTTCCAGGGGCAGTTTCTACTGCCTTATTCGATTATTCAAATGATTATAGAGGAATTGCAGAACATACATGGGTTGAGTCAGACATACAGTTTGAGTAAACTGACATCACTGCTAAAAAATGACACATCATTACCAGATGAGGAAATCAACAAGTCTGTGAGTCCGTTAGACAATCAGATCTGTTCTCTGCATGTCATACGGGGCCACTGAGGACTGCATATTCAAGAGCTCAAACTTTCAAAAAACAGTTCAAATTGGTGGGGCCTAAGAAAGTGTTTTTAGGAAAAGATGAGAACAGGACAGATACTGTAGGTTTGCCTATTATGTGCCTGTGAGAGAGACTTTAAAGCATTTGTTAAAGTCTGATCTGTGGTACACAGCACGGGAACACTCAGCTGATTTTGTGAGGGTTTGTCCAACCGGTGGTTGGACCCCAAAGCAGGAGAAGAAACCGCGTGTGAAAGTCATACAGGTACAGTTTATTAACTACTTGGAGATTTCCAAGCTGAAACAAAAATACAAAAAGGCAAACAAAAGGCTCTCTCAGAAGAAGATCGACGAGGTAGCACTGACTACGACATGTGGAATCATCTGGCACTGGAGGGAAGCCACAGCCAGCCTTTTAAGGAGGGTTGATTAGTAGAGTGATTGCAGCTGTGTCGTGAGCTCCTGCCAGGATCCTGCCCAGGTGAGCCTAATGAGGGGGAGAGAAGGAAAACAACAAAACACTGACACTGGAAACCCAGGACCATAACAGTTCTTAGTGACATTAATGATGGACAGATATTCAAATCAAATGATTTCCATCATGTCTTAAGCTATAACTATACCAGGACAACTTTGAAGTTGTTAACCCTTAAGGCTCTGCAAGGATGAGACACAAGGTATTAGCAGTCAGTTGCTAACTTGCCTCTTCATGTAGGGTCAGATACAGACAACATGGTTCTTGTGTTATTATGCAGAGAGAAAGATTTCGGAATTTGGGCATGCAAAGATTTTCTCTGAATTAATGACAGACTTAATTCAGAGAGAAGAATGGGATAGTAGTATCAGATGAAACAGTAATCAAAGGGACCTTGTATTGCATTGTGGGAGATAATTTGGGCTCACATTGTATTGGAGGCTTTATTTGTCGCTCAGAATACTTTTGTATGTACTGCCTAATAACACGATCTCAATTTCTGGGTGGTGATTCAAATCTGTGTGGACCTGCACGTACACCTGAGAACTATGCTTCTGCTGTTGATCACCTCCAAACTCAAGGTACTCCAGATGTGGAAGGAATACAATTCATGACTGTATTCAATTCTTTGGAGCACTTTAATGTCAGCCAGGGTTACCACCTTGTCTAGGACATGACATCTTTGAGGGCATTTTGTCTTACGATGTTGCACTGTATCTCAAATATTTCATAAAGGAAAAGGCATGGTTCAATTACTCTACTTTGAATCAGCGCATTGAACAATTCAAATACTGTGACTCTGATGCTTCCACAAAGCCGTGTGAGGTCAGCCCTCAACCAGCTAAACTGTCAGGACAGGCTGTACAGAACTGGACTTTTCTAAGGCTGCTACCTCTCATAATTGGCGACAGAGCAAAAGATACCACAGATTATGTCTGGCAGTTGACAATGCAGCTGAAAGACACTGTGGAGATGGTATGTGCACAGAAAATCTCTGTGCCTCAGGTTGTTTATTTTGATGTTATTGTTCAAGAATATTTAGAGTCACGAAAAGCTCTCTTCCCTGAAAGTAACCTGAAACCAAAATACCATCATTTGTGTCGTTACTCAGCTCTCATTCTGAAATTTGGCCCTTTAATCAGGCTATGGACAATGTGCTTCAGTTTGGAGAACTAGAGAACTGCAAGATGTAATTGAAGGTGACGTGGTGGGAACAGACTGTCACTCCATTGTTAAACAGTTACAAACCAGGGTCGAGAATGTAAAGCAGTCCTCAATACCGGTGATGACGTAAGAAAACGTAGAAAGGGGTAAGGTGAAAACACGGACAAGATCCCAACTGAAAAAAGGGCAGCAGTACAAGATACTTATGGCTGCATGAAATAGGATATGAAGTTCCTTCCGGTTCGTGAGACACCAGAAACCCAGCAACAGAAGAAAGATGAAATGAAGGTCCTTAATGAACAGTTCAACTTCAGTCTTGATGAGGAGAAAAGTCTTATGGAGAGCTTTCCTGTTCCAAGAGATTGGAATAGCAGTGCACTTTGAGGAGTTAACTGGAGTACCATTGAAGGAAACTTTCCTTAGTGATGTGGAAAAAGGGAGAGCATCTTCTGAACTTCATGTGTAGCTGTGCAGACAAGAGCAAAAGAATTCTGCACCTTGTCACGAACCTGCAAATTTTGAAAGGACAAAAGGAGGATGGCTGCTCAGAGGATCTTAAGGACATGTTACTCCTTCTCCTCTGCTATTTTGATGAGAAACAAGATAGTCTCTTTCATTATGTGGAAGAAACATGTCTGGCAAAAGATGTACATGTGGAAAGCCTGCCAGTCACACCATGCATAATTGTGAGTGGTAAGCTGATATTGAGTTTGACCAAAAGAACCTAAGGTAAATGTGATATGGACTGCACTGTCATGTTTGTTTATTTGTTTCAGGTTCTACTTTATACTCACTAAACCAACACACCCAGCAAACAAAGACCAAAAAATACAAAACAAAACAAACCAAGAAAGGAAAAAAAAGATGATAGGGCACATATTTATACCTTGAAACATTAAAAAAAAAATAAGCTAAATACGATATGAAATTCATTGTCCACTTTTGGAAGGTAATTGCTTGTGTGCTATTGATTATTTTCTACTTCTGTCTTCTTTGCTACGCTGCCAAGCTGTACATGCTGAGTATTGACCAAACGGTTGTGAATTACCAAATCCCCACCTTTATGTCTGCCATTTGTTTGATGCTCAGAAGCTACTACTGCCTCAACATTCACTATCCTGTGGAACTGAGCTCTTGAATTCCTTCAGAGGTAAGAGGAAAAAGTAGACACACACACACATCTTTAGAACACACCACTGTATTCAGATGAGTGGTTGGTTATATTGTCTTGTGTTCATAAAGGTGTTTCTTCAATATTAACACAAAAGTGGCTGACCACCTGACTTTATCTCTGTGTAGTCATCATGCTCAAACACTGTATCAGTCTAACTCTTGCGTTGTTTCTGTTTTCTGGCTGCAGGGACGACTGTGCCGAGTCCACGGTAAAGAACTGATGGACAACATGTGACTCTTCAAGCAGAACTGGTGACTGGTGAATGCTTGAAGTTCCAGTTTCTTGAACATCATCACCACCCATCCATTCAGCCTCCTGATTAGCTTTGCACGTCAAACACAACGTGTATATTGGATCATTTCTTTCTACAGAGACTACCAGAGCAGTAAACTTTCAACTCAGGTAGTGATGCATTCATTTGTTATTGGGGCCAGCCTACAGTGAGCAGCTGAGTGATTTGTTCATTCACAGCTCATAGCACAGGGCAAAGGGAGAAGTTGAGTGGAAACAAGGAACCAGAGCTGCTGCTTTCACCCACAGCGCTAATACAGCGATGAACTTGATGTATTTATTCAAATGCAGTAAGAATAGCAGTTGCACGATAGAGACATTCTGTCTGGTCTCTTCTTTGCAGTTAGCTAGCAGCAGAAGGGACGAGTTAGTGAACGAGAGATCCAACAAAGTGACTCTCAAGTCAGAATGTAAGAAGTGGTAGTCTGTCTCATATTGAGTAAATACACTCACCGGCCACTTTATTAGGTACACCATGCTAGTAACGGGTTGGACCCCCTTTTGCCTTCAGAACTGCCTCAATTCTTCGTGGCATAGATTCAACAAGGTGCTGGAAGCATTCCTCAGAGTTTGGTCCATATTGACATGATGGCATCACACAATTGGCGCAGATTTGTCGGCTGCACATCCATGATGCGAATCTCCCGTTCCACCACATCCCAAAGATGCTCTATTGGATTGAGATCTGGTGACTGTGGAGGCCATTTGAGTACAGTGAACTCATTGTCATGTTCAAGAAACCAGTCTGAGATGATTCCAGCTTTATGACATGGCGCATTATCCTGCTGAAAGTAGCCATCAGAAGTTGGGTACATTGTGGTCATAAAGGGATGGACATGGTCAGCAACAATACTCAGGTAGGCTGTGGCGTTGCAACGATGCTCAATTGGTACCAACCTAATAAAGTGGCCAGTGAGTGTATGAGCTGTACAGGAATGCAAATGAGACCCTGAGAAAGAGGACAGACCCTCCAAGGCTAGAGCAACTGGCTGGCCTGACATGTACCACCAGGAGGGAAACAATATGATCTGGTGATTGGTGAAAGCTGGGCTCTTAAACTGTGAAGTGATGAGCTGATGAAACACAGGTGTGACAGCCACCAGGCTGTCACACCTGTGTTTCATCAGCTTCTCTGGAGAAGCAGAGTTGACCTAAACTGACTTCACACTCACTCAGGAAATCACACAGCAGGAGGGGTAAAGCCCAGAGGAGCCCAGACCAGAGCCTAATACTATGGTTCCCAACTTTATGTCTGCATGAAGGTCACTTTGAGAGTGAACAGATTCTAATGCTGTATTTTCACTTTTTATACAGGACCAACTCCTTTTACACAAAAGTAGTCACTAAAAGATTTAATATACCTACAGCATTTGAGTCACTTGTTATGCCCCGTCAAGGGGTGTCTAGGACATAACGTGATTAAGGCCCCATCTTACCCAAGTCCCAAGTAGCTAAAAAGACGCAATGGTTCCAATTTAAAGGAAGATTTATTTACAAGAATGAAACCACCTAACAATGAGTGGATGGTAACTTCAGGCTGGACTTAGGCCAAAATAACTAACAAAACATCCCTAGAAATAAATCGGCTAACCTAACAAACACCAACAAATGACAAAACACTTACCCCACTAACTAAATTAACAGGAGAAAAGAAGGTAACAAAACAAGTCCACCCCTGCTACTCAAAAGAAACAACTGACAGAACCTCAAAGCAACAAATGAGAAAATGCCTGCTGCCAGGCCCTGCCCGCTATCTTGGCCTCTTATACATCTGGCTCAGTGCTGCAGCCAATCGGGAGCCAGAACCGGGACATTCCCACCAATCACCTCCAGGGCATGGTACACACCTACAATACATAATAAAAACAGAACAGCAACACAACAACTCATATACATCAGGTAGACAGTCTAACACATTTATGTACATAATGGTCATTACACATAGAAACTAATATTTGACTATAATTAAAACAGGTATGTAACAGTTGGAAAGAAATGGAACCAAAAACAAGGAAATTACAATCTTTAATACCTTTAATGTGCTAGTTTAAAAAAAAAGAAGTATTATTTCTCATGTAAAAGCATATTTATAACCATATACAAACTCATAATCCTGGTAATAATGACCATAAAGATCATGTAATGTACACGTTTTTGTTTTAACAGACTTCTCTTAATAAAGTTAAAAAGAGACACCGCTGCATTTATTTAAGGGGTGAGTGATATAAACAAACCCACAGACAAACACATACAGTACATTCAGCATGTAACTTGAGAATAAACACATTCCGCTGTCTCCACTGCTTTCTTTTTTCTTCCTCTTGTTGGTTTCCCTCCAGAGAAATGTACCACAGCATAGTTCAGCTCAACTTCAGCCTGTGCAGAAAGTAAAGAGCTCGTATATACTGTAATCTTATTGCTGCTGCTGGGGACCATGCTAATGAAACAATAACAAATCATGTGATTTGGTATCACTGCTTACATTTTCACAAACTGGTTGTCTCAAGTTGCCTTGTGAAGAGCTACTTTCTGGGCCTAATGATGAATAAGACACATATGGAACACAAAGCCACATGGAGGTGTGTCTGCTGATAGATCATTTAAGTATATGATTCAATAAACAGAACTTACCTTCGAATTGTCCGCATATTCCCCTTGGAGATCCATCAAAGAAGAAAAAAATATTGATGATCACAGAAATGGCCAAGCAGATCATTGCTATTACCAGTGCAATGAATTCAGAACCAGCTGTTTGATCTACAAGAAAAAAATAAATAAATAAATAAAAAACATCAGTTCTGACAAAGCTGTAAATCACAATGATATAACAGGTTTAAAGTATTACCTCCATTAGTGAACACAAAATCACTTTGTAGTTTGGTTCCATTTCCAAATAATATCTGTCCACATGTGGCCACAGCACAGTAGTAAGTCCCAGCATCAGAGGAGCTGATGTCCTTAGAGAAGCTGTAGACACATCTCTTCTGAGTCTCAGATCTCTTCTCACATTTATTACTCATATCTCCATCAGTGTAGATGATGTCTGGATGAGATTTCTGTGATCCAGTTCTGAACCAGAACACACTGAGATCTCCTGGACACGTCTTGTTGTCAGAGTCAGAGAGGACTGAACACTGGAGAGTCCCTGAGTCTCCTGGACGGACTGGATCTGATACTGTCTGAACAACAGTATAGTTTGATGTCCTCTCAGTGTCACCTATATAAAGAACAATTGGAAGAAATTTTTCTTACATAGAGTCATTTTGTGTAGAAACCCTTTGTGTAAAAACACAATAGATGGTAAAACACACACAAAAATATCTAACTTGATACTGTGCAACCTTTACACTGACAAATGAGAATAATATACCTAGCATGGGCTTTTAATTCAACATGTTATCAAACCTTGTATATTTAAATCTTCCCAAAAAAAATAAATAAAAAAAATAACAAGGTGAATAAGTGATTCTAAAACACTGTTAAACTGATGATATAATTACCTTTTAATGACAAATACATCCCACTCCAGGTACTCCTAAACCATTTGAAGATGGCACAGTGATACATTCCCTCATCCTCTTGAACTGTCCTTAAAATTGTCAAACTGCTAATCGTCTCATTTTGTTTAATGTTCATTCTTGAGGCAGAAAATTCTGGTCCCTTGTGATGGATTTGATTATTCTTCAGTCCTACAATAGATTTCAGAGTCTCTCCAGCTCTCTGCTTGTACCAATGAACTGCTTGATGGTTTAGATCTTTTGCAGGCCACACACATGTGAAGGTCACAGGTTCACCAAGTTGAGTTGTGATCACTGGAACAAGTGTATCTGCATGTGTATAAAGCACATCACATGAACCAACAGAGGACAGAGGACAGGAAAAAAACACAAAAGATGCAGAAATAAGAGCACAAACCATCAGACGTCGAGTTAACGTGAATACTACGTCCTCGATGAAGGAGAAGCAATGTTACCCATAGCAGAGTCATCTTGACACTGTCTTAGTAAAACTGTTTCAGTGACAGACGGAGGAGTGGCGATAGCACTAAATGCATCTGGCTGATTATCACCTTCAGAGTGCATTTCCTGCCACACTAATGAGCTACTCTGAACTGCATTACCACGAATTCAGTCACATGTATTAGACAGTCCGTATTGTGTACAGGTCAGAATTTAACTTTTAGACACTTAACATGCACACAAAAAAAGAAAGAACACATTAAAGGAAAGGGGGGGAAAAAATAATTCCTTACTGAAGTTCAAAAAAAGGGGGGGGGGGGGGGGGGGGGGGGCACAAGAGCTTAATTGTATTTTCGAGACAATAAGTTTGCTGTAAGCTTACATCTGCAAACCAAATATGGTTTCATTGAGGTCGTGTTCTATGGGCCAATGTCCAACATCTACAGAGAACCTTGTAGGCGAAGGACTGACTCAGTAGTAACAACGTGTTAAGAAATGTCATCTAAAACTCTTCTCGCAGACTGAAAGTAGATTCGCTAAAAGAGGAAACAGGGCCAAAGAGGTGTGAGTGCATGCATGCTACATTTAGATGACATTGAAATGTATAGCATTACAATGTGAGTAAAAGAGCATTGTGCAGAAATAATTTCATGAACTTAATTTCTAAAGTAATTGTTACGGCCCGTGGGCCGATTTCTTTAAATTGTGTGTGTATCTGTGTGTGTGTTGCTGCGGTGCTGTTCTCTCTCTCTCTCTCTCTAGGTGGATGCATGCCACTCCCCCAGCTCAGTAGTTTCCAATCCCCTAATCAGTGGCCAGAGTTTAAAAGGAGAAGAGAACAGCACTCTGGTTGTTTGGGACACAGTCTGATTGGAGCACAGTGCGGCATGACTGCAGTGGTGAGAATGTTCCTGTTTTGGCTGATCCTGTCTTTTGATTACCCTTCAGTGGAAAGGTGTGTGTGGTGCTGCTAAACCTATGTGTTTTTGGTTTGTTTGTTGTGTCCTGGTTCCTGTGGAAGGCCAGCGTTTTCAGTTTGTTTAAGCTTGCAGTTCCTTTTGCAGGCCAGCTGCTTTAGATTCACCCTTCTTTTGCCTGTAAAACAGTCTCTTTGTCTTATCTTTCTGTCCCCTCATCCCCTGTAGAACGGGGTCGTAACAGTAATTAACGGATAACATTTATCATATATTCACATACAGCTCATGTGTTAATACCAAGCATTGATGGGCTTTGATGCAGTTGCAAAATGAGTTTAGGTTAAGACAGCCTTGTTCATCTTAAAACAGAAACTACAAGCAGTTAATAACCAGCAGTGCAGGATATAATAAATAATGTCAATGCCAGACACAGCACCCAGAAAAGGAGAACCACAGGGCCACATTTAGTCTAATGACAACTACAGCACACCACCACTGATTCACTAAGAGTAGATTATATCTTTTATTGATCAAATATTCAGCCAATAATAAATATTTAATACTGTGATCACGAAAATAGGCGGACCAGTTGTTCTACTTAGGATTTGTACACAGTGTATTCAAGCTTAAGTGCAGTTTATGCCATAGGGACACAGACGGCGTACTCTGGTGCAAGCCATTTATACTTGTGTGCTCATCAGTCTGGCTCACTCTGTAAAAATGACACCCAAACACCAGTCAGCACCATGTCTGTTTTGCCAGATATGTTAATGACATATTAATTTTTGTTGCTACTTCCAGTTTCACCTTCAACAATGACAAGAAGTGAAACTTCTGCAAAAAATTCACAGAAATCTTGCTGTAGACGAGTCCTTCAAACATTTGTATCTTCAAATCTCATTGACCTTTCCTCGATGTGTTCCATTGTTACTGATACAAAACAGTCAATCTGAAAATTGCAGAGATGGAGAAGCAGCTGGAAATACTACAGTGGAAATACACAACAACCAAGTGGACCAATCATCCCCATGATGCATAGTTACATTTCTGGGGTAGTGCACATCAGGCTACGGTGCTAGATTCTGCACGGGTCTGGGCTGATGAGGTAGCAACAGCTTAAAATTGACCCAGAACTAAAAACCACCTATTAGACTGAACTGAGTCATGTGTGAGGATGCACCCGTGTTATTGTGTTGTGGTACCGGTTGTTATCCACTTTTGGTTTCCTGTTTGTACTCCTTTTTTTTTTTTCTTGGCATTTAAGTTTTTACTTGAGGTCTTTGTCTTTTCCCACCCTGTGATGACACTTACCTGTCTTACCTGTCACTAGTGTCTCATTAATCCCTCAGCCTGTGGGTTTATAAAGCGTTCTCTTTCCTATTGTCCCTTGAAGTCATCTGTTAAGTATGTTTTCCAGTTTCCCTTTTTTTCCTTAATTCTGTGTACCAGGCTTTTTGATTACCATTTGGATTGGATTTCCCACTTTCTTGGTCTTGTGTTTTTAGATTTAACCTGCTGATCTACACACTGCCTTTTGTTCCCTATTTACTAAGTCATCGTGAAATACTTTGAGTTGCTCATCCTGTCTTTCTGGACTGTATATCTGACACTTGGGTCCTCTCTCCCTCACTAGACTGTGTCACAGCACAGTCTCATCATCATGTGTCCAGGCCAGTCACACATCAACATTAAACACTCATAATGCATTTTATTGATTTTCATGGTTTTCCTGTCAAAAAGCATTCTCAGAAATCAAACCGTCAGTCAGTCAGTCATCTTCTATACCCGTTTAGTCCTGTTAGGGGTCACGGGGGTCTGCTGGAGCCTATCCCAGCTGTAAATGTAAAATGTAAATGTACTTTATTTATATAGCACCTTACATCGACCGATAGGTGAACCAAGGTGCTTCACAACAAATTAAGCAACAATTTAAAACAACACACTGGAAAACAGGTACAGTAGTAAAACAAAGCTAAAACGAAACTAAAAACAATGATAGGATAAAAAAAAAGTAAAGTAAAAATAGAATAAAAATAAATATAAAAGTGTCACCACACTACTGGGTACTAAAAGCCATTTTAAAAAGATGCGTTTTGAGTCTTGCTTTAAAAAGGCCCAGGTCAGTAATAATACGCATCTCACAGCTGTAATCGGGTGAGAGGCAGGGGTACACCCTGGACAGGTCGCCAGTCCATCGCAGAGCCAACACAGAGAGAAAGACACCTAGGACCAATTTAGAATCACCAATTAACCTAATGACGCAGACACAGGGAGAACATGCAAACTCCACACAGAAAGGCAAGTCGGCCCATGGATTCGAACCGGTGACCTTCTTGCTGTGAGGCATCAGTGCTAACCACCTCTCCACTGTGCCATCCCAGAAATCAAACAAGTAATTAGAATTTTGAACTTGCATACCCTGAACAGTCATTGTGATCATTGTGAAAATGTCTATGTTATAATGCCACATTTAGTGGGTGGTATATACAGTATTTGGCAGCAAGTGAACATATTGGCTTTAAAGTGAAGGTCAGTAGCTATAAAAAGTGGTCCAAGGAAGGAAGAGTGATGAACTGGTGACAGGGCCATGGACAGCCAAGGCTTATTGATGCACTGGAAGGGAAGCAAAAGCTGGCACATGTGGTCCAATCCAACAGACGAATTGCTGAAAAAGTTTGCAGACGTTTGCCAGAATAAATGTTTGTGTAGAAGTTAATAACAAAATAAGTGAAATCCACCATAACATTATGACTGATGAAATGATTTTACTCATTATCTTGTTATTATGGCACCTCTTAGTGGGTGGGATATCGCTGATGTAAGGGGAAGGATTTGAGTGACCTTGTCGAGGGCCATTAAAATATAAAAGTGGTTCAAGGAAGGAAACTCTGAACAAAAAACAATCACAAAAGCGACAGTAATAGTAATCAATAATAATATGCAGCCAACTTCTGACAATTATAGCGCTATCTCTATCCTATTGCATTTCAGAGCTATTAGAAAAAGAAAATCCGATATTCTGTTACAAGAAATGCTCATTTTTCATGGGGACAACCCTTTTACGATTTGTCTCTCATGCTGGAGTACAAACATTCCTCCTGTAACTCCCTCTTGTCCTTCCATTTTTTAGATTTTCGTGAAGAGAAATCCAGCGCGACGTACTTTAATTCAACTTCTTCACCGTTCTGCAAAATAACGATATCAGAAATTTTAGTTACAATTTTAAACTGTTTTACAGAATATGGAATCCAGAAGGCTGTAAAATATCCAATGTTTTTTGATTGTAACCAAATTATTGAAGTGTGGTTAAAAAAAAAAACACACTCAGAACATAACAACCATGATCCAAAAAGTTTCAAAAAAAGGCAACTGGTATTGTAAATTTTTAGAGAAGACGTTTCACCACTCAACCCGAGTAGCTTCTTCAGTTCTAAGGGACTGGTGGGAAGTCTGAGGTTTAAATAGGAACTCCTCCTGAAAAACTTGCTTGTTATGCTAATAACCAGAAACTGGTGCAGTTCTATTAACGACTGGGTACTTACCTGTTATAGAGGGGAGGACTGTTTGGTCCCTGTTCTCTTCCCTATGAATGGTTCTCTAGACTCTTGTCTGTCTGAGGCTGTCAGGAGGAGTTCCTAACCTCAGACTTCCCACCAGTCCCTTAGAACTGAAGAAGCTACTCAGATGAGTGGTGAAACATCTTCTCAAAAATCTACAAGTCCAGTTGCCTTTTTTGAAACTTTTTGGATTACCATGACCTGGATGACTGAGAACCTTCACAGACATATAACAACCATGAACTACAAACTCCTCTCCTTGTAAGCAAGTCTCAAGCCAAGGTCATTTCCATTGTAACCAATGATGGAGCTAAGAATAAGACACATTAATCTGATCTCAAGGGGAAACAAAGCTCAGTTGTAATTTAATGAATTTGAAAAGTTTGCAAAATTTTAATCACTCCCTCATATGACAAAGAGAGTACGGATGTGGATGGGTTTTGTGAATACATCAAGAAAATGTTGGACTTTCACTATCCACTGTTCTACATGAGTCAGAATATGTCATTTTTCCACCCCTTACCTCGTCCATAAGGGTTTTTGTTGGTCTGTAACAATGTCGTCTGATTTTAACCAGCGAACAATTGTGTGTTGGATAACAGATATAGCCAATAGATATACTGTATATCCAAGGCAAGACTGATTGTGAATGCTACATTCACATTCATGGTTTGAGTGTAATGTAGAAAAACAGTATTTCTTATTAAAGGAAGTTTCGGCAGGCGAGCTCTTACATCATCTTCTAGGCAGAGAGCATGTTCCATAACTGGAGAAACATTTGAATCTGTGCTCGTTGCAGACATGTGAACGCTGAATGTAAATCTGGCCTTTTTCCCCTCAAGTTCATTAAAATTGGTAACAATGGATGAGTTGCAGACTTTCCCTACTGCAACAATATTGTACCTGCATGCAACTTAAATATGTTTGGTCAAAACTGCTGAGTACACAGGAAAACCAGAAGGCTTCCAGTATGAAGAAATCTTATCTAAAGATTTTGCAAATTATGCAGACATCATTTATGGACAAACATAGGGTCGCTGACACCCATTTTCACCAAGCATGGTGTCGCAACAGGAAACCACATCCTGTATAGACCGAGGTGAACACAGCTCCCAAATCACCAGCTTTACTGTAATTGCGACAACAAAGAACCTTTAACCTCAACATTTTAACCTGACCTACAATCATTTTTTTGACCCAACCACGAAGTATTGTTCAGGAAGGAATTTACCAACAACCCTTTTTTGTAGTTTGATTTTAAGAATATTACGGCTGAATGTTATGTGTGATTGGTTGTAGTTTTACATCCCTTGCAGGTCAGACGTCATGTATTTAGTATTTGTCCATATCTCACTACAACCTCATCTTTTTATTTAGGGGACTTTCCTTTTCATATTCAAACCGCCCAGTTTGTCGATCAAAAAATCAACATTAATTTATTCACAGAAGAATCTTTTAGAATTTAAATGCAGTTACGCATTTGATGATATTTAACTTATATTTACCACATCACTTGTCTGACCCTCATCCTGTTCAGCATGAATGGAAGCTGTTACGTCTCCTGTTCAAAAGAAAGAACAAAGAAAACATATTTGAGGATGTCAGCAGTTCCAACCAGTCCATCTGGCACCGACAATCGTTGCCGCAGTTGAAGTCACTCAGATTTTGTCCCAGTTCTGATATTTGATATGAGTGCATATGTGTTGTACATGTGATAAACCCACCTTTGCAATGTCCACAAACTGGCTTTTTCTTCCTTTTGAGAATCAGAGCAATATTCACAAGCACACTGCAGCCCACCAGCGCCCCGAGCACAATGATCAGCAGGCATCGCTGTTCTGGAAAGAGAAAACATCCCACAGAGACGGTGACATTTCTTTAGTTTTTAACCAGTTAACATCAGTGATTTACATCTACAGAGCTGTGAGAGATGTTCAGATACAACACATGGACTTAAACTCCAGTTGACAAATAGGATTTTTTGTTTTAGCTGCATTAGTGGCACATATCTCAACAATGAATGGATTATCATAAGTTTGAGAACAGACTTTAATGGCATCCTGATCAGCAAGTTAGTATGACGCATCGCCGTGCTGAGTACAGCAGATACCGGCAACAGAGAGTTTAGATACTGGCACTAATGTAGTAAGAGGAGTAACAGTTTTGTGGTAGTAGTAGTAGAATTACTACTATTGTTATCTGCATATATGTAGCTCAGTGGGACTAGGAAAAGCAGTATTTCACATAGGGCTGAACGATTAATTGCATTTGCCATAATATTGAGATATGATAAAATGCGATTTTCTAACCGCAAGTTGCGTGATTTCAGTTCTGATCCAAGTGATTGCAGTTCTCATTTGAGTCAGATGTCCCTGAGCGGCGTGTGCACCCGCGACGGTCGGCTTGATTACCTGTAATTTGCTACTGCTAGTTTTTTGCAACATGGCTGAATATTAGTCAACTCTGAGGTTGTGGACGAATCATAGCAGTAGCAAATTACTGGTAAATAAGTCGACCATAGCAGGTGCGCACGCCAGTCAGTGGTCAGAAGACATCATCCGGGGTCTGTAGATTGACCTACAGACCCGGGATAATGTCTTTTGATGTTAACACGGAACTCTGGACTCAACTGGGAATAGCACTAGCGTATCATATCAAAGTATTGGCGTAATAAACGAGTTTTGCTGCAGATAATGCGTTATTTAGAGGCTGCGTTTCGATGCCCTGACCACTCACGCTATGTGGCTATACGCTGATCTAATTATCCCCTGAACAAGTGCAAATGTAAATGATATTTTCCATCATTCATCACGTCCGTCCACGTAGTAAAAAACAGTAGTTTCCCTTTAAATGCACAGTGGCAAAGCCACAGATGTGTCATACATGTTTTAATTTAATTCTAACAAATAGAATATTAGAACCATTTAGTGTAAAATGTTCTTACCCATAGGCTGCTATGGGAAAGAACATTTTACACTAAATGGTTCTAATATTGTGTTGTTCATATTTAAATCATTCATCATGTTTTGTTGGGGATAAAAGTGGATAAAATAAAAAATAAATAAAATATTGCATATTAAATTGCAATATGGGGGATGGGGGGTCGCAGTTAGATTTTCACAAATCGTTCAGCCCTAATTTCACACCTATATGTTTCATTAATATATTCATGGCAATAACTTGAATTTGAATCTTGAAACTAACTAACTTGATTGTGAGTACAGAAAAATAAAAAAACTACAGAAATACAAAAACGTGATCCATACATGAGTTGATCAAATCCTTTTAAAATACTTTCTGCCCATTACATATTTTTAAAGCTGTTAAAATCTAGAAGATTCTGTATTCTACAAGAATGCGTAGAAGGTGTGTTAACTTGTAGATTTAGTGGTACTTTTTTTATTACACTTGAAGCACTTTCTGTTGGGACTGTACTGTGTTGTCAGCGATCATTGCTCTGCTGCTGCGACAACGTTACAGCAGAAATTATCATATAAACTGTGCCAGAGGACATTGAAGCATCAGAGAGAAACTAAAGAATAACTTAAATACATTTTATGAATTTAAATAATAATAAATAAATGTCGGTATACATAATTTAAAAAAAAGACTTTAAAATACATACCTGTCTTCACTTTAGTTCCCTCACCAAGCAGGATCTCTCCATAGGTGACCACAGCACAGTAGTACGTCCCTGCATCTGAGGAGTCTCTGATAGTTTTGGACAGTTGGTAGACACATTTTCTTTGCCCTTGGTCATGACTGCTGTTACCGTGAGTGTAAATGAAGCCTGGATGTGATTCTGATCCAGTTCTGAACCAGTACACACTGCGGTCGTCAGGACACTGATGTATCTTTTCTTTGCTTTTGCCGACAAGGGAACACTGCAGAGTCACCAACTCTCCAGGCTGGACTGACTCTACATCTGGACTTTGTTTCACGTAGAGAGACTTCTGCTGATTTTTTGGATCTGTGTGATTTGCCAAAACAAATTATCCATAACCTTTATAAATATAATGGCACACATTCAAATGAATATATTTTTGAGAACATATGTAACACCAACTCAGCTAACTAAATTCAACCGTAATAATCCAGACACATGCTACAAATGTGGTAGAAAGGGTGGCTGTGGCACAGTAGGTAGAGCTGGTTGTACACGAACCCCAGGGTTAGCGGATTGATCCCCGGAATGTGCCACATGCTGAAGTGTCCTTGAGCAAGACACTTTGCTCCTAGTGTATGGCACTGGTGTGTGAATGTGTGTGAGCAAATGAGTAGATGTGTCTGTGACTGTAAAGCGCTTTGAGTACCAATAGGTAGAAAAGTGCTATATAAAAGCAAGGCCCTTTACCATGTTATCACTGCCTATGGGACTGCCCACAAAAGCAGGCTTTCTGGAGAGAAGTGATGGACATGATTTTACATGTCACAGGGAAAAACTATTAATAGATGCCAAACTGTGTATCTTTGGCATTTTTCCTGTAAATCATAATCTCAGCAAGGTAAATGAATCTATGATTACTTTCTGCATCTTACAAGCTAAATATACCATAGCCAAATCTTGGAAATCCACTATCAAACCAAATGTTGGTGTCTGGCTAGCAGGACTGTCAGACCCTCTTGTACTGGAAAAACTCACGTTTACATTAAAGGGTAAATATCTCGTCTTCAACTATGTGTGAAGATCTTTTATGGTGTTCTTAGAGGGGAGGAAAGCATTGGAGGCTCTCTGTGTATGTCAACCATTAACAAATGAGTATTGCTATGTATTTAGTATACGTCTAACTTTTGGACCACCGGTTAACCATAAGGATGACTTATGTTTTAGACTGTGCCAGATATTGCATGCTACAGCCGTCATGTTTATGTTTATTTTATTGAAGAGCCTTACTGTGACAGTTCTGTTTTTCACCTATATTATTTGTTGTAGTGTGATTATTTTCTCTGAAAATTAATAAACACACTTGTGGATGGAAAAAAGGGAAAAAAAATAATCTGTTACCTTTCACAGCCAATAGAGTGGTATTGATAAATCTCATGGTGTATAGTGATCCTGCTTGACAGATGTATGTTCCTTCATCTTCTCTGTTGACATTTGTTATGGCAAGTGAACACGCATCACTCACTTCTGTGACTTTGAATCTCGAGTTGTTAAAAGGTTCCTTCATTTTTATTGCGCCAAAAGTTCCTTCAGCAACGGTTTCAGCCACATATCCAAAACTCAGCTTATGCCAGACAAGCAAGCCAGGTTCGCTCCCAATTGTGCATGTCAGAGTCAAATTATCTCCAAGTTCAGCCACAGTCAAAGAGATCTGATCAGAAACCTCCATGGTTTTAATCAGAGCTAAAGAAAACAGACAAACATTAACAGTGTTACAACATGACAGGCCCTAACACTTCACAAAAATATTTACTGAATAAAAAATTCACATTTGGTTAATAGTAGTTCTAATCAAAGAAGAAGAAGCAAACTCACTCAATGTACTGAGAAGAATCAAGGTTGTCAGTCCTCCGATCATTGTGGTCTATCACCCTCCTCTTGCACAACTGATGTCTCCCCACTCAAATGGTAGATCTAGTCACAAGCTGATGGAAGTTTACAAAGTGACAATCAAAGTGATTGGTTGGAACATAGAACTTCCTGTGAGCATTCGCAAGCCAGTGACCCATTTTTAGAGAATCTGAGCTACATTTAGTTTTTCTTTGACTGAAAATAACTGCATTAAAGCATGCATTCTGTATTAAAGCAAAATGTTGTAGCTCCAATACAGTTCATAGAAAGCTGTGCAAAAACCAAACACAGCGAAAGAAAAGTTATACAGCAAGGACAGGTTCAGTCATGATAACGGAGTTTGTTGTACCTGACAGAAATAAATTCAGACATTTAGAGTACTCAGTTCTGATTTAAGCAGTTTTTGCCCGACTGCATTTCTAATACTGATACAGTTTCATCCTATTTGTCATATTTGGGTTTATGTATGAAACATTCAATGAGTTTAGAAGCTTAAATATAAGAGGTTACAATTAGGCCCGTCTCGTACACTCTCGTTCTCACAGTACATTATTAAATGTGATCTAAAATCTAAATACAGTGTTCACCTCTGTTAGAAGTTAGAAGTCGTCTGGTGTGATTTTACCACTGATAAGATAATGATGGTGATCTTTGTGGAAACTTAAGCAGGGCAGGCAGTTAAACTTCCGTCACTTTTTTTTGAGCTGTGCAGAGAGATTAAACGCCTGCGTCATCATTGACCAAGGTTTAACATCTTTGTCTTGTGATACAATTGGCAAGAAGTTACATTAATGAAGAAGCCACAATATGCAATTCTCTAAAAGGTGAGAGAAAAAAACAGAAGTACGTTGATTCTCATGGTGGAGACTGGCTGCTGTAACCACATGCTATGTGCAATGCAACGCGATACAAATCAAACATAGGAAACCAACTATAGTACATAGAATTACATCATATTTAAAAGTTAAAAATAAAGTGTCAAAAGTTATTTTGTAACTCATTACAAAAGCAAATAAACAAGTAGTAAACAATAATCATACCACATCAGTGAAAGTGTAGCCAAATAGACTCTGACCTCATCACATTATTTTTTTACCATGCTAGCTGTATCATTTTATAGAGAGGGATGGCTATGTTCACTTCCACAGTATTTCATTGATGTAATTAAAATCAAGCCCTGCAATGGACTGGAGACATGTCAAGCTTGTACCTTGCCTCTCACCCGATGACAGCTGGGATAGGCTCTTTTGCACAACACTTGTTTTATAACTTGTTTTTCTACCATCTTGTTTCTGGCACATCGAGGAACATGTGGCATCAGCTCATGTTTACCTGTGTAAACATGCACAGAAGGAATGGATTCATGAGGCATTCTCTTCTGATTGGACTATTATAATAATTAGTGGAGTACTAGAGTCCAATTTGAACCTAGCCATTGTAAACCTGTAGGTCAGCTGGTCCACTATTTTGGTCCAGAATAAATATTTTCAACAACTAGCTTTACAATTTTGTCTCCAGAGGATTAATCCATAGTCAGTACTATGGACTGTAGTCCCTCAAAATGAACTTTTAGCAGTAAGGAACTTGAACAATACTTGAACAATACTTGCTAAATAACTTAGCACTGTCAATGTAGCATGTTAGCAGACTGACATGTGCTTTTAGCTACACCACCAGTCAAAAGTTTGGACACACCCTCTCATTTAATGATTTTTCTTTATTTTCATGACATTTTCATGTCAAAATTGCAATAACTTTGAATGTGTCTCCAAATGCATTTGTAAAAACCATCAAACGCTATGACCGAACTGCCTCACATGAGGACCGCCGCTGGAACAGAAGACCAACAATCACCTCTACTGCTGAGGATAAGTTCATCCAAGTCACCATTCTTAGAAATCACAAGTTAGTTGCAGACACATCTCTACATCAATTGTTCAGAGGAGACTGCACCAGTCAGGCCTTAAAGGTCAAATAGCTACTAGAAAACTACTACAAAGGAAAAACAACAAGCAATAGAGATTTGTTTGGTACATGAAACACAAGAAATGGACATTAGACCAATGGAGATCTGTGCTTTGGTCTGATGAGTCCAAATATGAGATCTTTGGTTCCAACCACCACGTCTTTGTGTGAAGTAGGAAAGGTGAACGGAAGGCCTCTACATGCATGGTTCCAAAGGTGTGATGGTGTGGGTGCTTTGCTGGTGACACTACCACAGCATCATGCAGCGACATCCTATGGCATCCGGTTTGTGTTTAGTGAAGGCTCTGGACCCCATGGTGGTCATGCGGGCAAGATGGATGGTGAGGTTTAGAGGAAAGGTAGACCTGTGTCTCGTCGGCATAGCGATGAAAGTGAATATTGTATTTATGGAAAATGTAACCGGGGGGAGGAGGTAAATGATAAAGAGGACTGCACTGAGGACAGAACCTTGTGGTACAGGAGAGGAGATAAGAGATAGCTGGGATGCAAAAGTTTTTAAGTGAATGAACTGAATTCAGCCAGTGAGATAGGAGTGGAACCAGTCCAGAGGTGTGCCAGATAGTCCAGTGGATGCCAGTCTATGGAGAAGGATGGAGTGGGAGATGGTATCGAGTACCTGTAGTCAGCTCAAGGAGGATGAGAATAGATAGGAATCCAGTGCTGCCAGGAGGAGGTTGTTGTTATCATGAAAATAAAGAAAAAACATTAAATTAGAGGTTGTGTCCAAACTTTTGACTGACACACACACAAGAACATGTTCATTCATTGATGCTCATACTGCTTCCCAACTGAAGTAACTCAGAACAGCAATGACGCCAATTTGTCAAGACGGAGATTGCATTCTGGATTCCTCCAGTTTAACAGAGTAGCAGCTCTGTGATTCCTGAAAATGATTGTAAGCAGTGATCATCTAGACCCCAGTTGTGTCCAAGTAATCCACATGTCAGACAGGCTGGTCAGGCTGGGTTGGATTTACAGCGAACAGAAGGTGGGTGGCTAAAATTATACCCTACTACGTCAATGGAGAATGTTACATAGTCACCAACTATTGTAATCTCACGGAATAATGACCTATACCGAATAGGAGTTTCTGTTACAGTGGGTACGTGTTTTTTTTTTTTAATTTCTGGCCTTTTATCTTTATTATTTCAACATGAGCCAACATGAGAGTAAGTTTGATCTTGGGTGTTCTCTTACAACATAATATCTCAGTGGGACTTTTGTGAAAGTCATCACTATACAGACATTTCCGTTGCTGGGTCTGCTCTAAAGCTGCATCACGTACTATCTTGGCCAGAGAAAAGTTTTTGTGAAGGATTCCTTTTGAAATAATAGAAACTGATTCATAGCCGTGTAATGCCATTCTACCTAAAAGCACATCAGGTAGCAAACTGTATTCTTTGATGGTAAAAGCTCCTTGTAAGCAAATCTGTTGGTGGGCATTACCACTTCAGAGCAGATATGTCAACTTCTCATCTCAGCAACTAACCGAGAGAAGAAACACTGGCCTTATGTTGCAGAAAAAAAACAACTTTTGTACTGATGTACTGAGAAATGAATTATCAGCAGTGGTGGAGTCTGGTTATACGATAACTAAGGGAGGCTGTCTGGGCTTGTTTGTGTGGGTTGAAAGGTGCCAGAGGCTACTTTCTAAATTATTTCCATTAACCCATAGTTCACTAAGCTGTGATCACAATAAATCTTTAAAATATATTTCCAGTTGGAAGATAGAGATGAAATGACGTTGGGTATATCAGTAAAAATCAGTGCGGCAGCTGGCTTTATTGGTGCAGTAGACAAGCCTGAAAATGAAGTAGTTCACATGTATTTTTGTTTGAACCAACAAAGTATTTTACTTTCAAAGCTCTGCGGTGTTTGTACGTTCCTGTGAATACAAATTGCAAAACCACACATGTCAACTGAGCTGCGAGATGTTTGCTGTGGCTGGCCATTTCTGTATGGAGTGAAATTAGTCTCAAAATTGTCTCAAATGCGTGTTCCATGACCCACACGTGACACATGACATTCACAAATGCGTAGATGTATGTTTTGTGTGTGCGTAGAACGATATTTGTGTGTGTGTAGTACGAATGTGTGAATTCTGGGTGTCACAAATGCGTACTGAGCTATCTGAACGTGTGTGTTTGTTTTGCAAATTCACAAATCAGATCGTTCAACTTCACAAAGCTCATCCTTTTCGTTTTCAAAAGACTTCCTACGCTTACGAGTGTCTAACCCCACGCATACGGATCGGCAGATACGGACAGATCACGCTTTTCACGCTGCTCAGATCCGCAGATCTGGACAGATCACGCTTTTCACGCTGCGCAGATCTACAAATGCATGGTGCCTTTAAGTGTCATCGGGAAAATGGGAAATCTGGGCTTTGGGCGAAGTGAGCTATATCTTTGCTTTAGGGCAGTCCTTCTCAAATAGTGGGCGCGAGTGCTTGCTCTTGTTGTATTCGATTAAAGTGTAATTGCGCATCCAGAACGTAGGTGGCAGTGGCGCTCTCATTGTGCGCACTATTAGCTCTATGGTGTTTTTTAACAGAGCCGGCGGTAAGAGATGTAAACAAACTGAGGAACATGGGAAAATATTTGACAGGGATGAAAAGAAAGGCCGTAAGAGAGGAAGATAATAAGACAAAGTAAAGTCACTCAAACCCCAAGACAAGGAAATATGACGAAACGTCGAAACATAGCGTTTGGCTTCACTGTAACTACGTTGCGCCGCAACATTTTCTTCTTCCTAAGGGGGGCATAACAGAAAATAATTGAGAACCACTGCTTTAGGGAAAATTAATCTTTACTGATATAACTTGCTTGTAGTTAAGTTACAACACTGAACTCAACTGGATGAGATGATTTGGTCACATATACAAGAATAACGGGATCTTTAAAGTGAGAGAAACAACATGATGAAATCTAGAAATATGTTTTGAAAGGATATGTTGAAAATGACATGATTATACTGTTAGAAATGTTTTGGAATTAGCTATTTTAAATGGAAATGTTTGACATAAATCGACTGAAATGTTCTGTTGGAAGTAATGTCCAATGAGAAGTTCAAAGTTCAATGAACAGTTGAATTGTACTGTTAGACATGGTTGAAACAGTCAGTCAGTCATCTTCTATACCCGTTTAGTCCTGTTAGGGGTCACGGGGGTCTGCTGGAGCCTATCCCAGCTGTCATCGGGCGAGAGGCAGGGGTACACCCTGGACAGGTCACCAGTCCATCGCAGGGCCAACATTCACACTCACACGCACACCTACGGGCAATTTAGAATCACCAATCAACCTAATGAGCATGTCTTTGGATGGTGGGAGGAAGCCAGAGTACCCAGAGAGAACCCACGCAGACACAGTGTAACCTTTGTCCTGTCTATATATATATTCGTCTTTGTAACTTTTTGTCGCCAGTCTTGGCCAGGACTCCCTGGGAGAAGAGTTATGGGGCGTTCTATTTGTCAACCGAACTCGGTTTCCGAGTCGGTTTCCCGAGTTACGAGCCGGAAGTTGCAAATAGAACGCCCCCGAGGTCGTATATACAAGTCGTCAACTCGTCGAGGCTCAGAGGACCCCGAGGTTCAGTTTCCAAGATGGCTTCCACGAGCATCACATTGTGGTTTTCTACTATTTTAAGCACTTTTGTCTTTGTTGTAACCAAATGTAGAAGTAGCTTATGTAGGGAAGTCTACACTACTAAATTGTCTCGTTAGGGCACCACCTCCTGTTATCGTAGGAAGAACACGGTTTAAATCAGTTTATCAGTCTCGGTTAAATAATTTGCATAACTGAAGGATGAATCCTTTACTACAAATTTTACCAGTCATTCTCTGCCGTAAACAACACCACAAACAACTTCTTAAGCGTGAATGAATATTTATTTAATAAAGTGACAACTATGAATAAATGAGGGACTAATGGAAAATATGCATGGATAATCAAATAAAACGAATATAATAAGGTATGGAATTATTAATTTCTGGAGCGATGGTGAGAGATAGAGATGTTTTAAGGTTTAATCTAAAGGGAGTGATTTGATACCTAATCTAATCAATCTTCTCTAAAAGATATTAGTAGGGAGTTTCAAAGTAGTGACACCAACTCTTTGTCTTAAGCGGTAGGAACGATTCAGCCTACTTTTCCGTAGAGTCTTCTCGGCGTCGATGATGGCGGAGCGTCGGTGTGACGAGTTGGTGACGATAACGGCACAGCTGATGCGGGCCTCTTGGACCGGCAGATAGGACTCGTTGCTTGGTTTGCAACTCCAACACCCGGTTCGCTTGAGAGCGTTGTAGGTGTTCAGTCAAAGGCAGTAGACGACACTTGGCAATGTCTTTGTGTTTGAAGAAAGAATCCGGCTCGTCACGTCTTCTTGATATTGTGGCTATGGCAACAGCTTCTTGGTTTCTTGATCCGTCGAAGAGATAGGGTCTTTCTCTGATATCCCAGCTGTCTACGCTGGCTAACTTATGAACGATGATGGTTAATACTTCGGTTGGTAGAGTATAAAAATTAATAAAGCTAGAAAAATATTTACGTCACTATAAAAATCATACGTCAGGGAAAAACATCTGACGAGAAACAAACAAAGCTTGAAATATTCAAGTTGTTCTTAAAACAAGTTACTAAGTTTAAACGTAAATACGTAAACGGAAAATGGAAATGAAAACTAGAATTTACTAGAAAGTTTAAAGTACAAAAGAAAGTGTCAAAGAAAAAGTCAAAGAAGTGCCGAAGTAAAAGTAAAGTAAAAAGTGCTGAAGTCCGGAGAAGAGAGAGCGTCTCTCTGGTTTTATCAGTTAATTATTCAGGGCGTGTTTAGGTCGGGTTTCCAAATTCTTCGCGCAGAAAGTGAAGAGAACGCCCACTCCTTTGTCTTGAGATCTCTTATTGCCTGATCTTCTTAACCTATTTTATATTATTAAATGTAACCATTCCATCACTCATCATGGCTCGTTGGCAATGTTTTCGTATGCGACAACACTCAACATTACAACATAACAAGATGACGTATATGAACGGCGAAATCAAACTAATTCAAAAGCATCAATTAATTAATAAACTCGAGTACTCTTTATAGTGACAATTTGCTAATACTAAAAGGTTGTGTTTCTAAAATAACAATTCCAATAGTGATGATTTCACAATAGCTACTAGTATAAGAACATATCTAAAGTTCTACATTCTTTAACTTCAATGATGATTACATGAGGGAAAATACTTTTAAAGATAGCCACTTGATGGCAATGTTGATACTTCTTTTCTATGACAAATTCTATGAATTTGGGCTAACTTTATCGTACAAGGATCAAAAATAGTCTCATTGTGATCGTTAGCACTTCCTGAACAACAATATATAACTTACCAGGTTATTGCAATTTCGATAGTCATATTATTAAACATAGGCTCTTTTTAGAGAGGAGAAAAACAGGTCAGGGTCTGGTTCTGGGAGGAAGTATTTACGACCCCTTATCAGTTCCACTTCCTTGGTCACTCTTGGAGAGGGGAGCAAGGAGGTGTTTGGTATATTTGCATGTGTGTGTCTCTGAAAAGGAAGGATTAGTACATCACAAGCTTAAAACATGATAATAAACATAATAAAATAACATTAAGGCCCCGTCCACACGTACGAAAACGATCTTTTTCCTATCCGTTTTTGCTGGCAGCGTTTCAAGAATATTCGCGTCCACACGGCGCGAGGTGAAAACGACTGAAAACGCTACTTCATATGCCTGGCCTATAGGTGGCGCTGTTTCCGTTTCAGAAATCCGCCAAAAACGGAAACGGAAGTGGCGGAGCATGCACATAAAGCTTGAGCGCTGTTTACAAATCGACTTGTAAAATGTTGCGTATGTGGTTATCCAACAGCCTTTGTTGCTCAGCGTGGTGGCACAAGAGCATGATATTTTGCCCTAGTAACTCTAATAGGCTCAATATCTTCTCCAGCAGGAACACGATCATGTAGTCCGCCATTGTTGTTGATGTTGTTATGAGACGTCTCGCGGGAGGTGGAAAGCTGCTCGAGAGTAGTGGCCATGACGTCATCGTTTTCCAAAAGCTCCGTATTCGCTGTCCACACCGAGTCACGAGATGTGCGTTTACGGATTTATCCACCCTGGGACCCGTTTTCGAAAAAGTGCGTTTTAGGGCTATGCGTTTACGGGATTCGTCTGGACGATCGGCCAAAACGAATAAAAACATGTGCGTTTACGCCAAAATGCGTTTTCGTGTGGACAGGCCCTAAGTCTTCTAGACTTTGTCCACATGAACTGAAAGTCATTCAAATCAGTCTTTGTAGTTCCGATATCACATTAATGTTCTTTCGATTCAGAACTAATTAGTCCAGAAACCAGAGTGGGAAAATTCCACAGAAGTGTAAATCTGTCTATTTTGGCTTAGGTGACGTCCTCACCATTAGGGAGTTCCGTTAGCGTGGGTCTGTGCAGCATCTGGACATGGCACATTTATAGCTATGGGTGTAAAAGGTTGATCTGTTAGAAGAGTTCTTCTGCAAAACAACTCCGTAAATTTACATTCCAAAGAGGGGGAGAATTGAGAGGACCTGAGGTTCCTACACTTAGGAAGGGAAAAGATAGCCAATTAATCAAATCAGTCTCATAAATTATACTAAATTGTCAATTTCTGATTAATAATTATCTTAATAACTATAACCAAAATGACCACGTTAACAACTAGTTAAAGTTGAAGGAATTTGGAGTTCTTGGCAGTGTCGAGGTTGGCAGTATTCACTCTAGTGCAACATTAAACATCAAACAGAGAACAAAGGCCAAACAGTGCATTTTATATGACCCGATGACCTCAGAGGTCATATGCCACTGTCAGCCAGTGAACTGCTGAGTCAGTTTTCACACCTGGAGGATTGTGGGACTTGGGGTTTCCAGGACTTCCCTTTGTTTCCAAGACAAAGACAAAACATGTGGTCAACTTGGTTATGCATGGTGAGTTTACATAGCACACCACCAGGTTCATGTCCCAACAACCTCTTGGGCTTCTATACTCTTTGGATCGGGTTTCCATTTTCTTCGAGCAGAAAGAGAAGAGAACGCCTACTTCTTTGTTTGTCTTATTGCCTGATCTTCTTAACCTACTTTATATTACTAAATTTTATCATTCCATCACTCATCATGGCTCGTACTAAGTCATCATGACATACTCTGAGTTGCTCATCCTGCCTTTCTGGACTGTATATCTGACACTTGGGTCCTCTCTCCCTCCTTAGACATTGTCATAGCACAATCTCCTCATCATGTCTCCAGGCCAGTCACACATCAATATTAAACATTCATTTGAGCAGCAGTTAAATAATTTACAGTAGATCAAAAAAAAAATGCAGGATACTTTTTTGATCACTTATTTCGCAAAGAAATGCATACTTTTATTCTGGAAGAATGACACCCCTCCTTCTTTCAAGATCTTCCTTGAGCAACTGTCTTCATTCTTGCCTTTAGAAAAACTGACTCTGGAGAAACATAATTGTGGACATCTTTTTCAAGAATTTTGGTGCCCTATACTATTGGGTATGGCAAAAGCATGAACTGGTACATGAACTGGTGCTGTATACATTCTGTCCTTTTATTGTTATTCAGGCTTCCACTTTGAAATGCCGACATTACTGCTGCCCCAAATACTTATCATTTCTTATTTATATTATTTTTTTTATATATATATTGTGTGTTCTGTTTATATATATACATATTCTTTTATTATTATTATTATTATTATTTTATCTTTCTTCTGTTTTAATTTCCAGTAATATTTGTACTTTTACGTTTGTGTGTTCTGATGGGTTATCCCTCTAATGGTGGGGGTGGAAATAATGCTCAAAGGAAAATTGGAAACTATATGACCAAGGAGCAGTATTTCTGTGTTACTTGCATGATTTTCTTTTGAGAAATAAAAAGATATAAAAAAAAATAAACACTCACAATGCATTTTATTGATTTTCATGGTTTTCCTGTCAAAAAGCATTCTCAGAAATCAAATAAGTAATTATCATTTTGAACTTGCATACCCTGATCAGTCATTGTGATCCCTCAAAGACAAAGTGAATGACGCTTATGTTATAATGCCACATTTAGTGGGTGGTATATACAGTATTTGGCAGCAAGTGAACATATTGGCCTTAAAGTGAAGGTCAGTAGCTATAAAAAGTGGTCCAAGGAAGGAAGAGTGATGAACTGGTGATAGGGTCATGGACAGCCAAGGCTTATTGATGCACTGGAAGGAAAGCAAAAGCTGGCACATGTGGTCCAAGCCAACAGATGAGCAACTGTAGCTCAAATTGCCAAAAAGTTCATGCTGATTCTGATAGAAACAGAAAACAACTTTGTCAGAATACATGTTTGTGTTGAAGTTAATAGCAAAATAAGTGAAATCAGCCATAACATAATGACTGGTGAAATGATTTTACTGATTATCTTGACCAGGACCATTAAAATACAAAAGTGGTTCAAAGAAGGAAACTCTGTTGAGTTCATTCATGTTCAGTTTTGTGGTTTCTGTGGTTATTCAAGAACAATCCACTAAGCAATAAAAAACAATCACAAAAACAAAAGAAACAGTAATCAATAATAGTATGCAACTTTAGTATAAACAGCCAACGTCTGACAATTATAACATTATCTCTATCCTATTGCATTTCAGAGCTATTAAGAAAAAGAAAATCTGATATTCTGACATAAGAAATGCTCATTTTTCATGGGGACAACCCTTTTACGATGTCTCTCATGCTGGAGTACAAACATTCCTCCTGTAACTCCCTCTTGTCGTTCCATCTTTTAGATTTTCTTGAAGTGAAATCCAGCGCGACGTAGATTACTTCAACATTCTGCAAAATAACAATATAAGAAAATTTTTGTTACAACCACTTTTAAACTGTTGTTGTACAGTATATTATGGAATACAGTGTGCTATAAAATATTTCGATTGTAACCAAATTATTGAAGTGTGGTAAAAACCACGCAGAACATAACAACCATGAACTACAAACTCCTCTCCTTGTAAGGAAGTCTCAAGCCAAGGTCATTATCATTATAAATTTGAATGACTCCTTCATATTTACAGACAAACATAGGGTCGCTGACATCCATTTTCCCAGCAGGAAACCACATCCTGTATAGACCAAAGTGAATGCAGCTCCCAAATCACCAGCTTTTACTGTAATTGCGACAACAAAGAACCTTTACCCTCCACATTTTAACCTGAACTACAATAATTTTTTTTTGCCCCAACCACAAAGTTTTTGCGTCTACACAAAACTGGTCGCTGGCCTCAGCCGTGTAAGAACATTCATCTTCTATACCCGTTTAGTCCTGTTAAATGTCACGGGGGTCTGCTGGAGCCTATCCCAGCTGTCATAGGGCGAGAGGCATTGGTGCACCCTGGACAGGTCGCCGGTCCATCACCAACACAGAGAGACAGACAACCATTCACACCTACGGACAATTTAGAATCACCAGTTAACCTAATGAGGATGTCTTTGGGAGGAAGCCGGAGTACAGGGAGAACATGTGATCAAACCAGTGACCTTCTTGCTGGGAGGCATCAGTGCTAACCACCTCGCCACTGTGCCGCCCCATGTAAGAACAGAAAACACTCATTTGTATTGTTCAGGAAGGAATTTACCAACAACCTTTTTTTGTAGTTTGATTTTTGGAATATTACAGCTAAATGTCATGTGTGGTTGGTTGTAGTTTTACATCCCTTCCAGGTCAGACGTCATGTATTTAGTATTTGTCCATATCTCACTAGAACCTCATGGTTTTATTTAGGGGACTTTCCTCTTCACATTCAAACCGCCCAGTTCATCGATCAAAAAATCAACATTAATTTATTCACAGAATAATCTTTTAGAATTTAAATGCAGTTACACATTTGATGATATTTAACTTATATTTACCACATCATTTGGCTGACCCTCATCCTGTTCAGCATGAATGGATGCTGTTACATCTCCTGTTCAAAAGAAAGAAAAAAAAAGAAAACGATAAGCTTTAATAGTACATCAGCAGTTTCAGAAATGTTCAAACCAGTCCATCTGGCACAGACAATCATTGTCACTCAGATTTTGTCCCAGTTCTGATATTTGATATGAGTGCATATGTGTCGTACATGTGATAAACCCACCTTTGCAATGTCCACAAACTGGCTTTTTTTTCCTTTTGAGAATCAGAGCAATATTCAGAAGTACACTATAGCCCAGCAGCGCCCCAAGCACAATGATCAGCAGGCATTGTTGTTCTGGAAAGAGAAAACATCCCACAGAGACGGTGACATTTCTTTAGTTTTTAACCAATTAACATCAGTGATTTACATCTACAGAGCTGACTGTGAGAGCCGTTCACAGATACAACACATGGACTTAAACTCCAGTTGACAAATAGGATTTTTTAGCTGCATTAGTGGCACGTATCTCAACAATGAATGGATTATCATAAGCTTGAGAAGAGACTTTAATGGCACCCTGATCAGCAAGTTAGTATGACACATCGCCGTGCTGACTACAGCAGATACCGGCTACAGAGCAGACAGAGTTTAGATACTGGCACTAACGTAGTTAGAGGAGTAAAAGTTTTGTGGTAGTAGTAGAATTCGTTGTTATCTGCATATATGTAGCTCAGTGGGACTAGGAAAAGCAGTATTTCACACCTATATGTTATATAAATACACAGAAATACAAACACGTGATCCATAAATGAGTCTTACTTGATCAAATTCTTTTAAAAGACTTTTTGCCCATTACATATTTTTCAAAGCCGTTAAAATCTAGAGGAAAAATTCTGTATTCTACAAGAGTGTGTAGAAGGTGTGTTAACTTGTAGATTTAGTGGTGCTTTTATTTATTTATTTATTTAACGCTTGAAGCACTTTCTATTTGGACTGTACTGTGTTGTCAGCAATCATTGCTCTGTTGCTGCGAAAACTTGAATTTCCCCCGGGATTCTTGAATTTCCCCCGGGATTAATAAAGTATCTATCTATCTATCTATCTATCTAAAACGTTACAGCAGAAATTATCATATAAACTGTGCCAGAGGACATTGAAGCAGCAGAGAGATAGGGCCTTTAATTTAAGAACCAGAACAGTGACAGAACAAAGAGAGGAAGGGTGGCAGAAGAGGCCAGGCTTCACCAGTGAAAGATCAAGTCCGCCATCATGTATCCTGTAAACCTAACTGGTTTTATGAATTTAAATAATAATAAATACATAATATATCAGTACACATAATTTAAAATACATACTTGTCTTCACTTTAGTTCCTTCACCAAGCAGGATCTCTCCACAGGTGACCACAGCACAGTAGTACGTCCCTGCATCTGAGGAGTCTCTGATAGTTTTGGACAGTTGGTAGACACATTTTCTTTGCCCTTGGTCATGACTGCTGTTACTGTGAGTGTAAATGAAGCCTGGATGTGATTCTGATCCAGTTCTGAACCAGTACACACTGTGGCCATCAGGACACTGATGTATCTTTTCTTTGCTTTTGCCGACAAGGGAACACTGCAGAGTCACCAACTCTCCAGGCTGGACCGACTCTACATCTGGACTTTGTTTCACGTAGAGAGACTTCTGCTGATTTTTTGGATCTGTGTGATTTGCCAAAACAAATTATCCATAACCTTTATAAATATAATGGCACATATATAGCAAACACAAATGAATATATTTTTGAGAACATATGTAACACCAACTCAGCTAAATAAATTCAACCCCAATAATCCCGACACGTGCTACAAATGTGGTAGAAAGGACACATGTTATCACTGCCTATGGGACTGCCCACAAAAGCAGGCTTTTTGGAGAAAAGTGATGGGTATGATTTTACATGTCACATGAAAAAACTATTAATAGATGCCAAACTGTGTGTCTTTGGCATTTTTCCTATAAATCATAATCTCAGCAAGGTAAATGAATCTATGATTACTTTCTGCATTTTACAAGCTAAATATACCATAGCCAAATCTTGGAAATCCACTATCAAACCAAATGTTGGTGTCTGGCTTGCAGGACTGTCAGACCCTCTCATTCTGGAAAAACTCACTTTTATGTTAAAGGTTAAATATCTTGTCTTCAACTATGTGTGGAGATCTTTTATATTCTTAGAGGGAAAGCATTGGACACATGCTCTCCGTCTGTTGCTATGTATTTGGTATATGTCCGTTTGTCTTTGCTTAGTTTTATTTTAAGTGCTTTTCTCTTCTGTATAACTTCGGGATAAGTTAACTTTTGGACCACCGGTGACTCTTAAGAATGACTTATGTTTTAGACTGTGTCAGATATCGCATGCTACAGCCGCCATGTTTATGTTGATTTTATTGGAGAAGACCCTTACTGTGACAGTTCTGTTTTTCACCTGTATTATTTGTTGTAGTGTGATTATTTTCTCTGAAATGTAATACACACACTTGAAGAAAAATAGAAAAAAAATGAATATACTTTACCATTCACAGTTAACAGAGTGCTATTGATAAATCTCATGGTGTATGGTGATCCTGCTTGACAGATGTATGTTCCTTCATCTTCTCTGCTGACATTTGTTATGGTAAGGGTATATATATCACTCACTTCTGTGACTTTGAATCTCGAGTTGTTAAAAGGTTCCATCATTTTTATTGCGTCAAAAGTTCCTTCAGCAATGGTTTCAGCCACATATGCAAAACTCAGCTTATGCCAGACAAGCAAGCCAGGTTCCTTCCCAGTTGTGCATGTCAGAGTCAAATTATCTCCAAGTTCAGCCACAGTCAAAGAGATCTGATCAGAAACCTCCATGGTTTTAATCAGAGCTAAAGAAAACAGACAAACATTAACAGTGTTACAACATGACAGGCCCTAACACTTCACAAAAATATTTACTGAATAAAAAATTCACATTTGGTTAATAGTAGCTCTAATTAAAGAAGAAGAAGCAAACTCACTCAATGTACTGAGAAGAATCAAGGTTGTCAGTCCTCCGATCATTGTCGTCTATCACCCTTCTCTTGCACAACTGATGTCTCCCCACTCAAATGGTAGATCTAGTCACAAGCTGATGGAAGTTTACAAAGTGACAATCAAAGTGATTGGTTGGAACATAGAACTTCCTGTGAGCATTCGCAAGCCAGTGACCCATTTTTAGAGAATCTGAAAATAGAGATAAAGATTCTTGATGATGTTCAGGTTCAATGGTAAGGCAAAATGTTGTAGCTCTAACGCAGTTCATACAAAGCTGTGCAAAAAACAAATACAGCAAAAGAAATGTTGTACAGCAAGGACAGGTTCAGTCAAACTGATAATGGAGCTTGTTGTACCTGATAGAAATATATTCAGACATTCAGAGTACTCAGTTCCTTAAGAAAAAGCTCTGATTTAAGTAGTAGATTTCAGTGACTAGTACTTTTGCCCAGCTGCATTTCTAATACTAATACAGTTTCATCCTATTTGTCATATTTGGGTTTATGTATGAAACATTCATTCAAGTTTAGAAGCTTAAATATAAGAGGTTACAATTAGGCCCTTCTTTTCACAGTACATTAGTAAATGTGATCTAAAATCTAAATACATTAGAAGTTAGAAGTCGTCTGGTGTGATTTTACCACTGATAAGATAATGATCTTTTTGCTTGTGGAAACTTAAGCAGGGCAGGCAGTTAAATTTCCGTCACTTTTTTTGAGCTGTGCAGAGAGATTAAACGCCTGCATCATCATTGACAAAGGTTTAACATATTTTTGTCTCATGTGACACAATTGGCAAGCAGTTACAGTAATGAAGAACCCACGATATGCAAATCTCTAAAAGGTGAGAAAAAAAAAAAAAAACAGAGAAGTACATTGATTCTCGGAGACTGGCTGCTGTAACCACATGCTATGTGCAATGCAACGCGATGCAAATCAAACACGAGAAATCAAATATAGTACAGTATATATAGTATAGTACTATGCTATAGTACATAATTACATCATATTTAAAAGTTAAAAATAAAGTGCCAAAACTCATTACAAAAGCAAATAAACAATAAACAGTAATCATACCACATCACCTCATCACATTATTTTTTACCATGCTAGTTGCATCATGTTCACTTGCACAATATTTAATTGATTTAATTAAAATGAAGCTCTGAGGTACACTGGAGACCTGTCCAGCTTGTACCTCACCTCTCGTCCAATGACAGCTGGGATAGGCGCCAGACCCCGCTGCAACCCTTCAGAGGACACAGAGGTTACAGAAGACGAATGAACACATGAATAATTCAAATCACTGTGTTGCTTTTTTTTGTACAACAATTGTTTTATAACTTGTTATTCTACCATTTTGTTTCTGGCCCATCTAGAAACTGTTAGAACGGGGAATGGAGTACGGACCCAGATGCTGGACTTCAAAGGCTGAGGCAAGAGTAGGCAAAGTATATTTAATTAAGAAAAATACAAAACTTAAAAAAAACAAAGAGCTCTGCTTAGGTTGCAGGATTCCAAGAACCAAACAAAATCACAAAACACTTTCAAAACGTGGCATAAAAAACTATGGCATGGGAAACATGAAAAAACCTACGACATGAAACGTGGAACATGGAATAAGCAGCATTCTCTTCTGATTGGCCTATTATAATAATTAGTGGAGTACTAGAGTCCAATTTAAACCTAGTCAATGTAAACCTGTAGGTCAGCTGGTCCAGTATTTTGGTCCAGAATAAATCTTTTCAACAACTAGTTTTAAAATGTTGCATCCAGAGGATTAATCCATAGTCAGTACTATGGACTATAGTCCCTCAAAATGAACTTTTAGCAGTAAGCAACATGAATAATACTTGAACAATACTTGCTAAATAACTTAGCACTGTCAATGTAGCATGTTAGCAGACTGACATGTGCTTTTAGCTACACCACCAGTCAAAAGTTTGGACACACCCTCTCAATTAATGATTTTTCTTTATTTTCATGATGTTGAAAACATCAAAATTTCAATAACTTTGAATGTGTCTCCAAATGCAGTTGTAAAAACCATCACACGCTACAATGAACTGTCTCACATGAGGACCGCCCCAGGAACAGAGGACCAAGAATCACCTCTACTGCTTAGGATAAGTTCATCCAAGTCACCATTCTCAGAAATCACGGCAAAGTTAGTTGCAGACACATCTATACATCAACTGTTCAGAGGAGACTGCACCAATCAGGTCTTAAAGGTCAAATAGCTACTAGGAAACTACTACAAAGGAAAAAACAACAAGCAATAGAGATTTGTTTGGTACGAAACACAAGAAATGGACATTAGACCAATGGAGATCTGTGCTTTGGTCTGATGAGTCCAAATTTGAGATCTTTGGTTCACTGCAAAACAAACAAACAAACAGAAAAATTCAAGCAAAAACTGCTTGAAAAAATTGCTTGAAAATAGGCAAAACAATCTGCCAATGGAACTAGTGAAAATGGCTCTGTATTAAGATGTATTGTCTTAAAACAAGTCCCTGTGTCTTGCTGAAATGGTACTCTTTAGACAACTGTGTTTTATATTAAGTGTAATGAGATATTTTGATTAGAAATGAGACAAATATACTTGGTAAGATTTTGTGCCTTTACCATCTGGGTTTAATGTTGCTTCCTCCACCCCTACCAGAGCCGGGTTGTAACACTATGGCATCCGGTTTGTGTGTAGCGAAGGCTTTGGACCCCATGGTGGTCATGCAGGCAGGATGGATGGTGAGGCTTAGAGGAAAGCTAGACCTGTGTCTCGTCCACATACCAATGAAAGTGAATATTGTATTTATGGAAAATGTGACCACGGGGGAGGGGTAAACGATAAAGAGGACTCCACTGAGGACAGAACCTTGTGGTACACGAGAGGAGATAGGAGATGGCTTGGATGCAAAAGTTTTTAATTGAATGAACTGAATTCAGCCAGTGAGATAGGAGTGGAACCAGTCCAGAGGTGTGCCTTATAGTCCAGTGGATGCCAGTCTATGGAGAAGGATGGAGTGGGAGATGGTATCGAAAGCTGTAGTCAGGTCGAGGAGGTTGTTGTAATCATGAAAATAAAGAAAAAACATCAAATGAGATTCTGTGTCCAAACTTTTGACTGATAGTGTAAGTAGCACTATGCCTAATTACAACCTCACTGAGATATTACCATGGCTGTGTTATGCTGCATTTGCACAGATACTACATCAGAGTAGGAAGCAGTTTTTGGCCCATCACAAACCTGTCGGTGTAGCAAGCACAGGACACTGGCTTTCTGACTTATCCATGATACTACACATGAGAAACATGTTCATTCATTGCTGCTCATACTGCTTCCCAACTGAAGTAACTCAGAACAGCAATGATGCCAATTTGTCAAGACGGAGATTTTTGAAAATGATTGTAAGCAGTGATCGTCTAGACCCCAGTTGTGTCCAAGTAATCCACATGTCAGACAGGCTGATTGGGCTGGGTTAGATTTACAGTGATTAGAATGTGGGTGGCTAAAATGATACCCTACTACGTCAATGGAGAATGTTACATAGTCACCAACTATTGTAATATTACTCATGGAATAATGACCTACACTGAATAGGAGTTTCTGTTACAGTGGGAACGTTTTTATTTTTTAATTTCTGGCCTTTTATCTTTATTATTTCAACATGAGCCAACATGAGAGTAGCTTTGATCTTGGGTGTTCTCTTACAACATAATATCACAGTGGGACTTTTGTGAAAGTCATCACTATACAGACATTTCTGTTGCTGGGTCTGCTCTAAAGCTGCATCACGTACTATCTTGGCCAGAGAAAAGTTTTTGTAAAGGATTCCTTTTGAAAGAATAGAAACTGATTCATAGCCGTGTGATGCCATTCTACCTAAAAGCACATCAGGTAGCAAACTGTATTCTTTGATGGTAAAAGCTCCTTGTAAGCAAATCTGTTGGTGGGCATTACCACTTCAGAGCAGATATGTCAACTTCTCATCTCAGCAACTAACCGAGAGAAGAAACACTGGCCTTATGTTGCAGAAAAAAAAAACTTTTGTACTGATGTACTGAGAAATGAATTATCAGCAGTGGTGGAGTCTGGTTGTACGATAACTAAGGGAGGCTGTCTGGGCTTGTTTGTGTGGGTTGAAAGAAATAATTTAGAAAATAGCCTCTGGCACAGACAGCCAAGCATGACAGCCAAGCATGTTTACTCAGAATGTGCATGACTTTGGCATCAACAGGATATGTTGCTAGTTCACAAGAAGCCTCCGCGAGCTAAATTTAGCAGTGACTGTTAAACTGTTGTGGCATACTGAATTTTGACTCATTTAAAATAAATTAATGTACAAAAGTATGATTTTATGATTTTAATCACACCGCCGCAATTATATATGTTGCTTTTGATGTTTGTGTGATCAGATTTC
Organism: Planiliza haematocheilus; assembly: GCA_005024645.1. NCBI lineage: Eukaryota > Metazoa > Chordata > Actinopteri > Mugiliformes > Mugilidae > Planiliza > Planiliza haematocheilus. Next base: position 7,635,698 of record SRSE01001332.1, on the reverse strand, counting down.
GGCTCGTCAAATTTCTGCACCAGGTTAGTTGAGGGAAGGGACAAGACCAACACTACTGCCTGCTAGGGTGAATGTTGGTTGGGTGCCCTGAGGTGGGTGTGGGGTATTAAAACCCAGTCTTTTAACCAATCAACCACACATTTGGTTAAACCTAAGAATATTTGACTTTTATAGACACAGTCTTAAAGTTAAGTCAGTCGTATTTGTAAAGTCCAGTGTCACAATTTTGCCTCAAGAGTCTGCACAGTCTGTACCACATCCTCTAACCTCAATTCTGACAAACAAGAAGCTCCACTTAAGACCCTTTTAGCTCAACATGAACAAATACGAAAGTAACCACAATGTGAACACAGTAAAAAAGCTGAGAGATTCAAACCCTCAAATTTGTATTAGAAAAATACATGACTACAAAAGCTCAAAATGCGTATACAGCTGTTTAAAAGACCAGTAAGTTGCAGAAGTTAGTACTTTATATTGCATAATATAATAAATTGTGTTTTAATTAGTATATTATGACCTGTACCTTTTTCATTTTTTGTTTTCTAGCTCTTCATACCTGCAGGCAGCATGTTGTCTTCCCCAGAGCATGCCATTTTTCTGCAATTTTTTCTTCCAGGCAAACCTTAAACAAACGATGGGTCTAGAGAGGGCCTCGTGGAATTTTACATTCAGATGGCGACCATCAGGAATGGTGGTTGGTTGGCTGCAATCTGCAATTCCGACAGTAGATGTCACTAAATCCAACACAGTAGTGCTTTAAACTGGCTGTATGAAAGGTATCAGTTAGACTGGCGAATAATACTCAAAAGTGCATGCATAAGTAAGTCGACTACATCCTAATTGTTACTGGGGTATTAGAAATGCTTAGCATAGAGATATTCTATTCAAATATTTGAGAATATTTGTTTAATATTCCAGTATTTCAACTCAGGTGTCTCACAGGCTAAGCTAAATGATTCCTTGTATTGTCATAACAACTTACATGAAAGCTCTTCATCTGATTCTCGGTAAGAAAGGGAATCTCAAGCTCAACTCCTTAAATGCAACTTCTTCTCATAATCATATTCTAATTCCATGCACAGCAGCTATTCATTATTATAATATGATTAGTTCATAACAAGATATTTCTCATTATTTTGTTGGATTTATTTCAAGCTTTGCAAGTTGTGTCAATCTAAAGGTCAGAAAAGCAGGTGTAAATGGTAAATGGTAAATGGCCTTGCTTTTATATAGCGCTTTTCTACCTATTGGTACTCAAAGCACTTTTACAGTCAGAGACACATCTACCCATTCACTCACACAAGCACGCACACATTCACACACCAGTGCCACGCACTGGGAGCAACTGGGGGTTCAGTGTCTTGCTCAAGGACACTTCGACATGTGGCAAATTCCCGGGATCGAACCGCTAACCCTCTGGTTCATGGGCAACCCGCTCTACCTACTGAGCCACAGTCGCCGCAAGGGGCAGATCAGAAATTTCAGCACCTGACACTTTTTTAGAATATGTAGGTGGGTGAGAGGACGTTCGCAGAGAAGACCATCGCTGATTACTGCAGTGGAAATGCTTAAAGCAGTTATATTGTCAGGCATGTGTGTGTGCATGTGTCCCCTTCTGCTAACAGCTATTTTAAAATAAAGGGCAGTGTAGTGCAGTGGAAGAGGTTTTAAAAGGCGTTCGCCCCTTTATATCGGTTCATTGTGTTTCTTTACAAAGAGACAAGAACTTGAAAGAGTAGACGCAATGCAGCAAACTCAGACCAACGCCTTTTTAGTATGTGTCATAAGTTGTTGCCCGGCATTTCTGCTGAACTTATTGCTTTTTAGTCTAAAATAGTTTATTGTTTTATTTCATTCTCATCAGTAACATGGCTGTGTTTATTAGTGTGTGCTGTGTCAGGGATTCAGTTATGTCCTGTGTTCCAATTACTTCCATGGACACAGGTGTATAAAATCAAGCAGCATGCAGACAGCTTCTACAAACATGTGTGAAATAATGGGTTGCTCTCAGGAGCTCAGTGAATTCCAGTGTGGTACTGTGATAGGATGCCACCTGTGTGAGAAGTCCAGTCATGAAATTTCCCCGCTATAGTGGTGGGCAAGTGAAGCCTTATGAAGCACTGAGGCTTTCCTGGCAATTGTGTTGAAAAAGATTAAAAGCTTCAACGCTTCGCGACGGTGACATCTGGTGGACAACTGAAGTCATAGCAACCTCTCAAGAGCACGACTGAAGCACTGACACTGTTTCAATCCCATGTCAGCAATAAAAGTTTAGAAAAGACTGTGTGGTCATTTATGTGTTTTGTTCATTCATACTCGTCCATACTGTAAAACAAGATCAAGCCAACGGATAAATCTAAATGATATGAAGGGTTCATTTTAGGTTGAGGGTTTGTTTATTTGATCATGGTATGTGAACTCAGAAAGATTGTTTCTTTATCAAGTTTTTTACACCAGAGTCCAGATAATACTTTATCATAGGAGAAGTTGTATGGTCGAGGAGGAATGTTTATGTACAGAAGCAGACGTTTATGGTCTTCAGGTTTTTTTTCAGAAATAGAATTTTTTCCACTATGGCAGGCTTCAGTCTGCTCCTCTTCTGGCTCACGGGCTCCCCGGCTTTGGAGAAAATCCTTTCGCATGGTATGGATGATGCTGGGATGCACAGATACTTGCATACAAGTTTCCACAGTGTAGGGTATACAGTCCTACGTGCCACCCAGTCTGCTCTTGATAGAATTTGCTCTTTCAAATATCTATGACACAGACAGAAAGACAAAGAATAATAAATAACTGATCTTTCAGCAGTAATCAACATCTCCACTGTAGCACTGGCAGATGCACTGCTGGTGCGGTGCTGAGACTCAACATAGTTGTCCAGGAAAGCCCACAAGTTGTAGTTCTCCTCACTGGCACTGGTAGATGCTGTTGCAGTCTCAAGTGGCACGACTTCGGTCGACCCATCGATAAGGCTGGCACACTCTCGTGTCAGTCTTTCAATAGCAACCTGAGCATTGCTTGGACCACTGAAGCCAGCCTGTTTGAACCGTGGATCCAAGATGATGGCCACAGATAGGGAGGTCACCTTTTCCAAGCTGCCAAATTTTTCACACAAATTATTCTTTAAGTGGTTGGCAAGTGTGGCACCAACACAAGGAGCCATTTGGGCACATTCAGCTGAAATGACGTGTCTTAATATTTCGCAGTAGGAATGGCCTTTGACCCTGACACTCTCCTTTCCTCAGACAGCTTCACAGTTGCCTGATAGAATGGCAAATTTGCAGTGGCTTCTGCAATATTAGTTAGCGCTCTGGGACATTATCCCAAGTGTATGTTGCGAGCTTGCAGAATGAATCTGCATACCTGAATGCCTTATGTCGACGGGGCATTTTAATAAAATTTCTGAACCCTTCATCCTCAACGATAGAAAAAGGCTGGCCATCTTTAACTATGCAGCCTCATCCAGCTTCTGCTTTCTGGACACTGTGTGGGAGAAAGGTTGCTATATAAACATGATATACAACATCTACAGTATATATACATATATATATTTAACTTGCAGTCAAGAATCCCAGTGTTGACAGAGTCACGGCATTGCTGGGCATGATTGTCTTCATGCCCGGCATGCAAGTATCTCAGCATTGATGATGTATTGTTGCTGTAAGACACCTCTTGTGTGCAGAGCAAACACCACACCTACAAGTAATTATACATTTAAGACCCATTTAAAAATGGAAAGTACAAATGTAAAATGTAGGCCATGAAATGCATTATACCTTATTTGGTGGTATGAGATCAAAATGATCCCAAACCGTTTTTCAGGATTTGGGCTTGGCCCCTTAATTGCAGTGAAAGAACTCTAAATGCTTCAGCATACCAAGAGATTTTGGACAATTCCATGCTCCCATCTTTGTGGGAACAGTTTGGGGGTGACCCCTTCCTCTTCCAACATGACTGCACACCAGTGGACAAACCAATGTCCATAAAGACATAGATGAGAGAGTTTGGTGTAGAAGAACTTGACAGGCCTGCACAGAGTCCTGACTTCAACCTGACAGAACACCTTTAGGATGAATTGGAGCGAATACTGTGAGCTAGACTTTCTTGTCCAACATCAGTGTCCGACTTCAAAAATGTACTTCAGGAAGAATGTTGATTACACACTTCTGGCCTCCTCCTTTGGCTACAATGAGTCAATGGTGGATTTTAATATCAATATGTATGCTTGGTTCAGATTTGTATGTTTTTTGTGTGAGTTATTTGCTTTCTTTGTCACCTCAATAGGGCAACCTTCATATGGTCAGCATGAACAAATAAAATCCCTGTATATGGACTATTTAGAATGATATTTATGGCTCCCAGATTATATTTCTTTGTTTTTATGGCATTTTAAAAATCCCATCCCATCCCAGCCACACTTCCGCACGTGTGGCTGTAGCAGGCCCTCGTGGCTCTCATGAAATTCCTGCCCTGGGCTGGAGACATACTTGTCGTTATTCTATGAATTCGATAGCTGTGGTGACCCCATAACCTGCTGTGTAGGATGACCATTCTTTTTCACTTGCTCAGCAGTTTAGTAAAAGTTACTGATCTCCCAGAGGTACTACACTCCTATGCCATGATCTTTCTTTCTGTGTAACCATGCATATTTTCATCCATATTAGTGAGGCACTGGAATAGTAGCAGTAGAAGTAGAAGTGATATGTCTAATAGTTTGGATTAACTCGACTACTGTGCAGAGACTGTGGTCTAAAAATGTTTTATATTTAAGGAGTGAAAACAAGAGTAAAACACAATTTGCAGCGTATTCATTTTATCAAAAGTTTGTGAAGTAGCGACAGTAGCAGAGAGACTGTGTGTTTTGACAGGGTGGCTGTAAATAAACTTGGATGGCTTGATACCTTATTTTCAGTCATTTTCAGTACAACACCTTCGTTTTCCCGCACCTTTTTTTGTCTCCCAACACTTCTGCCAGCCTTTAAAACATGCTGATTGTTAACACTCAGATGTTTTGTTTTTTTCTTCCTTGACTTTAAAATAACTTAACACGATTAACAACGTTAGCTACTGTTACTGATACTCACATCTATTTTGTTAAGCATTGATATAACATTGGACTGACAGTGAGTAGTGAGTAGTATCGAATCAGTGCATCCCTAGTTTAATAGTATATTATTATTATAACAGTGGCACTTCATTCATTGCTACTTATTATCTTGTATATCTACTTCACAGCACATATGAAGATACATTCCCTCATCCTCTTGAACTGTCCTTAAAATTGTCAAACTGCTAATCGTCTCGTTTTGTTTAATGTCCAGTCTTGAGGCAGAAAATTCCAGTCCATTGTGACGGATCTGATTATCCTGCTGTCCTACAATAAATTTCAGAGTCTCTCCAGCTCTCTGCTTGTACCAATGAACTGCTCGATGGTTTAGATCTTTTTCAGGCCGCACACATGTAAAGGTCACAGGTTCACCAAGTTGAGCTGTGATCACTTGAACAAGTGTATCTGCATGTGTATAGAGTACATCACTTGAACCAACAGAGGACAGAGGACAGGAAAAAAAGACAAAAGATGCAAAAATAAGAGCACAAACCATCAGACGTCGAGTTAACGTGAATACTACGTCCTCGATGAAGGAGAAGCAACGTTATCCATAGCAGAGTCATCTTGACACTGTCTTAGTAAAACTGTTTCAGTGACAGACGGAGGAGTGGCGATAGCACTAAATGCATCTGGCTGATTATCACCTTCAGAGTGCATTTCCTGCCACACTAATGAGCTACTCTGAACTGTATTACCACTAATTCAGTCACATGTACTAGACAGTCTGTATTGTGTACAGGTCAGAATTTTATTTTTGAGTCATATATAATGTGATTAGATATTAATGTTGCTCTGCAGCACCTCATTTCTGCTGCAGCAGTCCATTTCAGGTCCCATGTCGTTGAGGCCTCCCTCCTGACTTTTAAGACCCTGAAACAGATGGTAATTTCTCTAGGAGAGAGTAACTTAGTATAACATAAATTTTGTGGTTTATAACTTTGCGGACACTTTACGTGCATAAAAAAAATAAACACATTAAAGGAAAAAGGGGAAAACACAAGAGCTTAATTGTATTTTCGAGACAATAAGTTTGCTGTAAGCTAACATCTGCAAGCCAAATATGGTTTCATTGAGGTCGTGTTCTATGGGCCAATGTCCAACATCTACAGAGAACCTTGTAGGCGAAGGACTGACTCAGTAGTAACAACGTGTTAAGAAAGTTTATGCCATAGGGACACAGACAGCGTAACCTATGCACGTAGCCTACTCCGGTGCAAGCCATTTATACTTGTGTCTCTCAGTTTGGCTTGCTCTGTAAAAACCCCACCCAAACCTTAGTCAGCACTGTGTCTGTTTTGACATGTTTTGCTACTTCCTGTTTCACTTTCAACAATGGCAAGAAGTGAAAATCTTGCTGAAGACAAGTCCATTTGTATTTCCGAACTTCCTTAACCTTTCCTCGATATGTTCCATCTTTATTGATCCAGAACTGTCAATTTGAAAATTGCAGAGATGGAGAAGCAGCCAGAAATACTAAAGTGGAAATACACAACAACCAAGTGGACTTTGGATTGGATTTCCCGCTTTGTTGGTCTTGTGTTTTTAGATTTAACCTGCTGATCTACACACTGCCTTTTGTTCCCTATTTACTAAGTCATCATGAAATCTACTTTGAGTTGCCTTTCTGGACTGTATATCTGACACTTGGGTCCTCTCTCCCTCACTAGACTGTGTCACAGCACAGTCTCATCATCATGTGTCCAAGCCAGTGAATGACGCTTATTAATAAGTTATAATGCCACAGTGGGTGGTATATACAGTATTTGGCGGCAGCATATTGGCCTCAAAGTTGATATTAGAAGAAGGGAAAAGGAGCATGAGAAGGATTTGAGTTATTTTGAAGAGTATAGAACTGGATCAGAGCATATCCAAAACTGCAGCTCTTGTGGGATATTCCAAGTCTGTGATGGTCAGTAGCTATAAAAAGTGGTCCAAGGAAGACAGAGTGATGAACTGCTGATAGGGTCATGGACGGCCAAGGCTTATTGATGCACAAGGGAAGAAAAGGCTGGCACATGTGGTCCAACCCAACAGACGAGCAACAGTAGCTCAATTTACCAAAAATGTTCATGTTGGTTCTGACAGAAACAGAAAACAACTTTTTTGCTCTTTCAGACGATTGCTAGAATACATGTTTGTGTTGAAGTTAATAGCAAAATAAGTGAAATCAGCCATAATATTATTACTGGTGAAATGATTTTACTCATTATCTTGTTATTATGGCACCTCTCAGTGGGTGGGATATCGTTGGTGTAAGGGGAAGGATTTGAGTGACCTTGACGAGGGCCGATAAAATACAAAAGTGGTTCAAGGAAGGAACTCTGTTGAGTTCATTCAATTGAGTTATTCAGTTTTGTGGTTTCTGGGATTATTCAAGAACAATCTAATAAAGCAATAAAAAACAATCACAAAAACAACAGTAATAGTAATCAATAACAGTATGCAGCTTTAGTTTAGACAGCAAACTTCTGACAATTATAGCGCTTTCTCTATCCTATTGCATTTCAGAGGTTTTAGAAAAAGAAAATCTGATATTCTGTCTCAAGAAAACTTTTTTTCATGGGGACAACCCTTTTACGATTTGTCTCTCGTGCTGGAGTACAAACATTCGTCCTGTAACTCCCTCTTGTCCTTCCGTCTTTTAGATTTTCTTGAAGAGAAATCCAGCGCGACGTAGTTTAATTCAGCTTCTTCACCATTCTGTAAAAGAACAATATCAGAAATTTTAGTTACAACCAATTTCAAACTGTTTTTAATCCAGTGTGCTATAAAATATCCAATGGTGATTTCGATTGTAACCAAATTATTGAAGTGTGGTAAAAACCACACAGAACATAACAACCATGAACTACAAACTCCTCTTCCTGTAAGCAAGTCTCAATCCAAGGTCATTTCCATTGTAACCAAGGATGGAGCTAAGAATACGACACATTAATCTGATCTCAAGGAGAAACAAAGCTCAGTTGTAATTTAAATGAATTTGGAAATAACAGAAAAACAACAGTAACAAATGGCAGCTGAAGAAGTTTGCAAAATTTTAATCACTCGTTTATATGACAAAGAGAGTACGGAGTTGGGTGGGGTTTGTGAATGGGTCAAGAAAAGGTAGGACTTTCACTGTCCACGGTTCTACATGAGTCAGAATATGTCATTTTTCTGCCCCTTTGAGTCTGTGCTGGCTGCAGACATGTGAACGTCGAATGTAAATCCCCCCCTCGCCCCAACTTCAGTTCAACGGATGAGTTGCAGACATTTCCCTACTGCAACAATCTTGTAACTGCACGCAGCTTAAATATGCTTGGTCAAAACTGCTGAGTACAAATGAAAAGCAGAAGGCTTCCAGTATGAAGAAATCTTATCTACAGATTTTGCAAATTCATACCCTTAACCTCAACATTTTAACCTGACCTACAATAATTGTTTTTGCCCCAACCACAAAGTTTTTGCGCCTACACAAAAAAAAAACGGCCGCTGGCCTCAGCCATGTAAGAACAGAAAACACTAATTGGTATTGTTCAGCAAACTTTTTTGTAGTTTGATTTTAAGAATATTACGGCTGAATGTCATGTGTGATTGGTTGTAGTTTTACATCCCTTCCAGTTCAGACGTCATGTATTTAGTCTCTCCTGTCCATATCTCACTAGACCATTGTTGTTTTATCTAGGGGATTTTCCTTTTCTCATTCAAACCGCCCACTTTGTCGATCAAAAAATCAACATTAATTTATTCACAGAAGAATTTCCATCTTTTATAATTTAAGTGTAGTCACGCTTTTGATGATATTTAACTTATATTTACCATATTTCTTGGCTGACCCTCATCCTGTTCAGCATGAATGGATGCTGTTACGTCTCCTGTTCAAAAGAAAGAAAAAAAAGAAAACGATAAGCTTAAATATTTGAGGACATCAGCAGTTTCAGAAATGTTCAAACCAGTCCATCTGGCACCGACAATCACTGCCGCAGTTGAAGTCACTCAGATTTTGTCCCAGTTCTGATATTTGATATGAGTGCATATGTGTTGTTCATGTGATAAACCCACCTTTGCAATGTCCACAAACTGGCTTTTTCTTCCTTTTGAGAATCAGAGCAATATTCACAAGCACACTGCAGCCCAGCAGCGCCCCGAGCACAATGATCAGCAGGCATTGTTGTTCTGGAAAGAGAAAACATCCCACAGAGACGGTGACATTTCTTTAGTTTTTAACTAATTAACATCAGTGATTTACATCTACAGAGCTGACTGTGAGAGCCGTTCAGATACAACACATGGACTTAAACTCCAACTGACAAATAGTTTTTTTTTTTTTAGCTAGATCAGTGGCACGTATCTCAACAATGAATGGATTATCATAAGCTTGAGAACAGACTTTAATGGCACCCTGATCAGCAAGTTAGTATGACACATCGCCGTGCTGAGTACAGCAGATACCGGCTACAGAGAAGACAGAGTTTAGATACTGGCACTAATGTAGTTAGAGGAGTAAAGGTTTTGTGGTAGTAGTAGTAGAATTAGAAATACAAACATGTGATCAATAAATGCTTTTAAAATACTTTCTGGCCCTTACATATTTTTTAAAGCCATTAAAATCTGTTTGGACTGTACTGTGTTGTCAGCAATCATTGCTCTGCTACTGCAACAGCGTTACAGCAGAAATTATCATATAAACTGTGCCAGAGGACATTGAAGCAGCAGAGAGATAGGGCCTTTAATTTAAGAACCAGAACAGTGACAGAACAAAGAGAGGAAGGGTGGCAGAGGAGGCCAGGCTTCACCGATGAAAGATCAAGTCTGCCATCATGTATCCTGTAAACCTAACTGGTTTCTAAAAACTGAACCTAAGGAATAACTTTTCAATTTTATGAATTTAAATAATAATAAATACATAATATATCAGTACACATAATTTAAAATACATACCTGTCTTCACTTTAGTTCCCTCACCGAGCAGGATCTCTCCACAGGTGACCACGGCACAGTAGTACATCCCTGCATCTGAGGAGTCTCTGATAGTTTTGGACAGTTGGTAGACACATTTTCTTTGCCCTTGGTCATGACTGCTGTTACCGTGAGTGTAAATGAAGCCTGGATGTGATTCTGATCCAGTTCTGAACCAGTACACACTGCGGTCGTCAGGACACTGATGTATCTTTTCTTTGCTTTTGCCGACAAGGGAACACTGCAGAGTCACCAACTCTCCAGGCTGGACCGACTCTACATCTGGACTTTGTTTCACGTAGAGAGACTTCTGCTGATTTTTTGGATCTGTGTGATTTGCCAAAACAAATTATCCATAACCTTTATAAATATAATGGCACATATATAGCAAACACAAATGAATATATTTTGAGAACATATGTAACATCAACTCAGCTAAATAAATTCAACCCCAATAATCCCGACATGTGCTACAAATGTGGTAGAAAGGACACATGTTATCACTGCCTATGGGACTACCCACAAAAGCAGGCTGTGTGTGGAGATCTTTTATGTTCTTAGAGGGGAGGAAAGCATTGGAGGCTCTCTGTGTATGTCAACAAATGAGTATTACTATGTATTTAGTATACGTCTGTTTGTCTTTGCTTAGTGCTTTTCTCTTCTGGATAACTTCAGGATAAGTTAACGTTTGGACCACCGGTGACTCTTAAGAATTACTTATGTTTTAGACTGTGCCCGATATTGCATGCTACAGTCATCATGTTTATGTTTATTTTATTTGAGAAGTATTATGTATTATTTTCTCTGAAAATTAATAAACACACTCGTGGATGGAAAAAAGGGAAAAAAATAATACTTTACCATTCACAGTTAATAGAGTGCTATTGATAAATCTCATGGTGTATGATGATCCTGCTTGACAGATGTATGTTCCTTCATCTTCTCTGCTGACATTTGTTATGGTAAGGGTATACACATCACTCACTTTTGTGACTTTGAATCTTGAGTTGTTAAAAGGTTCCTTCATTGTTACTGTGTCAAAACTTCCTACAGCAATGGTTTCAGCCACATATGCAAAACTCAGCTTATGCCAAAGAAGCAACTCAGCTTTGCTCCCAATTGTGCATGTCAGAGTCAAATTATCTCCAAGTTCAGCCACAGTCAAAGAGATCTGATCAGAAACCTCCATGGTTTTCATCAGAGCTAAAGAAAACAGACAAACATTAACAGTGTCACAACATGACAGGCCCTAACACTTCACAAAAATATTTATTGAATAAAAAATTCACATTTGGTTAATAGAAGTTCTAATCAAAGAAGAAGAAGCAAACTCACTCAATGTACTGAGGAGAATCAAGGTTGTCAGTCCTCCGATCATCGTGGTCTATCACCCTTCTCTTGCACAACTGATGTCTCCCCACTCAAATGGTAGATCTAGTCACAAGCTGATGGAAGTTTACAAAGTGACAATCAAAGTGATTGGTTGGAACATAGAACTTCCTGTGAGCATTCGCAAGCCAGTGACCCATTTTTAGAGAATCTGAGCTACGTTTAGTTTTTCTTTGACTGAAAATAACTGCATTAAAGCAAAATGTTGTAGCTCCAATGCAGTTCATAGAAAGCTGTGCAAAAACCAAACACAGCAAAATAAATGTTATACAGCAAGGACAGGTTCAGTCAAACTGATAATGGAGTTTGTTGTACCTGATAGAAATATATTCAGACATTCAGAGTACTCAGTTCCTTCAGAAAAAGCTCTGATTTAAGCAGTAGATTTCAGTGACTAGTACTTTTGCCCGACTGCATTCTAACAATTTCTAACAGTTTCATCCTATTTGTCATATTTGGGTTTATGTATGAAACATTCAATGAGTTTAGAAGCTTAAATATAAGAGGTTACAGTTAGGCCCTTCTCTTCACAGTACATTATTAAATGTGATCTAAAATCTAAATACATTGTTCACCCCTGTTAGAAGTTAGAAGTCGTCTGGTGTGATTTTACCACTGATAAGATAATGATGGTGATCTTTTTGCTTGTGGAAACTTAAGCAGGGCAGGCAGTTAAACTTCCGTCACTTTTTTTGAGCTGTGCAGAGAGATTAAACGCCTGCGTCATCATTGACCAATGTTTAACATTTTTTTGTCTTATGCGACACAATTGGCAAGAAGTTACATTAATGAAGAAGCCACTATATGCAATTCTCTAAAAGGTGAGGAAAAAAACAGAGTAGTACATTGATTCTCATGGTGGAGACTGGCTGCTGTAACCACATGCTATGTGCAATGCAACATGATGCAAATCAAACATGAGAAACCAAATATAGTACATAGAACTACATCACATTTAAAAGTTAAAAATAAAGTGTCAAAAGTTATTCTGTAATTCATTACAAAAGCAATTAAACAAGTAATAAACAATAATCATACCACATCAGTGACCTCATCACGTTATTTTTTACCATGGCAGTATCATTTTATAGAGAGGGATGGCTATATTCACTTGTACAGTATTTCATTGATTTAATTAAAATCAAGCCCTGTAAATGACTGGAGACATGTCCAGCATGTACCTCGCCTCTCGCCGATGACAGGTGGGATAGGCTCCAGCACCCCCTGCGACCCTTCATGGGACAAGCGGTTACAGAAAATGAATGAATAATTAAAATCATTGTGTTCATTTTTTGTTTGTTTGTTTGTTTTTTGCACTTTTTTTGCATAACGCTTGTTTTATAACTTGTTTTTCTACCATCTTGTTTCTGGCCCATCTAGAAACATGTACAGAAAGAATGGATTCATGAAGCATTCTCTTCTGATTGGACTATTATAATAATTAGTGGAGTACTAGAGTCCAATGTAAACCTGTAGGTCAACTGGTCCACTACCTTGGTCCAGAATAAATCTTTTCAACAACTAGCTTTAAAAGTCTCCAGAGAATTAATCCATAGTCAGAACTATGGACAATAGTCCCTCAAAATGAACTTTTAGCAGTAAGCAACATGAATAATACTTGAACAATACTTGCTAAATAACTTAGCACTGTCAATGTAGCATGTTAGCAGACTGACATGTGCTTTTAGCTACACCACCAGTCAAAAGTTTGGACACACACTCTCATTTAATAATTTTACTTTATTTTCATGACGTTGAAAACGTCAAAATTGCCATAACTTTGAATGTGTCTCCAAATACAGTTGTAAAAACCATCAAATGCTATGACAAATCTGTCTCACATGAGGACTGCCCCAGGTACAGAAGACCAAGAATCACGTCTGCTGCTGAGGATAAATTCATCCAAGTCACCATTCTCAGAAATCACAAATTAACAGCACCTCAGATTAGAGCTCAGATCAGTTCAACACAGAGTTCGAGTTGCAGACACATCTCTACATCAACTGTTCAGAGGAGACTGCACCAATTAGGCCTTAAAGGTCAAATAACTCCTAGAAAACTACTACCAAGGAAAAACAACAAGCAGAAGCATTTCCGTTTTTGGCTCTGCTCAAAAGCTGCATCACATACTATCTTGGCCAGAGAAGAGCAAAGTTTCTGTAAAAGGATTCCTTTTGAAAGAATAGCAAACTGTATTCTTTGATGGTAAAAGATCCTTGTAAGAAAATCCATTGGTGGGCTTTACCACTTCAGAGCAGATATGTCAACTTCTCATCTAAGCAACTAACCGAGAGAAGAAATACTGGCCTGCACAAAAAGTACTTTTGTACTGATGTACTGAGAAGGAAATTATCAGCAGTGGTGGAGTCTGGTTATACGATAACTCAGCCACAGCTAAGGGAGGCTGTCTGGGCTTGTTTGTGTGGGGGTGAAAGGTGCCAGAGGCTATTTTCTAAACTATTTCCATTAACCCATAATTAACTAAGCTGTAATCACAACAGATATTTTAAATAACAATTATATTATATTAAATAACCATTATATTTCCATTAGACAAGCCTGAAAATGAAGTAGTTCACATGCACTTTTATTTAAACCAACAAGGTATATTACTTTCAAAGCACTGTGGTGTTTGTACGTGCCTGTGAAAACAAATTGCAAAACCACACGTCAACTGAGCTGCGAGATGTTCGCTGTGGCTGGCCATTTCTGATGCTTCTGACAGACCGCCAAGCATGTTTACTCAGAATGTGCATGACTTTGGCATCAACAGGATATGTTGCTAGTTCACAAGAAGCCTCCGCGAGCTAAATTTATTCAGTCCTGTACCATTGAGGTAGTGTGCAAAAGGAGTTAAAGTGACAGTGCAAACCCAACTGCAATCTGTGCAGATGTGTCCGTGGGTGACTGGGGGAGGGGCTACGGAGGTCCTCCAGCATTTGACGGTCTCACAGCCTCCGAGAAGAAGCTGTTCCTCAGTTGTGAACTCCTTGTCAAACTTCTGCACCAGGTTAATTGAGGGAGGGCACAAGACCAACACTACTGCCTGCTAGGGTAAATATTGGTTGGGTCCCCTGAGGTGGGTGTGGGGTATTAAAACCCAGTCTTTTAACCAATCAACCACACATTTGGTTAAACCTAAGAATATTTGACTTTTATAGACACAGTCTTAAAGTTAAGTCAGTCATATTTGTACAGTCCAGTATCACAATTTTGCCTCAAGAGTCTGCACAGTCTGTACCACATCCTCTAACCTCAATTCTGATGAACAAGAAGCTCCACTTAAGACCCTTTTAGCTCAACGTGAACAAACACGAAAGTAAACACAGTGAACACAGTAAAAAAAGCTGAGAGATTCAAACCCCCAAATTTGTATTAGAAAAATACATGACTACAAAAGCTCAAAATGCGTATACAGCTGTTTAAAAGACCAGTAAGTTGCAGAAATTAGTACTTTATATTGCATAATATAATAAATTGTGTTTTAATTAGAATATGACCTGTACCTTTTTGATTTTTTTGTTAGCTCAAAACTAGCTCTTCATACCTGCAGGGAGCATGTTGTCTTCCCCAGAGCATGCCATTTTTCTGCAATTTTTCTCATGTGTCCCCTTCTGCTAACAGCTATTTTAAAACAAAGAGCAGCATAGTGCACATCTAAACTGCATGCAGACTGCTTCTACAAACCTGTGTGAAACAATGGGCTGCTCTCAGGAACTCAATGAATTCCAGTGTGGTACAGTGATAGGATGCCACCTATGCGACAAGTCCAGTCGTGAAATTTCCTCAAAACTAAATATTCCACAGTGAACTGTCAGTGGTATTATAACAAGTGGAAGTGATTGGGAACGACAGCAACTCAGCCACGAAGTGGGAGGCCACGTAAAATGACAGAGCGAGGTCAGTGGATGCTGAGGCGCAGTCAATTGCAGCAGACCTCCAAATTTCATGCTGCCTGATTAGGTCAAGAGCAGTGCACGAATCACGAATCACACTTCTCCATCTGGAAATCGATAATCAGAATCAGAATCAACTTTACTGCCAAGCATGTTGTACATACAAGGAATTTGCTTTGGTCCTACAGAAAAGCCCATGCCCACCATTATCGGTGCCATTTTAAGGAAAATTGGTGTCAGGAAAGGGGAGAAAACAAGAGGAGAGAGGAGGAGAAAAAAGCAGCTCCCAGGCTACACTTTTTTGGGGGAGTACAGTGTGGGACCAGGAAAAAACCTCAGCACCATAAGCACATATGAGCACACTTTACAACATAAGAAGTCAAAACAACTTGCACCGGGGGAGGGGGGAAAAGGGAGGTGAAGGTATTCCAGCTCAGACAGGCAGCCATCCGCGTCATCGGTTGCACCCCACCTGTTGCACTGGATGGGTAAAGCTGCAAAGGTGTGGGATTGGGAGTAGTGAGGTATATTGCATATGTGCATGTGTGTGAGTGTCCTTGTGGTGTGTGTACATAAGCCTGGAGAGTCGCTTTGTCTATAGCCTCCCAATCAGTGCCTCAGTTCACAGGATGTCATTGCGATAACACAGCAGGTTGGCATGGAAACGGAAACATCCCTGATTGGGTTCCAGACAAAGTCAACCATCACAGCATCTGAGGGATGAATATGGTGTGGGGTTGTTTTTCAGGATTTGAGCTTGGCCCCTTAATTACAGTGGAAGAAACTCTAAATGCTTCAGCATACCAAGAGATTTTGGACAATTCCATGCTCCCATCTTTGTGGGAACAGTTTGGGGGTGACCCCTTCCTATTCCAACATGACTGCACACCAGTGGACAAACCAATGTCCATAAAGACATGGATGAGAGAGTTTGGTGTGGAAGAACTTGACAGGTCTGCACAGAGTCCTGACCTCAACCTGACAGAACACCTTTAGGATGAATTGGAGCGAATACTGTGAGCTAGACTTTCTTGTCCAACATCAGAGTCCGACTTCAAAAATGCGCTTCAGGAAGAATGTTCAAACTTTCCATAAACTCACTCGTAAACCTTGTGGAAAGCCTTCCCAAACAGTTGAAGCTGTTATAGGTATGGACCAATGTCATATTAAACCCTGTGGGTTTACAAATCTGATGTCACTTAAGTTCATATGCGTGTAAAGTCAGATGAGTGACAACAGTGAAATACAGTGTATGAGATTGATGCAGACTCACAGAATAATAAGCAATATCCACATTTGGACATGAAATTTTTTGTTTTTTTGTTTTTGCTGTAATTTCTCACATGATTCTGACCACACTGCCAAAGCTATGAGTATGGAAGGATTTATAAAATATACGTAATGACAACATAGGCTGCAACATGAAGTGGACACAAATACAAGGGTATTTTATTATTATCATTATCAATTTCCATAAAAAGGGCGCAAGCAATAAAAGTGATGAGTAAAAGGAGACCTTTGTCATGGTTCTGGTTTTTTGATTGCTGTGTTCATGTTTTGAGTTTCGTTCATGTTTCATGTTTTCTAGTTTCCTGTTTTATTTTGTTAAGTTCTTAGTTTCCTGTTTTATTTTGTTAAGTTCTTAGTTTCCTGTCTTGTGTCCCTTCTCGCCTTTGTGATTGTCTTCCCCATCTTGATTAGTTTCACGTGTTTCCTGGTTTTCCCTTTTACCATTTCTCTGTGTTTCCAGTGTTCTTGATTTCAAGTCTTGTGACGTTACTTTTTTTTTTTTTTTGTCTTTTTGAAAGTTTTGTTTTTGGAAGACCTGCAGTCTCAGCAGCGCTATCTGTTTGGTCTTGTTTCATTTTTGTTTAATTAAAATAATGTTTTTGCCTACTCACCTCTCCGCCTGTTGTCCAGCATTTGGGTCCTACCTAGTGATGGTGAGATGAAGCCTCATGAGGCATCGAACCACTTGACCCAGCGAGTTCAAGAAAGGCGTCATCTTAACCACATCATGTGTGATGCATTGATTTTTTTGTGTATGTAATTAGTGATTAGTGATGGACACGTGATTCAAAAAAAGGTTCATTACTAGAAACAATAAAATGTAGTACAATGGAGATGTGTCTTACTGGTTCATGCTTGTGTGGGACTCGATTTGCCATGCACATTCCTATTTGACTATGTTACATGGATATGTGGTTTAAAGTTGATTATAAGAAAAATATATGCATATAACAATAAAATAAATAAAAAAACAAAAAAACAATGGGAATCAAACCCTTGCTTCACTAACAAAAGGCCGCTGATTTCACAGTGTACTACTGATCCCAATAGGGCTGCTTGGTTGACGTTGGACCATTTTGATCAACATCTGTGGAGAAACTGGTATATCAAGCATAATCATATCACAAATCAAAGGGGCATTTATGCATGAAGAAAACTCAAGTTACTTTGAAGAAACAACAGATAATGTAATACCCAAACACAAATTCCAAATTATATTCTCTTAGGATTTTAGCTTATAAAGTTGATCAGGAGGAGTGGGTATTAAAGAAAATATCACCAGTCACAATTCATCTAATGCATATAATGGCAATGTTTAAAAAACGAAATGAAGAGTGTTGGGACCTGTGTGTTTGAGAGTGTTAGTCCAGTTCAGTTCCGGTTTCAGGTATGTATGAACGTGTGTGTGTGTGTGTGTGTGTGTGTGAGGGTGAGTGAGGGGAGTATCGTGGAACAGAGGGGGAAAGGATTTAGGGGCCTTTTTCAGGGTTTTAAGTGTTGGTGTACACTGACCACAATCCTCTGGTTTTCCTGGCGAAAATGCGCAGCCATAATCAGAGGTTGTTACGTTGGTCCCTGCTGATACAGGAATACAATGTAAAAATTCAACATAAGAAAGGAGCTGAAAATGTGGTGGCTGATGCTCTGTCCCGTGGGTGAGGTGAGAACATTAGTTATGTAGTTGGCAATGTGGTTTATGGTTTACATACAAACCAAGTTTAAATTGGTTTGTCTCTTATGGGAGGGGTTGTTACAGCCCCTGTTACTGCCGCTGTGGTTGTTGTGGTGTGTTTGTGCCTCTCTCTCTCCATCGCCCTCTTCCTTCCAGCAGCCCTTCCCACTCAGGTAATCAGCTGATTTTAGTTAAAGAGTGGAGGAGAGGTGCGGCCTGGAGAGAGAGAGATGGTGGACCACAGTGTGAGGTTGGCTAGTTTGTTGGAAGTTTATCATATTGGTGAGGTACTAATCTTTCTTGGTGTGGTGGCTCTTTTGATTCGTTTTGTCTTTTCCCCCCTAGGTTTGGTGGTGGCCCCTTTAGTTTGTTTGTGGCTGTCAGTTCTGGTCTGTTGTGTTTAGTTTCGTGACCAGCTTTCTTAGTTATCATTAGTATTTTTGTTTTTGAATAATAATAATTTGAATAAAGAAACATTCTTTTACAGACAGTTATCAGTCTCTGTGTCGCTTTCCTTTTACCCGGAAACAATTTTCTTTTGTTTTCCTCCCTTCATCTCCTGGCTACATACTCGGGAGGTAACACTGTTATTCAAACTCGTCTTATGTGACCGCTTTTCCTGTGAAGGTTGCACCCAGGACAGGTCACCAGTCTGTCACAGGGCTAACGATTCAAACTCTATTAAGAGCTATGTATTCTTTCTTCGGCCATTGACCAGTGCTTTTGTTTCCTTTAGTAGAAAGTCATTTATAACACCTGTACACCTGTGTGGGACTACAGCTGTGAATCCAACCTTAAGAAATTTACTTGCATGACATATGGAAACTATTAGACACCTCGTCAAGTTTAAAAATGTAAAGTAACAATGTCTGTTTTTTTTGTTTGTACGGAGTATCATAGGGATGCAACCTTCAGTAACCTCAAGCCAAACTCCTCTCATATCTCTAGAGAGGATGGTGTTGCAGTTATAACTCCTTCCAAAGAAGACATGGCTTTGGAGATCACTGTGACGAACAACGATGGGGATGACGCACACCGCAGTTGCTCAGTCATTATGCTCCCAGATACACTGCACTACATGTCCATTGTTCAGCGCAGGGCAGCAGTGAGTGCAGAAGAACACCACTGTGAAGGAGCATCAGTTTGATATTGGAAAGCAGAGATGCTGTCATATTTTTATTTTGCTATATTCATATGACATTTGGATACATGCATGTTTGTGTGTTGGCATCCACAGGAACACAAGTGAGTTGTACAGCAATGACAAAGACTAGCAGGCCGTGAACTTGGAAACCCCCTACAAAGAGATGGTGAAGTGAGTGGCAGTGCAACAGTTTTCTCCACGTAGGCGTCACTATTTATATCGCACCATGGTTGTTTTGTTCTCTTCAGGTTACATATATATCGCGCTCACAGTGTCCAGCATCTCACTGAGCACAAAACATGTTAACGTCACTACCATATAGCCCGATGGAGTTGCATTTACATGTGTAGGTGTAGGGACTGATTATTGTTGGCTGAAGGACAACTCTGCAGGGGAGTGGTTTCTATATTTGACTCACAGTAAACGTGTGTAATCTGTCCCACACTCACCAGTAAATGAGGTCAATCCACTTAAACATGTAAAGGTATTAAATAACTATTTAATACAACTGATGCCCTTTTGAATACTGTTCAAAACCTTTTGAACAGTGTTCAAAATGTAGACCAAGCCTATAATAAATACCTGTATCTTGAAAATGTCTCTTGAGTAAGCATTGATCAAAGACAAAATGTGCAGCTGAACATGAAGCTCTCACTAATGCCCTCCAATTTATATCCACACGAAGAAAATACAAAACATCAATTATTGTGATTATTATTATAAGCACATTTTATTAGTATGGATATGTCAGTAAAGTGGAGCCCCTAATATGTGACAATATGTAAGATGTCAAGACTGTTAAATTGTGTGGAGATACACTGCCCCCTGCTGGGTCTGGACAGTGCAGCACAACTTATTCTTCATTCATGCCTTTGGAACAAAACTTTGGCAGAGGTGTGCATCATTTATGTAACTTTTTTTCTCATATGAATGCCAGCGGCACTGGAAAAGGATTTTGTGTGTTGCATTTATGTGTATTCTGTAATCGCTCATTCCTGTGAAGGGTTGCGGGGGTCTGCTGGAGCCTATTCGAGCTGTCATCGGGCGAGAGGCAGGGGTACACCCTGGACAGGTCACTTAGGGAAAATGATTTCCAATACAATGCTGCAATATCATGTACAGTATAGAGATTGTCATATCAAGTTTGTCCAGTCTGTTGGACAATTTACATCTACAATTTATGAATTTCTGTATCCATACAAGTATTTAGTCTTGACATTACAAGGCAAAAAATAACCACATCCATCTCTAAATTGATACTGTAAATAGGGTCAATAGTTTCAATGAACGTACTCAATTTGTATAAACTATTTGTTTCTAAATGGAAATCTTTTTCTTTAAAGTTATCAGCAAGATACAATTCACTAGATTCTGAATACGATTTTGAATAAATTTGTCATAAATTTACTATTCAGAAACTTTGTCTGTTTCATCTTTTAATATTATGCTGACTCTCTTTATCTCACAGCCCTCACATGATGGACATCCAAACAATGAGGCGGCTCCGCTTAATGCCTAAAAAGGAGCATCCAAGGACACCCTGGTGAGGCCTCTGAACACAGCACACAGCACTACACATGTTTAACATTGATGCAGAATTAACCCAAGTAAGCTGTAGACTACATGACTAACATGTCAGCGTTTCTTTTCAGTGCTTTCTGTCAAAAGAAAAGAAACCAACATATTTTCGTTCAGTTTTTTAATGAAGCAGAAAATATCACTTGTTTGATACCAAAAAACTGTTACAACAACATGAAAAAGGTTGTGCTATACTTTCACCATGAAGGAATGTGTGAGTAGTGGGAACGGATGAGAGGTTGGACCACAGAACCACTTTCCTGAAATTCAATGGAAATGCTGAAGCCAGCTTTAATCTGACTGCTGATAATCGAAAGCGCAGATTGCTTCTGAAATAGCGTGATGCTCTTTTTTTGTGTTTGTGCAAAATAACACTGTGTGGTGAAGTCTACTTTATTACTGACTTTTTTAAGCCTTGTTAGAAGATTTCCTTAAAAACGGCAAACATTTTTGGCAATAAAATGAATGTTTTAGAATGAAATCCTACTCTTGCATTTCTTTATATTCTACAGGTATAATCACGTATTTAACTAGCAGTGTAATTCTGTTACAACCAAGTGGGATTTCACAGCTCCTCATTCAACAGAAGTGTTAAGTTCACCCAGGAGCTAGCAGCTGATTAGCTTAACTTAGCATAAAATCTGGAACTGAATACACAACTAGTCTGGTTTTGTTAAGAAATAACAACATAGACCAACCAGTCCCAACAAAATACAAGTGCTAACATGCTACTTCTTATTTAGCACAATGTTTAATACACTAAAACTGAAGTGTAAATTTGTTGGCGGATATTCACACAGCACAGCAACTGTTGCCTAGCTGTGTTATGAAGGCTGAGACCAGTTTAAAGTGGTTAGAGGGCAACGGCTGCCAACCAAGAATAAAAATACATATCTATCAGCGAAGTATTGTTCTCACACAGTTTTTTCTACTTTTTAAATAAGAAAATGTATTAATGTAATTCCTGTCTTTATGTTAGGCAAAGCTAATCGGCTGCTGGATGATTCAATCCTCTCATCAAACTCTCTGCAAGTTGATAAGCATATCTTCCAAAATGTCACACTGATCCTTTCAAACTCCACTTTGATCTTTTTGATTTCTTCTTCATTAAAACACATTCAGTAAATGAAAATTAAGAGCCACCTTCTCTAAGTTCTTTACATCATTTGTCTTTTTATAACCATCCAATCCAATGTTGTGTCACATCGTGAGCTCTCTCACTGTTTTCATCATCTCTTGTTGCTTTTAGGAAAAATAAGTAGAAAAGCTCACTATTAAAAATGTCCCAAGGACGTCTCAACATGATCCATAACTTCAAACATATAACAAACAATATAAAACCTTGATACAGACACACTTCCACACATGATGCTCCTTAGCGATCTCTACACCTGATAAGTGTTAATGCACATAACTTTCTTTTTTCCAGAGACAGCTAAGACAGACTTCTTTTAGAAGATAAAACACACAACCTTAGCCTTAAAAATATAGGAAAGACAATACATAACATTACAAATAAATTAGAAAATATCAATATATTACATTAATATAACCAACCCAAATTATATTGAGCTTTTTACATTCAAAAACAGCTCTTTGTTTGGCATCCAGAGTCACGCATGTCCCATTCTTTTTTTTCTTTCTTTTTTAAATATCCAAGCCAAAACGCTAAAAGCTAATCCAGTGAATAAATGAAACCATTACATGAAAAAATGAACAAAATGAACTGCGGCTAGACGGAAAACAAATCAAATGAATAAACGGTATTCAATCAGAACGGCAGCAAACATCTCTTGCTCACCGATCACCAGATCATCAGCTCAATCACCCAAACAAGCTGCTAATTCACTTGATGTTACAAAACATTTGTTCCTTTTTTCCCCAAAAGACTTCCAGCACAGCCTACCATTCAGAATCGAACACTAATAGATCAAACATCTCACAAATGGCACTAGAAAATGGCAGTACTCATTAGGTTTTGTTTGCGATTATCAATGTGTCATAATGTGTCTTTTTTGTTGCTTGGGGAATAGGAAAAATTATTCAGTTTAACCTATTTATTTAGTGCTGTAAACAGGTTTCTGATTATTGCTAAATAAGCCTGTTTTATCTTTTTTCCCGCTGGTGTAACCAAATGGAATGACTTTTGTTTTTCTTCGTAATGTGCTTAAGACTCCAGCATAACAGAGAAATTCATCTCCAGACTGTAATAACCAGCTATCTCCACATGGAGGCAACAGCGAGCATAAAAAGCATAGACAACAAAGGAACGGGGGAGAAGGAGAGCAGACTGGCTGCAGACCGGACTCGTCCCTGGCCGTTGTTTCTGTTCCACTTGGACCCATTTTTGTCTCGGCTTCGAGGAGGCTTTGCGGGGTTGGAGGCGGTGTTACGTGGAGGTTTGCTATAGGGTGGTGAGTAAGGCCCATAACCTGGCCCATCATCATTGTACCTTTCACCCTGTTCTCCACCCCCAGATCCACTGCCCTCCTCACCTGAACCAAAGAAGAAGATTACATATTAAGTTACATATTATTTATTATATTTATTAACGATGATCTCACATTATTAACAACTGCTTTTCGGATCAGTACATAGTTTGGTAAATTTTGTCAATCAGAAACGCTCACTGTCCACAAAGTCCATGTCCTGTCCACTCTGAGCGTGCCGCAGTTTGTTGGTCGCCACCCTCAGCTCCATGATCAGCTGTCTGGTCCTCACATCTGGACGGGCAATGTCTACCTCCACTTCAGGGTTGTTGATCTGGCTGACCAGTCCGTCTCCTGTCACATCTGGAAGGTACCTGAACAAGTACAGAAGGGGGCTTTTTTTTTTTAAATATCAAGGGACAAACTGTAATAATCTATGTTTTGAATTGTATCCAATTTTCTGACAATTCAGTGTTCTGCTGGGAAACTGTTAGACCTGGCATTCATATGGATGTTAATTAGACATGTAGCACCAGGATGCAGGATGCACACACAAAAACAGTTTAGGAACAACTCAAAAAACATGAACAGCACAAGCTGTTGACCTGGTCTCCAGATTCACTAGCTCCCAAACTGATCAAGTATCTGTGGGATGATCCATAGAGGCCCCTCCCCTCAGCCCATAGGACCCAAAGGCCCCACTAACAACATCCTGTTACCAGACACCACAGGACACCCTCAGAAGGCTCATGTCCATTCTAAGATGAGTCAGAGAGGTTATGCCTGATCGGTGTAATTGTCCCTCAGCAGTAGTTTCACTCAACCTAGGACTGATAGGAGCTCCTTTCTGGCCTCCAACTACAGTGATTTATTCCCTCTTGCTGTTCTCAGGGGTGTCATTTTTCTGTGGAAATGTTCTAAAAACTCAACCCAGCACCAAACAGGCGTGTGAACATTCTTGTTAAAATTTCTCAACAGCAATGTGATGAATTGCCACGTTGTTCCCAGAAGATGAATCCTAATGAACCTTGTCTGAATTTGAATCCCACGATCAGTTTGACATTTCTGGTTCAGAGCAAAATGTCTCGGCAACTATTGGACGGATTTATGGGAACTCAGTTCGTAATTACTACAATGTAACAACTAGTTTTATCTGGCAGCATGATATTTTCTTGAAACCAATGTAAATAGCAGACCTGAATGAGATCAAAGGACATTCTACCTCTTGAGCAATAAATTTGGTTATTAACCAAAACACTCAAACACTCAAAATGGTTACAGTCCTGTTTTGTGATCATAGCTACTGAGGTGGGTGCACTTATACAAACTGAAACATCATAAGACATCCAACCCACCATTACACAGACACAGGACTCCACAGTCTCTTTACATGAGCCCTGACTCCTGCTGTTTGGCTGTATCTGCCTGCATAATAGCAAGCAGACCCACACAGGGAGCACGTGGGTGACTGGTGGAGGCAAAAATTTAATAAACTCAGTTCCATCTGTTGCATCTTTCCACCTCTGCAGCATCACTAACTCGCTCCCTCCTCCTCCGCCTACACTGAGCCCCCCCTCCACTCCCAGTCCTTTTCTCTGATCTTGCTCACCTCCCCCGGGTCTGTCCGTTCCAGCAGCGGTCCTCATTAGTGACGTCGGCAGCCATCTTCTCATCGTTGCAGATGGTGTGTGGGAGGGACACCCAGAAGCCCCGCATCGGCCGCAGTCGCTCCTTCAGCTCGGTAACCTGTGTGGAGGTGTAAGGAAATCGGCGATGACTCAGACAGGGTTTTAAAGTATCCTTGTTTTGTGTGGCTGGCTGGAGGAAGCGTAGGGAAGATGCAGCGCTGATTCAGGGCAAAGTGCAAAACTGACATGACACTGCTTGTGGGTCAGTTGTCTTATAAATAGATATTAATACCTACTGCCCTCTTCCTTTCACCCTGGCTTTTCGTTTCATAGCTTTTTCAGGCACTTTTATTTTCCATTGCGTTTGGTGCTAACTGCTGAACACTTTTCTTTTTAGTGTTGTATCATCTTTTTGATTTCTGCACTGAACCTGAACACAGCCCAGGCAAGTCTGAGTTCTCTCCCAAAGTAAAATCTTTTAGTGCCCTGTGTCTTGTCCTGCTCTATGAGATCCTTAAGTGTGTTCTTGTTCCAAGATCTGGACTGATGCTTTGCTAGTCAGTATTTTTATGTGAACATGTGCACCCACTCTGTAACCCACTGATAACTGACTCTCAGCAGCAGTCCCCTTCATTGGACGGTTTCAGTGTCTCTTAGTTCATTGTTTTGGTTTTCTCACGTGCAGTAATTTGTTTTCATTTTTGCTGTTTTCCTGATTTTTTTGTGGAAAAGTTCTAAATCCAGGCACTGAAAACAAGCCAAGTTAGTGATTAGCTGGGTTTGTTCTGCTATTTTATACTCACCAGTCGGTCCAGGTTGGTGCCTGCAGCAGTGGTGGGTTTCTCCTCAGTGGCGTAGGTGCGGAAGGGCCTCCAGTTGCCCCCTGACTCTTTGGGTGAGCGTTTGGACCTGGCTGGAGCCGGCCTGGGGCTCCCACAACCTTGAAACACCTAAGGTAAACAACAGCACAGAATTAGCCATGCTGACAGCTGTTTATCAAGGGTTTTACACTGCATTAAAGACATAGATTGTCATGACATGCTGCAAAATACCCTATTTTTATTGCACACACTTTCCTTCAACGTGCCTTAAAATAATGTGCTGTGTTTAACAATAACCTAGGGCATGGCTTAGTAATATGTGTCCAGATAGTAATCTTTATTGTCATCATATTTTTCTCTGCAGTCATCTGTGCTGTTTTTAAAATGAGATATTAGATGTTGCAAAAGAACGCTATACAGAAACAGAGCTGAAATATTTCTAAAGTCAGTGTGTTTGTAAAAGGCTGCAACCACACAAAGTGTGCCTATAAAGGAGAGCACTGCCTGTTCCTTAAAGGAAGTGCTGTCACCTCACACCAGGAGCTTTTCTGTTTCTTACAAGACGTGGGTGTCTCTGATGGATTCGCTCCTGGGACGTCTGCCATGTTTTAATCATACTGTGAGGCTGTAGAGCTCCCTGTGAATAATTCCTGTCATTTCAACTGCATCCTGTCTCACTGAGAAGATTATAATTAAACACTAATTTAGATTAAAGCTTTGACTTGTAATAGTTTTACTGATGTTGTTGTTCTATGCGGTCTTAAAGGTTCTGTAAAATGTTAGGAATCTGGCAAAGCAATTCATTTTTCTTTTCATGTCTTCATCATCTGCTGGTTCCTCTTTTAGTTACCTTACTGGAGATCCCAACGCTGTTTTCCTGCATGTGCATGATGGCTTCTGACACTTTGACTGATACGGAGTCGGCTGCAAGCTCTATGTTGAACGGCCCCTCCAACTTCTCTGAAACCTGATACAGGGCATCTGATAGAGAACAGAGAGGCAACGATAGTCGGTGGGTAAAGTTGGCTATGATTCCAATCGCTAAGGTCTCATTGTCTGGTAACAAATGCAAAGAAAACCTCTCTATAGGTGGCCTATTGTACACCCTGATAAATGGTTCCCTCTGCCTGGAATCTCTCACTAGCAAACAAGCTAAAAGGGTTGAATTTGCATTTCTTTAGGAGGTATTTAGCAAGATCAGGAAGCAAACTGTCATTAAATAGAAAAATAGAGAAGAATGGTGGTTGGAGAAAGGGGTATAGAAGATGCATTTGAGTGCAGTAGTCATGGATGGAATGATGAAAGTAAGTGGAAGCACTGCACATTAAAAAAAATGGGAATGTATGGGTTTGATGAAAGGGGAAAGGAAACACGGAAAGACAGATCAATTGTGAAGGGGCAGAGAGGCATGAATGATTAATGGAGGAGGAATTCATTAGGGGGAAAGGGAAGTGAAGTTAAATGGGTGACAGGGCACAATATAGTGATAACACTTAAAGGTATATTCTGTTTCATAATAAGTATAACAATAATTCAAAACACAGTAAAAACCTAGCTTACATTTTAATGATTTTATTGCTTATTAATTCATGAAATATACCCTAGACCTTGTCCTGTTTTGTGAACAACGTATCAGAATGCCTTGTCTTCCCGAAGCCCACCCTTTCCCCTCACTCACCAATGAAATTGTTCCATTCTGTGTCCAGGTCAGCCTGATTGGCTAAGCAGCCCTTCATCACATTAAGGCACAGGGAGTGGCAGGGCCGCAGGGAGGGGATGCCTCGACACAGCGGGCAGTACCACTGACGCATTAGGCCGCGCACACACTCTGAGTCTGCAGTCAACTGAAAAAACAAAACGGTGGGTGGGAAAGGATTAATGAGAGAATGCAGTGTAACCATTATTGCTACTAAATAAAGAATCTTTCCATGTTTACAGCTCTGAAAGTCAGCCATAGTCAGAGAACCAGAAACTGATGATCTGACAAAAGGCATACATAACACTGATAATTAGTTCAATAATTTAATGTGGTTAAACAAGAAAATTGGAACAGAGCTACATGTACAGTATACACCGATCATCCACAACATTAAAACCACTAACAGGATAAGTATATAACATTGGGCATCTTATGACAATACAATGTTGTGCTGGGAAACCTTTGGACCTGGCATCAAATCATGTGGATGTTACTTAGACATGTAGCACCCACCTAGACCAGACCAGGCACCCCCACCCCATAGCAATGACACTCCTTGATGGTAGCAGCCATCCCCAGCAGGATGCAGCCTGACAAATTCAGTAGATCCCAAACTGATCAAGTATCTGTGGGATGATCCACAGAGGCCCCTCCCCTCAATCCATAGGACCCAAACACCCCCACTAACAACATTCTGTTACCAGACACCACAGGACACCCTTAGAAGGCCCATGTCCATTCTCTGATGGGTCACAACTATTTTGGAGGAAAAAGGTGGTTACAATGTGCCTGATGGATGTATGTGGTTGTTGGCAGTAGTCTTTGTGTTGTGTTCAAGTGGAACTTTCTAATAACGACTGAACATCACAGTCGCCCTTCGTCATTTCTTTGATGTCAGTTTGATGTGATCAGGATTTATTTTTTAGTTTTTTGATGCAGGCTAGGAAGGGTATGAGGAACACCACTATCCTTTATTAAATGTATCCTTCAAGATGAGTATGAGGGGTGCTGAATAGAAATCACTCACCTTTGTTGCTTTATTCACAATATCCCGACCAGTGGCCAAGCCCTTAGACAGCGCTCTGGCTGCGATGAATGCCCTTGATACCTGAATACCAAATATAACAGTAAGATCAGTCACATATTATAACCCACTATCAATCTGCCAGTCTGTTATGGTTACATATGGTGTCATAGCTTACTGCACACACACCTGTACACGAAGTTTGCGTGGCACATCCCCAAATGGCTGCAGCTGTTCAGCGTGTTTGCTGACACACTCCAGGTAGTCCTCACTGAACTGATACTGTGGGTTGACCAGAGAGAAGACGCGCTCCACCAGTCTGGACCAGAAATCTGAGAGAACCTCTGTCAGACTGACGCTACCGCCTGTGGGTGAAAGAGTAGCCATTTGTCATAACACAGTTTTTCTTTTTCATCTAAGGCATGTTATTGCCTGCAGTGTCTTTTGCCTGACTGCTGACAGATATGCAAGTTTCAAGTTTTGTTAAGGAGGATAAAACTGGAAAAGGATTTGTCAGTACTTGACCACTGTATTTTTTTTTTTTTTTTTTTTTTTTTTTACAGTTCAAGCTTTTTGGAGAAATTATAAAATATTTGTTGAATGCTGCCTAAAATAGTTTATATTTAGTCTGAAAAAAAATATGAAATGTAGTTAATTATGGACAGTAATCAATGAACTGCAAAAACTCGCAACTGTCAACAGAGGATAGCAAATGACACATAACAATGGAAACAGTGTTCTGCTTTATTCATTTGCATATTCAATATTGAACAAAACAGAATTCTAGAGTACAAGATTAAAACCACCTGCCTATTATTGTGTAAGGCACCCTGTGCTGCCAAAACTCTGACTCTTTTAGACATGGACACTTCTTGGGTTGTTCTGCGGTGTCCTTGCAGGGTGCAGGGTAAGGGCCTCCATAGTTTGGGCTTCTTTCACTGCATCCACAGATCCCAAACAAGATCTGGAGCATTTAGAGGCCTTGAGCTCTTTGTTGTCTTCCTGTGTTTTGTTCTGCTGGGGGAGGTTGCTGCCGTCGGCAAGTCATTTTGCCATGGGGCCTTCATCAGTGTTTAGGTGGGTGGTTTGTATCAAAACAACATCCACATAAATACCAGAACTCAAGGTTTCATGGCACAACACTGAATGCCAAACGTTCAACTCTCGAGTATTATATCTGATTTCTTTCCTTTAATGTGTGCTTGGGTGCTTGTCAGTGTCTGTACAGAAGGAGTCTATGATTCTCCAATCTGTCGTCTACTATACGGCCTCAAATTAGCCATTCAGGCTGTTTGGCAGACAAAGACAGGTTGACTAAGCAGCAACAGCCTGCAGATGGACTCTCCAGTGAGCGGCTGTCATGCCAAAACACAGCAATCCGGAGCAGAAATAGAAACTGTCTGGCATCCGTGGGAATCCGATTGTCTTGTCTTTTTTCCTGCAATTCCTCCTGGCGTTTCAATACTCCTCCAAAGACAAAGCTGCCTCTTTACTGCTGTCCTGAGCTGCTGTGGATTTACCACAATATGGAGGTGAACTTACAGAACTACACTAAACTGTCAGTGCAGCAAGGAATTAGTGCAGCTTTTCACCAGACTACTTCACAAAAATGTCTCTGCACTTATTCATTCCTCATGGTGGTGGTGGTGGTAACCTACCGTAGAGTAAAACAACCAGGTGGATCCCTTGAAATAATGTGTCCTGAAATTGATTGTTAGTTTTCCATTTTGACTGAATGCAACAAAACATGGCAAGATTTTCTATGTGTCTATGTATCTATCTGTTCTTTGTTTGTTTACTTCATTCGATTTTATGTGTGTTAGACATTAACCATAGGAACTTCCTTTAAATCATTGTTTTATATGGAAGATCCAACCCAGCTGGTGCTGCTTTGCAAAGATCATTAGGCCATCTAAATACATAAGCCTCAGACGAGGTGGATAAAAAAGTGATCAAACCAACCAGAATAATATCTGCGAAGCTCCACAAACAGTTCCTGGAAGACGTGTGAATTCTGTGTGAAGAGGCGGCCGTAGGTCTTGGTAAACATCTGGTTCATCGACTTCTCAGAGAGGTCTATAAGCTCTCTGAAGAACTCTGCAAAGAGACAAGAAAGGCAAAGATTACATATAAAATCAGTCATCTACGGTGTGTTTCCGACATCTCAGCCAGGTTTCAACGTAGGCGATCCATAACCCTCCTCCCATTGCTTAAAGACACTACCATCAGATCCTGTACACTGATGCACGACTCCATTTAAAATCTATCTTTTAGACTCATAGTCAGTCTCCCACTCTTTAAGCGCCTTTCTATGACTCATCACATACATTATATAACAGTATATGAAGGAAAAAAAAGGTGATAGCAATCCAACAGCGTCACGAGGAGAAAGTGTAAATTCAGCCTCGTGCTGAGGCTCCTCCAAACCTGCACTCACATGTACACGATCTGAAACAACGAGGGCTAAATTCTCTCAAATACAAATCAAATACAGTCATTACAGCTGTTTAGGTTTCCAAAAACATAAAGGTGAACTCAATATATTTTACACAAGCCCATTCATTTACAGGTCATGGTTAGTCTTACCCAGCCTTTGAAATGGTTTTATAATGTCTTCTTTATCTCTGTATAACTGCGGTGATGTCAAAGTGATATCATCATGAGTCAGTGTTCTTGGGCTAGCTGTTTATTAATTTTTAAAGGAAGCTTCCAGTGGAGGGGAGTTTAAAATTGTGTGTTTACCAGAGAGAATATGTTCAATTGGCATTCCAATCTCTGACTTGGAAAAATCCAAGAAAACAAAAATAAAGAATGGATTTTGGCATTTTTTTGTCCAAATCTCCAAGATGGCAGCTTATGCAGAACATAAATAGAGCTTCTCTACTTTCCAGTCCAATAAATTTGCTTGAAATGTGTCAACATTAATAAATTAACATCCCCATAAAGTGAGTGCTTTCTGCAAAAACAGAGCTGGGAAGGGTGTTCTTCTTGTAAAAAGCCAAATCTGCTGTGATTGGTTAGCTCCAATGCCAAAAAATAAATTAATTAATGGATGCAAGGTTAGCATGTGTTTGTGTGCTGTACAAGTCAGATTTTTGTGTGTTTTCCTAAAAATGACAAGATTTTAAGAACATTACTTTTTTTGTCAGTGTTGTGCCAGATACTGGGACATAGGTGAGATATAGGTGATGTAAAGTTCAAAACAAAACATATTTGATCTTACACAGGCTTTAAGACTGTTGTCAACATTACTTCAAGTGTATTCTATTCAGAAAATTGCTTTGTACAATTGTCTATGCATTTCAATAAATGGCTGCTCTGCACACAAACATGAAGCTAAAATGGGTTTTCATCTGTTTATGTGTAGAATCCACAGATTCTGTGTAATTTAAAGTGTTGACTTCCCAACTACAAGGTTTATGGAGGGCAGCATTAAATAAACTGAGTTACAATTAGAAAATGTAGAAAATGTAGGCTTAGTGCACACTAGAGACTATCTGGGCTTTGCTGCTTCAGCAGTGGGCATTATTTTATAATAACTTAAGCTCCATACCTTCATGAAATTAATATTTAAAAACAAATCACTGGAATTAAAATTAAATTCAGTGCTGCACTTTTAGTGTCTTGAAGTCAAATTTATTTGCTCAGATATTTGACTGGCTAAGTGGAGCTGTGCAGTCGGCGGTCCTTAATAAACTGTCACTCTCTGCTTTTAACTCAGAAGATAAGTAGGATGAGGTGAGGAGAAGCAGAGTGCAGTTTGTGTTCCTTTTTTTTCACCTGAAGTGTTCCTTCTGTAGTTTCAGTAAGAATAATATTTTAATCAATTTCAAACCAGATAATGTTCTCACTAAAACAAGGATTAGTAGCTGCAGTGTCTGAGTCATGCACTCACCGTCAAACTTGCGGTGTCTATGAGTAAAGGTGGTCAAGAGGAACTGGCTGTTCTCCTCAGTGGCTTTGAGGAAGTCCCTCTCGCTCTGGAGGGCGAGCGTCTCCTCCATCTGACTGGAGCAGCAGGTGTAGTCTTGAGGACAGAGCCGCAGGTGCTCACCTGGACCAAAATAGAAAACAAGGTTAAGACTGATGACACATTATGTACGTTATTCCTGGTTTCTGGCCTATTGTTAATACCCAAACAAAGACAGAGGCAGATTCTCACTAATGTCAGCAGGTTCGTTATCTGGTCAAAGCAGATGTTTTTAGGGAGAAAGTCAATTCCTCCACTCATCGGTGTATTCAGTGGGGAAATATTATCAAAGATAATGGTGTGATAGAAATTTGTAATTTCCCTGCATGAATTATTCAGCTTCAATCTGTCTTTCTTTGTCAGCTCAGGTCGTGTCTTTGATATGTCCGAGGTAATGATATATGCAAACGACGGCCAGGAGGAGGGGGACAACACACAGCACCCAAAATGTAGAAAATGTTTGGATTCTTTGTTTCTAGATTTTTACAACAGACATGAATATTACGGCTTTTTCTGCATACCAAAGTCTCCTTCCCACCCTGACTGATTCTCCTCTCTGCCTCTTTTGTTCTCTCTGTGTGTCTCACTATTAGCCCTCTACCATCCCTCTATTTCCATTTCTAAACTGCCTCCCTTCATCCTTCATCCTTCACTCTTCCCGGCCATCTGCTCCCCTGGCCCACGGGACAGTGAGCCAAGACTCAGGCAGTGATAGCCCAACGCACACACACACATAAAATCAATCAATTCCGCAGTTGTCTCCCACACTGGGCTAAATTGCCATGAAATAAATTCTCTGCAAACATACATTAATTACTTTTACTCGTGCCAAGCTCCAGGTCTGAGTCGCAGACACATTTGCTCACTGATTTACATCTAAAGACCCCCCCAACAAAACTTGAAATTATCCAAGTGTTTGTAATCCACATGGCATCTTTTTATTCTGGAGCTAAGATTATCACCAGTGAACAGAGCCTAGGGGCACATGCAGGGATTTAACAGTGAGCCAGTAGGCAAAGACTAATTAAGGGCGAGGTTCTTTGTTGCACCGGTGTTGGCAATTTGCTCATCCCCTTAATCATCCCATTTAAACCGCACATAGGGGAGGAGGGGGCGGGTGTAATTTGTTTTAAACCACACTGCATTGTTTCCTCTTGAGGAAACCCCTCACCACGATGCTCCACCACTATCCCTCTGGGTTTTTTTTAGTGAGTTTGAAGCCACCTTTGTACTTTTTGATATTACTTTATTATGATGCATGGGGTGTCTGTGGTGCTGAGCAGTGAGTTTACACTGACCGTAATGCTATTTGTATCCCTGCTGAGACAAACCAGAGCATAGGCGTCTACGATTCTGCAAGGACACCTTCTCTTGAATTTTATTGTGAAATTAACTGTAGGCTAAGTGTATAACAGATGACGATATGGTTGTTCCGAGTCTAAAGTGTCTGGTGGTTTAATTTATCCTTAGATGTAGAGCTAGATAGATCTTACCGGAGATTTGAGTCAG
This sequence comes from Planiliza haematocheilus, assembly GCA_005024645.1. Taxonomy (NCBI): domain Eukaryota; kingdom Metazoa; phylum Chordata; class Actinopteri; order Mugiliformes; family Mugilidae; genus Planiliza; species Planiliza haematocheilus. The sequence continues at coordinate 7,601,601 of SRSE01001332.1, read as the reverse complement.
CGGAGCGGTGCCCGTGCTGTACCCCTTCTCCGCGTACACCTGCCGGGTTTCAGAGCAGCTCCTCCCCGCAGCATCCACGGGGCTCCGGGACAGGGCAGCGACCGTGCAGAGCAGCAACAGCAGCCGGCACCTTGAGAAAGACAGCCGGGTATCCATTCTCAATTCAGGGGAAAAAAAACAAAAAACAGAACGGGATGGCTTTACGGGAAAAAAAAAGAGAGATTATGGGTGCAGTAGCTTATAAATAAATGACTGCCCGACTGAGATGCAAAAGTAAAAAAAAGAGTCACAGGATCCCAAATTGTCAGCCGTCTAAAACGGTCATAGTTTTCTCCGGTCAGTACAATGAACATCCGGGCTGTGAATAAACATCACACATATGTCTCCATCGGCCGTGTCCGGTTAATTTTTCCTTCCTGGGAGACCCGCTCCTGCACGTTTATGAAGGGAGCGTGAATGAGGCACTCCCGGCCCACAGCATCATCCAACAATCTAAGTGCGTCAAACTCGCCGTAGTCGCCACGGGAATACCGGAAAAGAGCCTAGTTTCAAAATAAAAGATATCGGTCCATAAGACTCGTAAGAGATTTTTTTTTTTTGATAAATTAATAGAAAAATGGCATTATTTCTTGCCCCTTGTATGCTTTTTATTTCAGTGTTTCAGGTTGGATAATGGGCGAGAAAGTGCTTAATGCTGCAAAATAATTTTTACCTTCTTTTTTATTTTTTAGGCCATTGTGTTCTATTGCAGCCTAATGTTTTTATTCTCAAGGAGAGAAACACTGGTTCAGTGGCTGTGCTAACATGAATGATAGTATTAATAATTCCACTAATAATGTTCCTAGATTTTCCCATTGGTAATTAATAAAGTCTTAGTTTATATTGTAATCACAATAATATTCCAATCAGAATGAAAAGGCCTCTTGTTATCTCCTCAGTTAAAACTGAGTGACACAATCAGAAGGAAACATCAATCAGATTGAAAGGGGTAGTGTAAACATTTGATAATCTATTTAGTAGGAAAGTAATGTTGCCTAATAACTACACAGACACCTGACCGGATCGTCTGTCTCTGTCCAGTCCAGGTCGGACAGAAAGCCATCAGTAGCAAAACAACCACATTAAAACTAGTGATTAAAAAGTTGCACAAAGCCATAATAAATCTGCCAAGTGCCAAAATCACTTTACTACATATAAATGTAGCCAGTCTCATCAGACTACAAACCCAGACTTGCAGGTAGGACCTAAAGTGGGGTCACCTTTTTGTAGGTTAGCTGTGTTGGCACCTTGACCTAATCATCTATTGTATGTATTTCCTGGAGACTTGCTTTAGTGGGACACTTGACAAGACAGTTTGCATTTTGTCTTTTTTCCACGAATGTCTCATAAATTTTGTCACCCTTTAAAAGAGATGCAGCAGATTAAAGAAATGCATTAATAACCTCAACTGAAAAAATACTGACACCATAGAGCAAGGTAGGGTGTATTTTATTTTGATAGTTTGGGACCAGAAGCCGTCTTTCACGGTGGTTAAATTTACGAACCTTTCAAACACAGAACAATGGACCGTGTAGCGGACCAACAGGGAAGAGAAGGGTGAGGAGCCTGCGGTGATGGGGCGGGGAGCTGCTTAGCCCAACACCTCAGGGTATTAAAACCTGGACAGACGCACAACAGACAGACTGATAGATTATATAGCATAAAATATGACAATGAAATATAAACTTACATCAAAAATATCCTGAAAAGATGAAATACTCAGAATTCATTAAGTTACATCAAAGTCAGTTTAACCCGCCATTAAGCAAAAGTGATAGTTTTCGAAATGACCAATCGCGAGCAGGTGACTTTCCAGAAGGACCAATCACCTTCCGGTTAGGGGAGACACTGGCCAATCAGCGACCAGAGTTACTCTACATACTATTCGCGCCATTGATGGATACCGCGTCACGAAGGGAGAAGAAAATAATCTAAAACGCTCGAAAAAAAATGGGACATACTGATAAGTAATTACATTTTAAGGTGGTAAAATGTTGGTTAATCGCAGTTATTAATTAGTTGTAGTTTTGTGTTTTACTACGTTCTCTAAATATTTAAAATAATTCTAAAGATGATCTGTTTAGCAAGCTGGAGATCGTTAAGGATGCTGCGTATTTAGCTAAGATTTTGTACCTTGTCTGTTGGCCAGGGAAATTAAAATAGTTTTTTTTTCAACTGCATAAATACTCATTTGAAAGCAGGCTAGTTAATGCTAATGTTTATCAAAGGGACTAGCTAGGTTTAGCGGTAGCTGTATGGCTGCTTTAACTTAAGCTGGTCTTCTAGCTAGCTTCATTTATCTTTTCACCTTTCCCACACAGTAGCTCTCAATGCTGAAGAAAGTGCCTACTAGAACCAGATATCCAGCAAGCCAAAACATTCTCAGGTGCCTTCTCTCAGCAAAATGGAAAGTGAAAACTCAGTTTTGGACAGGTAAATTTACCCAAGACTATTACTTTATAATCTGATTGTGTGTTTTTTTTTAGTTAAGAATGGGTATCACATCAAAGGCCATGGTAAATCCTAAACATGTGGAGTTGTTTAACGTATTTTGTGTTGACCCTGACATTGATCACATTTACTTATTTGTTTAAAGTCCTGTGCAGAGATTAACCAAATAGAAACTGTGTGTTAGAATCTTAATTTTAGATATTACTGCTTTCTTAAAATGATAAAGTTTGGTTAACTAAAACAGCCCAAACTATATTTTTTTCATTGCTCCACTGTCAAGAGGATGCTTCAAGCTATTATATGTTTTTGTTTTAGTCAGCATCAGATGCTTAATATTGGCAGCTTCTATGGAAAATGTATTGTTGCTTGTTCTCTCTCACTGCTAATGTAAATGTAGCATAAGTGTTGAGGTAAAATTGAACAATTGCAATAATAATACTGCGCTGAGGGAATTAACACCAGTAAGGCATTGCTAAATTTTTCTCTGACACTCTCAAACTAACGTACTTAATGAGTACAAATTGATATCTGTAGTGTATAATACCTGCCCAGCTACGTAGGCCCCGTATTGAGGCTTCACTAACGCTTCAGTTTGTCTTGATCAAATTGTTTTCCTTGTCTTTTAGTCTTGATTCCTTCTCAGACTCTGGCAGTGACTATGAGGCCACACTGAAATCCACAAAGCGGAGAAAGCGTGTTGTACCACCTGTGCCACAGGTAATTTAAAAAAATAAAAATATTTCACTCTCATTGAGATACTAATCATTTAGACAGCATATAGATCAATGCTATGTTGTTTAAGTTTATTATTTGTATGGTATTGTCAGTAATGTTTTAGGTTTTGCAAAGGATGCTACTGGTGCTACTTATAGTCAAAATATCAGCAACATTTTAGTAGATATCTAATGCCTATGCTTTATCTTGTCAAGGTTTCCACTAGTTCAGTCGAGTACATCAATTTATGCTAAATCCCTAAATAAATCTCTTTCATCTCAAGCCACCCAAGAGACCCAAGCGTAATCCTTCATTGAGGGTGACATCCAGGCCTAGCAATAGCCCCATCCCCACACATCCAGACCCCTCTCTGCAGCAGCAGCCACTCTCTCATGGGACATCCCGGCAGGTCTCTCCTAGACTTGCAAGAAGCCTGAACAAGGGGAACCAGGCTATCAGTGCAAAGGACATCTATGATGCCGTCTGTTCTGGAAAGAGCGCCATGGTGGTGAGCAAACCCTCAGCAGAAGAGCATGGAAGAAAGGGGGGAGGTAACACAGAGATAAACACATGAAGGGAGGGAGGTCCTGATGGTGGCATGTGTAATGAGAAGAAAAACTAGCTGACAATGAAAGAGGTTATCACGTGCAGTCAGTGGCTGACTGATGTGATCCCAGAGAACTGCCTTTGATACGTAAAGAGGAAGGGGTGCTCTGATTGGGCCGTAGTCAATGATTGACAGCTCTGGTCCATTTTAAGTATTGCTCTGCTATGAGCACTTTCTTTGGGTAGAGACTACAAAAGGAGGACCATGCAAGAAAAGGAAGACAAAGGAAGTGTTTGGAGCAGTAGTAAAGAGTCTCATTAAATATAGAGAATACAAACAGTGCAGATGGTGGTTCATGATGAAGACAGGTTCAAAGTACATTAAGCAAATCTGGAAATACTTCAGGAACTCTGTTTTGAAAAGCTTTTGATATTTTTTATTTATTTTACAGTTTACTTAATCATTATTAACCGAACAAATGTTGGAAAATAAAACTGGTATTTAAGAAAGTAACAAAAATACGGAGCTCACAGACCTCATATGTTACAAAGAACATCCCAAAAGGCTAGTACCAGGAGAAAACGTTAAAGCACAAATCAATAATGTTATTCAAATGGTATATTCTTATTATATCCCTCTGCTATTTGATCTGTGTGCAGCGTTCTCATTGGCTGTTTTCTCTCTGTCAATCTTAAGACGGTGGTGGACGAGTGGCTGGACAGCTACAGGCAGAGCCGAGAGGCAGGCCTTCTGGTCCTCATCAACTTCATTGTTCAGTCCTGCGGATGCAAAGGTCAGAGGTTAAGAGAGAGGCCAGGAGATGGGTATTAGGGGGTGGGGGCTTGAGAGATTATTTTAACATTTCAGCTCAGGCAGTTTTCACCAGTATTGATCTTTCAGTATGGTGCTGTGTTAATCCTCTGTCGGTTGTCAATACAATATCATTATTTTTGTGACAGTGGAAGGAAAATGGTAGGAAGACACCATTTCAGGCTATGGAGAAGAGTCATAATTATTGTAATATTTGGCCTGCAAAGGTACAGGTGGACATACTGTGCGAGTTTAAATCATAATGTTTACCTGTATTTATTGTTTTATATATTGTCCAGGTGTTGTGAGCAGGGAGATGTTGGACAGCATGCAGAATGCAGAGATCATCAGCACACTAACCAAAGAGTTCAATGAGGTGGGAGAAACAAAATAACAGTTTAGATTTGTAGAATTACTTCCTAAAAAAACATTATTCTTGTTCTTCTTCTATTAGTCTGTATTGAAGTTTGAAAGTAGTTTTAACATACAAGTTGGGACAAGAGATTATGATGACAAGGATGGAGCACAGCATGATGAAATGCAATAATTAAAATCTAATGCTGATAAATGGACACATTAATGAGTTAATCACTTTGGTTTTCCACTAATGTAATTGCTATTGCGTAGGAGATTAAACTGCAACCTTCTGTCTCAAATCACAGTACTAACAGTTTAGGAAGTTAAAACTCTTTTCTTAGTTTGTTTCTTCCTTTTGTCTTCCAGGATTCGGTGAACTACCCTTTATGCACTCCAGGTCCCCAGCTAAGGCGTACGAAGGCTGGGCTGTGTGAATTTGCTAGGGTTCTGGTGCGCTCTTGTCGGAATAGCTTCATTTATGATGAATTCCTCTTCCCTTCCCTGCTGGCACTGCTCACTGGCCTGTCTGACTCTCAGGTCCGAGCCTTCAGACACACTAGTACCCTTCTTGGTAAGGATATCCTTGCAATGCGGGCGCATGAAGTAGAAACACATGCACACACACTAATAATTGATTTTGTCGGTTTATTTTGCTGATCAATAGAATATTTCTTCTAGTTGGGGTGAAAACCTGAACTTGATGTCGATTATACCATTGGACTGATATTAGTATTTACCTTTTGATTGATTTCTAAATTGTGATTTCACTAAAGAACAAACAGCTCAGCAGCTTGTCAATAATGTGATTTGGCTGTTAAGTATTGTACATTATTGGCAAGAATTTTCTCATTTTATAAACTAAAAGATACATATGTCTTCTGCAGAATAGTGGCATTCATTTTATAACTTTATAATTAGTGCAGCTAGTTTCTCCATTTGAATTGTAAAACTTGACATATTTAGTGGCATTTTGAAGATGCAGGGTAGGAGTAGTTTTATCCAAAAGGTAAGAATTAATGGTTTGTCTTTTTGTTTTTTCTTGTGAAATGGAGCAAAATTATTTCTCCCTGTGACTCATGTTCATAGATGCAGCACTGTCTGTATTATATAGACTGTTCTTTTATTTTCCTCATTAGCTGTGAAGTTGATGACGGGATTGGTGGAAGTGGCTGTGGTTGTGTCTGTTCAGCTGCAGACAGCCCAGCGGCGATACGACATGGAGAACAGCAAGAGGGCGCATGACAGCTCCTCTGAAAGACTGGAGGAGCTTCAGGCCACCATCAGTGACGTGAGACATGCAAACGCAAAAATACTGAGTCAAGTGCAAAGACACAGCCACTGTTACATAAACATGAAGGTCATGACATTGGAGCAGTGATGTTGGCTTTATACAAAGAAATGGAGGGGAGTGCATGACAACACCAAGGATAAATGTCAAAGCAATATCTCTGAAATATTTCAAATGGTCTGGAAGGTGGACTAACTTACCTGCACATAAATGTTTTGTGGCAGGAAGTCGGTTTGGAAGATAGAAAAATTGATATATGATACCATTTCTCTAGTAACTTCACTAATAAATATTGATAACGATAGACTGGTGTATGAAAACAAAGTTTGAGTTACTGATTTACATTTATTCTTGTATATATGTGGGTTTGGATGCATCTGTTTTATATTTTTGTAGTTGCGAGAGAACAGGGAAGAGCTGTCCTCCATGATGAACGCAACTTTCCGTGGTGTGTTTGTGCACCGTTACCGGGACAGACTGCCTGAGATCCGGGCAGCGTGCATTGAGGAGTTGGGCCTTTGGCTGAGAACGGACCCCGAGGACTTCTTAAATGATGGATGTCTGAAATACCTGGGATGGACCCTGCATGACAAAGTAAACACAAATACAAAGAGCAAAAATCATTCCTTTATTTGCAAGCCTCCACAGGCCAACGGTGGAGACACCACTGACAAGCACTGAATTGTATGGGGAACTGTTTCTGAATTAAGCAGCATTTTTAGTTTGATATTCATGCTGTATAGGCCTTCAGTGCTTCTCACATGAGACAGTGCTGCTGAATATCTGCAGACAGACGTGAGAACCACAAAGAGAAATGTCCACTATATACACACCTGGGAATTAGTTTGATTCAGGTTATAGAAAGTGTTTTATTGTACTTTTCTTTCCACAGCAAAGTCCAGTGCGCCTGCAGTGTGTGCGTGCCCTGCAGGGTCTGTACAAGGAGAAGGAATTCATTGGCCGCCTGGAGCTTTTCACCAGCAGATTTAAAGTGAGGCTTCCCTCTGGATTGGACTCAGCGCCTCATTTAATGCGTCTTTTCTCCCCGTTTTCCCCCTGTCTGTTTGTCTGTCTCTCAGCATCTGCCTTTAATCTATTGTTTCAGCTTTTTGTATTGTTTCTTTTATGTTGTCTGTCTATGTCTCTCCTCCCAATATTTAGCGTCCCCTCCCCACATTTTCTTGCCTTTTTTTTCCACCGTTCCTGTTTGTTGTTATGGTCTCATCCTTTGTCTGGGCATGTGTCTGGATGCATTAATTGCTGCCAATTACTGATGGTTAATAAGCTCTTCTCAAACACATAAAACCCCTTCTAAGCCACATGTGCCGCTGCAGATAAATGGTTTTTATGCCATGGCTTAGCGCCTGATCAGAGGGTGTCTGGGTGTGGGTACATCTATGCTTGTCTGTGCGTACAGTATGTCTGTTTTTTGGCATGATTACATGTTAGTCTGTGTGTGTGTGTGTGTGTGTGTGTGTGTGTGCGCCACTGCATATCTCTGTGTGTTTTCAGGAAAGGATTCTCAGCATGGTGCTGGACAAGGACCCAGACGTGGCAGTGGAAGTGGTCAATCTCTTGTTGCTGATCCAACAGTGAGGGATTTTTTCTGTCTTTGTGCCATTTTCAGAATTATACTGGTGCTTAACTATAGATGCATCCATGTTATTTATTTACATGAATTTTATAGATCTTTATAAACTTGTTAGCCACCATAATTCCTCACAAATCATGCCTGAATGAGACACTCTTCAAGACCACAGAGTAAAAACAACATTTTATGTAAAGAAAGCCAAATGCTCACTCATCAAGTGTGATGGTCACTTGTGACTGTGAAAACACTCTTTGTCATATTTGCTAATGATTCACAGTGTGAACTTGCCAACACGTGTACGTGTAAATTAGATGGTTTTAGGCCTAATCAGAAGGAAATATAAAATGTGGGATTGAAATCCCTGATGATTAAAGATCTTTGGGTTATGTCTAACAAATATTTATACCATGTTCAAAAGAAATAACAGAATTCTGTCAAACAGAAAAATAAAATATAATGCTCAATGATGTTCTCCTTTATTCGTTTGTGTGTACACATACAGGATGACAGAGGAAGGCCTGAGAGAGGAGGAGTGTGGCCACATCTATCCCTTGGTTTACGCGTCACACCGTGGCCTATCATCTGCAGCTGGTGCCTTCCTCTACAACAAGTACGCTTTCATCTCACAATGTTGGACAAATGCAGTCACAACTACTGACTCTATTGTTTTAAAGGTGCAGCTTTGCATGTGTAACTCATTTTGAATTTAACAGTCACTCTGTTTGCTGTGTGATTATTTAATCACTGAGGATGAAACCTTGTCAATATTTTGAGAACAGTATCATAATCAAATTTTTGCAATTAGTTAATTTATATTTATATTTGGTTTATCCAGTGTGATAGTTATTTATGCATGTGTGTCAGGCTGAAAAGTGTGATTCCCAGTGAAAACCAGGAGAATGATAAAAGCAAGAATGCAGCCTTTGTTCAAATCCTCATCGCCTTCTATATCCAGAGTGAGGTAGTGTTTCTTTCCCTCTGTGTCTCATCTCTGTTCCACTTTTTCTTTGTCCCACCATTTTGAAATTAAAACAACATGGAATTATTAAAAGCTTATACATGGATATTCTTTTATTTCACCAGCAATTGAATTTTAAGAAGCAATAAGTGACTAGAGAGGCTAAAATGTTTGGTTTAGAAGTAAAATTTTGGTCACTGGTGCTTTACACCTGAAGTAAATCTAAGCCATTCACATTAACAGTTCCATGATCATGGGACATACCTGGTGGACAGTCTGTGGGGTGTGGCAGGATCTGAGCTGAGAGACTGGGAGACAATGACAGAAATGCTGCTACAGGACACTGGTGAGAAAATAAAACATTCAGTGTAGATTCCACTCCTGTACTCTATCACAAGTTATCTTACTCATGTATTTGCATTGCAGATGAAGAGTAATGTTAGTTTCATCTGTTTTTATTGTTTTGTTTTCTACTATCTGCTCTTACATCAGACCTTTTTGTTGTCAGGTCTGATGTATGAGGAAGAGGGGGCACTCATAGAGCTGATGATGTGTGCTATGAGGCAGGCAGCACAGGCATCCCCACCTGTCGGCCGAACTCAAGGCAAAAAGGTGGAGACACGTACTATACATGCATAATCTTCTGTTGCTCTAAAAAATCCTTTGTTTTTATATCAATTATTCTGTGATACAAAAAGCTTTGACCACACAAATACGTACCACAACAGCCCAGTTCATGTGTATATGTCAGTTCCACTTCTCATACATTTGTTTCCTCAGACTTGATTTTCATCCTATCCCATCCCAAAATGATCTGAAGATATATGCATCAACATACTTGTCACGTTACTTACCAATGTAGGGGATTGAACAGATTACACCTGCCCTCTCAATCTGACAATTCCTTCTAGTTGAATCAGTCTGTTCAGACCAAGAAACGTTTATTCTGATTATTAATGGAATACTAGTGTGTGTACTGTAGTGTCTGTAAATGCAGCAAATAAAGGTACAGAGCTGGGCGTGAATTCGACCACATTTTCAATATTTACAAGGCTGTGAAACAAACATTTCTTGAATATAAAAGTTATTATTATTTTGAACGTAAAGAAACACATTTTTATTATATCTACTTGTTTGCTTGTGTGCTATTCTTTCCTGTGACTGTTTCCTGGTTGTTACCATGGTATCAGATCCTGAGTATGAAGGATAAGAAGATCCAGGAACAAGACAAGAGACGCATCACCACACACTTCATCCCCTTACTGCCACAGCTGCTGGCAAAGGTACAGAGCTCCCCTGTGTATACAAAGACATAATTTGCAATGCCATTGCACATTTTAATGCTGAGCTGGTGTTTTGTATTGACCTGCAGTACTCGGCAGATGCAAGGAAGGTGAGGCTTCTTCTCAAAGCTCCCCTCTACTTCCAGCTGGAGATGTACAGCAGTGCTCAGTGGCTGAAAAAGGTGAATATGTGAAGGGCTAAACTGTTATAATAACTGATTAGATAATAGAATCTCTTTAAAAATTATGTTATGGTGGTTCAAATGATAATATTATTACCATTTGTTTCTTGTTCTCATTCTAAAGTTGTAATCATATTCCTGTGATGGTAGCCAGCAGATGTTTAACTAGTACTTCAACTCATACTTAAATAAACTGACCTAAGACATACATATCCTTATTTTCCAATTCGCTCCCCTCATTTCTTCTTTACTCCCTATTGTCTTTTAGCACCTGGACCTGCTGCTGTCCCAGATATGTAGGATTGTGGAGAAGCACACCGAGGTCACTGTGTTGGAAGCCTGCGCCCGTCTGGCCAGCACCCTCTGCTCTGAGTGTTACACCTTTTCTTCTCGTGCACACCTGGTATTCAGCCAGCTGTTGGATGACCTGACCGAATGTTTCAGCACCAATTTAAACGACCTGCTGCAGGTGAAAGAGTGTTGTGTTTTGCCAGAAATGGCCTTGTAGAAAATGATTGCATCTGCACTCAGTTTAACTTTAAAACAAATCCAGTGTAGTACAACATTTTCACAATTAAACATACTTTCATAATGTTTCTGTTTAATTGTATTACACTATACTAACGGGTGTTCCTGTTTTTGGTCATCCCCATTCATAGCAATGTTGGTATCCTAATGCAGTTCAGTTTAACAGCAACACTCGGGATTAAACCAACCTTTATAAAATAATTATGATCTCCACAAAATTAGGATGTACCAATTTATTGATATACTAATGGTGTATGATAAAATACTGGTAGCTGTAGATGTCCCACTTCATATTTGTCAATACTTACATTGTAAAGTGTTGAATCTGGGTCTGAACTTGAATTACCATATTACTGATTTCAGATGTCGAAAAGAGCATAAAGTAACTTGTGACTTTATAAAAGCACATCTTTTTCACAGACAAGTTTATGTGGAGCTGTTGAAAATATTGCATAGCATCTCTCCCCTCAAGAGTGTGTGATTGTATACCTAGGGTACTGCTGATGAGGATGACACATATAATGCAGCCATCGCCTTGAAAAGGATTGCTGCCTTGAGCAGGTGAGTTCTTACATATAACACATAGATGTTATACTGACTACACCTTACAATGAAGTGTCTGACTACATCCTCTGTGTGAGACTGTTTTCCAGTGCTAAAAACCTGACTAGCTGGAAGCTGTTTGACCCCTGTCTAAAGTTGCTGAAGAGCAGGATGGAGTCCAGAGAGCTTGACAAGGAGGTTTATGACCCTTTCATATTCAATGGATGAGTGTTGTGCATTTGGTTATATAATTATTGTGTCAAATAATAAGCAAGAGGGGCTTGGGGTCATGTACAACAATTGCTTACGAAACAAAGCCTATTTGAACAGTTTATAGACTTTTTATGCATTTAAGCCATCTGAGTGCCTTCATTTTCATCCTGACCGTATTTGTTGCAAATAATGATCAGTGAGTAGTTCTACAAACCACAGCCTCCAAAATAAAAAACACAGTTGAATCCACAGCTCTGTTATTTTAAACACCATAACCATCTTGAAGCTAAAATTTAGTGCAGGGCTGTTATATTAGAATCCATTAATGTTCACTATTGCACCAAATTAGCTAATTTTAACTTCACTTTGTTTTCAGCTTATGGTATCGGCTCTGAAGTGTGCAGCCTTTCACCTGATGTGGGCCAAAGTGAATGTGGTCAACTCCAAGCCATCCGAGGTGCCTTGTTGTTTGCCATCAGTTAAAAGTTCATTCATTCTCACAAACCTGGATGTTGATAGAGTCAGCCTACCTGCATGAGAAATCTAGTTTACATGATTAATATTTTCGTAACGACTGTCGCACCACAGCCAACCCGTGGTGAACATGCTGGTGGCCTTCCTGTGTGTTTGTGGTCTGTGCTGTTTAATGATTCACCAGCTGAGCAGAGAGCAGGCAATTAAGGCAGCAGTCTGTTAGAGCGCATCCAAGCCCACAATGACACTCATACTTATTTCCCACTGGTTTACTCCTTCTCTTGCTGGTTGTATTTATTTTTTGGTTGGCTCTTTCCTGTGTTTAATCTCTGCTCACCTTATCACTCTGCTCCCTTTTGAGCTCATTTTCACCTTTTCTGCTGTTTTTTTTTCTCACTCTCATTTTCACACTCTGAATGCGTCATTATTACTCATGCAGCCATTTATGTGTTCTTATTAAGTGGGAGACAACACACAGAACCCTGTGTCTGTCTTCATCACTCAAACAGTAAAGTTTCTCTTCCTGTAAAATGCACTCTTGAAGATGCATCCATGTCTGATGAAACACTGAAAACAAAGGCTGTTAATATAATAATATATATGATTTGTTTTAAATGCCATTCAAATACAACAGAAAGTTGTTTTTAATTAGGTTTGCCAGTGTTGATCCATAAGGAGCTGAATTTTTATGTGTATTTTCTTACAGGTGAAAGTTACTTGTCTAATCCTTTACCTTACACCGCTAAATGAAACACAAATAAATGTCAGATTCTCTCTCCACCTCGGTTTTTTTGTCCATCCGTCCCTTTCGCTCTCTCTTCCAGGAGGAACTGAGCTGCCTAAGAAAGGAGGTGCGTTCCTTCTGCAGAGTCTGTCAGACATGTTTGTCTCTGAACCAGACCGAGATCAGAGATCAGGTAAGAGCTTTGTTACAATGAACATCTTCCCACTAAGACTAGCCGTATCGTAAAGGCTAAAGGCTTGTCAATACAAAATAGTGGACGTAGGTATGAAGTCCCGGCTGTCCTCACTACCTTCTGTAGGGACTTCTGGTTGGAAGTTACATACTTTTTAAAAGTGTATATAAAAATCTGCTATTCATAAGTAAATTAATAAAATGTTACTGTTGATATCTTATTGAGTCTCACACAGGTTGAGGTCAAGATTTTATTAGACATTTTGTTAGTTCTGCATGTGTGTAAACACCTTTTTGAGTGTAGTCACAATAATTTTCTTTTAGATTCATATCTCAGTGTTAACAAGGAATTTTTCCCTTCAGTATTCCTGAAAACTTTTTTTGACGCATGACCCAAAAGCACTTTCTGACACAAATAAACCAAGTTCCTTTGGTTTTGACAAGGGTGGCGGTTAATATTGTAAAAATAGAGCATTATAGAGCTAAATGCTATTATTTGGATACAAGTAATTGGTTTGTTCTTTCATCTACAGGCGTTTGTGCTGCTTTGTGACTTGCTACTGTTGTACAGTGTGACTTCGGTCCGCTCTGAACCCGCCCTCCAAGCACTCATCCACTTGCCATCTGATTCATTGCGGTCCGAGCTGGCTGCTTTCCTTCTAGACTACGTCTTCACTGACACAGACGATGCCGAGCTCAATGGTATTTTGACACCCACAGACAAAATAACGCCTCCTCTTTATAAATATTAGCATGAACTGTGCTACTTTCCAGAAGCAGTTTCACTCTGTTAACAAAGTGACAACACTGTTAACAGATTGTATCCTCCTTATCTTTTTAACTGCTGACTAATAATGAAAAAGATTTTATTTTTCTTGGTGGATGAGTTATGTTTGAGAAACTGCTCCGTTTTAACACTGCCAGAGCGCTCCCAAAGGACTCTAACCTCATCTATGCCTGTGGACATAGTTTTTGATGTTTTGTTTTGAGAGTTTTCTGTAACTAATCTCTTTTTCTGTTTCATGATGTTCTTCAATTCCCAAGACAAATACCAGTTACCTTGGCTTAGAAGCCATACTTCTTTCCCCACATGCTCTGTTTCTTTCTGTGCCTTATAAACACTTGAATGTTTGCTTTCTGCTTTGACATTTCTAAATTTAACAACTCATTGGTTATTCTTCCATTTTACCCTTTTCATTTCCTCCCCCTCTGCTCTCCTCTCCTCTCTAGATGAGGAAGAGGAAGAGATGAAGATCTCTAATCTCCAGAAGAAGCGCAACCAGCTGGCAGGCTACTGTAAGCTGGTCGTCTATGGCGTGCTGGACCTCACGGCTGCCACTGATGTCTTCAAGCACTACAGCAAGGTGGAGGGATCATTTAGTCTCTTAAGCCCAGCCATATTACACATACACTGAAAGCCACAATCTTTGCCTGTCATTTTGCCGCAATAAAGCCTTTATTGCCCTTCTGATTGGTCTGCTGACTACCAACCAGAGAGCTCCCACCTTTGTCAAATCTTGGCTTTTGATTTTACTGTTGCTAAGTTAAATAAAGAGTAGCTATGCGGGTGTAAACTGCCGAGACAGTACATGTTAGAAACCATGTTAAAAGCAGACATCAGAAATATTACTAGTCTTCTGACCAATTTTCAATTTTATGTATGATTATTTAATACACTGTGCACACACTTGTTCATAATATGAAGAATCACAAATATTAGTTTCAGTGTAAACCAAGTCTATATATTTTCATATGTTCATCAATAGTCAGGCTTAACTCTGTACATAAAAGCAAAAAAAGGGTTTAGTGATCTTCAGACTAAGTGTTCAAGATTTAGACTGCCTCTTTTGAGGAATCAATTGGGTTAGGAATATAAGAAATATAAGATGTAGAGAGAGAGGAGGAGGAGGAGGGTGAGAAAATCTGTTATGGAACTAGCGAGGTGCTGAGAATGAGTCAGATATAACGGCAGCTAAAAGAAGCATAGATGACTCGAAAAGACGTTTGATTTCTATATTTTCAGACATTTAGCTTTCAATAAATAGATTAATGATTTTTTCTTGTCTTGTCTTCTCCAGTACTTTAAAGACTTTGGGGATATCATTAAGGAGACTGTGAGTAAGACCAAGCTCATCAGCCCCATCCAGAGCGCCAAGATTCTCTGTCTGAGTCTGCAGCAGGTGTGCATTTACATGTCACAAATCAGCCTCTAATTATTTCTTTCTGAGTGCCTGTATTGCTTGGTACGCCTCTCTGGCACAGTGTGGGAGGGTTGTAGCGGGGGTGTGGAAAAAGAGAGGTGAGGCAATGATGTTGCGTAAGGTGAAAGGTGCATTTTGATGTTGTAGAAAACAGGAGGTTAGTTATTAGTGTCAGCTGTTACAGCAGCAGTGGATGTGACACAGCTCATGGAGGATTTGAATTGGTCATCTAGGAAATTTAAGTTTTCTTCAGCATTAAAGTAATCCAAGGCCAGTATTGTGAGGGTCCTTGGGTCCAAGTAAATGGATAAAAGCATAGGTCATGGTTGATGGTTCAAATTTTCTAAAATGTTAACAGTAGTTAAAAAGAGGCCTCAGATTGTAGCAAGTAAAAATAGAACTCACTGAATCCATAATGATGTTGTCCTTTCTTACATATCATGTCCTCCTTATTGCCACAGTTCTTGAGAGTTAAGTCATTTGGCTGTGGTCAGTGATTTTAATCATATTAGTTGTTATCATTTCATCTGAACAATATCATCACTTTGGTCTGATGACGATTTTGTTCCATTTCCATGTGAGTGGAAAAACCTTTTCATTGAAAAATAGCCGCACATCAACAAAAGAACACCATGCCAACTGTTAATCACAGCGGTCACAACATCATATTCTTCTACAGAACCTTGCACCGTCTGCTAGAACATTGAGAATGAAACTATTCAGCTTGACAGTGACCTAAAGCACACATCCAAATCAATAAATAAATGCCTTCAAGGAAAATATGTGTGTTTTTGAAGGACCTAGCCGGAGCCCTGATCATACATGAATCTTGTAAAAGATTTGTGAAGAGACTTGGAAAGAGAGCTATGCACAGGAGAAGCCCTCACAACTTGACAGATCTGGAACATTTTTGAAAAGAAGAGAGGGAAATTGTTCCCATAACATACCATACCTTTGAGACAATGTGTTATTTGTGTCTGAGATTACGTGCACATCCTCAGTTGTTTAGTATCTATTTACAGCACCTATCAAATATCCAGCCGCATATATTCCTATAAGTTTGACATGCAAACACAATTTTAAACGTTTGACACTCAGTGCTTGAATTTGCATAATTAAATAACAATCAGACAAGTGGTAACTGTTAGTTTTCGTTTAACGTTGCATGTTTATGTAAAGTCATGTCCGTGTGTGTTCAGATGTTCTCAGAGATGCTTACCGAGGACCGCAGCAGGCAGGATCTCAGTGAGATTAGAGACTTGGCCAAGAGGCTTGCTATGAGCTTTGGCATCGATCTTCATCGTGTCCGCAAACCACTGGTGGCCCTGCACATGTCAGTAACGCACGTTTCTCTTGACAAATACACACAGACTCTTAACATAAAAGAAACACACTTCATAACGTACTGTATCACTCAACACAGACTGCTTACATTATCATTAGCTCAAAGTTATTTAATAGTTGCACATTTTCTAGGTCTCTCACACTACATGTTCTGTTATTCTATTATGTTTGAGCTTTGTGTGTGTGTTGTTTGCTGCCAGGGATGGTATACGTTTTGCATGTCGAGACCCGGAGGAGGGAGAGGAGCAGCATCCAAATGTGGCCTTCTTGGACATCCTCAGCGAGTTCAGTTTCAAGCTGCTGCATCAGGACCGCACCGTACTGTGAGAAGCAGAAACACACAAATTTGTTGACTCTTAACAATGGAAGAAGCTTTTTGCTCATATTTCTGTCAGCTCTTAGTCGCTTACTTGCTGGATCTCGGTTCAGACATGAGTGAATGATGCTGCCATAACAGAGTAATCGTTATATTTTCTGAATCTAGTGTTTCAAGGAGTGTCAAATAAAAAATACAAAGTGATACATGTTTGTTTTCATTCATCTCATATGATTGGTGTATTAATGCTGGTATATGTTTGAATTGATGAATTATAATTGGCCCAAATCCAATAAACCCAGGCAACATTAACAAAGGCTTTCCTGCTCTTTGTCCTCATCCCTTCCCAGAGCTGAGTTTCTGAAATCAGAGTGTCCTGGTGCTGCCCTCTCCTGGCCACCAGTCAGGCTCTATCAGCGCTCTTTAGGGTCTCGCTCCATGTCCAAGTTCAGAGACCAGGAGGTGGAAGATGATGCTGTATCCTCACATGCTACTCCTGCAGCAAAACGCAAGAAGACTACTGCTCAGGGTGACACACGTATGACACAAGACACTCTTTAAGGAAACACTATGCATTTTTACAATTTTTAAAATGTGTTACTTAGCGGTGGAAAATTCTGTCTTAGCTTTGATTCCTCCTGTTAGAGGCCAGAGTCGGCAAAGAAACTGTTAATTGGAGATAATAAGTATTTGTAAGTGGCTGTTTTCTTTGCAGATCAATTTTATTTTTTCCAGTTAATCAGGAAGAAAAATAATTGACTGTTCCAATTGCATGTTAAGGGGTATCTTCATATTCCCTGTTCTGTCTTATCAACAGTTGTATGCGTACTTTGCACTGATTTGGTTATAAATGAATCATCTTTCATTGACTTAACTGCTTCTTTGGCTACAAGACAACTGTCTTTGTGAATCTACTGAACTGTGCAGGTTTTGTGATTGTATCTTCTGTGTGCTTTTTAACCTCTTAAAATTAAGTGTCATAATTATCAACCTTCTGTACTGGGTTCTATCTTCTCCAGGTTCAGTATCCAGCACCACTAGAGGATCTTGGCTGGAAAATAGCAGCATCCCCGGCAGCCTGCTCACACCTGCCATCACTTCCACCGTCCAGAAGCAGTCAGCCAAGCAGCTGGCCTCCAAGAAACCCACAGCTACAGTGTCTGATATTGGCAGTGGCCTAACTGAGCTGGAGTCAGAAGAGGAGTTCTCCCCAGGGTAGGCTGAATTGCAGTATCAAAGCAGTTTGGAGATTACTGCCAGGCACAAATGCTGGGAATTACTTTCTATCGATCAGCCAACAGTTGGACAGTGTCTGCTGTGTCCTAAATGATGAATTTGTGCCGTATTAATCAGGTCAGCTTTAGAATCAAAGACAAATGACTCTAAAATTTCTGCCAAAATTTGTCTTCTGCCACCCTTCAGGTCACAGATGCGAAAAGTGAAGCCCACCAAACGACTCCAGCTCTCTTCCAGCCAGACTGTCGCCACACTGGAGAAACCAGATCTGAACTCTCAACTCAACTTGTATGTATTTACAGAATGTGACTATTTATTCTCATTCTGTGGAAGGTGTTTTCAGCTAGATATAATCACATAGAATTAATCTGTGTGTCTCTGTGTGTGTTGTCTAGGCTTTCTCTGATTGAGGATGACGTTTCAGAAGGAGAGCAGCCTGAAATTGAAGATTACGAAAGTGATTCTGACTGTGAATCTGCATATACACTGGTAAAAACGAACAAAAATCCTGGTATATGTTTATCAGACCATTTAGGACAAATTACACACTCGCTATACGCTATACAATTCTTGTGATTTTAAAGTTTGTTTTAAATTCTCTGCAACTTTAAAGTTCTTATTTAGGCATAACATTATTACCACCTTCCCAGTTATGACTCATCAGAGAATGGACATGGGCCTTCTGAGTGTGTCCTGTGGTGTCTGGCAACATAATGTTGGGGGCCTTTGGGTCCTATGAGTTGATGGGAGGGGCCTCTGTGGATCATCTCACAGATACTTGATCAGTTTGGGATCTAGTGAATTTGGAGGCCAGGTCAACACGCTGTTTTTCATGTTTTTTGAATATTTTGCATTCTGTCAAGTCTTGACAAGAAAACAGTCAGTGAAAGAAAAAGGAATCTTAATAAAAGTAGCTCTGTTTTTATTTATAGAAATGCAGGGAAAATATAAGTAAGTGCTGTTTTCTTTATTTTTAACATAATGAATAGAATAGAATGCCTTTATTGTCACTATACACATGTACAATAAAATTAAGTCCATCACCATTAATGTGCAAAAAAAATCAACAATACAGTATAAAAAGATATATGAAAATATATACAGTATAAACATAGAGGTAAGGTAAGGTGCACAGTCCTGAGGAGATTTGCAGAAATAAATATGATGAATATACAGTATTTAAGTATAAATATATATTCCACATAATGTATGTTATCCATTTATGATTTGGAATAAAGGAATAAAAGGTGTTGTACAGAGGGTTTTTAGACAGTGTTACAGTGGAGATTGGAGAGAGTCTATGTAAAAAGAAAATCCGTGCATGTGGGAGTTCAGGGTGGATATTGCTTTCAGAAAGAAACTATTTTTGAATCTGTTTTCGTCCTGACACATCTGTAGCGCCTCCCAGAGGGCAGCAGGTCAAACAGGTCAGAGCCAGGGTGGGAGCTGTCTTTGGTAATGGTTTTGGCTCTGCTGAGGCAGCGGGAGGTGTAAATGTCAGTTAGGGAGGGCAGCCAATGATCTTCTGTGTTGCCTTTACTACTCTCTGCAGCCTCTACCTGTCTGCAGTGATGCAGCTGCTGTACCATAATGTAATGCAGTATGTCAGAAGGCTCTCAGTGGATGAGCGGTAGAAGGTCAGCAGCAGGTCGGAGTTGAGGGTGTGCTTCCAGAGGATTCTCAGGAAGTGTAGCCACCGCGGAACCTTCTTGATTATTGACGTGACGTTCTCTGACCAAAAGATGCCACTGATGTAAAGATTGGGTCAGTGCTGTGCTTTGAAGTCGATGACAATCTCTCTGGTTTTCTTGGTGTTGAGAGCGGGATTATTTTCCGAACACCAGGCTGCTAGCTTCAGGACCTCCTCTCTCTAGGCAGCCTCATCACCCCTGGAGATGAGTCTGACCACTTGACGATGAGTTTGTCGTTGTGGGCCGTACTGCAATCATGGGTGTAGAGACAGTACAGGAGGGGGCTCAGCACACAGCCCTGTGGGGTACCGATGCTCAACGTGTGGGTGGAGAAGAGGTGGGGGCCAAGTCTCACAGTCTGGGTCCGTTGGTGAGAAAGTCCTTTATCCAGGCACATGTGAGAGGGGGAAGGCCGAGAGTGTCCAGTTTTATGATGAGTCTGTCTGGGATTATTGTGTTAAAGGCTGAACTGTAATCCACAAAGAGCATCCAGACGTAGCTCTGCTGCGGCTCCAGGTGGTTCAGCGCAGTGTAGAGAGCTATGGCTATGGCGTCCTCTGTGGATGTGTTCGCATGATATGCTAGTTGGGAACAGGATGGAAGGGAGTTAATCCTCAACCAAATAGGAACCCTAACCCAAATCAAACAGGATGATGAATTATTGCCTATAAAATGTATTTCTACTCATAATTTGTGGAGCCGACAACAGACTTCTACTACTGTTCTACTGTAGTATCATTAAACCATAAAGAATACTGTGTAAATACCTTCAAGACCTGTGGCATCTGTGACTTTTGGAGAAACATTAAGGATTGCATTAATGGAAAGCCTAAACGTTCTTTTCCGTCTTTGATTTGCAGCCCTCCACTCGTCACACCTCAGCCAGTATCCTTGATGAACTCTTTGACTGAGGACGCACGTTCATCTCTTCAACATTTTTCTATTTTTAGTGTTTTCAGAGTTTGTGCATCTTTTCCTCTGAGTTCAGCTATCAGTTATGTTTCAGTCTCTAATTGTGTTGATGATTACAAAATCTGGGTACAAAAGTTGTTCTAATTTAATATTAGAAAATATGTCAAATGTTCAAAGTACATTTTGTGTTGCAGTTTAGCTAGGTCCCTGTTAGATGAAAGTATTTTCTGCTTTCCACATTTTGTCTTTCATCATATATTGCACTTGCTGGTGATGGCTCTTTGGTTTATTATGAACACTTGTTTGTTTAATGTTTATTAAAATATATGAACTGGGCAAAATAATACTAAGTGTTTTACATAAGATTATAATGTGAACAAATTATAATTTAAGAAATATTTATAATTTGTTCATAATGGGTTTACATTCCACAGTGCTTCTCTTAGCCAAATGAAGTAAAACATTTTGTACTGTACTGTTTTTAAAGCACATTCACAGCTTTTATAAATGAAAGAGTTAAAGATGAATTTCACAAAAAGTTATCCCATGAAGCTAAGAGAGTTTATAAAGTGGGGAAATCCTTTTATTTATTTTTTTAATTGCTATTGAATCAATATTTTGTAGGCTGTAATTAGTCATATTTTTTAAAATTTTATTATGCTGTACAGACACACCTAGTTTAACCGCACCACAAAGTGCATCCTCCAGAATGATCATACAGGCAGCCTTTCTGATGCCGTTTCAATATAAAATTAATATTATAATCTTCATAAACCTATGATTTAGAGCAAAACTATTATTACTATTAAATGCATGTGTTTTCATTAGAGTACCTAATGAACTGGCAAGTGAGTGTGTTTTGTGTATATTATACACAGAATCAGAATACTTTATTAATCCTTCAAAGAAATTGTTTATTTCCTATTGTTCATACACACACTTGCCAGTTCCTTGTGTTTAATATACACAAAATACACTCACTTGCCAATTTATTAGGTACACTAGTGTTACATAATAGTAACTTTAGCTAAATTTCTATTTCTAATAAAAATCATAATAAATGAGAAATGGTGTAGTGTTTTTTATACACTACACAATTTCCCATGTTTTTTAAAAACACTGTTAAGGTTATTTATTAGAAATAGAAATCTAGTATGTATGATTTTTGTCCGTAATTTTTTTATAATTTCAGACAATACATATTCACAACATAACTTAAATACAATTAAAGGCAGCAACAATAAATATTATGTTCATTAAACATTCCAAAAATTAAAGTTGATATATGGTGGATTTATTTCACCTTGTTTACCCTTTCTGACGCTGTTGTGTTTAAAATCCAATCGTTTCATTTCGCGCCATTCTTCACAAACAGGGCGGAAGTTCGTCTAGTCAGGTGACTCGGAATCGCCCGCAACTTTCGCGCCACCACAGAATCCCACCTCTCATCGCTGAAAGGAGCGACGTGATTGGTTGCTGGAGACGTCAGACTCGCGCCACTTCTTGCATTGCGACCGGGAGAAGCTGCAAGTGAATGAATACTTGGTCTCCGGTTGATAGTTAAGACGTTAAATTGTGAATTTTAAACCGCATTTTGGTTCATCGCTACTTTTAGAGTTTGAATTCAAGTGAACCCACCCGAAGCTCAAAGTCTGCAGTCATGGCTCGTAAGGATTACGCGGCAGAGAAAGGTAATGGTTTCACATTAACGGCATGGCAGCAACAGGTTTACCCAGATACCTAAACTTAACAAAACATGTTCTTTAAAATGTCGAAAACTGCGCTAGTGAACGCTTATCGCGGCGTGCATTAAGCATAAAGTCAGATAATTGATCTTAAACCAGTTTGCTCAACCACTCATCTGATAACCATATTACCACCGTATTTTTACTTTTTTTTTTTTTAAATAATCCTATAAATTATTAGTGTGTGTATATGTGTCTACTTAAAGTTAAAGCATGAGGGGTTGTATTCATCCTAAAGTTGCGTTAACTTTTGTGAACGTTTGTTAACCTGTCGTTAAAAGCATTGTCTATGAGCCGGTGACCCGGATGGATCCTTAAACAAAGAGCAGGCGCCACTGAGCAAGCACATGTCCAACAATAACTTATAACTAGGAGACATAACGAGACTTCCTTTAATACCAGTAATATTAGAATGGTGACATTACATGCCAATGATAATCCTAGATGCATAATATTTCACGTAACGAAGCATTACTTTACCACGAAACGGTTGTAAAAGAAAGTTTAGCCTCCTTTGGTACAGGTTACTACTTCATCAACTCGGATAGGTTCAGATAACATGATACATGCAACGTTAGCGGCCATTATAACTATATAGAAATGCCATATAATTATTGAATTCATAGGTTCTAGTTAGGATTTTTGAGGACGCGAAGTTAATAAATTCTTACATTAAATCACCAAGCCACATAAGAAATGTTTAGCACTTATTTCAGGCGTTTGAAGCATCCTCAAACCCACACAGTCCACTAAACATCCACACACATCCATCAGCAGGCAAGCCGGGTTAGCTTCCTATAGCTAACACTCAGTCACAAGTATACATTTAGTTTAACATGTTCTGACAGTTTAGATAAAATAAAAGCCATTAGGTGGGCTAAGTCCTTTTGCCTTGCTTTAAGGGTAGCCTACTTAGAAAGGATATTCGGGGTTTGGGCTTATAATACTTTAGGGAAAAAAGATATGTTAATATTGGCTGACCGAGGAGCGCAACTAAAATGTATAATTTCCTGTGACATTAAATGCACTTTCGGTAATCATCAAAATTCCCATCTAACGGCAATATTTCAGTGTGAGGTAGGTAATATACGTAACTGTGTAAATTGCACGGACCAGTGTGTGCTTTCATTGGAATATTTTGCCTCTCACTGAAACTTTAAAGGACCTGAGTCATCTTCCAATCTGTGAATTCGATAGCCGTATAAAACTGGCGGATAGAAGTTTTACTTGGAGCGTATCAGCCATTAGAAACCATCGTGTTAAACATTAAATCCGCGTCTCCTGCCGCTTAGTGATTATGTATAAAAGCAGCAGCTATCAGAGGAGCTGCATGTATCCAACACAACTCTGCTAACCTAAGCTAACGTTAGAAGATGGCTGGCAGTGGTTTGAAAACAACAACCGGGACTATTTTTAAGTGCGCAGGGATTGCGGAGGGATATGAGAGTGACGGGGCACCCAAAGCCATGTGCTGCTTTGTTTACAATAACATCCTCGAATAGAGAAATAATAAAGCAGAGCCGCAGGATTTCTGCTACGGCCTCAAAGTAAGTAGAGTATTTTAAATATCACACGAAGACTAGTTGACTTCCCGGTAAAGAGAAATTAAATTGTGTTAATAGCTCTTTCGAGAAGTGGGGATATTTTCCACAAAAAAAATGGACACTGAACTGAGCGCGCCTGTTGTTGTTGTATTTACATTCTTACCCTGCAGCTATCTGCTGCGTAGCTCCAGTTATTTCACTCTAAAACTGTGATAGTAGGTGAACGCGAGCGGAATTGGCTTCATGTAATGCACCAGTGGCAGTTTGTGCTTTACTGTAGTCAATAGTGACTCATCGAGATTACAGGATGCCATGTTACTCAACAAAGGGGGTCGTCGCGGGACAACAAATTAGCACCCAGTGTTTAGGCCCACTTATTGTGGTCCTAACATTTCCAACTGCTTTGTAACTTAAAAGACAGTTTTTAATATTTAAGGAATATAGAAGTCACATCAGTAAACAATAATTTCTTTGTGTTTGTATACATGGCTAAAAATCAGTCTCCACCTAGTGTCTGCTAGATGTGGCCTGTTTTTTAGTTTTCTGCTGTAAAATAGTGCTCGAGGTCTTTTTAATTATTATTTGCTTTGCAGATAAATGCAAAAGGTTTCTGCAGGAGTTCTACACTGAGGATGATAATGGCAAGAAGGTGTTCAAATATGGAGCTCAACTTGTAAGTATAGTGAACACACCTTTTGGAAAAATGCTTTATCTTTTTGCCTCTGGATAGAGGGTTGTTTGATGGATATATTGTGATAAACTGAGTAGATGTGGAGCCAATGCATGCTGATGCTAGTACAGTCAAAGTTTTGTGTCCTTAAATTGTGCATCTCTGGTCAGATGTTTGCCTTTCTCAGCAGACATGTGGACTGTGTTTAGTGCAAAGGGTGTCTGTTTGTGTTTCATACACGGCAAGAGGGGTGCAGCTATATATGCAAAATACTATAGTAACCACACTAAATATACACGCTTGCCAAAACAGTAGACACAGTAGTGTAAATAAATATGATCTAGCTGATATAACAATCCCCATACATGGTTGTTTCAATGTCCTGTTTATGTTGTAGTAAAGAAGGTGTCAGTTCAACTGTACGGTTATTTTGAATGTAGTTTGTGGTGCTGTGAAACTGGATTTAATTTAATAAATGTTTTGGCCTAGTCCACTGAGTAAAATGTGGTTTGCAAAATAACAGAAATATTTTGGTACAATACAATAGCCTCCAAAGTGAAAACTACATTTCCCACTCTGTTATATTGAACAAATATTGAATACCATGACCGTAAAGAGATTTAGTGCTGGATGTATTGGATGTATTCAATTTCTGTAGTGTATTTAATTATCTGGCAATTATGGGTACATTTGTACCTGTATGTACTCATACAGACTTTTCAAACTTAAGGAAAGTCTGTTTCATTATTGCCATCTGCAGATAACAATGGCTTTTCTAACTACTTGTCTGTGTGTACAGGTGGCACTGGCCCACAGGGAGCAGGTGTCTGTCTTTGTGGAGCTCGATGATTTGGCTGAAGAAGACCCCGAGCTGGTTGAGAGCATCTGCGAGAATGCCAAGCGCTACACTGGCATTTTCGCTGACGCCATCCAAGAGTTGCTGCCAGAATACAAAGAAAGAGATGTAGGTAGATTTTAGCAGTGCATTGCATATGGATCTTGGTCCATTACATGTCAGTTTATTAAAGACTTTTTTTAATAAATGTTTTAGGTCGTGGCCAAAGATGCTCTGGATGTGTACATTGAACACAGGCTGATGATGGAACAAAGGGGTCGTGACCCTGCAGATACTAGAGACCCTCGTAACCAGTACCCGCCTGAACTCATGAGGAGATTGTAAGTTGATTAAGGGGTTGTAATTTTTATTGGAGTGCATTCTGTGTTTAATTATCTTGCTCTCATAACTTTTTTTTCTTCCATCCACAGTGAACTGTACTTCAAACCTCCTAGCACCTCTAAACCTAAAGTGGTGCGTGATATCCGAGCAGACAGCATTGGCCATCTGGTGACTGTTCGAGGCATAGTGACCCGCGCCACTGAGGTCAAACCAATGATGGCTGTAGCAACATACACATGTGACCAGTGTGGTGCTGAGACTTATCAGCCAGTAAGAACAGATGAAATCATCCAAACATTTGCATGCTGTGATAAGATAATTATTCTTACAAGCCTAATGTCTTGTCCTTCAGATCCAGTCTCCCTCCTTCATGCCCCTCATCATGTGTCCCAGCCAAGAGTGCGTCACTAACAAATCCGGAGGCCGACTCTACCTGCAGACCAGAGGCTCCAAGTTTGTCAAGTTCCAGGAGCTGCGTATTCAGGAACATGTAAGAAGACATATACAGTGAAATGCTCTTGTTATTACAATAAACATGTTTAAATTTGCTCATGATTTTTTTTGTCTAATATTCCACAGAGCGACCAGGTCCCTGTTGGTAATATCCCAAGGAGCATGACGGTGTATGCACGGGGCGAGAACACACGTCTTACCCAGCCAGGAGACCACGTAGCCATCACTGGAATCTTCCTCCCTCTACTGCGCACAGGCTTCAGTCAGGCTGTTCAGGTAATCTTCTGGTTTTATCCTAAGGCACACACTGCAAAAAAGAGAAATCAAACATAGTGAACATATTTCAGTGCTGGGATTTGGGGATCTAGGATTTGTTTAACTTTATCCTGGTTTGGTTTTGGTGTTTTCAGGGACTACTGTCTGAAACCTACCTGGAGGGTCACAGCATCACACTCATGAACAAGACGGAGGATGATGAGCTTGGCAACGAGGAACTGACCGATGAGGAGCTGCGTAGCATCACAGGTCAGTATCTGTGTGATGTACAGAAAAGGATTAAATGGAAACTCAAATGTTTGTCACTGTTTCAACATCGAGGTGTTGTTATTCTGTTACAGATGAAGGGTTTTATGAAAAACTTGCTGGCTCCATAGCGCCAGAGATCTACGGACATGAGGATGTGAAGAAGGCCCTGCTCCTGTTGCTGGTTGGAGGAGTACAACAGGCTCCCAAAGGCATGAAAATCAGAGGTGAGCACAAACGAAGTTCCACAAATGTGCGCTGTGTTTCTCTAAAGGAAATAAATGCGTTCAAAGGCAGTATTGTATCTTTTAAATAATAATGCGAGGAAATTGTGATTCCTAACTAGCTCTTTAAAAATCAGGGTTGGATTTTTACCTAAATTCCTTATTCTTTTAAAAAAGTTTGCTAAATAAAACGATGAAAAGTATTCCCTTGGAATAGAATAGAATGTCTTTATTGTCATTGTACAAGTACAACGAAAAGGTAACCTAAGGTCCCCCGTAGGTGCTGTAGAAGTAGTGGAATAAATAAAGTTTAAAAAAAAAGCAAAATATAATGCTAACAGGACATAACAATCCCATTCACACATAAGTGACTGTTATTGCACGTTCACATCATTTCATGTGTTTTAGTTGTTCAGTGTGATTATGGCTCTCTTGGTACTGGCCTTCAGTGTTCTGTATCCAGGGTGGGTTGTGTCCTTAAGTATCGCCTGGGCCTTCATCAGGCAGTTGGAGTTGTGCGTAGTTGGTGTGTTTCACCAATAACTTTGTGCTTGTCTCTGTTCACAAATGGTATGCGTGTGTATTTTTCTCTTGAGATGAAGTAATAATTGCAACACTCTTCCTGTTTTCCTTCTTCCTCAAGGAAACATAAATATCTGCCTGATGGGAGACCCTGGAGTTGCCAAGTCCCAGCTGCTCTCCTACATTGACCGCCTGGCTCCTCGAAGTGAGTCCTGTTTGTTGCAGTTAAAGTTCTGCTTTTAATATTTTATCTAGTGAAGTATTTTTTTCCATTAAGTCTCATGTGGTAAAATATTAACTTTTTTTTATGTGATGGACTAAGTGGAGCACTTTATTCCAAGTTTTAAACATGTAATGGAAAAAAAAAAACACTCAGAGGCTTTTAGTAAAAACTGTATACTGTGGTACAGTATCTAAAGTGAACTTCTTGCTCTTTGGTCTTCAGGCCAGTATACAACGGGTCGTGGTTCGTCTGGCGTCGGTCTGACTGCAGCAGTGATGCGTGACCCTCTAACTGGTGAAATGACCCTAGAAGGTGGAGCCTTGGTGCTGGCTGACCAAGGCATCTGCTGCATCGATGAGTTTGATAAAATGGCTGACGCCGACCGAACAGCCATCCACGAGGTGATGGAACAGCAGACCATCTCCATCGCTAAGGTAATGTTGTGATGTAATGTAACTGTTGACTGATTATGTTGACTCAGACATTTGACTCTGATTCCACTAATGCTTTTCTCTCCCCTCCAGGCTGGCATCATGACCTCCCTCAATGCCCGTTGTTCCATCCTAGCAGCAGCTAACCCCGCCTACGGCCGCTATAACCCCCGGAAGAGTATTGAGCAGAACATTCAGCTGCCGGCTGCTCTGCTCTCCCGTTTTGACCTGCTCTGGCTCATCCAGGACAAGCCAGATGCTGATGCTGACCTGCGTCTGGCCCAACACATCACCTACGTCCACCAGCACTGCCGCCAGCCGCCCATGCACTTCACCCCTATTGACATGAAGCTGATGAGGTGATTTGCACTGCATTTCAAAATGTTTTGTAAAATTGATTGCAGACAAAACTTAAGATTCAGCTCAAACCTACAACTGTGTACTTCAGACTAAATCCTAAAAATGCAATCCCCTCCAGGCGTTACATAGCTCTGTGTAAGAAGCGTCAGCCTGTGGTGCCGGAGTCGCTGGCTGATTACATCACTGCTGCTTATGTGGAAATGAGAAAGGAGGCTCGAGTGAGCAAAGACACCACCTTTACCTCTGCCCGTACCCTCCTCTCCATCCTTCGTCTCTCCACTGCCCTGGTGAGGATACCACATCCAATCAAATGAACCCTAACTAGCTTAAACTGAGAAGCAGGTCTGGGAATTTGTCTGATGTTAATAAGTATTTAAGTTACTAAAGTTACTAATGCAATGAACTGGCCAGTGTGTGATAAAGTGCTTACAGTGCAGGTAGTGATGATAACCAGGCCTACTGCAGTGTGAGCACTTCTTTCCCACGCTGGACAAAAAGGCTCCGGTCTGCCAAACCAGCACAAATGTAAACACATTATTATCTTTAAATAATTAATTGTAAAGAAGCTAATGGTATAAACGGAGTCTTTTATGATTTAGTATTTTCTGCCTCTGGTTGTCAAAAGTGCTGTTTGTGCAGGTAGCAGCCTTCCACCTACTGCAAAACCAGCACTTCAGG
The DNA here is from genome assembly GCA_005024645.1 of Planiliza haematocheilus. Taxonomy (NCBI): domain Eukaryota; kingdom Metazoa; phylum Chordata; class Actinopteri; order Mugiliformes; family Mugilidae; genus Planiliza; species Planiliza haematocheilus. The sequence continues at coordinate 7,572,458 of SRSE01001332.1, read as the reverse complement.
TGAACAGGTAGGCACTGTGCTGCACAAAGATGTCCACAAGGGGGTGAAGCCTGCTGGAGCTGTAGTGTTGGATTCGATTGCTTCACACAACGAATGACAATGTTTTACACTTCCTTAATCATGGAGGAGCAATTCTTTGTTTTCTGATCCTGGCCAGCTTTGCAGGGTGGGCAGTCAGCCTGTGTGCGTTAGGAGCAGCTGTGCAAACCCATGCAAAACTGACCATGGCCAGTACAGTCACCAGTGTATCCTTTCTCTGGCTCTTGAGATTATTATTTTTTTTTTGTTTAGCCTTCATGGTGGCTATTTAATGTCAACCTGTAGATGGACTAGCTGGTGTTGAGAGGCGGAGACTTGGGCAATTGCCGGCCATCCCAGAGGGCATTGCACTTGTCTCGGTCTGACAGTGCCGGCACAGCGCAGCCTACATGTAGATAGCGCTAGAAGGATGCCCGTTTTTACTAACTTGCTGAAACTTCAGCTCTACACAATCTCACTTTGAATTCTCTTCTTCAGGCTCGGCTTCGCATGATGGACACTGTTGAGAAGGAAGACGTCAACGAGGCCATGAGGCTCATGGAAATGTCGAAGGATTCACTTCAAACTGACAAATCTGGCACCAAAAGGTTAGTGTTAAAACCCTCAGACCTGTCTGAATGACACTTGTTACTTCGTGTAACATAAGTGACCGGAACTCGTCTGACACAGAACCTCCCTTTATGAGTTTCTCATATGTCTGTAACAGTAACTGCTTGTCCTGGAGGAAGCTATAAAACTTCTCTGGATTTTTATGGAGCTCTCTTCACACAGCAGCATGTTAACGGAAAACCCAGCGACACGTTCACACCTTTTAACGTGTACTGTTCACCCATCAGTTCAACACTTTATAACTTCCTGGAGGGTTATAATCTTCAGTGGAAAAGGGAGAAAAGCTGTTTTTGTACTTTTAAATGACAAATACTTTAACATGTTCTTAAAGAATATCCATCCCACTCATGTATTTATTATTAAGCTTAGTACAAGAAGAGTCAACCGGTTCATTTCATTGATCTTTATACTTGTCTGCAGTGTTCTCCACAAGTGTAGAAGTCTCAAATTATTCCAATCTCTTTCTCTGCAGGACCCAGCGTCCAGCCGATGTCATCTTCTCTCTGGTGCGTGAGCTCGCCTCAGAGGGCCGTGGAGGAGCTGGCGGTGTGGTTCGCATGTCCGAAGCGGAGCAGCGCTGCGTCTCTCGTGGCTTCACACCCGCCCAGTTCCAGGAGGCTTTGGAAGAGTATGAGGAGCTGAACGTGTGGCAGGTCAACCAGGCCCGCAGCCGCATCACCTTCGTCTGAACAAACCCCGGGACACGTGTCGCACGAGCCACCTGAATGGCAAACTCTTCCTTGTTGCCTCTCTACAGTCTTGTAGTGGAGCTCCTTGTTTTTTTTTTTCTCCAGCATATTGTAACACAAGTTAAGCAGAACGTGGACTTCTTTTTAAGCTTGACTGTTTCATAAGACTCCCTGCTGGTGGAGATCCATAGCTTTTTATGTAAATATGTATGTCAAAATGTATTATCTGCAGTTCAGTGCTTCTAGCATGCAGTTAAAATTGAGCATTCCTGTACATTTTATACTTTGTAATGGATATAGGGTGAGATAATGTTGAGCCTTGTATTGTGACAGATTGTTAAAATAAATTGATGGTTCAGTGCTAGCCCTGACATTCATTTTGACTCTTGTGTATGTATGCAATCACCTTTCAACACCTGGTCTGGAAGAGGAGCCTCATTGCTTAACGCCTGCTCACAAAACGCTCTAACGTATAGGGTCGTAACTAACAATTATTCTCATGAAGTCTAGTCTGTAAAAAGACTGAAAACGGCCCTCATGACTTGTTTTGTGAGGAAAAAGCAAAATATTAAGACTGCTGAGTAAAAGACATCTGAAAGCACCCGATGACATTAATACCACCGTCTTAATGTGTAGGTCTCCCTTGTTCAAGAGTCTGTGGGTAATGGACACAGGCCTTCTGTGGCCCGGGGGCCTTGGGGTCTTATGGTTTAAGGGGAGGGGAGTTTTATCCTGTAGATACTTTTAGTTTGAGTTCTGAGTTTGGAGACCTGAACAGCATTATTTTTCACACTTATTTGAAGCTGTTTCTGGGCAGTTTTTGTGGTGTGGCGGGCAATGTTGTCCTGGGATAGGTGTGCGTGACTAGCAACAACATTTAGAGGGACCAAAGGTTTCCCAGAAGAACATTGCACTGAGATCATCTGTCAGTGGTTTTTGTGTTTATCGCTTATCTGCGAGTAGTATTATCAACGTAAACCTGAGTCATTCTATTAAGTTAATTTGAGTTTGGATGGAAAATCATGCAAATGTAATCAGTATTCAGCTTTTATGTGTACAATGGCAAATATATTTGTGCTCAAAGTACAGTACTTATTATTATGAGCATATCCCAGTCATTCATTTCACCGCTGGACAATTGTCACATTTAAGAAGACAAAGGTGAATATTTGTCAGATTTTTGCAAGAAAACATGCTTTGACAAAAGAGGAAAGACTGGCCAAAGATGGATAACTGTAATTGTCTAAAGTATTTTCAGTCCACAAGTGAAAATGATCATATTTATGACCAACATTAGTACTATGTTGTTTTGCTTGGGATATAGGAAAAAGAGACGAGATGGACGTGCATTAAGTTTGTAACATGTATGTTTAGTGTGACTGCATCCTGTAAAAATGCAGGACGTCAAATTTAATAGTGAACATGCCAAGACACAAAGAAGGGGGGAAAAAAGGCAGCCTCTCTGTTGATAGCCTTCCTCCGGGTCACAGTTAGAAAAGCAGGTGTTCTCCAGCCAAAAATAACCACCTTCGGGAACTGAAATCTGCAAAAACTCATTATAAATGTATGTTTAAGGACATGGGTGATTTTTTTAACTGCTTGTTTGGCAGAGATATTGTGTTAGTAGGCAGCATTTTCCCCGCCGCTGCAGTTGTCCCAGCAGGTGATGCTTTCCTTCCAGACTTAATGGGGAGTTTCCATTTGAAGTCTGTTCCCTTTATTGCTTTGCCGCTAAAGTCCAGGTTTTTTTTATTCCTAATTGGCGCCAAAGGCCCCACATTAACTTGAATTAAAAAGGAGGTGGAGACTAGATTTTGGTTTCAAAGCTCCCATTGGACGAGGGATAATGTTACAGGCCGACTGATGCAGAGATTTGTATATAGCCAAGTCAGCCCGGTTCAGTCGAGTGAAGACAGCCTCCTGAGGCAGGTGAGTAAAACAGGGTTGGACGAGTTCTCATGTATTTTTAGCTGCATTTCTTTGGATGTGCAGGATTTAACTTTACTATATAACTTGCCCTGGAGACATACTGTAGTTCAGGCCCATATCCAGGTGAATGTATTTATATTTAAAATGGTCTATTTAACATCTTCTGTGTTAAAGATATGCAAAACTGTTAGCATTTAAAATTCTTTGGGACACATGGGAACATCTTATCAAGGAAATGTGATGCAGAAAGTTACCTTCGTGTTGTTTTACATGTGGTTTCTCTACACATGCAGATTGTACATTTCACTACCAAGTACACTATTTTGTCTTAGTAATCAATTTTCTTAGTTGTGAAAAATACCCTCTCACATCTGCTCTTGCTGTGACACACTTCTTCTCTGGATTGCAGGGGTTCAAGATGATTTCCTCACTATATTTGGCGGGGACACTCTGCTGTCTCATATTTCTCCCAGGTCGGTTTTTGTCCTTAACTTCAAAAACATCTTAAAATAAAAAGAAATCAACATCCACCACATCTTTTTTTTCTGGTCTTCCAGGTCTGTTCGAGGCCAAATCTTTGCTCAGTGCCATTCAGCAGGAAGGTAAATACATCCTGAATCAGTTGGTCAGTATTCATGCTCTATATTCCTCTTTTTGAGCTTTTTGTTTTTTCTTTTAACAGCGATGGTCCCTGTCAGTCATCTCAGCATCGGCTCACAGAAAGCAAACGGCTTTCTGGCTCAGTCCAGACCGAAGCGTAACGCGGACCCCAGGTGGTACAGTGGAAACCCAGACTTCCAGGCTTACTACAGATACTACAGCAGCATTGGACACACTGAGGGGGTAAGACTTTGGGCTTACTAGAGAGAGAAAAAAAAAAAAATAATCAAATTCCTTTATCCTCCCTTTTCTTGGACTCACTGCAGTTGTGTCATTTGTCTTAAAGAAAAACCGTTAAACCTGTGCACTCACATTTCAGCTGGAAACCTGACTGGTATCACGGCCACCCCTTTGTACTGGTGTCTAAAAGAAAGGAAGATTTTAAGCCTAAGGAAACGAGATTAAGCGTCATTATTTTTTTGATTTGTAGGTTAAAGTCACACTGGGTGTTTCTTTCTTTCAGTGCAAACCAAAATCACAAATGTAACAGTACAAACCAGAAACATGTACAGGACAACCCTTTATATTGTTGTTACAAATTATTGTTTAAAGTTTTCTGTGTAATGAACCATACGGAATATTTTGAGGCCAATGCCTGCGATACTCTGTCCCTCGGTTAAATTGTCTCGATTCGTTGTGTTTTTCCACCTCTCAGCTCTATGAGATCGACAAGCTGCGGATGCTCTACCAGCAGATGAGGTACCTGGAGCACACCTACGGCCCCAACGCCTCCTATTTCCAGAACAAACTGGGAATGCCAATGAGCCCGTGTGACCCAGCCATAGACAAGAAGTGCAAAGTGCCCCCCCCTCCTCCAATGAAAGGGGTGCCAAAGCCCACCGAGCCTCCTCTCCCTCTTGTTCCAGCCATTTCTCAGGCCGACGTGCTCTACCTGTGTAACCCCAAGGACCCCCTCTGCAAGCCCCACATCGTCTACCTGCCCACGGGCGCTGTGCCAGTTCTCTGTGACCCTCGTCTCCACCCCCACTGCACCCCCCAGAAGGCCCCCCCACCAGCCCCTGTGGCAGTGCCTCAACACCCTCCACCAAAGAAGTCTGCCCCACCTCCACCTCCACCCATCCTCATCAAGAAGTCTCCCCCAGCCCCCATCCGCACCTTCAAGGGCATGGAGTACGACTGCGACCCCTACTGGGACCCAGACTGCCTGATTGACCACCCACCCAGGCCCATAAAGGGGAAGATTGTGGTCCCCCCACCACCGCCTCCTCCTCCCGTGGAAGAAGAAGAGACGCAGGAACCCGTGGAGGAGCCAGCACCTCCAGCACCCATTGCAAAGAAAGTAACCATGTACCCTTACCCTTACTACTACCCTTACCACTACGACCCCAGAGATGAGCTGTACGACCCAAGCCGCTTCAACTATCCACAGCCTGCTGATGCAGCCGACGAGCCTGCAGAGGACAGCGAGTAAAACATCCAGGAAAGCGGTCTCTGTTTAAATGACTGAGAACATCACACAACTTTATACGTCCACTGTCAAGGAAAGCGATGTGTACTAGACTAGAGCATTGGTACATTTCAGTGTTGTTACTGTATTTATCACCACTGTAAGCATGTACAAAACTGTTTCAGTCAACACAAGCAATTATGCTAGTGGTTTTTGATGATAAAAAGTGTCAGTTTTTTTTTGTTTTTTTTTACCAATGAGTAGCAACAAGTTTGAATATACTTTTAACAAAGTGCACCAAGTCAGAAAGAAAAGGATTGCTCCTCCAGGTGCCACATGGCAGGTAAACTCAGACTTGTAAAGTATCAGCTTGAAGGCTGGGGATCATTATGTCTAGTTCCGCTGTACATTTAATAACCAAATAAATGCTGACTCCTCTTGTACACTCTTTAAGTCGCCCCTTTTTCTTGCCACGTATACCTGTCTGTCTAAAATATCCAAAGGCAATCAACACAGCAGGAAGACTACTTCAAAAGAATGGCAAACAATAAACCTGCAGCTCCACGCAGCAGATTTTCACGGGCTCATTTAAAAGCAGCCGTCTGGCTTTTTTTTTTTTTCAAACTTATTATAATGTGCTCCTATTCTTTTAACCTTATAAAGAAGAAGAGTCAAAGTCCGATGAAAAAAAAATCAGCAGATCATTTATTACATACAGAAACATGAAACAATAAAACAAACTGGGTAAAATAATAGAACGTTCATTGCTGTGCATAACCAAGAAAAGAGCTGAGTGACTCTGTACACATCTCTTGCTGATTGGTGTATTTTAGTGCTTTTAGACACACTTGCGGCTGAAAACTGTGAAAATGTTTTGAAAAGCTACTGTCGGCTTAAGAATTTCTTTTAGCTAATCAAAAGTACAAACGAATCCCCAAAAAAAGAAGAAGACAAAGACAGGGCAGAGAAGAAAAGTAAATGCAGTGCTTGTTTGTTTCAGCTCAAAAGAAGAGTCCTCTCATCCTCCGGCCGATGCCCTGTCTGTCGTACAGGACGTTGAACTTGTTGATGAACTGGTTCATACTGTTGCATGTCTTGGTGATGGTGCCTAAGTAGGCCATGAGGCCGACGTCATTACATTGCTGCGGGGAAACAAGAGGCAGAGTTGCATGCAGCCCTCATTTGACAGAATAACAGAGACTCACTAGAAATATTATTCAACATCACATCTAACCTCACCAAGCAAGAATAAGTCTGTAGAGCATATTTGAATCTGTTAATATATGTAGAAAAATACACAATAAGTAGAAATGAGGGGCTCATCTTTGGACTCATTGTTCATGCAAGATAGTTTCCTGCAAAATAGTGTATATTAAACATGAAATTATTTCTGGCAACCAAAACCAGCTTACAATTAATTCATCTAATGGTAGTATTGTTTATTGTAGGTGTATAAAAAGCCTCATAAATTACAATATATAGGCGATATATAAGTCGTTTTTCACATGAATCTCACATATACCTTAAGCACCAAATAGAGATGTGGAAAAACATACTACATGATTCCCGTGTACATTTTTTGAGCCATGTTCAATACTTCAATACTTGTTTTGGATTACTCATCTTAAGTACTACGGTACTGTTTCAGTCGCCGTGTATGTGTGTCCTTTTCCATCCCTTAATCCTGTACAGCTGTTGCTGCATAATGGTGCAGGTTTCACAGTAAAAGCAGCGTTAAGACGTGAAGGGCTTCGGTCCATTGAAACTCTAGATGACTTTTAATTTTAAACGGGTACAGGAAGTCTTGAGTTTGTTTTAACAGCGTAAGCAGTAAACGTTTATAAGAGCAGACAGGAGTGGATCAAAATGATGCTTAGTACTGATAAATACTATTGTTAAACTTAAAAAAACAGAGAGAACTGGAAATAAAGAACTGCCTTCTGATATAAGCCTTGTCAAATTAAGGACAGTTTTTGCAGTTGGAGTAAATAATAAACCAGGTCAGTGTTTGATGAAATAGCATCAAACTACATAGAAAATGTCAGGCTGTGTTTCTGGCTCCCTCTCTCTCTCTGTGCCTTTGCGTCATCATGGTTTTGCTCTATACTGGTATTCATAATAACAAAAACTATGAGTATCTCAAAGAATGAGGTTAGATCATTAGTTTCAGTACTTTCAGTGTATTTGAGAGCCTTTAACTGACATTTTAATGAAAGATAAATGAAGGTTGAATAAAGTTTACTTACATCATAGAAGTCAGTTTTGAATTTTATGGTGCTGAGGACTGGCAGTCTGTGGCACAGGGCATTTGCTTCTCGAAGGATCTCGTGATTAAATGGCACCTCTCCTGTGACACACACACACACGCACAGGAGAAAATCACAATACAGCAATGCTACGGTAAGATTTTGCCGTCAAGACACTATGGAACTTATAATTATGGAGGCGTGTTTGAGCGGCTTCCACTAATGGTTTTAAATCAGAGGGGAGAGGAAACACGTCCTTTAAGAACAGCTGTCTCCCAGTTTTATCTACACATTCTTTGCTCTCACTGCCACATTAAACAGACCTCCTGTCCTCTCACCTGATTCCACGGCTTTGACATATTCCAGAATGATCTTTACTCGGCTGTGGAGCATCTTTATTGCACTGTGTTGGGCTATGAGGTGTTCAGCAACTAAAACGGAAGACAGACACACAAATCATCAGTTCACATTCCTTTTTAAAGACAATGTCACAGGACAATTTTCTTGGAAGATAGTCGGTTCCTTTTTTAAGCATTCAAAGTTTTTTTTTTCTTCACTGTATGTGTCTTCACTTTATATCAAATTCTATTTAATTAGGAAAAAGAAGAAGATCTAGAGCAGTTTTAAATGTCATACAGGCCTACAGTACATTTTAGGTGTAATGCATGTAATGTACAGTCGCATGGTGAATCGAGCAGAATTTTTTAACTCTAAAGAACTGAAATGCATTTGAAACAATGAAAATGTGTTACATGCCATCTTAAGAACGTTTAATATTTCTAGATTTTGTCATTACTGGGTGAATTTTAATTACAGCAACCCTATAATGCTACCAAATGAGTATTAACTGAAGGACCAGGAGACCTTGTGATTTAATTTATCCATTTAAACTACCAGTGGAAACAAGTCATTTGCATTCTGTGTTGTTGTTTTTTTTGAGAATGTACATCTTGAAAACAATCCATTGTAGCTCAGACTCTGCATAATCTACTGCTGCTCTACCAAGATTCTGTTATTTAATTACCAAATCTGCTGAACAGTTAGCAGGACAGTGGCAATCATCACTTAGTGCTTCAAAGCTAACAACTTTAGCGACAGCCTTTCCTACCTGTTGAGTTTTCTCCAGTGCCGGTTGCCGTCATTCGAGCTACGTGGTCAACGCCAATTCTCTCTGCTTCCTCTGTGGCCAGAGTGTACGTCAGCTCAGCAAATAACATGGTAGCCTGGACAAAGAACATGTCAAACAAGACTTAAAACAATGATCGATAAGGAAACCAGATTACTGCTGCACAAATGGAAGGATAAAATTCGGAGTAAATGCTACCTCGCCATTGATGATGTCGATCACAGATTCAAAAACGGTAACAGGAAGCTGAGGGGGGAAATGACATTTTGTTTAAATACATCACAGGACCATTGTACCATGCCTAAAGAGAAAAATAGGATGCACTCACATCAGTGTGTTTGGTCATTGGGTTGAGCTTTAGGAAGAGAGGGCTCTCAATGATCTCACACACCTGACAGGGAAGAAAAAAATGTCAAAAAGGAAATATGGACAATGTGAAATCAGTCAGGTGAAGCAACTGTTTGGTGATTTGCATTCATATAGAGTTTCCTACTGGATAAATACAGTATATATTTTAGTGCATCTCCAACCAGCTGGCATTACCAGAATTATTTGTACACTGCCACCTGTGACTGGGTGAGCTTCAAGGTCTGCCTACCTGCTTGTGAATGTGGATATCTGACTGGTCTGGGGGACCGCCTGTGGTGTACCATCCCAAGAACTCCATTTCTTTGAAGACCTGTTTGACTGAGAGACAAGAGGACATTTTACAGAAAAACTGCATCAACACCTGCATTTTATCTACTAGTAATAGATGAATACATGATGTCCTTATCAATAACTGGACCTATAGCTGCTCTGTTTTGGCGTTAAGCGTAAAGGCACCTGCAAACATCTCAGCTCACAAACAGGCAAATTAACCATGTACATGTAGTCTTTGAAAGCTGAAATGCCACACTTACACTGAGAGACCATATCATGTGAGATGAGATGTTCAGATGTTGTTCAAATGTTCAGAAAGTAGTAGAAGTATCACTAATTAAGTCATTTTCTTTTGTTGCAGGTTGGTGAGACAGTCATGCAAAAGAACACACATACACACAAATACAGGTGTATTCCTGTCCATCATACTTTAACACTGCTTACATTGTTCCTCCTTGGTGTAGTAGTAATCCTTGTCAATGTGTACTTTGTCATCTATGGTGTGAGACAGCAGTTCAAAAGAGTTCATTACTTCGATGTTTCTACCCTCCTGTTTCCCGATGAGAGCTCCAATCACTGAATGGAGAGAAAACACAATGACCAATGATCCGTCTGTGATCCCCTCTTTTGCTGCAAAGCAGCTGACAATAACTTGAGATGAGGCGGTCAGTTATATATGTCATACGTACCCTGCATTGGTCGCCCCTCCTGAGAGCGGATGCGTATCCAGTGATCAGATATGTTAAGGATAACCAGAGGGTGTAAGGCCACAGAAACGCTGCCGGTGACCCCTGAGGCCATGACACTGGGGCTGGCTGCAGACACACAGGGACACAATGTACAACAGTCAAGTAACAGAGTACTTTCAACAACTTATCAACAATATTCAAATGTTATATCATACCGCAAGCTCCGGCTATTGGTCATTAATCCAAAATATTGAGACACATGGACAGTCAACGTCCAAGACCATCCCTGATTTTAGATTCGGTTATCATCACAGATAAGTAAAAGTGCTTTGCTCAAATCTACATGTGCTGGTAGATTATATTCACTCCAGTAATTGAGCAGTGCAAAAACTGACTTAAACCTCTAGACGTGATGGATGTATTGACAGGTTTACAGCAGAGCCGTGTACGTTAACCCGCTTATGTCAGCAAGCTCGCAACCCAATATCTTTAATACAACAAAATCGTCACTTACAACAACTTATAATACACATTTTGATAATAAATAGGAATCTGCACACATGTCCACGTTGATATCAAGTAGAAATGAACAGATAAGTGATAAATACTTGCCTGCCCCATCCACTTCCATTCCTCCACCATTGCTGGTCGCCATCTTGTCCGGTAAGCCGCGCAGGCGCAGTGGACAGTTCATCAAACGAACGTTAGGTGGCAATATCGCTTCATCGGGATGTTTTGAAAGAAGCGCTACTTCACAGTTATTGTCATATATTCTCCATGATGTTTATCGAAACAAAGACTCTCTGCACCAAGATGAGTTTTGTTCAGCATAAATAGGCACATTTAAAAACACTGACACATTGCCGCTGGGTCCTACCGTCTATGGGCAGCTGTTTCCGGGGGATTGCTGAATAGGGCGCAACCCGTGTGCGTCGCGATATAATTCCGTGTCCAAGAGTTTTGTTTACAAAATGGATGAATTTAAAGCTTGTAATCTGGACTACTTTCCCGAAAACATTTTAATTGACGTATTGTCGTTCCTAAACGTACGGGAGCTTGTCAGAGCTGGGAGGTAAGATAAATTTAACTTTGCTGTCAGCATTTTGCAAGTTACTCGTCCTGTAGAACAAAACTCAGTGGCTGATTTTCCTTTGTTGTAGGTCCTGTCATATGATTAAGTTATTTGTTGTTTTTAAAACTGTGTTTTCAGAGTGTGTAAGAGATGGAAACGCCTTGTAAAAGACCAAAGACTGTGGAGGTTTGTTGATCTGACGACATGGAAAGGGGTAAGGATGTTACTGGTGGCGTTACCCTTTATATTATAGATTTCTAACTGTCCACGGGTGATTTTTATTAGATGAACATCACAATATGACATGTACACACTAATACAATTAATGCAACGTGATAAAACGTCGCACAACTACAAATGCTTGAAAAATATATATAACAATTGCTCTGCCAACTTCTTAGGTGCTAAAGAATTAGAATGAGAGTCAGTTCTCAATTTATCCTCTGTCTGAAAACAGAATGAAATCCCAAATCTGGTTTAAATGGTCACGTCAAATAAAGTTAATGCACTGTTCCCAGTGTGCAATAACATTAGAAACAACATAAAAAATATATAGCTTTGCTATATACAATTCTTAAATGACAGTCTTTTACTTACACTCAGATCATCTCTTTGCTAGCTGTTTCTAGAGGCTTGGTTTATGCTGTATGCCCTTTTAATGCATCATGTAAAGCACTTTGAAATGCCTTTGTCTATGAAATGTGCTCTACAAATAAACTATAACCCTCTTTTGATCAAATATGTGTCGTGTGTCTGTGCAATTATTGACAGAAATTGTTTCTCTTTCCCCCATCTACCATCTTCAACAAACCCATACACATGGACTTTCCGCTGTGTGTCAGATGACATCCCGCATCCTTTGGGTCCTGCTGCGTCAGTACCTGGGTTGCGGACTAAGGTGCCTTCGGTTGCGTGGTTTGCTGCTCTCTGCCCGTGGTGGCACCTTTCTCTCTGAGTCTTGGCTCAAAGCTTTGTCCACAAAATGTCCTCGCCTGACTAAGCTCTATCTGCTGCATGCAGACCTGAGAAGCCTGCCCAACTGCCAGATCCTACCTCCATCTTTGCAGGTGCTGGAGCTTCGTGGTTGTGAGCTGCCTCGTACTTTTTTCAGCCAGAGCCTGCCTACTTCACCTACTCACCCCCCAGAAAGAGCAGAAGCCACATCCAGTGTTGGTGGTCAATGGCAAGGAAGGGACCGGAAAGGAAAAGGACATGGCTCTCCCTCAGGCATAGGAATTGAGAGGTTAATACTAAATAATGTGCCCTCTTTTACAGACCAACACCTACTCAGTCTAACATCATGGGAGAAACTCCGTCAATTGGAGCTACGTGACACCTTTCGTATAACAGCTAATGGGCTTAGAAGCTGTGCTGCCAAAGATGGTCTCAGTGGTGTGGAAGGGCTTTCCAGGCTCAAGTTTCTGGAAATAGGCATTACAGGACGGCAGGGCTACCAGTTACAAATGGCTTCCCTTGGACTGGGAGCAGGATGGCTTGGACTAGAGGAGCTGAGTCTTGGTGGTAAGGAAGTGGGGCCAGGTTTGCTCTGTGCCAGCCGCCTGAAGGACCTGAAACGTCTGTGCCTGTGGGCCTGCACACTCAGCGAGCTGCAGATAGTCCGGAGCTGCAGGATGCTCCGTGGACTCCGCCAGTTGGAGTTTTTGGATGTGACCTTCCAGCCTAGACAGAGTCCACCAGTGGAAGAGGGCGAGGGTGGTGGTGAAGGAGAACAGGACAATGAGGAAGCTGAAGGTGCAGATAATAGCAATGATGAGAACAAGACACTTGATATGAATGATCCTATTCCAAGTCTGCGCCGCTCACTGGCTGTCCTGCTGCCAGCCTGCTTATTAGTTTTTACCAACTGCTCTGTTCAGATTAATGCAGACTAAATGATGTCTCCACTACTGTTGTATACAAGTGGCCAATATGGATAAGATTCTCCTTCACACAAAATTGCGTAGTTTTATACAGTGTTATTGATAGAATTGTTCAATGAAGCTTTTATCACTGTGTCATTCGTACAATCACAATTTCCTATAAACCAGATCCAGAACTATTTCAGACAAAACTAGTAAGAATAAAAAATAAAGATCAGATTTTTAGACTGTCCTGTTGACAAATGAGGAAATAACCCAGAAAATATGTGTAGAAATTCAGTCAAATAATTTATCTCTACAAAGATAGCAAGAATCAGAACTGAACAACCACTACATATTTTCACTGTGTATGCAGGTATACTATATTTAAGAGTTATGTCAAGCCACAAATCATTTGATTATTATATTATGTACAATACAAAAGATAAAATGGATTTAAACTTCAATTATTCTTTGATCAGGTATGCGTTCTTTTTTGCCCCAGAACTTAATTTCATTGATGCAAACATACTTCAAAAATAATATTGCCTTAAAGGAGTTTTGTCATTGGTTTTAAGAATGCCTCATAGACTGAGAGATATTAGAGCTATTGCTATGAAAAGAAAAGAAGATTACATTGGGTAGTCTTACTTCCAAATTCCTTGTTCACATGAAAATAAACAGGCCTGTAGCATAATTGTTTAAACTCATACACAACAGAAAGCAGGAAGTGTCAGTGATACATTGTACACAGATCAGCAGGTGTCATCTACAAGGGGGAAAACTGAAGCATAGTTCTAGCAGTGATCCACCTGTTTCCTGTTGCTTTATCCACTTCTTAACAATGTTTGGTTTAGCTGATGTAAAGGCACAGCATAACACATGTAATCTTTATCAAGTCTGTATTTTAAACTGTGTTGTTTGTATTCATATGGAGACTCATGAAATCTCCATTTCACAGAATTGTTTTGCATTCAAAATGACAATTTAAGGATGATTAAACTTATAAATTACAAATTGTTTAAATAAACCTATTTTGAACAAACAAATGTTGAAATTTGATATGTCTGATTTTACATAAATCACCAATTTTTTTAAAAACCTAGTTTAAGATTAGATTAGATTCGATTAGATTTCACTTTATTGTCATCACACATGTACAGGTACAGTGCAACGAAGTGCAGTTTAGCATCTAAGCACAAGTGCTAACATCTAACATCATTCAACGTCTTTGTTTTGGTGAATACACTGAATTTTCATGAAATTACACTTTCTTTGTCTGAACAGGAAATGTCAACTGATTTACATGTCAGTCAGTCAGTCATCTTCTATACCCGTTTAGTCCTGTTCGGGGTCACGGGGGTCTGCTGGAGCCTATCCCAGCTGTCATCGGTCGAGAGGCAGGGGTACACCCTGGACAGGTCGCCAGTCCATCGCAGGGCCAACACAGAGACAGACAACCATTCACACTCACATGCACACCTACGGGCAATTTAGAGTCACCAATTAACCTAATGAGCATGTCTTTGGATGGTGCCAAATCATGTAAATCTGATTTATCATAACTAGAAAAGCTGGTGTTTCTTATTTTCTTGTGATTCCCTTGCAAATTTTATCTTATATCTTAGTAAATAGAACATGTTAGAGCTTTGGGCAATTCACTGCACAACAAGCTATTGACTTGTATTTATCGCGTATCACACAGAAACGTATTTTTTAAGTAAAAAAAAAATTGATGGTAGATACAGATGTAAAGATACAATTGGTGTCAAGGGGCCTGTAATGGAGATGAAATGAGAAATGTAAATATATGTTGTATGTATTCATATGGAAAACTAAGAAATTGTCGTTCTAAACGAAAACTGTCATTTATAAAAGAAAACATACGAAGAGAGAAGGGTGCTTTTCCTGTTATAGAAGAGAGGACGACTGCTACTCCGGCATTTACCAATCATATGCTTCCTGTTGCTCCAGTTTTGACCAATGGGAGCCTCCTCTGCTTCAGCACTTCGACCAATCACGTTCGCAAAGACAGGTTTTTTGAAAACGTTGGCGGCGGAGAAAGAAGTTTTAAATAAAAGGACTGGACTCTCCACGCTGTAACGTTAACAGCAAAAATCTTCACAAAGATGCAGGTAATTTGACTAACTTTTTGACAGTGAAATAGCATTGGGGAACAGTTGAGAATGACTTATTTCAGCAAAGAATACAGTGATAATGTTGACGCAGACTTTAGCCAGCATTAGCTAACATTGCTAGTCTCCTTCGCTAACTAGCATGAAATGTTAGCTTGAGGTACAAACGACATTTTTTATGCCTCTTGTCAAAATATCTACACATGAACCCGGTAATGTTTAAACCATGCCAGTCCATGGTGTAGAACTCCAGCTTTGGTGAAAACGTTTTAACAATTTAACTTTCTCTAACGGTGGCTTATTGAGCCAGGTTCATTGTCTGCGTCAAGTATTTTACCGTTTTAATACCAACAAACACGCCCAATTAGATGCGCCTTACATTATACTTTGCAGTGTCTTTAGGAAGAATTTGCACCAACGCATATAACATAATGGTGTTACTAAGGAGTGTATCTCATATGTTAAGTTTTATCCACTTTGTGAAGGTGTAATGACATTTGAAATTGAAGAGATAAATATTAATTGTACAACTGTCCAACTTCACCAAAACATCTGTTAGCTACATGAATTTATGTTGGCATAACACAATACAATTCAATAGTGCTACGAACCATAGCATAACCATAATACCATAACCTCCATGAAGCGAAGATTTAGGGCAGGTCTGTTACGTTAGAATCCACTAATATTCACTAGTGTATCTAATGAACATATGTATGTATAAGGATAAGTAAAAAGTCAAAAAGCTAATCCATATACCTGATTTCTCCCTGAAAAATGTGGGGGAATGACACTGTAAATATAAAAAAGGGAGAACAGCCCTAGAGATTATATAAACCGAGAGATGGCTTCCTGTACTGCTAGCTATGAGCCATTGTGTAAAACGACTAAAGTGATCTGAACTAAAAATAAGTCTAAATACAATGGGATGCCTGGTGACTTAAATTGGCAGCGAGTTTATATTGACTCTGTGTATTTCTGTACAGAATAAGGAAAATTATGAGCCCAGGGCTTTCCAAAGACCGGTAAGTAGTAATTGTTTCCCAATGTGTTTAATTACCAAAATTAATTAATCAGCATATCAGATTCAGTATGGACTATGTGTAGACAAAATATCCTGGTGTGTTTAATATGATTGTCATTCTGTTGGATATTGAGTTACTCAACCCAGTCAGTGTTATTCTTAGTAAAGCATTTTGTGTGTTCACTGTGGATATTAGTTTGCAACTCCAAACATGCCGCCAGGCCCACAGCGTGTTCAGATGAAGCCACGAGCTGATGCAGGTAACTACATTCTCTTAGCATATAGACATCATTCAGACATCTCTGGAAATGTGCCTGTTTTGATTGTGTTATAATTTTCAGGCACCGTTGGCTCATCCTCCAGCATAGTATCAAAGTAAGTTTACTCCTCCAACTGTGTATTTGTTGTTTGGTTCAAATTTCTGTAAGTAATATTTTTCACTTTATAACAGGAAAGTTACTATTGATGACTTTGACATCGGTCGGCCACTAGGAAGGGGCAAGTTTGGCAACGTCTACCTTGCAAGGGTAAAGCAGCTCCAAGCAATTGTGGCACTTAAAGTGCTGTTCAAGTCACAGATGGAGAGGGAAGGTGTGGAGCATCAACTCAGGAGGGAGATTGAGATTCAGTCACATCTCAAGTTAGTATGCTGCATTTTATTGTCACTTCTCTGGTTTTTGTGTATAGCTATATTTGCCACAGTTGCTGTACTGTACAGCACACACTGTGCCATGTAAGTATCTTGCTCACAAAGTTTCTGTACAATTATTTGAATTAACTCTGCAAATTTCAATCTTGGTGTAACAACCAAAGCAACTTAGTATCACCTCTATATAAGGAAACAAAACATTGACAGTACTGCTAGAGCAGAATAACTGATTAACTGAAAAGCAGTTGTTTTCTTATTTTCAGTATGTATAGTTACTTTATTAGAAATGTTGTGCAAGATACAAAATCAGATGGTCATATTTTCAGTATTCTGTGTTATAGATCACACATCTATAAACTCTTACTCACACAAGGGTTTGAGAAATTATGTACGATTTGAACATGGCTTATTTAAAATTGCTTTAATTTGGAAGTACTGTAAGCAGATTAACATACAGCATGCTCTGTTTTTTCCTCAGGCATCCCAACATCCTGCGCTTCTACAATTACTTCCATGACCGCACCAGAGTGTTCTTAGTGCTTGAGTATGCCCCACGTGGTGAAATGTACAAAGAGCTACAGAGATGTGGAAGGTTTGATGACCAGCGTACTGCCACGGTAAGAGCTGAACCAAATTCGTTAAATGTTAGGGAGTAATTATAAATACGTTTGTTGTGATCTAATACAAACATATTTGAATTTACAGTACATGGAGGAGATATCTGATGCTCTTATCTACTGCCATGAGAAGAAAGTGATTCATCGTGACATCAAGCCAGAGAATCTGCTCCTGGGCTATCGTGGGGAACTGAAGATTGCTGATTTTGGTTGGTCTGTCCATGCACCTTCTCTAAGGTGAGTAATTACAGCCTCTGCACTATTGTGCTTTATTATTATTATTAACTGGTTACTGTCCCATGCTGTCACATCAGTCTCCTTGTTGCCGTTACTGAGCTAACCTTTTCTTTCAAACCTTTGCAGACGTCGCACTATGTGCGGGACACTGGACTACCTCCCTCCAGAGATGGTTGAGGGGAACACCCACAGTGAGAAGGTCGACTTGTGGTGCATTGGAGTCCTCTGCTATGAGTGCTTAGTCGGCCACCCTCCATTCGAAAGTGCCAGCCATTCAGAAACGTACAAAAGAATTATGAAGGTTGGTGTTAGAGGTTGAATGACTTAAAGTCAACTAATGTGTGGTGAAAGTCAAGTCGACGTCTATTAGTCGACGACATCACACATATAAACACAGTAGAAAGTAATGCTGTACAACAACGAAATCTATATTTAATACATATTGTAACGTCTCATACAAAAGAAGCTTTGGAGGCTTTTCTCCAATTTTATTGAAGCCTGAATGTGGACTACTGTCAGCTACAGCCCAACACCATAACCACAGTCAGTCTGACACTTGTAATGCGCTCTCAACTCTACCACAGCTCCCATCTCTCGTGTAGTGCATAAACTGTCATCAAGGACAAACGACACGCTCTGCAAACATGCAACAATGTCAACTAATGCGGTGTAGTGCTGAATCCTTTTCCATGTATAATGGCTAAAGGTCTATTAACTGTAGACAATGAAAATCAGCAACAAATTGTTGATGTGCTGCATCCTTCTCTCTTTGGTGAAGTTGTTAACTCACTGCTGTTGAGGTGATTTGAACCTTTCCTCTGCTAGAGCTAGAAGAAGTCTTTTCAGATGAGTGTGCATCGCTGTAGTACATTTGTGACTTACATATTCTGCATGTCATGGTAGAAGGAGTTTCATCTGAAGTGAAGTATTTCCACACACATGATGATCTGCTGCTAGCTGGCTACAGCGACTCACTGAGCTCCTCACCTGTCTTTTTGGTGGCGTTCTTGTTATTGTTACGTGAACGGCGACTAGTCAACGTCCTGCTAAAAGTAACAACACCGGTATTCGGTAAAACCCCTAGTAGTTGGTGTTAAGCAAAACTTTAGGTGTCCCAGTCAAAACCATCCTCTTTTTATTATCATTCTTTTTACCATGTAATATAGTGCAAAACAACTCCATAGTCTGCTAATTTTTCCTGAGGGTCTTTTGTGGATGTGTTACCACTCTCCCCTTTTGTCTCTGGTGCATTCTTCAATGTCCAGGTGTCTGAAAACAACCCTCGAAGTTTCACATTTTGCCCATATAGCTATACCAAATAATGTTAATAAATATGTTAATAAAAGAGTCTGGTAGTTATTGCTGCTAGTCATGTAAGAATGTGGTAATATAGTACTCATGACAATTTTTCTCATGACAAAAACTTGAGATGACCATAAAGTAGTTGAGAAGAGGAAGGAACATACTATGCTATCATATAGGATGTCTTCGTTTTTACTGCAGTGGTCACTGTGCTGATGAATGAATGCCATCTCACCCTCTCCAGGTTGATTTGTCATTCCCTGCAAATGTCTCTTCCGGCGCACGGGACCTGGTCTCCAAGCTGCTTCGCCACAATCCTACGGATCGCCTCTCACTTAAGAGTGTCATCGACCACCCATGGGTGCGCACCAACTCTCGCCGGCTCTTGCCTCCAACGTGCCCAACCAAAAAATCCTGAGCCCACCTGTCAAACGTGCTCGCCTCCTTCTGAGGGAGTTTTTAATCTGTCCTCCACAAAAGACTCTAGTCCAGCATGTTATGGTTTCACTGCCATGGGCTTCAGACTGCTGTTATTTTGACACGTTTTATAATGGGTGTACATTAGAGGGTTCTGTTTATTATTATATATGATATGATGAGATCAGCATTTGAGGAGCTGGAACCTGAAATTGTGATGAATGCTTCACTTCTTTTGAGAAATCTAAATAATTCAAGTATTCTCTTTCCTAGTCTAGTATACTTGCGTTACCCTCTTTTTATTTTGTACAGTCAGTGTGATGTCATTGTCTTGAGGTGTTTGTGCTTTTATTGTATTTCCTTTACTGAAACTTTTTAAAATGGATTGTTTCCTGTTTCAAGCTATGTCGACACCTACATACTACTGTTTCTACATCAAGCTGAGCACATTCTCAGATAGTTTGAGATGGAAGTGTTTGGGGCTTGACATGGAAAGTGTTTTGTTTTCCCCAAGTTATACTTCAAATTTCAAATAAATATTATAAAAACACATGTTATGAGTAATTCATTATGTAGAGGGTTGTATGAAGACCATGAAGTATTCAAGTTACACTTTGTAGGATGCATTGTGAATCTTGAACCATACAGAGAAATTTAAGATTTTTAATTATACACTACCTGTGTCACTATTAAATAAATCTGATTATCATGAATCGATCGCACAGCTCCTGTCAGATGATCCCAAAACGAAGGGACCTGATAAAAACCATAAAATGCTACGTTTATTTTCCCTATTCATGAACTCCGTGCACACCCGGTAGCGTGGCCGAGCGGTCTAAGGCGCTGGATTAAGGCTCCAGTCTCTTCGGGGGCGTGGGTTCGAATCCCACCGCTGCCAGTACTTTTCTTATTTTTTTTGTCGTCCCTGCGTTCTTTACAGTCGGATAGCGTTAAATAAGCGATCTGCTCTTTACGTTCACATTAAACCTACTGTTGCCTATAAAAATGTTTTCATGATTTGATGAAAATACCTAAGCTACATAACCTTAGCTGAAAGCACATGGCAGCCGTTAGTTCAACTTCTACACAAACCTCAAAGAGGGGATGAAGCAAAGGAAAAAAGAGTGAAAGAAAGCCTGAAATTGAACTAGTATTTGTGCCAATGAATGTATTTTCAGCTGTTTAATTACAAATATGAAACTTTTCATATTTTTCAGAATTTTGGACTACGCCCAGAAAGGTTTTAAACCCATGACCTTGGAATTCTTGTCCTCTGGATTGTTTGTCAGAAATATAAACATTTTCATTTTAATAAACTTGTCAAATTACTTACATAATTCTTTGGAGTACAGGCTTCATATTTGACTACAATTTCTTTTTATGTATTGACTGCGGCCAGTCAGAAGTGCCAAACTGCCCACACTGTTTGCAGGTGTTTGCCTGTACCGTGCACTTACACTATATTACCAAAAGTATTCGCTCACCTGCCTTTACTCATTCTATGAACTGAAGTGCCATCCCATTCCTAACTCATAGAATTCAATATGATGTCGGTCCACCTTTTGCAGCTATTACAGCTTCAACTCTTCTGGGAAGACTGTCCACAAGGTTGAGGAGAGTGTTTATAGGAATTTTTGACCATTCTTCCAAAAGCGCATTGGTGAGGTCACACACTGATGTTGGTCGAGAAGGCCTGGCTCTCAGTCTCCGCTCTAATTCATCCCAAAGGTGTTCTATCGGGTTCAGGTCAGGACTCTGTGCAGGCCAGTCAAGTTCATCCACACCAGACTCTGTCATCCACGTCTTTATGGACCTTGCTTTGTGCACTGGTGCACAGTCATGTTGGAAGAGGAAGGGGCCCGCTCCAAACTGTTCCCACAAGGTTGGGAGCATGGAATTGTCCAAAATGTTTTGGTATCCTGAAGCATTCAATGTTCCTTTCACTGGAACTAAGGGGCCAAGCCCAGCTCCTGAAAAACAACCCCATACCATAATTCCTCCTCCACCAAATTTCACAGTTGGCAATCTGAAATGTACCGTTCTCCTGGCAACCTCCAAACCCAGACTCGTCCATCAGATTGCCAGATGGAAAAGCGTGATTCATCACTCCAGAGAACGCGTCTCCACTGCTCTAGAGGCCAGTGGCGGCGTGCTTTACACCATTGCATCCGACGCCTTGCATTGCACTTGGTGATGTGTGGCTTGACTGCAGCTGCTCGGCCATGGAAACCCATTCCATGAAGCTCTCTGCGTACTGTACTTGGGCTAATCTGAAGGTCACATGAAGTTTGTAGCTCTGTAGCAATTGACTGTGCAGAAAGTCGGCGACCTCTTTGCACTATGCGCTTCAGCATCCGCTGACCCCTCTCCGTCACTTTACGTGGCCTACCACTTCGTGGCTGAGTTGCTGTTGTTCCCAAACGCTTCCATTTTGTTATAATAGAGCTGACAGTTGACTGTGGAATATTTAGGAGCGAGGAAATTTCACGACTGGATTTGTTGCACAAGTGGCATCCTATGACAGTTCCACGCTGGAATTCACTGAGCTCCTGAGAGCGGCCCATTCTTTCACAAATGTCTTGTTTCACAGTCTGCATGCCTGAGTGCTTGAATTTATACACCTGGGGCCAGGCCAAGTGATTAGAACACCTGATTCTGATCATTTGAATGGGTGAGCGAATACTTTTGGTAATATAGTGTATATAGCCTCATTGTGGTGGCCTCAGTTTCCTCTGTGGAAGGTACCAGTTTGTGGGGTAGTGCTGGTACCCTGGACAGCTGCCATAGGAAGAAAGGAATAAAAAAACTCAGGCTGTGGCACAATCTGAGGTGCCAGAATGGGTCCTGGTGCTGGGGTGAGAGTGAACAGCTTCCTCTTTATTGGTCCTTTCGGCATGATGGGATGATAGGAAGAAGCTTTCTGCCTCAGCTTTTCCTAGCCTGCAGTTCTCTATGGCAGCTGGTACTGGTGTTCCTTCTGTGCCTGCATCATCAACAGCCTGTGCAAATGAGAAAACATTTTTAGATAAGAAAGCTACAGCTAAGACACTTTGATGACATTTTATTGATATTGTGGACAGTGTAAATATGTACTGAAAAATGAGCTATACTCATATTTATATTCATACTCTCAGTACCAAAGATCACACACCCCAGACAGCCCAACCACCTCAGACCTGTGGATTTAACATCTCATCGGATGAAGACCACAGAGAGGCTGATCCTGAACCACCTCCGACCCCTTTCGAGCCCAAAGCTGGAACCCCTGCAGTTCGCCTACAAACCGAGCACTGGGGTGGATGATGCTGTAATCTACCTTGAGGACCCCAAAGGTACTGTGAGACTCATGTTTTTTAACTTCTCCATTGCCAGTCACCTTCACATCAATGCCACCAAGACAAAGGAAACGGTGATTAGGTTCCAAAGGAAGGCAGCACACACAGCACCGGTAAACATCCAGGCATCAACATTGTAGATGGCTATAAATGCCTGGGTGTTCATCTGAACAATAAACTTGGACTGGTCAGACAACATCAATGTCCTATACAGGAAGGGACAAAGTTGCCTCCACCTGCTGAGGAGACTGAGGTCCTTTGGAGTGTGTACGCAGGACTTTTTATGACACTGTGGTTGCACTGTGGATACACATAATACTGTTAACAAAGACCTATAATATTCTAGACAGTATGAAATTAAATGTTATATCAGTGGGTCACGGACACAGTGGCACACTCTGTTGTGGCACTGTGGAAAAGGAGCTGAGATGTGCTGTTGTGTCTCTGGGGCTGGTGGAGCCTGTAGGCGCATGGAAAAGAACAATCTGGTTGTTGTAATCAGATTTACAGCGCAATTAGACTACAAATAATTTCATTCAGCTTCTCTACATAAAACTATATATTTTTTTAAAGTTTCCTTTAAAAGTTGTATTTAAAAATGTTTGTGTCTTGTCTTAAAGGGCAGCCGTACTGGCTGGAGAGCTGGTGGTGGCATCTCCTGTTGGATCAGTAACTTGTGTCTGTAAAGTATAAGATATATCAAAATATTACTGTTACTATGCGAGTACTGTTTACCTATTACTATTTCTGGCCAGATTGAGATTTGGCTTTGCAGCTGCAACATGCGTGCCAACAAATCTTGGTTTGCTGAACTGAATGGCAATAAAGCAAAGGACCACATCACGACGGTGGAATGTATTTTCAAACTATAAACGCAATCAAATCATTATTATCAGTTTGTGAGTGTGAATACTATCCAAATACCACTGACAATATCAAAGGCAATTTCTCCTGGTATCGCTTGCTGCTGGACTTTGTTGCCCTGTGGTACCAATGGAAGCTTGAGGAACACTGTTTAGATGGAGAAGACATGGCACTATTTAGTTTGTGAAAGTTTGATTAGCACACACTCAACAGTTAGTATCATTAACAAATTCAGCAGTTGTTGCTTCTTAAGTACCTTGCTGCCTGGTGAAACGGGACACACATCAATACTTGAGTTTCTAATTGACAAGTATTAACTCCTGAGTGTGGAATTCACATGTGCATGTGCTGGCAAATCTCTATGGCGAAACATCCACTGTGTCTGCCATGACCTTGAGAGTTTTTCTTTTTTTCTAGATAATATCGCCTTTCAATATACTGTATATACACATGGACATTATTTAAATGCATGAAAACAACAGAAGTGCATGAACATGAAAGCCAGACCACCCAATTATGTGACTATGAAAAACGTAGAATAAGAACGAGGACCTGATTCGAACCTCGCTCTAACCCTAACACTAACCAACAACGCCATTGATCTCAGTAGCATAGGTCACTGCTGTACATGTCTAAATACCCACTCTCACTGTGCATGTGAACCGTCAAAACCGTAAAAAACAAAAACAAAAAAAAAACAGTTTAATAATGACTGTTATGATTTAGCAAAAAACTTTCCATGACTAGCTAATATTAGCAAATGTCATTCTTCGAGGAAATTCAAACACGTAACGGGCCCAGTAAAAAGCCGGATAAACAAACATGACAACACTGACTACTTTTACTCCTAATGACTTGATCATTCGCCACTGATATGTTTAGAAATACTCACTGTGTCCATATTCCAAAGTCTTCGCTTAGCCTTCTGACACCAAGGTGTCGCAAGTTTCCGCTCTCTTCTCTGCGCCAACATTTCTGCGCAGTGATGGGTCCAATGTTGGAAATGTTGGCGCTGGGACAAGAATTCGCGATGGCGGTTGGCTGCCGAATGTTGGAGCTGCGAACGTGATTGGCTGTCGTACCCACCATTGGTCCAACATTTTGTAGACCAATCCTTAGACAGGTGATTTCATCATTGGCTCCAATCTCTTCGGGGGAGTAGGTTCGAATCCCACCGCTGCCAGCACATTTTGTCCCCGTGCGTTCCTGCGATCTATTCTTTATGTTCAAATGAAAGCTACTATTGCCTATTAAAATGCTTTTACGATTTGATTAAACTACCTAAGGCAGCATAACCTTAACACACGGCAATGTTTTGTCTCAAGCCGCTAGAGGGCGCCACATAAACAAATCGTCACACTGAGTTTGTACTGTAGTCTGTCCTATTTAATGAGTGAGGATGGTAAAAGATGTCTGAGAAAACATGAGTATAGTTAACTAAATAAAATTAAACAGCTCTACAATATGTAGAACAATAACTTTTTACGAACGGTATTGCTTAAGTTTATCATTCTTCTTCTTTTTTCGTCTTCCACCACCCCCTTTCCTTTTCTTACTGTTTCTTACAAATTCCGTGTATGTGTGAGCATAGATGACAGTAAATCTGATACTGATTCTGTATTGGCAACATGATCTAACGTTCTTTAATTTTATATAGACTCGAAGCTTTTATTTTGGTAGGATAAACCCCCGCTTTTAATGTTGTTCCGGGTTATTTTCACATTTATTACCATTCTTTCCGGGCTAGACCCGCTTCGAACTTCACAGAGCACAACAGACGACTGGGCGTTTAGGCTGATTATTTACCTGATGTATTGTCAAAACGGTTACTCTTAATTGTTAAAAATTTTAACTAACTACACTCAGACATGGCGGGTTTACCACCGGGAGACCCGCAGCTGGTCTCAATGATCGTCAGTCATTTGAAAACACAGGGTCTCTTCGACCAGTTCAGGAGGGAATGCCTGGCAGACGTTGATACAAAGGTAACGGCTGAGAGCATAGTAGTATAGTTGTCTTAAATTTATGAATTTCAGTGTGTAGAGTTTGGTTCAGGATAACTGCCCGCTGTATATTATCCGTATCTTTGTTGGAGCACTTCTGGCATTGGGGGTCATATCTTGCTTACCGAAGCTATCAATTGTAAAATGTAAACATGTCCTGTACAGTTGAGTTAGTTTATTTCCGTTTGTAGCTAGAAAATGAACTGATATCCATTATGGATAACTTGTTGTTACTAAATAATTACTTCTACATTTTATATATCCCCAAATTCCCAAAGCTTGTATTTGGCCTATCATCTTGCTAAAATTCCATTGTCTCAAATTACTTTACACTATTTAAAAAAAAAAAAAAAAGTATTCGTTAGTTACTTTATTTCTTCTTCAAATAAAACCAACTTCAAAAAATTCTACAGATATGGCTTTTGAAATCCACATCTATTGGCTTACAGCTGTGTAACAAAATGTGCGCTGTGGTGTTCTTGATTTGCTTCATGCAAAAAAATAAGTAAATCTGCTAAATTGTTTTTATTCTGCATATGGTTATTGTGGAGGACAATCAGGTTTGTTCTATTAACTTGCTTGACTGAATTTGGTTAATGCACCATCTTATATTTCATCAAACTGGTCTTTTTAAATCTCTAATCGTAGAGATGTCCACCTCATGCTTGAAATAATAACCAGTGGGGCCCTATCACCACTATAGCCATTTATGATTTGTTTTATTATTTTGTTTCTATGTGTAATCCTGTCTGTCTTTTGCAGCCAGCCTACTTGAACCTGAAGCAACGAGTGGACAACTTTGTCTCTAATCATCTGTCTAATCACACATGGAGCCCTCATTTGAACAAAAACCAGTTGAGAAACAACATCCGGCAGCTTGTCCTTCAGTGAGTGAGAAACTGTGTCTTTTTTCCACATTATATAGTGTCACCCACTCAGTCTCTGTACCTAAATCTATGTGGAAGTTACTTAACCTTACAGCAATCTGTGTTTACTAGATCTGGCATGCTGGAGCAGGGAGTGGACAGGATTGTGGCCCAGGTGGTGGATCCCAAAATCAACCATATCTTTAGGCCGCAGGTTGAGAGGGTGGTCCGTGAATTTCTGTCACCTGGCAGTTGCTCTGAGGAGCCACCGGCCCCTATGCCTCCAACAGAGACCAAACCAGACACCAGCATTCCCGAGCAAGGTACGCATTATTTCACCTTTCTGTCAGGAGCCACGTTTGATTCTTCGCTTTTTGTCATTATGACTTCTAAAGGAGGATAATTCATTTCCTTCTTCACACGGAAATCAGGATGCACGTGTCTTCTTGTAAAATATTTAATATAATATCATTAAATAGTTTCTGATTTTGGGAAATATGTATTTGCCTTCTCAATCAACTCTTAAAAGCACATTTTCCTTTACATGTTATTTACAGCTTCATCATCAACTCCATCTACCGCTGCAGCCAGCAGCGCCATGTCCATCTTGGACACCATAACTACTCTCAACCAGGAGGCCAGTGTAAGGGCCAGTTCAGTAACTGAAAGAGGACGTAAAGGCCAAGCTTCAGATGACCCCATGCATCAGATGGAGGAGGGCGAGCTGGACATGAGTGTTGATGAATGTGACAGTCCCTTAGACGGGCAGCTATTTGAAGACACGGAGGATGCAAAACTCGCAACAGGAGTGGAGGCATTAGAGGTCCGGACAGAGGACCCACAGGAACAAATGGATCTGGAGAGGGAGGAGTTAACAGAGGAGGTGAAAATGGAAGCAGAGGATTCAGGTGCTCAGGGGAAAACAGAGGAAGAGAAAGACAAACCTGTAAGCAAAATTGCTGGAAAACAAACTGAAGAGAAACTCGAGGATGATCAACTGAAATCTACAAGCCAGGCCAAGCAGAAAGCCAGAGAGAGGATAAAAGAAGGTGAGCTGCTGTACTCTTTGTATTTTTCCGCATGGAATGAAAAATAACAAACAAGTCAAACCTGACATGTGTTTGTGCTACAGAATACTCTTTGGAGGACTCTGACCTGGATGGTCTGAGCGACATCACAGTGAGCTCCGTCCACACCAGCGACCTGTCATCATTTGAGGGGGAAAGTGAGGATGATGCCCTGGCGTCTGATTCTTCTGAAGAAGGGGAGCTTCCACCAGATGGTCTGTGACAGCAGAATAATGTTTCCACAACAGATATGGTTGGACCAGTTTTCTTTGGATGATGGAGTTGATGTATTTCTGTGTGTGCGTATTCTTATTCCACAAGATGAAGGCGAGGGAGCAGAAAACAGACATGATGGTGGAGACACTGCAGATGAAGACAAAGAGCGGAAACCTCGCCGCAAGGCCTACGTTCACAAACCCTTCCTCTACTCCCGTTACTATAGCGACTCGGATGATGAGATCACTGTGGAGGAACGTCGCAGATCTGCGGTGAGTCAATAATCTTTATACAGCTTAAAGCAGAGATTTATATCAGTAGACAAATGAAAACTTAATGAACTATAAAGCAATGAAGATGTATTGTAAATTATGTATATGGAACAAACTGTTCTCACAGGCAAAGGACAAAGAGGAAAGGCTGCTCAAGAGACAACAGAACAGAGAGCGGATGGAGGAGAAACGTAAACAGAAAGCAGTGCAGGCAGAAGAACAAGGTTGTACTTAGATTTGTCTTCAGTGTTTCATCTTTGTGTTTTTCTTCATGTTTCTTCTTGCTGCATACCCCATAAGAGCAGGGATGCGTTGCATGTTATTTTGTCTGAGTACAGCAACCAAAATGACTGAATGAGGTGATGTGATCATCTTCCTCCTTGATTCATATTGGACATTCACAATTTTTAGAAACCTGTGTAAGCAAGAGTTTGCACAAGATTGCTGGGTTTCATGGAGCAAAAACGAGCAATATGTGTGGCCTTAAATGTGCTCAGATGTTATAAGGGAATGCCCACTTTTTTCAGTCTTGTGGGCTATGTTTCTTTTATGTCTATCCCCTGCGTGTTTCAAATCTGGCAAACTGATCAAGATTGAATCATATTTTCAAAAGCTCTTTCCATAGTGATTCTGGTTTGTTTATCTTTTTAAACACATGTTTGAACGACTGGTTGTTTTGCTGCCTCCATGTTTTTATCCCATATGTTTACACAGTCTGATTTTAAAATTCCCTCTGCTTTTAGCCAATCTGTTCTGAATGAGGTGTTTACATGAGGCATTTTTGTTTTGTTGTGCTTATCTTGTGCTCTTAACGGTCACATCATTTACCTTTTACTTAATGTCTGTCGCAGAGCACAAAATACAAAAGAGTGGAGACTCTGCCGGGCAGGATGGCCCCAGAGCCAAAGAAGCCCGCAAAGAGAGGAAAGTTCTGGAGAAAAAAATGGCTCTCAGCAGGAGGAGGAAACTAGATTCAAGGTGTGTCATCTTACAAAATAAATTCATGCAGCAGCTGCTAATCACCGTAGGATATTCAGATATTTTTGCATGTGCACCCTTTTAGGAAAGAGGGAGATGCTTCAAGCAAGAAAAAAGCAGACCCAGCGGACATGCACAAGAAAGCAGTATGTCAAAGCTGATATGAAAAAGATTTCAAGCAGCAGGTTTTTGCTTGGATTGTAACAAACATTGTTGTGTTTTATTATTTTTAATTTAGGAAGTGAAAACTGCCCCATCAAAGACCGCACAACCTAAACTGATCAGACACATGTCAGAATCTGCATCTTCTGATGAGTGGCACCGGCGAATGAGCGGCAGCGTCTCAGAAGATTCCAGTGACACGAAGAAGCTGTGTGACAAAGGCCGGACACACTCCTTTATCTTGGATTTGGAGCAAGGCTCCCAAGAGGCTCTCAAACAACGTTCGATTGGGAAGTTTGACCGTTTATCACGCAAAGAGCTTCACTCTAAAGAACGCAAAGACAAAGAGCGCAGCTTATCTGATGAACGTGCAAAGCTCAAACAAAAGCTGGAGAAAAAATCTGAACATCAGGCAGATGAATCTCAGCAGAAAGAAGGAATAGCTGGTAAAGTCTCTTCTGAAGAGAAAGGTGATAAGAAGCC
The DNA here is from genome assembly GCA_005024645.1 of Planiliza haematocheilus. Lineage (NCBI taxonomy): Eukaryota > Metazoa > Chordata > Actinopteri > Mugiliformes > Mugilidae > Planiliza > Planiliza haematocheilus. The sequence goes on along the minus strand of SRSE01001332.1, from coordinate 7,542,863 downwards.
TAAAGTTAAAAGTGAGAAGAAGATGGCAAGCAGTGCAAGAGAAGGAAAGGTGTCTATGTGTGAAAGTGTTGCTGAAGAGGGAGGCGCTAAAGATGCCAAGAAGGTAAAGGCTGTATCTTCAGAAACTGTCAAAACAGAAAAGGACAAGGAGAAGGATAAGAGCAGGGACAAGGAGAAAGACAAAATCAAAGAAAAAGAAAAGGCCAAAGGAGAGAAACCTAAAAGTGATTTCAAACCGCTGCTTCGCCCAGATTCTGGAGGCTCCTCCGAGGATCGGTCTGACATGGAACCTGGCTCAGACAGCAGCAAGAAGAAAGACAAACACTCCAAGGAAGTTCTGAAAAGGTCAAAGAGTCACACTGAGGACAGGCCAGGAGACAAACCCAAGTCTAAGACTGATAATAAGGACAGTGAGAAGGAGAAGCCCAAAGCAGATCAAGACAGCCAGAAGGTGAACAAGTTGAGCTCTGAAACGGATCCAAAAAGGGTTAAGCCAACAGAAAAGGGAAGAATCCTTGAAAAATCTAAATCTAAATCCAAAGAGGAGGCAAAGACTCCTGTGTCAGCAAAGACGGAAAAGAAAGTTCAGAGTCCTGAAGTCAAAAGTGCAGCAGGTGCATGTGTCTCCAAACCTGAAGCAACAAAGGAGAAGAAAAAAGAGGCAAATGTTAAAGAACAGCGGAAATTGTCTGAAGAACCTTCACATGAAAAACTGGATATTAAAACTGCAAAGAAAAAAATGGAAAAGAAAGAGAAAGTTTCAGAAAAGAAAGATGACAGTCAGGAAGAGAAGAAAGCACCAAAAGAAGACAAATTGGATAAGTCGGATAAATCCTCAAAGTCTTCAGTTTCTTCTTTGAGCCTTGAGACAGATGAGCCACCAAAGAAACAAACTCTTCTCCAAGACACGAGCACAGACTCTGAACCCATCACCACCACCGTCACCACCTCATTCTCAGACGACACCTGCGACGCTTTAAGTGACATCACCCCTGAGCCACCTGAAGGTGAGACAGAGTCCCGGCTCAGTGAGATGCCAGCTGTGCCGGCTGAGGCCGATGCCCTGCTCACACTTATGGACGTCTGCACTTCAGCAGAGGCAAGACTTCCACCTGAGAGCGTTCGAGAGGATGTGACACCTGAGATGGACCTTCAAGAGGCAAGACTTCCACCTGAGAACCTTCAGGAGGAAGTAACCCCTGAGATGGAGCTTCAAGAGGCTGAAATGAAGATGAAAGAAGCAGCTCTGACGCTGCTCTCCATGGATCCTGATAGTACAGTGTCTTCCAGTTTAATTTGTCAAGACACAAGGGAGGAACCAGTGGTGGATCCATCCTCCCCACAACTGGTGGAAACCCTTGCAGCTGAAGGGGAGCAGCAGATTCCTCCTATGGAAGTGGAGACAGCTGCTGAAACTGAGGAGTTCATAGCCACTGAGCCATCACCAGTTTCACCTCAACAAACTACTGAGCTTGAGGATACAAATACAGACATTGCAGGTTTGTGGGAAATAACTAGAGTTTCTAGAGACTTTCTATTATTTAAAAATAAATAAATAAAATGTTTTGCTTGTATTTACAGACAAGTCTGAAAGCTCGGACAGAAAAGTGGACACATCACAGAGTGAAACTTCAGAGACACTTCCTCCACAGGTACATGTCAAGTTTGTCTATTTGGGATATATCTTGCTGATCAAAATATATTTAAAACAAACGAAGAATTGACATTTACCAGTCTGTTATTCTCCAATGGATAATCATTGTCCTGTCTTTATAACAGGAGATCGACACTGCATCAGGCAACAGTCAGACTCCTTTAGATGAAGAAGAAACAAAAAGCTCAGAAATTCCTCCTGACACTCAGGCAGATGAGGAATTGGCAGCACCAGTTGAAGAAGGTATACTTTATAATTTCCTAGTATATTCGCAAAATGCTGCATGTTTTTGATTTACAATATCACCAGCCAGTCATAACATTATGTGTGTCACAGGTGAAATGAATAACAGGTTATCATTGCACTTATCAGTGGGTGGAATACATCTAGTACCAAGTGAACATTTATTTCTTAAAGTAGATGTTAGAAGCAGGAATATAGATGAATAACATGAAATATTTGGGTCATTTTGGCAAAGGCCAGATTATGATGGCCAGATGACTGGGTCAGATCATCTCCAAAACTGGAGCTCTTGTGTGGTGTTCCCAGTCAGCAGTGGTTAGTACATGTGATCCAATGCAAGTATCTGTGGATTGTGTTGGGCAAGTCCGGTCCATGGAGGCCCCAACTTGCAACTTACAGGACTTAAAGGATCTGCTGCTAATGTCTTGGTGCCAGATACCACAGCTCAGCTTCAGAGGTCAAGTGGAGTCCATGGCTTGACATGTCAAGACTGTTTTGGCGGCAAAAGAAGACCTACACAATAAGAAGGAAGGAATAGTAAAGTTGCCTTAATGTTATGGCTGATGGGTGCATGCAACTATTGTTTATTCAGTTTGTGGCTATGTTTCCTCCTTATAATATATTACTTATTGTTTTAGCTGCTGATGTGGCCGTGCCTGAAGCAGGAGAAGAAACCGGGGGAAGCAGAGGAAAGCACAGAGACTGTTGTACCTGATACAACTGAACAAGTTTCAGAAATCCCCAGTGAGCAAAGTAAGAACAAAAAAACCATGCTGCTAAAATGAATACGACGATTTTATCTGATTATTAACACAGCATCATTTCATTAAGATCAAACGGAGCCAGAGTCTGCAGTCACAACAACAACAATCCACCAGGTGAGTTCAGATTTGTGTTGAACTGAAATAAATTTGAACAGTTTTTATTTTGTGCCACTAAAACTCGGTCATCATTTTAACTATAGACGGATGAGGACATAGGTGAGGAGAACCAGGCCAGGATGGAAATAGATAACAGTAAGTCCTTGCTCTTTACAACCATAGACGGGGAATACAGGAACTCAGTCAATCTAAATACTTTTAACTGTGCCTCTTTTCACCACTAGGTGAAGCTGAGAGTAAGACAGCAGAGGAAGAAAGTATCCCCACAGAGAAATGTGATCCGGAAACTGTAAGTGTTCAGCCATTGTTCATTTTTAAGTCATGATTCTTTCAAGTCACGAGAATTACTATTTAATATATCTTGATTACATACATTACATTATTAGTTACTTTTTCTTTAGATGGAAACTGATGTCCCAGACAAGACTGAAGAGCCCAAAGAAAATGAACATGAGTCTAAACTTGTCAAACAAATCAGTGAGTAAAGAGGCTTTTTGTTTTTAATTATTCACATTTGTTCATTTTGTTCATGTCTAATCTATATCATGATCCACACTGTTATTTATATATAGATATTTTTAGTCTGCCAAGTATGGAATTTAGAAGATTTTTTTGTATAGTTTATGTTGTCATCATTTGTTGTTGTTTATTTAAAGGAACAAATACAGGAAAAGTATTCAATGTTCATAGACGTCAGTGATCAGTGATTAAAATACATACAATACAGGATACTAATATTATGATGTGTTTCCTCCAGATGTTGGTCCTTGTGCAGTTATTCTCCCTCAGTGGTTTACATGTATTTCTCAGGTAACGTCTCCAGTGCAGACAGCCGGGAAGATGAGAAGGGCTCAGACCTGTCAGAAAAGGTACCTCCCAACAATATGTTTGTGAACAAAACGTGGATACATTTGACCTTTATGCTGACACTTTGACTTGTTTTATAGGAAGAGAAGACAGAGGGACGAGGAAGACGCAAACGAAAGCTGTCCAGTCAAAAAGCTACAGCAGTCAAAGAATCTGGTACAGCAGCTGAGATGTATTTCTGCCCAATTTAAAAATTGTTCATGTTTGCAACAGTTTGATTAAAAAAAAAAAAAAAAACTATTATTCAGGTAGCTAAAGATATTGGATTAATAGTTATTGCAATAAAATAGTGAAAAAGTGAGTTACTAACATACTACTACTTTATTTAATGAATGTCCATTCAGTAGCTCATAAATTACTGCCTTAGTGTTACTTTTGACAGGTGATTCTAGCAGTCAAATGAAATAATGTGCTGAATGTATTTTTATACACATCAGGTGATGAGAAGGACGAAGAAGAACGTAAAGAGCAGATATCTGCTGAGGTAAATGATCTGTTTTCCTATCTAACACTTACTTTGTGAATACAATTTTTTCTTTTGGAAAAATACATAAAGCAACAGTTCTCTTATAGGAAGTAAGTTTTGTATGTACATTTTTCTATTTGAGTCAGACAGTGATTTGCTCACAGACTATTTATCTTCAGGAAACTGAGCAGGAGAAGGTTGTTGAAGTCAAAACACCTCGCAGGGGACGGTCATCCAGAACCACAGAGGAGACGGAGAAGGAACAACCAAAAGACCCGGAGAAACCAGAGGAGACTCCGAGCCACAGAGGAAGACGTTCAGGAGCTGCAGCCAAAGAAGTTCCAGCTGGTAAAGAGACCATTTTAAATTAGCTAAATATTTGTGGTTAATGTGTAAGAGTGCTGATGACTATAGAATAACGTAATACAGAATATCCAAGTCTGTTTTTTTTTTTTTTTACTTTTCTATTATTTTGTTTTTAACCTTCAGATAATCAGAACAAGGATGAGAACAAGGCTGAGGACAGCGCTGCTAAATCTTCATCACTTGAACCAGAGAAAGACATCGAGGTACATAAGGAAAAGCACTGACTGAATAACAGCACAGCTTTTTTTGTCATGTTACTTTGCAAGTAGTCAGTTATTTCACTTTATTACCATTGAAAACGCAACTGACGGCAAATGATGACTGTACTAGATATTAAAAACTTCTTTTATATTTCATTTTTTAGAGAGCTGAAAAGGAACCAAATCAAAGTTGTCAGCAAGGAAGTGAGGTCAATCTGCCGTCTCCTGGTCCAGAGGAAAGTGAAGGTGCAGGAACATCAGACTCCAAAGAGACTGTTGATACATGTGGGTTTGTTTTTTAATGCAAATCACATAACTGTGCTGTACTTTTTTCTTTAAATGGCTTAAAATACACAAGAATGCCAGTATTTCTGCAGATAAGATGAATCTTATTTAACTTCCAGGTGAACCAGCAGAGAAGAGACAGCGATCTGAAGAAGTGGAAGAATCTGTGGAGGTCAGATTTGTCTTTTTTTTATTATTATTATATTATAATAAAAAATAATATATATATTTATATATTATATTATAATAATAATTATTATAATAAGTATATTATTATAATATAATTATTATTAATAACTGTCTGTCATGTTCTGCTTTGCTTTAGCAGACTTTATCCACATTCTTATTTGTGTATTATCCTGTAGGTAACCCAAACTCAGGAGGAGGTGAAGCACAACGATGGACAAGAACAAAGCAACCAACAGCCTGACCAAGACATTGGTGAGACAGTGCAGACAAACTCCAAACATCTGATCTTAGACTAACTGATCAGATGTGTAATTACCACATCTTAAAAACATTTTCTGAGTTGGAAGTAAAACAGTCTCCTTCAATATTATGACCTCTATATTTATCTTTGCTTCAGGCTGTTCTGCTACAGTGATACAGTCAGAGGGTCCTGAGGATGTAAAAGAGGAGAGCAGCGGTGAGAAGAAACCAGATGAAGTAGGTTGGGGTTGAAATAAAATGTTCAGTATGAAAACATAATGTCGTATTTCTCCGTTTAAGGACATATGCCACCGAACTTTTACTACTTTATTTAAATGCAATACTATTAGACTTAAGTATTTGTTTTCTCTCCAGGCTGAGGAGGAGCAACAACAAGAGGACCAAGAAACAAGTCCAAAGAGACCTGCTCGGAGGGGACGACCGTCAAAGGCCGCAGCTACAGAGGATTCAGGTGAGGAGATTTCAAACGTCATGCATCATATTAAAACAGATTTATTTCTTTGAATTTACAAGTGTCTAAACCAAAGCAAAGTAAAGCTTTGTATTTATTGTTGATCAGTATTTAAATGCATACTTTTAATATTTATACCGCTTTAATTCCAAGATAAGCATACATGAGTGTCTGAAGGTTAATTATTTTACAGTCGTTTATTACAGTTAAATTGCCTCAGCTACTCACCTTTAGGAAAACGGCTTGATGGACTTGAAACTTCAAACCCTTAGATGCTGTAACCTTTTGTCATATTCCCCTCAGATAAAAAGGACAAAAAGGCAGATGAGAAAGAAGCTGAGCAGAATGACGAAGAGGAAGAGGAGGATGGTGACAAAGAAGAGGGGGAAAAAGGAACTGCAACCAGAGCTACGACACGGTTAGCATCTCGCCTGGAGGCTGAAAGGTAACTTAAGAGTTCAAGTGTAAACAAGTGCACACAGTTATAATCTAAACTACAGTTTATATTAGATCATTTTACTGTTCTAGTGGTGATAATTGAGCATCTCATTATGTTAATGTGATTGTTTGCAGCTTGAATCACCAAAAAGCATCATGACTGTCGCAACATATTAAAGAGATATGATTTAGTCATTGGGCAACAACTGTTTTTTCATATTTGCTTTTACCGTTCCTCAGAAACAAGCCAAGTAAACCTTCCACCCGGGCAAGTCGACAGAACGGTAAAGAGGAGAGCACAGCTGGAACACGGTGAGTTTGTCGGAAGGAGGTTCAGCAGAATAAGTGAGCTTAAAAGGGGAATACGACCTACGAAACTGAACAGGAGAGAACATTTTACCAAATGTTTGTCAGAATCTCCAAGTGTTTTAAGAGTCGTTAGCTCCTAAAATAAAAATCATATACCTTTTTTACAGGTTTAAAAGAAGGTATATTAAACAGCTCTAGTAAAACTACAGAAACTGATATTTCTGTTTATAATTATAGATGTAGATAGATATAGATATACTGAGATTCAGTCATGGAGTCCTTAAACAGCCAAAAAAACATGTATAAATGATGATAAATTATCACAATCTGGTACATTAATAATGTGTAGCTTTTTTTTTTTTTAATTTGGGCGTGTATTGCAGAAATTGATGACTATGTTTTAAATTCAAAACATAGTATTTCTTTAATACGATACATTTTGGACTCTTCTTTAACTAGCCAGTCGATAAAGTGATAGTTTAATGTATGTCATATTTTTATGTAATTTTAGGTTTGATGATTTATTACTATAACTTAAATATGAAAAAAATGTTTGTTAATGTTACTGAGAATATATATTAAGTATATATATCTTTTCTTAATACACTGTGTTTATTACATTTGTAGTTTCAGAGCAGATTCTTTTTCTGAAATCTTTATTTTACTTTATCTTAAATTGTGTTTTCACCACGTGTTTTAGAAATCTGCCTCCATCTCAGGTTTTAAAAATCCAAGGGTTCTATAGACAAGCTCAAGTCTTTGCAGCAACTTTTTTTCACAAATATCTTTTCAGTTATCACGAACTTGCCTCTTAGACAAATGGGCCGACACTTGTTCCTTGTTTCCCTCCTGCAGCGGCACGAGAGGCCAGGCAGCAGCAGCGAAGGGGGGCCGCAAACGGGAGGCCAGCCCTCCTGCGGTGCGAACAAGGGGAGGACAGAAATCAGAGGAGCCCCCTTCCAAGAGAGCCAAGCGCTAAGCTCTCTGACAGCGGTGGAATGGTTTGCCCCAGCAGTGTTGTTTTTACACTCCACATTCAAAGAGCCTCTACAATCCGTTAACACAAACAGCTGTTTCTGCTTCACTGACTGCAGATATTGAAAAACTCTGGATAGTATTAAACACTCTCCTCTGATGGCCGAGTGTAAACCTGTGGATCTGTGTAAGAATCCCCCAGAATAGCTTCTGCCGCTCTGTGCCCATATGGTTCGAATCAGGCTTCGTCATTCCTTGGTTTATTCGGTAATGCCCATTGAACCCCAGTATTTGAGGCCAATCAAAGGCCTAATGTGCCGCCGAGTCGTCATTTGAGATAAAGCGGAATTGAAATGAACTGTCGATCAGCAGAGATTGTGTCTCACTGTTACATATGTACATAGAAAGCACTGTGAAGCCTTTGTTGTGATTTATATTATTGAATATTCATTCTATGAATGAAAGGGGACGTTTTCCCTCCATCTTTTTTTATACTTGGCAGGCATGGGATTTTTTTTACAGATATATTTCTCAAAGGAAATAACGGCAGTATTGGTCACAGAAAACAAAACTTATTAACTCACCATTCATTTCTAACAACACGTACTGCTTCTTACTGATTAAATAAAGGTAATCTAGTTATTTTTAATGTTATAGAGTTAGCTGATATTTGTTTCATGAATGTAAAAATACTGAATATTGCTCCTTTTTTATGGTATTTAGAAAGAAGTTACTATAAATTGTGGTCCATCATCTTAATTTCTGTGTTTGCATTGATTCTATGAAAGGAAACAGAGCTTTTTAAATACACTGTTGTGCATCTTTTCACTGAAATACATTCTTTGTTTCCTTGGGGTTTCAGGTTCCAGGTTTTTTATCTTGCATTATCAATATATCGTCAGGTTGTACTCACATAATAGTGAGGTAATAGTTGAGTATATTTTATTTGCTGCTAAAGATCTGTGCCTCTTAACGTTTTTCACACTGAAACGATTAGCAGAATACACAGCCTTGCATTAATTCGCCCTTATTATGTCTTAAACGTTATCTGCCCTGTTTCCTAAATGGATGTGCTGTCTGTGATGTGTAAATAGCCCGAGACATTAACCAATCACCTCACAGCGTGGAGAAGAGCAGAGAACATTCCTGCTTGCTAATGGGGGATGAAACTGACAAACTCAGAGTGAAATATTCCACCATCATTAATGCGTTAGGAGCCTTTAATCACTGCACCTGAACCATCAGGATGAAAAAAAAATAAGTGACGGGGGTTTACGGAAAACCGGAGTCCTCTGGTTGTAGTTTTCCAACCATTCCTGCGGATTGCTAAATTTGACTCCTTAAAGGTGTTCCTCTCTCAGGTATTTCCTGGTGCTGCAATCCAAGCCTTAAAATATTAGCCCACCGGCTCTTATTTAAAAGGTTTGGATCAGCTTTCATTTAACCACTGGCAGACAAACAGCGCTCCTTTCACTCTCTGATGCCATTGGAGCGACTTGAGACGTCATTTTATTAGTCGCTTGCATTGTAGTCCAAAATGATTTTTGTGTGCCAAAGTGTGCCAGGCAGATTTGCTACCGCTGAATATTTGAGGCGCATTAGATTTATAGGCAGCTGGTTTTATGGCTGAGAGGGAGGACGGCGGTCAACTCTGCAGCGACCTCACATCAAGAAGCCACCTTGAGAAAAACATGGAAACTGCTGCTCTACCTGGAAGGACATTTCCACATACTGTGAGAGAAGCTGTGTTACCATTTATACATAATCTATAATCTATGCTTGTTACCATTTCTGACTTTGTGTTAATATCATTGTAAACACATCATGGAAGTCCAGTTAAAAACACACACAGTCGTATCATTGAAGGCGTAAACTAAATTCTTACTGTAATTTTTAGAATAGTCAGTATTAATACCAGAACTAGAGATGTGAAATCTCATTTAGGATAGTTAATTGAAAATATTCAGATTCTGGACTTTAAATGGGCGAATTTGAATCTACTGGCCAGACATAACATTATAATTACCAACGACTGAAGTGAATATCAATGATGACCTGATTACAAGTTAATGCTTTTCAGGAAATCTGATTTCTGACTTCTGTGTGAACATTGTTGCAGACCAAGCACACGCCACCCTACTGAGGTCCAGGTTCTGATGCTCAAGTGTCTATTGTAGGAGCCTTCAGCAGTAGGCATGGGTAAGCATGGACACCCTGACTAGCCTGCAGCTACACTGTGTTCTGACACCTTCCCATCAGAAGAGGAGCCTTGGTTGGCCATGGCCCTGTCACAGATCCACACCTTTTCCTTCCTTGGACTGTTTTTGATAGGTACTGCTCAATGCAGAAAACAAGAGCTGAAGTTATAGATACGCTCTGACCCACCCATCTCGTCATCAGAATATGGTTCTGACCCTAACCCTTCTGATCAGAGTTGCTCAGATCTTCCACTTGCCCATTTTTCTTGCTTCCAACATTGGCTCTGAGGACAAAATGTTCACTTGCTGCCACTCACTGTCTGGTGCCATGATAAGATGATTATTAGTGTTAGAAACTTCGCCTGTCATAATAATATGACTGATTGGTGTGTATTGAAATAAACCTTCCACAGCATTCTTTAGCAGGTACATTTTTCATCTCCACACATCAGTGTGTATAAAAGCTAAAATCACCAACACAGCTCGACTTATTAAAGAACCTGTTCTGTGTTTGGAAATTAAAAAGTAAGAGTCAATCTAAAATGGAAGCAACCGGACTTGTTTCAGTTTTCTTTCTTCCTGGCGACTAGTCAACTTCATTTTAGCCTCGTTTTGGAGATACCTGGATGGCTGAGAATCCACACACAAGAGTCCAGCATTTGTAAGATTTTTACTTATTAATTCATGGTTAAAATCAGCAGTGAATCAATCATGATGTTTTCATTCATGCGTAGTTAATGTTTGTACAGAATATTTTAAAAGATGCTGGTATGGTTTTCCTGACTGATCAACAGGCTCTGAAGCTTTTTTGTAAAAGTAAAAAAAAAAAAAAAAAATCTATATATTCTTAGCCATGCCTTTTTACTCAGGTAAAAGTACTTTAGTGCTAACACCAAACTAAACACAGAATACTAAGTGCATATCTCAATGTAATTAATAATGAAATTAATAAAATTGTTAATTATAGTTAATTGTATTGTTACATCTCCTAAGTAACAACTAGCTAAACATGTCTTACGTATAGTACAGTAAAAGTACACTATTTGTGTCTGAAATGTAGACTAGAAATAGTAGAATAACACAAATGTGATTTACTTCCATCACTGATGGATGGTACACAAAGAAATGGAAGTGACACCACCATGAAAAAGGTAAAAAATGTTTTCTGAATGAAGCACCTTGAGCTGGAAAACAGTTGTGCAACATGTTTTCTTGACGTAGGAGGCTTCATACTGGGAGGTAAAGGACACACTGCACCACCCTGACTTGGAAAGTAGACATGAAGGGCCGAACAGCCGCAACATAACCTAACCTGCCTCACGTCTCCCTCTGCAGCAGGTCTGCTGGTGGGTAGCTGTGCAGTTGATGCAGCAGAGAGTTGTGGAAAGATGGCGGTTTCGCGCAGCTGTCAACTGGAATAGAAGAGACTGCTGGCTTTGAGCAGAGGGGATCCTCGCAGGATGCAGCAGGGGTAAGGGGGCTCACTCAGCCCCGCTGCACTGGGAGTGGTCTTTCCTCTACTGGGGATTTGGCCCGACCGACTGGCACTGAATATAATGCTCTCCCATTCAGCCACTCCTCTCACAGGACATAAAAGTTAACAGGTGTTTAACGTCAGAAGTGTTTCATACAAGAGTCATAGAAATAGCCAGCGACAGGCAGCGGGGAGGGGTGGGGGCTTTGAGTTTTTTTTTTTTTCCTCATGTTTTTGCAGTTATTGAAATAGTTTTGCAGATTTGGATTGACTTCAGGCATCTGAAGCTGCAACAAATACACACCAGAGACACTTTTTTCTAAAATATTTGTTTGTGTACCAGTGTCTTTGATTGTTAGCAGGATAACAGTGCTGGGTGAAGTTATAAAAACATGTTGGTGCTTCAGCATTTTTATAAACTAAACTTGATTCTTTGCTCAACAACACAAAGGACATCATCTGTGTCTGATGAATGTGAGATTACTTCCATTTACTTTTTTCCAATGTGCTTCAGCTGATCTGTTTTTTCTTAAAAACTGGCGTGTTTAGATCTCTAAAAAAAAACTATGACAAATACTAAATATTGTTATTGTTATTTTAATCCAACATTTTCAGACAGGCTAAGTAAAAACCCTTGTCTCTCTAAAACACCAAGGAGTTTGAAAAGATTTTACAGTCAAACTGGCGCTCTTAGCTGATTAGTCAACTAGCTAATCAACGCAAAATGAACTCATCCAGTAATCAGTGCTGATTTTTCATCTAACCTGAGAGATATTTATTGTTTTCTCAAGTACATTATTTGTTATGTTTGTTAGAAAACTGGGCTTTTAGACCGAATCATGCAACACGTGTCACTTTAGGAAATCAAAACTTTTATAAAAGTTACATATAGTTATAAAAATGATATATTCTGTTGGAAAATTAGTAGTAATTTCTTTAATAGAGACACAGTAGTTTTATTTATTCATAAAGGAAGTAAAGATTAGTTGGTTCTCTGACTGTGTGATTGTGGTTTGATTAGATTAGATTTGGTTGACAGTGACACAGAATAAAAATGTCTCATGTAGCCACCTCAGTCAGAACAAAATCAGAAGGAATTTTCAGTCAGATTCAGAGGGACAGTGTAAACCTTTGCTTTTTGTGGTAATCTTTGCCTCTCGTGGGGTAAACATCAGATGATGAGTTCCTAGGAGGAACAGAAACATTTAGGTAGAGAAATGTGTAACATGTTTAGTATATATATAAACATATAAACATGTTAGTATATGACCGTCTTGGCCATCGTCTTCTACTAGATAATTTCATTGTTGTCGATAAAGTTTGATTGCAGATTTGATGCTTTATGGCCTGAATAAACTAGCCTGTTGTTATTCTACCCTATAGTCTATCAAAAAATCTAACCAAAACCAAACAATGAACTGATCCTGCCAATCATCATCTTTTTATCCGAAGGCTGATAAACTTCATTCCCCCATCGATGCCCGTAAACACACCCGTGTTTCTTCATAACCATGAACATTGTAGTTTAGACAGTTTCATTCTGCTTCTGTACCCTAGAGCAATACATCTGGATGAAGCTTTTCAAAGAAAACGTTATCTTTGTGACTAGTTTGATTGGTTAGTTTTATGTTCTCAGTGTGTGTGTGTGATGGCAGGCAGCATAAGAGACAAACTAACACGTTGTTTTCACAGGATTTTAAAGGAATATAGATCAGAATGAGTTGATACATTGCTTTGTCAGTGGACAAAAAAATCACCAGCACATTGATTAACCATTCATTGTTTGATCATTTCTCAAGCGAAAAATCCAAACTTTTGCAGGTTCCCATAGTTCCCCAGTTCACATTAGGGACTATTTCTGGCTTCTCTCTGGTGTTTATCATCAGAATAGATGACTCTGATTAACTCAGAGCAAACAGTATTACAGAATAATAAAAGATTGATCTGAGCTTTAATAGATCACATGCTTCAGTACTGTAAACACCTCAAGGCGATGCATGCAGAGCTAATCCAGCTGCAGCCTCTGACCCCCACTTCCCCATCTGAAAAGAAAAGGCCCATAATATCTCAAGAATTTCTAAATGGTCCTTGAAGTTTTCAAAACTGCATCAACTCATACGTTTAAAAGTGGCTTTCTGTGTGTGACGCGAAACCCCTGAAAGGGGCTCCTCTGCTTTGAAGGACGTCTTTATTTAGGCGTGAGCGGAGGAGAAAGGAGCCGGTCACAGAGCCCTGAGAGTAGGCAGCGAAAGGCCCTTCAGACGTGAGAAGCCTTTCATGATGTGCTTGAGCTGCACGCATTATCTGTTGCGTGCCAGAGGTGGATGGAAGCTCGTTTGTCAGCACAGCAGGGCCCGAAAATAAACTATAAATCACGTCTGCGCTATCTACACACATTAATTGGAGTGTAACAGCGAGCTATCCCCCCACTACTGCTCCTGTGTCTGCTGTAACGTAGCCACTACTCAGATGTTTTGAATAGCTTCCAAGACACGGAGGAACTTCCCTCTGCTTGTCTCTTGGTTCCATTTACTGTATTAAGTGTGCTGTCCCAAGGGCTCTTCCATTTAGTGCTCCATCGCATGCAAGGATAATTTTTCTTTGGGAAAGAGGGTTCAGTTGTAACTTAGGTGACTAAAAGCATACTTAAAGCTGGCAGTAGCCCCCCTTCCCCGTCCCCTTTCCTCCACTTTCCAATGTTGAGGTTGATTAAGGGTGCTATCATGGTGGATCTGATATTTGGTGAGAAATCTAGAGGCCGTTTGGGAGCATTTACTGCAAATGACTCTTGGCAGTGCCCTCTCATGTTTTGCTCCATCTGAACACAATTTGGCAGCTTTAAAAAAGAAGAAGAAAAGAAGAGGGGAGGTTGTGGGTTATGGCATGCTGCGAGCCTCCTTGTTCATACCAGCAGACCTGTCATAAACACACCCCGGAGAGGAGGCGAAACAGAGACGTTACCGCGGCAACTGGCATGTTGCTGCTGCATCAGGCGGGATTTCTGTTTAAAACACGAGATTAAAGTTACAAGAAGAGGCAGGGGGAAGAGTAGGTTGCAGGGTGGAGGCAAACCTAATAGCCTAATATACCATTTAAGTTTATTTCTTTACTGGAAAAGGTGGTGGGTGTTTCACCCCAGCGTAACTCTGGAGAGCAGCAGACAAAGAGTCTGGGGGTATAAACGATTCATGCCATCGTAGATAAAGAAATATAAGACAAAATATACCTTTTCCCGGCAAGGTCATTATAGAGTGAACATCTCATCTTTCCATCTCAACTTTTTTCTACGACAGCAGGTCCTTGTCCTCACCAGCAGAGGGAGCCATCCTGCACAGAAAGTTACAAAATGATTTTTGTGTGGACAAAAAGGGGACATGGACAGCATCGTCTTTTTCGTGTTTCTATTTACTCCCAAATATATCAACTCTTTTCAATGTTTGTTAATAAAGTTGATCATTTATATGGACAAATGCCCAAAATTCATTGTCCTCAGCTTCTAAATTTGATGATTTTCTGCCTTTGTCTTTGTAAACTGAATTTAATTAGTTAATGTACATATAGCCTAGTGTAACCATTTAAGCCCATTAGTTGGGTGAAAGAAGCAGCAAGTTGTTATCTTGGGAACCTTTTCCACTGCTTTCTGCTTAATAGTCACAAATGCAATCATAAATCTAAGATTACACAGTTTCCTCATGCCAGGCGTCAGTGTGAACAGGGAACAAGTTTGGATTTCCTGATTGTCATACCAGCCACTGACTGAGATGTGTAACTCTAAAGGTTAGTCTTTTTTTCCCAGTATGAAATTCCCTCTATCCTTCCACATCCTTTATTCTATCATGAAAAGCTGACATGTAATGTAAGTATCTATATTGATATTGTGCATATTTTTGTCAATTTGGCAAAAATAGACTGGACAATTGGGAAGAATCCAGGTCAAAACTCATCCAGTAGACTCTCTGTGGAGTCCTGCAAAATCCAGCTTTAGATAAGAGGCTAGTATATATATTTTTTTTAACTTAAAATGTATTGTAGTATTGTGTTGTTGCTGATAATTTGGATACTTTATTCATTGTTGATGTACATTTAGTTTTAAAATGTACTTCTCTGACTTCACATGATGTGCACATCTCACCTGAAACATTTTTTCATATCATTTTAAGAATATAGGCCGATACTTGACAAAACAAAACAAAACATGGCTCTAAAAATGTTCAAATTACTCTGCCCTTTCAGTGGTTCTTGTCTAATCTGTAGCAATGAAATGTGTGAAATGTTGGGTAAAAATGCCACAAAAGCTTAATTTATAGCAGTTATTTGTGAGTTATATGATTTCATTTACATTTATTTCCCCAAAATTTCATGGTCAGAAGATCTGTTGACCAAACCAGCTGTGTATCTTTATTGTCGTTCCCCCACAGTTGTCTGAATGAAAACCACGCTGCTGTTTACATTTCCTGCCACTTACAGCTACTTACTGCTTATTGCTCTTCGTCCAGTGTGGTTACTAAAACAGAGAGGAGACATCACAGTGATGGGATCACACTGACTCATTTTGTTGGGGACGGCTTTTATTTATTTTCCGTTTTTCCCAGGATAAAGCCCGGTGTTCTGGCCAGTGAGCCTGCTTTTAGGACAAAACACAACAGTGTGGTATGACAGAAAAAATGTATGAGGGATACAAATGGAATACTTTCAACAACACAAAGTGTATGATGTACCACTCGTGTATTGTCCTTGGGTGGAATCAGCTAAAAGAGCAAAGGCAGGGTGTGTGAAAGTATCCAGACGTGCCAGTGGTTTGCGCTTTTCGTTCTCCCTATAGTTGTGTTTTCGTTGGTTGCGGTGATACAGACGTTCATCCCGGCAAGGTCACATCCAGCCTGGAGACAATGCCACATAATTTTCATTCACCAGAGTTTAATTTATTTTCACGGAGCGGGAGAGCGCGGTTAAGCCCAGTTATAGAGTTTCTAAAAGAAACAACAGTCTGAACTCAAACTGCTGTCAGAGAAAAACACTTTGAGATACGTTCAATAAAATGTCCTTATATCTTTAAAGGTCTGTAACTGACAGCCGGGGCGTCATCGCCCACGAGTAAGGCGCAATCTGCTGGATGCGGGGCTGACCCCAAATGTCAAAAAGTCAAAGAGGTATGTTCAGTGGCCACTAGATGGTATAATATATGCACGCAACAGCCTTTGCACAAGATGACAGCAGCTCTGATGAATTTATTTCCAAACCAGTTGATATAATGACTCGAGTTGTTGGATGTTTTATTCGTGTTTAATATCCTCGTGATGTTGGCGTCATTTGGCAGAGCCGTGGGTATAATTTATAGCTGTGTCGGGTATTTCAGGGTCTGCAATAATAAAATATATACATTAGTTCAATTAAATAGAGCCATTTCTATTTACTCAACGGGTCAATATTTTAAACAGATTTAATGTCCTCTTCTACCCCAAGTGTATTCTCCAATGGATGTCCAACAAGCGTCAGAGAACAAAGAACACACAGACAGAACTTCAGTCGTTTTTCTGTCGGAGCTCATTTTAGCTGAAGATGTTTTCCAGCGTCTTTATTTAAATGATTCGTTCTGCGCGCAACAGCCTGCGGATTTGGTGGTGTGCAAAAAAATGCCAGAAAGAAAGGATTTTTTAATAAAGCATCAAATAAACACATAGGCTACATAAATAAAAGAACTGTTTCCGCATCTAAATTTGCTGTATTATTCTTGATGGTGCCACAATTATTATTAAACTTATTTACCCCCTTGCTATCAAAATATTAGGCTGCACTTTTATTTTTATTTGATTGATTTAATCCCTTTCAGACCTCTAATCAACAAGATTAAGCGTTGTTAAAGCAATTTAAATGAATCAAATTAATTAACCAGAACAAATGATAAATAGATAATTTATAGATAATTTATCCACCTTCTGAGCATAAAAATAAAGCAGGATGTTAGGCTATATGATGCCATACAACCTGGAGGTGCGCATATCTCAGATGCACTGTACAGGAACCCAAACCAAGTGCGTTTAGAAACTGATTGTTTATGTTATTTAGTAAACAAAAGTAGTTATTTTCAGGCACATTCTAGTGTGAATATGTAAAATAGCAAAGATCTCGATTCGGATCTGCATTGTTTTCCGCTTTAACCCTTGGACAGAATGGTGTGCCTCAATAATACTTAATAGTGCCCCCGTATGACAATACTAGAGCTACACAAACAGATGATTAACATCAGATAGGAGAAATTAAACAAACTGTCCTTTTACGCAACAAGAATATGAGTCAGAGAATTTATTCTCACTCTTACATCGACTCTTGTATAGATTGAAATATTCTGTCACTTAATGGATTGTTTTCTGTTTGTTTGTTTTTTATTCCTGCGTCACTTATTTTTCAGAAACCTGCGTCACTGTTGATGGGACGTTATTAGCAGCCTGTGAACGGTTTTACTTCGTTTCACGAAACTTTTGCTGTTGCTTTTGTCTGTTTTTAACCCGCTAACCTGTTTGTCAAAACGTTACGCACAAGTTGAGGCCTACCTGGTCATGGTGATTCATGAGCTGCAGAGGAGGTGATAGAAATGAGCACTTCGATGACCTTAACAAAAGTAGCAGTGGGTCAGTAACAACTTGCCTTCATTGCTCTGTGCCGAACAAGTTAGCAAAGAAAAACTAAACCGTTACATTACGCGTTACGCACTGGACTCCTTACAGACCTGTTTAGATGAGTATGTGTTAAGCTTGAAAAAGATGACATTTCCTACAAATTCATTGTCCTGGTGTTGCCTTCAGTTGTTTCAGGGAAAATTGGAGAAGCCGCCATCCTTAAGTTCTGTCTGGCTGGCTGCAGAAAGTCCTCTTTCTTGTGGTGTCAGACTTTTACACACAAGACCTCTATTTTCTGACTCCACATATTCTTATGACAGAAATTTTTGGTCATTAGCTAAATATGTCCCGAGTCATTTTAAAGTGGTCAAACAGAACCAGCAAGGAATGTTGTCAGGGCATACAGAGATGATTTTCGTTGTCCTGTTTTGGATTTATAATGTGTGGTGTTGCCACCTGCAGACCTGTTCAGGCTCCTCGGGAAAAAAAAGCCTCGGCCAAACTCTTCTTTAATTTTTTCCCACACGATTGAAAGCAGCATGACGCCGTTTACAGTGACCAATCGTGATACGGCTTTCCTTCTCTTTGGGCCAATAGGAGGAGGCAACGAGTGCCTGTCAGTCACAGGTGAGGGTGTATGGTTAGAAAAAAAATTGGGTGAAAAGGGCCGGAGACTGAAGAGAGCCCGGGCTGATGGCAGAGCTATGCGGTGGAGCAGCATCGTGCCTGCGGATGTAGCAGAAATTTTTCACGGCTTCTCCCGCGGGGATGCAATCAGGAACCAACACTGGAGGGAAATAAACTAAGCGCCAGCAGTGCTCCTCGGAGTTAAGTAGACAAAAATGTGGATGGACTGACATAAACTCCACTCTCCAGCCGGTTAATTTTCTCAACTTGCAAACCGAACAAACTTCGCTTTTGTGAAAATGGCCGTTCGAGGCAACTCGCTGATGCCTTTCTCAATCCAAGCTATCCTGAACAAAAAGGACGACAGCCGACATTTGCCGGATTTGGACATGTGCTTCTCCAAAACGACGTGCTGGAAAATATTTGGAGAGATGAACGGCGGTTCTAGGGGGACTGATGGGGAGGCTTGTGAGCCGACCGACCAGAAAAGCTACGACTCAGACTCGGGACTCAGCGACGATAACGACAGCAAGACTCCGGCAGTGTGCAAGTCGGAGAAGGACGGGGACCCTGCTTCGGATGTCCCGGAGGAAAGCTTTCAGGAGGAGACCGACCACGAGTCTGCAGCTGCGGAAAACGCAAAGAGTGACAGTGAGCCAAACAATGCCACGGGTAAGTAGGCCAAAATGATCAGCATGCAACCGTAGAAAATGATGGAATTAATGATGGCTTTCTGATTTTAGTTAAAGCATAAGATCAATTCAGACCTTAATACGACCATTCTGATTGAAATTGATCAGGTCCGTTTTAATACAGATGTTTTATACTGCTATAACAGATGTGTAGAATCACAGTGAATCTGAGATTGAGTTTATTAGAGTATCAGATTTATTTGCAAAACCTTTCCGCGTCCTGCTCGCTTTTACGCACAAACTGTCCTTTTTACGCACGCTCAGGATGCCCCGGCTCGTCGTCAAAAGTTATCTATATTTCTCTGATGTAGGCCTATGTTGCATTAGCGCAATTTATTTTTGACAAAAGTTTAAAAAAGCCCAGAAAAACACGGCAGATTGAAGTCTTTCACAAAATAATCTCCATCTCGCCTGCACAAGCTATGATCTTCAGGCCTGGAGTAAACATTATTTATATCTGAAACAGCTTCCAATGACCTAAGAGAAGATCCAACGAGGTTTATTTTCAACAACGTCCTTCGACAAGGAGTAAAAACATCCGCCTGGATGAGTGCACACTTATTTTTTGTTTTCTTTTTTAGTTCCCATGCAGTAGCCTATCCAGATATGACAGATATAAACCTGGCTGCATTGCAATGAACATACGGGAATTTACCTTCATTGTTAATCTGTTTGTCTCGCTCTCTCAGACTCCAGCAACCTAGACGAGAAGAGCCTGGACCAGCCCAAACAGCGGAAAAAGCGCTCCAGAGCCGCCTTCTCTCATGCGCAAGTCTTCGAGCTGGAGCGCCGCTTCAACCACCAGCGATACCTGTCCGGGCCGGAGCGGGCGGACCTGGCGGCCTCCCTGAAGCTCACAGAGACGCAGGTCAAGATCTGGTTCCAGAACCGCAGGTACAAGACGAAACGCCGCCAGATGGCCGCCGACTTGATGGCGTCGACCCCGGCAGCCAAGAAGGTGGCGGTGAAAGTTTTGGTGCGGGACGACCAGAGACAGTACAGCCCGGGAGAGATTCTGCGGCCCCCGCTTCTCTCCCTGCAGCCGTCCTACTATTACCCCTACGCCTACTGCCTCCCCGCATGGACACTCTCTGCGTGTGCCGGGAATCAGTGAGAACCCAGTGACTGTATTTATTCATTTTATTGTATTTTTTTCTCTCCCAGGAAAACAAGTTTTGTTTTTTGTTTTTCTGACAAGAGGAGTTGACCTGCTCAGAGTGAATGAACTGCCTCATCGTGTCCCCAAACCTTTGATGGGTTTTCACATCCTCAGATACTTTAAACCGACCCATTCCTTCACTTAGGAAGAGTCTTGTCCTGAGAGATCTCTGCAAAGAAGGTATTTCCCACGATTTGGGCTCTGAAATCATACATGTCTGAACTGCAGGTTAGCAGGGGAGACAGGACCTCCTTATAAAATGTCAGCACGTTAACCTGGGAGGAGTGATATAGTAATAACTCCAAAGTATTCTTCCAAGGACCTCTGAAGCCCTAAACAGACTGAAAATGTCACCTTATGTTGGTTTATATTTTACATGCGCCTTCCTACCTCTGCAGTGATTGGAAATAGGCATATTCCATTGACTTTTCAAATGACTGTTACAGGTTGTGTGTGTGTGTGTTTTTTTCCTCTTGCTGTGTTTGTAAAGGTAAGATATTTCAGCACTTTTGAGCATATACGTTATTATTTCAATGTATTATAGTGTGTTCGGTGTCAGACTGAAACAGGTTGAAACAAACCGACTTCCAGCTGAAATGTACTACATGTGTTATTTGTGTTAAATGACTGTTTAGAGAGAAACACATTAAAAGAAAACATATCAGGCATTACTCTCATTTGGATGCAGTTTTATTTTAAGTGAAATATTGGGACGTAAAAAAACGTATAAATAAAGCAAATTTTTACCACACTTTATGTAAGCACTCGTTACACTTCGTTATATAATTCGTTATATATAAAAGCATAGCTGATGGTGACATGATCAACCGCTATGTGTTGCGCAATTACTCTGACCAGGATTTCTCCACAACTTAAGCGAGATGAGCTTTATTCATTTCATTTGATCACACTCATTTTAGACATTTCTGAAACAAGGATTTTAAGGGTAAATCTGCAATCGAAATTAACATTGTAAACAGTAAATTAAACGGGTCATGCTCTACATTGTTCTGTGCCCGCACTTTTGAAAGCATTAAGCGTAAATCCGTTGTTTCATTTCACCCTCCGCCTTTCATATCAGTGCTATAGATTTCGATAGATGTCGTCTGGGCCGCCGGGGCTTTCTTCCCAAACACACCTGTCAAACGGTGATGAATAGCTCTATGATTCAAGGACAGGGCGATCTGACAGCTACCTTTAGGGCTGTATGTCAACACAAGAAGAGGAGTATTCCGGGGTTAAGGAGGCCCATGTCACTGCGCCTAAACTGAAGTCAGGGAGGAAAGAAAGAGAAAAGGTGGTTCTCATTGGGGTTATTGGCAAATAGCACTGGGTAGGGACATAGGTAGAAAATATTTTAGGTCTAATGCTGGAATTGAAATATGAAGGGAGTATTATTACCTGTTATTCTGTATCCATTAACAGCCCGAGTGTTAAGTCTGGGTCAGCGGGGAGCTGCCGTATATTACCCATCCATCTCTGGTAACATACTTACATGCCCTACAGAATCTCACTCATCGTGGCTGTGCAAAAAGGCGGTGAAAACTCCAGGGCAGGAGCTCATTACAGCACAGACTTTAATAAGCTCACACATAGAGGCCGAAAACGAGATACTGACTCCCGGAAGTACTTGGACAAACTTGCATTTCAGAGCTGATGCTTTATGCACGTACGCGCACCAAGAGCTGGTGAGGTTGTGGTTAATCAGTTTTTGATCTCTTTTTTTAACCCTTGAAGTTTAAACTCCCAAACGGCGCCTATATGTCCTAAAATCTGATCTTCACGATGCAGGCACCAGTAACCATCACCACCAGCGGCGATGCTCCTCATTGGCCGCTCTGGAGCGTAAAGGACAGAATTGGGTACTCGGAGTGGACCATCCCACATAGCTTCCTTCCATACCTGCATGTGGAGATATCTGATATAGAATGACATATCGCGGCTTTTTTTCCCCTTTCAACCTTGACTACTGGAAATGCAAACACCCCCATCGGTGCACATTAACCCATCCCAGTGTCCCCCCATTATCTTTTTTTTTTTTTTTTTTTTTTTTTCTCATAGCTGACTCTTTGAGTGTATTTGTTGTAGTTGTTAATTAGACTTTGTGGCATATGTTGACTAAGTTTTCCCAGGTAAAAAACAAAAACAATTAAATATGTATGTATTGGGTGGATGGAGGAGACGATTTAATTTACGATTTAATTTGGATTTAATTTGGACACAGATTTACGCACAAGTTATTTTTCCCATTTCTGTAGAAACTATGGACTTTTGATTTACATTCTTCATGAGGCAGGAATTATGGATTCAGTCATCAGCAATCAAACAAAGCACTTTGGTTTTTATGATTATTTTACCGTTAACGCTGTTCTTTTTGTGAACGAGGACAACAGACCAAGGCGGACGCTTGGTTTTGACATTTGTACTGAGCAGTAATTATTTTAATTTGTACAGGGACGCTCCAGGTGTCGTTCTATATTGAGTTACAGACAGTCAATTCACATTTAATAGACATTATGTAGAGCCTGAAGTTAACCAAGCCGTACACTAAGCAGCTTTATGTTCGGTTTAATGAAGATTTATTGTTCAAATCCTGTTAATATAAACTGTCATCGCTTACTGTCGGGTTAAACATTTGCGTGTGACAGTTTACATCTGCGCCTTTCATTTCGACATAACCACAGAAATAAGTATTAGATGATAAAATGCTCCATTGTCTCATTTAACGCCTCAGTATGAGTTTAACACGGAGTGAAAATATCCACTTGACAAATCGCAAATTTGTATTTCTTATTTGGTTTTAATTAAATAACATAATCCATCTACAAAATGAAAAATAAATAAATACATTTTTTTTTTTTTTTTTTTTTAAAAGGAACATTTGTTCTGGTACATTTTCAGATAATCGGACTTACTCGTGTTAACATGGTTCTAATAAAGACGTAGTGATAGAAATCTAAAGTGTTTTATAAATCCATGCACAGATCCGTTTTTAATTGTCTGAGCCGTCTTGCATTTTTAAACCACGACAAGCATTTATCTTTTAAAATGTCTAATAATGCCTTACTCTTTCTGCAGAAAGCTTGGTATATTTATTTGCGTGCTTGTAATAAACCACTATACAATATTTTAAAAGTTGAAGTTCGTTTTATAAAATAAATGCATATAGATTTCCCGGAAGTGGCAAATTACGCGTGATTTTTGTATTTTCTTGGTTTCAGTGCAGTCCCCGACACTTCCTTCGTTCTTAAATGAATTCATTTTCACATTCCTCCAGCCTTGGGGGGATATAAGCACTCTGATTTAAGACGACAAAGCTGCAGACTGAATTTGCACTACAGAATATATTCAAAATAAAATCACATATTTGGCTTAACTTTTTTTTCTTTCTAAACTAATACAGGTCAGTTCGCCGCCGTCCTTGGTCTTGAGCGTCTCTTCTTACAACAGCCGTTTTAAAAACAATTAGGCCTCATTTTCCTGCGCACAGCTTACCGTCCGCTGGGGAAGCTGTCAGTCACACCCTTATAAGCATTTTTTGGGACATTCTGAGCTGACACTCACTGCCACCTGCTTCAAAGTGGCCCAGGTGCAGATTCCTCCTCATCCCATTCATGGTGACATCCTTCCCGTGCAGTGAAAAGCAAGCGTGAAAGACGAAGACCGTGATTCAACCTCTGGACCGAGAAACACAGCAAGTTCAAAGAACATAACAATAATAATAAAAAGAAAAAAAAAACTTTACTACATTATGAAGACGGAAATTAGTGACCAAAACATGCAGAATGGATTGTAAAATGGGTTAAAACACACAAAAAATAATTTATTATAGGCTACAGTAATCGGATCCCCATAAAATGTTCACATTTAATAATAAATCACTTTCCAGCTCCATTTTACATGCTACTGATAAGAAAAGGTTATATAAAATAAAATAGGGGGATGACTTTTGCTTTTTAAGGTAAATTACCCAATTCTCCTTTTTGACAGATTGCTCTTCAGTGTGAATACAGCCAGGCTATTAATATGAACTTTCCTACATTCTCAGCCATTATTAGACTATGTTTTTATTTTATGTTTGTGACAACTTATGGTATATATTTTCAAATGCCACCTTTCGGTGATTTAAAAGGTTGAATATAGTCAGTACAAACATTAACTGAGTCTAGAATGTGCTGGTACACTCACTTCATTAGGATCACTACTGAAATGTAATGCGTTGTAATGTAACAGTCCTGGACAAAATCTTTGCTTCATGAGGATTATGCTGTTTAGTATTTCCTTAAAATACCTGTAAAAGCTGCTGACTTAACTGTGTTTTCATTTTGGAGGCTGTGGTTTGTAGTACTACTGAAATGTATTGTCTTATACCGACATGTGTTTTTCTTATTTTGACAACCCTATTTTAGTCAGCGGGCTAGGCTGAATAACAGAAACACTTCATACAGTTTATCGGCTCCATAAACTACATCCTCCAAAATGATCATACAGTTGAATTACTATGTTTCCTACGCTGTGTCAACATAAACTGAATATTATAACAGTCATGAAGTTAAGATTTAGTGCAGGACTCTTTTATTTGAATGCAATGGTTTTCACTAGTGTACTGACTGCTTTATCAAGTGTGTATATCCATACTAAGAAGTGAGTATTTGAGATTTTTTTTATTTTGTCAATTTGTTAAAGATCAAGAGTTAAGTTTGACACTTGATATTTTTTCTGTAAATCAGTAGCCTAAGTAAATATATTGTATTGTATTTCATATTACACAGCAGGTGAAACGTTTCTCCAGACTGAGAGACTGCTGTGAATTGAGTAATGCAGGAATATTAAATATATCGAAACAGGTTGTTTCAGGAATAGCAGCAATCTCTGAATAGCTGTTTAACACTCCGTAAGTCCATAATGGTTTAATGGCAAAAAGAAAGTAAACCTTAGTTTGGCTTGATAAGTGAGCCTTTAGTTTAACATCTGACATTTGATTTCATTTAGGTGAACTTAAATCATATTCATCATAATCAGCTGCTCAAGAATGACTTGTACAGTTTGATGTGTGAGTGACAGACAAGAAATGTACTTTTTAAATTGTACAAATTATGAAAAAAATATATAATAAATATGAAAGACATTTAGTCAGCATAGCTAATATTTCTTCTTGATAGTACAAGAACATAATATTGAATAGACAGATTAATATCAGTTCCCAGTAAATGGGAACTCCAGATCATACACATATTTAGGTTTGAATAAAAGGATAGGCTCTGTATTGAATACTGCTCATAAAAGTATTCAGGTTAATGAAAATACTGAACTTGTCTAGAAAATGCTTCATTACAACTTGACTTTATTTTACTCAAGTGGGCTATTATCAGAAAAAATTGTTGTTATGGAGCATGACTGCTGTCAAAATGTCATGTATATTACTGTATTATTATTAGTGATGCTCGATCTTATGCTTATCGTAAAGCAATGCCTGACTTTATTATAAACAAATCACATGGTTTGTGTTTGAACTCTTCATTGCAAAATAATATTTGTTGCAATAAAGAGTTCTTCATTTAACTATTGAAAAGTACTATGACATAAAAAGAAGCTGAAAATGTAACACTGAAGTAAATCAAAACACCTGTAGTAAATAATGATGTTATTAGTTTTTCGCCCATGTGTTTTACGTTTTATATTTCCACATTTGCACTTTGACCTGTGTTCCCATGGCAACGAGAACGCGTCACTCACAGGACTCAACCACAGGCGCCGGTGGTTCTGTTTCCGGTTCTGATTTTCCTTGCGAGGACAAACGGCTTCAGCGGCGACACTGAACATATTTACCGCTTGACAGCCCTCCAAAAACGTGGCCTCCGTTTTGTGTTTTGGTCGCCGCTACCCACGGTTTAACTGAAAATATGTGTGACGGCTGCGTGTGAATGGATCATGCCGAGCGGAGCAGCGGCAGCAGCCAGCCAGTGTTAGCTAGTGGAGTCAAAATGGCGTCTTCTTGTTCACGCAACGCTCTTTTAATCCATCTGTGATTAGCCAGATAGCTTCATTCAGCAACCCGTGACTAATTTATAGTGTTTCGATTTCACACACTGGTAACGTTGGTGTATATTCTAGCGTCATGTCGGACTCGGAGGAGGACAGCCAGGACAAGCAGCTTAAAATGGTAGTGATTGGAGACGGAGCGAGTGGGAAGGTGAGACCATTCCACATATACACTAAACTATGTGAACGCATACACAGCGTTAGTGAAGAAGACTTTCGAGTGGGCTATTTACACGGCAGAACCGTTTTTATTAGGTGCACGATGGTTCAGTCAGTTACCTTCTGTTAACGGTGCTCCTGCTGACATTGCTCAGTCTTCCTAGTCACCATGGCGACCGACGCTAACGTAGCTAAGTTGGCTATTAGCTAAAAACACCGCTAGGTTGCACCGCCACTAGCAAACACAACGGGACAACACAATGCAGGAAAATTAAAGTCAACGTTGTAGCTTCGTATTATAACAAAGGCAGTTAAAGGCTCTCCTTACCTTCTCTGCCATACTTTAACGTAAGTTTCTTTGTCCTGTCCTGCAGATATTTAAATGCAATATTCACACTGAAACTGGATAATGTTAGTTTGTCCCTGAAATATAAACATGAGAAAGTGATTTGCTTGTGGTGCTGAGTTTTTGTTGTCGTTTGTAATGTGTTGTCTGCTGTAAAGATATGAGTTTCATGTACACTTTCATATATATTTTTTAATGGTTCTTTTTAGTTGATACAACATGGGATTGATTTAATTACCACTATAATTTGCCAATTGTATTGCCTGCTAATCAGCTGAGATGACTTTTTCTAAATGTCTTGTTTTGTTTGACATTTGGACAAACAAACCACCGGAAGCCGAGATAAGTGAACGGGCTGCTGGTCATCTCTTTTTATGGCCTGTTACACAGACCTGCAGCTTCACTTTGTTGACAGTGACTGTGAATTTTTTTTTTTTTTTTATTGCTCATCTGAACTTAATACTTTTATAAGGGTATTAATAACAGCCGGCGAGACAGGAAGAGGTTGACAGCATTATGAACATTAATGTTACGACCGGGAGAAAAATGTTGGACAATTAGTCCAACTTTGTAGGTCAAAATAATGAATTTATTATTATTAGTGGGCTATTAAATGTGCAACCTTTGCATTTAGATTTAGATGATCTTTTTTTTTTCTTTTTCTTTTTTTTGCTTAGTGCTTATAGTTCCGTATGTTTGTGACCTGTTATTCAACAGGTTGCTTGGTTATATCACTTGAGAAATACATTTTTGAGAAAAAGAAAAGACCTACCATGGACCGAGGGTAATCATTTTGTAATTTTTGTATTGCAAGTTGTAGGAAACCCAATGCAAGCATTATACAGTGAGAGGCCTGCAAATGTGACAAATGTGGACAGACAGAAAACGCTGAATTACTTTAAGTTCTGGCATTACATTTACTCAAGCTAAGAAAGGATTTTATTTGCATGCAACAAATGACTGCTACATTAGTAAGTAATGCACAGCTCTTTTCAGCACAAATAACATCATACAAAACAATCTGTGATGAGAAAAATGATTGACATGAGGTTATGTTTTTCTACAAGACGAAGCCACCTAAAGCCATGAGTGGTGAAATGTACATGTCAGTTCTATTAATAATACAAGGAAATATTGAAGCAAAACACCAGCTATTAGAGGAATAACGTTTCTAAAACAGCACCATACCCTGAAACACAGGCAGAGGAATCTAAATAGGGCTTTTCTAAATTAGGAGTAAATGCAGTTTTTCTGCAAGTAACTCTTATTCTGTTCTTCCGAAAAGAGCATTTAATCAATGTTGAGTCAATCGTACAAATCCATCAGATTTTTTGACAAAGTACAACTATTAGTTTAGATTCTGTCTCCAAGATACCATAATGGATTTAAATCTGACACAAATCCGTTGTTCTAAACCTATTAAATCAAACCAGTCCTTAATCCACATTGCATGTGTTATTGATTGACTTGTAGGCTATGTGCCTGTGTAAGTGAAACTGTAGAAAAAATGGTTGTTTGTGTATGCATTCTGTCAGTCTAATTACTCATCCAATGATGCCTGCTTAAATGAATATGTATGAAACCCATGTTTTATGTCTGACGTTGAAGTGCCCAAATTTAACACACGCAGAAATTACGTTTTTAAATGAAACACAATTGATAAAATATCCCTTTTTTAATTTTCTTGAGTAAAATACTTAATTTCACTTTTTGAACCGTAAGTGAGGCTGTGATGATGAATTTCCACATTTGTAATACGCTTTGGGGTTTCTGCTACTGCTCAGTGGGCAGACGCACTGCACTGTACAGCATCGTACAGAGAGTGACAGTTGATAAAGAAAGGCTACAGTTTGCTTAGCCTGGCTCCTGCAGCCGGTGGTTGTTTTCCGTCAGTATACCTCTCTTCTCCTGGCCAAGGACCCCATACGCATTTGGTTCCAGAGGGAGGCCCCATGTAAGAAAGTTGCGTCTGGACAGCTCATATGAGAAATGTTGCTGTTTTCTCAATTGATAGAATATAACACGTGATATTTTTGTTGTATGTATGTCTGAGGTGTGAACGAAAATAGCTTTTGCCAGTGCATTGTCTCTCCTGGCTAAGTCTACACAAGCTTTAGTACTGCTTTTATTCCGGGGTTCCTTTCAAAACTACTGGACTGAATCATATTCATTACAATCATTTTAAAGACTTGGAATAAGAAGGTCTGACTTACATCAACAACAGTGGAATTTTTCCTAGTTACACCAAACAATCATTTGCAGCAAAGCAGGGAGGTTGTCATGACAATACAGCCATGTTTCTTCTTCACTGCATCTTGAATACCCGAGTGAATGCGAGTGTAAGGCAGGGATGTCAAGTGCTTTTCAGCTACACATCCCCTCTTGTAACTAATCTCTCCTTCCTCTGGGAGAAAGAAAATGAATGTAGCAGTAATGGTAAGACCCAATGAGAAAAATGAATGTTCTCATTCTGGAAAGTCGACACTTTTCTTTTTGGGGGTGGGTGTGCGTGTGCAGAGAACACACACAACTCAGTTCCCAGTAGATACGCTACATTAATAACCCTCCTCACACTGCTGCCAGGTGTCAGCTCGTCACTGTCTGAATGACTTACCTGCTTGTCTGTTTTGGGCAAAAAACAGGATTCCCTCCTCCCCCATTTTGAGTAGGCACCACTGACTGACATCTTGAATGCCGTTTCCCCCCTTATTAATGTCAATTTGCTGAGCAAATTGCAATCGGATCAGTTTTTCTTGGACAGCCTTTTCAGTAGTATTTTTACTTGTGGTTGGTTGTCCATTCAGAAATACAGGGAGATGTGGGAAGGCTTGTCCACCTGAGCGAGATGTTTTTAAAATATGGACTCTCACATTTAGCCAAGCTCTTAAGGCGCTGGGCCTAGCTCACACACAGGTCTATTTTTCAAGGCACTTGGTTTTTCTTCAATATTTGCTGTTCTCTGGCCCATAGGGTGAAAAGGAGCTTTAGGTGCATGCTCTGTACATCAATAGGGCCTACATCTTAGCATATCTTTACAGTCCAGAATCTTTTAACCAGAATAAGGAAACGGTTTTGATACCATGCCTCTGCTCATATGAGTTGCATCACATGGTCATAGTGAGCTTGCCATATTTTTTCCCTCTCTCCCAGTTTCTAGTTTCAGTTGAACTTCCCCCATTTCCCGGCATCAGTATCAGTGGTGACCCTGTGCAGTTCTCTGTTGGAGTGTCAGAATTACGCCAACTTTTTACATTCCCTGTTTAGTCCAATTGTACGTTGGAAAAAAAAAAGGACTACGTTGAGGGAGGAGAGCCAAGCTACTGGAATGCCAAGACAAATGGCCAACGAGGCCAACGTGAGCATGTGGAATACATTTTTGCTGTCCGATCTTGTTATTCCTGTGTTGTCAGTGATTGTTTGGGCTACTTAAATGGCCTGATTTTCTCCTTGTTGCGTCAGTCACCTCTAGTAATTTTTCAGTCACTCTTGGGGTGGGATTAAAAAAACGTCTGTAGATTGTTGAACTTTTTGAGAAATAGAAAGACCAAATATGTGTCATTCACATGCAATTATTACATTTAAAAACCCAAGCTCGACTAAAGATAAAGATTTTATATTAATGTCACATCCACAGTGACAAACTCAGTGAGTTAAACCACTCTTTTTTTTTTTTGGATTTCCCTGTTTTATTCTAATTTGACAGAAATCCTGCCTTATTTGAAACATCATTTGGTGAAATTGAAACGTTCCGATCATAAATGGAGGTAGATAAGACCAGAAGCTCAAGTGAAAGCTTAGTGGATTGAAAGAAAGTATCTAGTTTTAACTCCTCTAACCCTCAACGATTGTTGAGCACCACATTAAAATGCATTTGCTGCCACACGAACACTCAGGGAATCCCATCGCTTCACTTTTCTGTTGTGTTTATGTAAGCACACTGCTCTAAAGATAGCTAATAGACATTCAGCACTTCATTTTTTTTCCTATCCTCATCCATCAAAATGAATTAAACTTGGCATGTCAAGTCTGTGCTTTGAATTCCCATGGATTTCAAGACAGCCCAACATGCTTTTTTTCTCTTCTCAAACACAACGGTGACAGTGATGGAGGCTTTATAATTTGTGGCAATTATTAGGTCTTCAGTCCGGAGACGTGACACAGACTCCGACACCTGTTTTTGTAATTCACGTTGATTTTCACTGTCACACCCGCGACGGGCAAAGGAGGCAGACAATTACATCAGCAGCCATTCGAGTCAGTCACAAAGTGTCTGAAAGAGCTTAAAAAAGGATTTGAATGATGAAACCAATGTGCACTTCAGTACTTGTATTTTCTAAGACTTGTGGCTGCATGGTGAAAAAGTATCACACACAGAAGTGTTGTGATATGATAAATGATAGCTCTGTATTTTTGTACAATAAAAATATTGTTGATCTCTTAGTTTGGCATTCGGACAATGTCTATGAAATCAAATTTTTTATTGCTCACTGCCGAAATATAACTTGTTCAGGAAGTTATTTAATATACTGTGTATTTTCTCTGGAAGGACTTTTGCAACATCTTGCATTTTGTGCATGGTGTGTATTTAACTTAGTTTTTATGTCTTGCATAAATGTGTATTTATTATATTAGACAAATAATATGCACAGAATGAATTATAATTAATACTTAACTGCTTTAAATGTGATACTTTTAGTCCTGCCGATCGCTGCAGAGGCACTCATTCTCCTTTTGTCTCCGTTTCAGACATCACTCGCCACCAGGTTTGCACAGGAGGCTTTTGGGAAGCAGTACAAACAAACCATCGGCCTGGATTTCTTTCTGAAGAGAATAAGCCTTCCAGGTGAGACATCTTCTTAATCTTTTGGGAGTACTTGCTTTTTTTGAGACACATGCAGACGTGTGTTGCACAAGCGCGTATCGGCACTCGCAAGATTTTTAAAGGCAATAAATTCTGAACATATGTATTTGCATAAACATAATCCATAAACTGATTAAGTGGTCGTATAAACTTTAATGTGTTTTGAAAAAAGAATATTAGTAGAATCAAACTCTAACAAGAGGCCTCTTGTTCACCACCACTTTCTCTTATATTTGTATTTCTCATTTTTTCTTGTCCTGCTTTTTCCAAAGTTTATCCTTCAGGTTAACTCAGGAGATGAATGTGTCCTTTCTGGTAGCTCCTCATTGTAGAGCGTCTGTCACTTCTCAGGATTATTCATTCTGAATGTTCTTCTTTCCAGAGCAAACAGCACACAAGGCCAATGGACAGGTTATGTCCAAACGGGCGAGCTCATAATCCTGTGGGCATAGCACAGAGTAAATACATTACCATTTTATATCCATATATTGCTGATCTCCCAAGTTCAACCGTTCTTTGTCCTGCACCGTATAAAACTCTGATGTTGTTATTTGTTTATCTTTAACCTGCGGAAAAAAGCTGCACTCTGTGTCCCCCACTAGATACGTAAAATAAATGTTTATTGACTAATGCTATATTTAGACGAAAGCACTCCATTTTTACTTCCTACCATGTGAAATGGGGATTTTCAGCATTTTAAAAGGCATTTCTCAAACTCTGCCAAAGCCAAAGTTCCAGAAATCTGCAAAGTGGCTCCATTCTTTCATTACAAATAAAACAACATTAAGCAAGGGCAAATTAAGTGCTAAAAGTAAAAGTTATGCTGATTTGTGAGTTGGCCCAAGGATTCTATTTTGATTTTGTGTCAGGTTCAGCTTATGAGACTTAGGAGAACTAAACCCCCAAAAATGTTGTGGTGGAGTGAGGATGAAAAAATCTAACCATAAGCACAGACTGGGTTCAACTCCTTAATACAAACTCGAGCGAGTGCAGTTAATCGTGTGACTTCTCTTTCCAGTAAGTTTCTTTCCTGAAATAGCCACTGATCGTTTCAGTGTGAAACTGTGAGCTTTGTTTAAATATAGTGTACATGTGTCTTTATCAGTGAGGCAGCAACAACACTGGATTCAACACCAGAGTTGTTAAATGGCCCATTTTCTGGGGAATTGGGTGTTGATGAGCTGATGAAGAGGAGGGTGGCTCTGCGAGCTGGGTGGTCTTGAACTTTGTTAGGACCCCCACACTGACTTGTACTGGAGAGGTTGTGTGGTTCTCCGGGTCTCTATGGGGCTGTAAGGGTCTTTTGCAGCAGGGGGGAGAGTAGCCTATAGCCAGCGTTGGCCCCTCTCACCATGAAGGCCCGGCTTGTCAAACTTAATGTACATTTTCCAACGCAGAGAGAGGTGAGGCGAGGCCGACTGGCACACAACAGCCTCCTCTGTGTGTGCTTTTTATAACAATACCTCTTCCAGATGTCCCTGCCAAACCAGTGAGGTCCAGGCGCTGAAGGGGATTGACTAGAGGTGAAATTTGCTTGATAAATTCTGTTAAACTTCATCTTTCAGAGGTTGATGGTCTGCATCAACTAAGCATCGCTCTAAGACGACAGTTATATTATCAACGTGCTATTTTTTCTGACCTTGCTATCAGTTTTAAGGTGTGTCTATTGGCCTTACAATTGCAGTTTCCAGTTTTTGCAAACCAGAAAAACTGTCAGCACTGTTGAGTCAGCGTGAATCTTTGAAACACAAATAAAGCTAGTGTCTGAGCGCGGTGGATGGGTGGGGATGGCTCTTTATGACACCAAAGAGCCGTTATTCATTACACTCCTCAATGTAGCTTTACATTGACACTGTATAGTCTAGATCTAGTGACTGTGAACCTCAGCGTTTCCTTCCTGTGCTTTAAAAAGGGGACTTATGAAGGGGTTGAGTCGTCCAGCCGTGTCCACAGCGTACGCTCTGCTCCAGTCCAGCGCAGGGCCTTCATCACACCAACATAAACTCTGCGCTGTCTGGTCCTCCCTCCTCCTTTTTTGATTTTTTTTTTTCACCTACCCCTTTCATTTTCCAGAGGAAGAAAATATTTATTTGGATTTGGTTTTTTGTGCCTGTCTTTTTCTCTCTCCCTCTCATTCACTCATTCTTTCTCTTTCCAACCAAAAGGACAACAGTCCCCTTTTCCTCTTATTTTGTGTTTAATTATTGCTATTTTCCTTAACAGCACATAATTCTCCTCACTTTCCTTACTTGGCAGGATATGGCACAATGCAAACAGCTCTTCCCAGGCTAATAAGAAGTCATTTTTTAACTGCCAGGGTATTGAGAATGTTTAAATTAGAGGGTGAGCGTACCTATTCATCCCCCTCAATCTCTGGACTGGATATTCTTGGATGCGAGGTGTAGGTAACCTGCCAGTTCAAGAGCGCTTTTCATGAAAGATTAATCGCTGATTTATTGTTTCCATTATGTATATCAACAAAGTTGACTTTTATTAGAGGAATTGGTCACCCAAAATACAGGCTCCAGTTACAGCTGAACCATTATTTCCACAGGATTTTGAGCTTTGTGAAAACAAACAAGTTAACGATAAAAAGAACAAATAACATCCGGATTGGAAAACCCACATATGCAGCATCAATACTTTTTACTTCATTTTTACAGATTGTGTTAATTTAACTGAAAAACAGACAAAGTTTTTTTTAGAAAAGAAAGCGGAAGTCTAAACTCTAAAACACCTATTCCCCATATTGTAGGACGGATTTGTATGTTTGATTTCTTTTGTTGTCAATTTTAAATGTGTCCCCTTTTTTTTTCCACTGTAGGCAACTTGAATGTGACTCTACAGGTGTGGGACATTGGAGGCCAAACATTAGGAGGCAAGATGCTGGATAAATACGTGTACGGAGCACATGTAAGGACACACACATGCACACAATAAAATATCTGTTGCTTCTTTTTATTCTACCTAAATTAACAAATATATATATATAAATATACACATATATATGGTTTGTACTGCAGCTTTGCTCTTTCTAAGAAAAAGAAATGGAAGAATTGGAAATTGGTAAATGTTATAGATGTTTGTCACAATGGTAAAAATAAGTCACTAGAAGAATTAGTTTTCAGTGTCCTAATACTTCACTGTTTGTGACTGTTTATGGTTGTTGTCGCTGCCAGAGCAGCTTCATTCAGCGTCAGCCACTCCCTCCCTCTGGGGCCAAATCATAATAAACTGTCATTTGGATTCACAGGGTGTAATGGGTCAGTGGAGCTTTAAAATCATCGCATCTTTACTTTTATGCAGGTGTTGGATTTGAATGGTATGTGTTATACAGAACAAATGTTGACAGTATTGTATGCTATAGCTAAACTGTGTGAAAAAACATTCAAAAACTACATTCCTCAACCATTTTGTGTATAAATGCAAAAAAAAAAAAGTTTACATGATTCCCAAATAAAATATAAACTCTTTGCTTCCTTTTAATACTTGTCCGGTGGAAAATTCAACAATGTGGAGATTAAAATGACAGACAAGCTTTGTGCAAACACTGTTATTTGTACAAATTGTGCCAGCAACATAAGTGATCACATGTAGCTGTGTTGCTGTGGATGAGTGCCATCTGTCACCTCCAGGACGCCTCTTGTTTGAAGAAGCCTACTTCAAAACTATTCTAGTACACTGTAGAACAAGATCTAATTTATAGTTGGGCACATAAAGAAAACTTGACAAATAATAGTTGGAGGTTTTAAGTTTGTATTTTGTGCATGTAGCCATTTTTTTTAGGCTGACTCTAAACTGCTTTCTGGTATACCCTCCATGTCTGCAGCCCTTTCCCATTACAACACTTGGCTTAGGAAGTTTGTCGTCAGCGGTGTATAGAACTTTCACACCTATTGTTGAGCACTACGCGTCCTGTAATCAATCATGGCTGTTCAGAGAGGCTCGCAGTAATTGTCAGGAGCGTGAGCTGTCGTCACCGAGCTTGCGTGTTGTGACAGTGCGTGTCTGTCGAACAAAAAAGCAGCAGACACCCCTTCAGTCGTGTTGCATCATGCAGTTAAGGTTGACTTTGGCTTGCGTTCAGTTCCTGCCCTTTAAACTACTAAAGCTGAAGTAGCGATGGTTGAACTATGTGATTGTTATTTGTCTTGAATTATCCCAACAGTTCGGGTATCTGTTTACTTTTTGATTAATTTATGTGGTGTTCATGTAAACAGGTCCTTCTGACCTGAGGGTTTGCTCAAATGGGGCTCTGGTATTGTTGCATGACTGCATACAGTTTTAAGGATTACCAGGGGAGGAGAAAAATGTCTCAAAGCAGACAACCTTCATTCATTAGCTCAGACAGGAGATAACCAAACCTGACCTCTATTCTGCAGTGCATTTGAAGAATGCTTACAAAACTGAGAATTATTTATGTGCAAACCCGCTATTTCCATCCACACGAATGCACAGAGCCTTAGTTGAATTATA
Source organism: Planiliza haematocheilus (assembly GCA_005024645.1). Classification (NCBI taxonomy): domain Eukaryota; kingdom Metazoa; phylum Chordata; class Actinopteri; order Mugiliformes; family Mugilidae; genus Planiliza; species Planiliza haematocheilus. The sequence goes on along the minus strand of SRSE01001332.1, from coordinate 7,506,627 downwards.
ATGTTAACCCACCTCAGGGGTTATATTTGAATGAGCGTGTCCCCTTATATATATGAGACTGTCCCTGACTCTTCGAAGAGGAGCAGTGCCACCTACTGTTACCTTTCTCGCTTAGTCTTATTCATTAATGAATATGAGGTCGAAAATAAGCAGTCTATCATCTCCCAGTGGACGGGTGTGAATAGAAAGTGCTCCCATGAGAGGCTGATAACATTACCATTGTTTGTCCCAACTTTTTCCCATTTAGGGGGTTCTCCTTGTGTACGATATCACCAACTACCAGAGCTTTGAGAATCTTGAGGATTGGTTCAGCATGGTCAAAAAGGCCAACGAGGAGTCGGATATCCAGCCAGTTGTCTCCTTGGTAGGCAACAAAAGTGAGTATTATATATACAGAAATACACAATTCCTAAGAATAATTACAGTGCTTTTCATTAACTATAAAATTTGGGAACTGCTTCATTTTCCTGCTGATTCCATCTAGATGTATTTTCATTTTGCGTGTCTGGGTTTGGGTGTGGAGGAGTGTGTTTGATGGTAGCAGACGTGTTTGTTAGAGCACAGGAAAACTGATTGGCGTGATAAGGAAGACGATAAGAGTGTGTAAGGTTTTAGAGCGATGGGAATGCTGATGTTTGTGAACTCTTGGGAGGGACTGACAGTGATTTAATATCCCTGGGCCAGTGGACCCAGGTTACCTCTTATCTGCACCCCTCTCCCTCCCCGTCAGTACCCGTCTGCCTCTCCACCTTACCCTCAGTCTGGGCCTGCTCTCCTGTCCCGAGTAGCTGGTTAAGGTGAGGAATTCGATGTTAACCAGACGGCTCTGCTGCTATCAGCCCACACCCATCCCCCCATCTCCAAAATAAAGACCAATAATGATGACTCTTTTTAAACATCCCCTTGACAGATGTGGAGTCATGGCTGCCGCTGTGTTATTGTAAAGTGAGGCGTCAGTGTGTGTATGTAATGGTGACTGTCCACCTTCCCAGGCGATGATGAACGGTCAGCAGAGTGGTGTCTGCACACAGGAAGCTCTCGCTAATGTTACTCAATGGGGACCATAGGTCATGGTTTAATTCGCCTGTCTAGAGCGGATTCTCTTGTCTTCGCATCCGTTGCATCTTCTAATGCCTTGGCTTTAACGTTGGGCGCCTCTGTATTTAGGCTAGGTTTTGGGTGTGTGGCTGAGTGTGTGTACTGTAATATTTAAGTAGTGTACATCCCACTGTCAGGCTCTGCGCTCCCCCCACTCGCTCAGTCACTCTCCCCTTAATGGCTCTATTGCTGAGAATGGTTCATATGTGTTTTTTTCTGTTCCTACAAGCTGAAAAAGGAAAAGCAAAATCCCACACAGATTGCCCTACTAGGGCCACCTTGTGACCTTTATGAATCCACGAACCCTGCCGTGGACTCTCTGTTTTTCAGGGTGCCTGAAGTGAATCAGTTTAGATATCTATCTGGAAATGTCTACAGCTGCTTTAGCTTTTACTTTTTTATTTCCTCACTGAGTTCTTCAAACATATTCAGATATTATAGCTTTTTTGTCCATCTTATGAACTTGGCACACATTAACAATAGTGCTGAGCACATGAATACACTGCATTCTTGTGGGAGTTTATATTTCTTTTAAATGGTTCCCATGCTGTTGGTATGAGTGAGGCAACGTGCTTGTGACAACTGAAATAGAAGTATAGACATAACAAGGAGCTTATAAAAACACGACAGATTTATGTCTCTGTGAGGGCTTGTCTTAGGGGAGATTGTGGTGTTTCACTACTCAGACATTTTTAGTGTTTGTACATAAACGTAAGGTGAACACTGGTCACTGATGTCATGAACATAGTAGTACTTACTTTAGTTGACCTGTTACAGTATTTTGACATCCCGTTTTTAACATAAATTGAAAGCTAATCCAGTTGAATCGTGTAAACGGATCATGCATTTTCAGAATTATCCCTTGCCATCCTTCTAGCTTAATTTGAACACTGTCTTCTTTACCCAGTGTACAGTAATTGAGCCGCTGTTCCAGGCAGGTTCATTAATGATGCTGTCCCCTCCTTTCCTCACTGTGGCCTGACTGCCCTCCTGCGCTATGTCACTGCTGTTGAACAGCCTTTCCTTTCTTTGGCCTAGCATGGCCGGCTGAGGTTAAGTGTGCTTGTTAAGCGTCAATATGCTGCACCCCCGTGCCCTCTGTGTGCTGCCCAGAGCCTTGTGTTAAATAATGGCACCACTTGTAACAATTCAATGGAAGCCAATGAAATGTTTTATTGAGGGCATACATAAGTGCACACAATTATTTATGCAGTTGCACACACGCAGACCTTCACATAGAAACATGCACTTAGTTTCTGGGAATACATGGGTAATGGAAGAATGCTTAACTCTTGGTCTGTCTAAACATACTATAACTGTTTATTACAGTGCAGCCTCATGTAATACTGTATGGTACACAGGAACCTCTCAAGAGAAACGCTGGCTTGTTGCACAGTCATCCTCTCCACCGCAGAGTGTTTCGTTTTTAGTAGAGTAATAAGTGCTGTGTGTTTTGAAAGGGCTCCAAATGATAAATTCTGTTGCTCTTTGCTTCAGCAGCATTTGGCCTATATGTGACTTTTTGCCTTTTAAATCAGAAAGTGTCTGTAGTCTCCAATATAGAAATTATAGTACAGTATTAGAAACCCTAATCTATATTTTGAATCTTTCTGTTACTGACACATATTATTAAATAGGACAATATAAATGTTTTAAATGGTTTAGAATCCGCGCACATATTTCTTTGTAGACATTAAGCCTGTGTCATTTATCAAACAAATTTGTTTTTATTAAGTGGGTATCACAGGACCCCTGCCCACTCTCCACCCATCACCCTTCCCTTTGCTAGTCCTCTTTCCCTCAGGGACTCCAGAGCATCCATCATGGGCTTGTACAGCCCTTATTTGGGTGACTTAAATGGGTTCAGTTCTCTTAACCCCTCCTCATCACTCATGGGTTTTCCTCAGAGGTTCTAACACTGTTCACTGTTGATCCACTCAGGCCTGCCATGGGAAACGTTCTCTTCTGCAGGGAGATAGAGTCCCCGCATGCAGACAATTTATACACTCAGTTATGTCTTACCTGCCTTTCTCTTCTGCGCTTTCTCTCTCTCTCACTCTCTCTTTCTTTTTCTTTTATTCCCCTTTCTTTCCTTTCCAAGCCCCTATCTTGAACCATCTCTCAAACATACTTGTGCATTCATTTTCATCCCTGTGCAAACACTGAGTCTTTCAATCACGCACTTAAACCTACTCTTAAAGCTTATCTCTCGCATGCGTAGACTAACACCTCCGCCTTTACTTACAGTAATGTCTTTTCATTGGCTCTGTGGCTCTGTTGTGTTAAACAACATGCGTGTGTTTGCTTTCTACACGCTACGGCAGATCTCACCGCATACCGTTACCCGACGCACTTCTCTCTCCCCAGTTTTCCATCGAGCCATGTGAAAGTTAAAACGAAACATGGATCCCCCCTAACTCTTGATTCTCATGAAACATGTTCTTGCCACCAACATTGTTGGTCTTGAGTTGTTTGCCATCTTGGCTAGGCCTCGACTGAAGCTAAAGCCTCCTTTCCAGCTCTCTCACCCCTGTCACCTCCCTACACCCGTAAAGCTGCCATAGTTCCTGTCTGTTCAGTGTAGGCCTGCACATTTCTTAATAGAGAGATGCTCAGAAGTCCAGGAGTGCAGAGGAGCTCAATGCGCTTCTGTTTTTGGTTTAGCTCAAAAATGTTTTTCCTGGCTCAACCCACTCGTACTTAGGTCCTCTTACAACAAACTAAAAGGTCCTAATTGCCCCCAAGGGAAAGGTTTAGCCACAATAGACATGTGGTGGGACAAAAGCCCAGTACTCTTACCCCGGCACCCTCACCCCTCCCCAGATAGGAGGGATGAACACGTCAGCAGTGTCTGTTTTGCAGTGTGGGTAGCACGACCACAAGTTCAACGCTGTAAAACATTATATATACAGTATATAGACCCAGTAAGGCATGGTGTATGGTCGGATAGAGATCAGGAATGTTTACAGTTTACAGCAAATCCAGCGTTTCCTGTTTCTTTTTTTTAAGGTAAAGGGTCAGACTAAATGTCTGTATCAAATTGTCTCACTAACCACACTGACTATAGCCTGCTGTCTATCTTTAAGTGTGGAAAAGAAGGGGAAATAGAGAAACAGAGAGGTGAATGAATTACAGCTGTATTGCATTGCGGGCGATAAGTCATTGTAAAATCACAGCTGCAGATGCTGTGATGTAGGGTTTGGTTTGGTCTATACTGGTGGCCTTTCCCACACAAAGCAATGCAACAAGTGCCAATCCGGTGCTTCTTGTTAAATGAAGTACACGCAAAGATTTAATTGTAACAACTTTTGACCCAGCTCTAGTCCCTGCATTCATCTCTCTTGACTCTCATGCCTGTTGAAACATGGAAGGTCCTCATTCATTTTGGTCATCCATAAAGCAAATATTGTTGCACATGCCATAGATGATCAGTCTTCGAATACCTTCTTGTGTGGTAAGTCATGGGCCATTTGAGTTGCACAGCACAGCTTAGCCACCTGACCAGAGTGCAGCCTGGAAGCCTCATCACACTCAGGCTATACTTTATTTCTTTGCTGCTCCACAACATTGATATGGAGGAATTCCTGGAAGGGGCCTTGCTGACACAGGACTGGGTAAATAACCAATTGATGTGGATCCACTGGCATATATTATAAATGTTTGTGAAATATCAACATAGTTTCCCTCCTTTTTTGCTAAATCTACTTTTTTGTGGTGTGAAATATTACATCACATGCTTCAGATTTTAGCTTGGACGATGTTTGTTCAGGCAGTCATGAGCAGAACTCACTTTCCACGTTACGGATCGCTGCCATAGCCTGAAGTTGAATATGTATGGCCAGTCTAACGCATCATTGCCCATAAGGAATACTTTATAATTATGAATAGACTTATAGTGATGCGACACATACAATTATGAAGGCTCCCCTGTGCTCTGTATAATTATTATAGCTCCTAGTTACGGTGCTGCTCACAGAGGCATGTATTACTGCTCTCCCATAAAAGTCCACTTAGTTTAACAGCGACAGGAGAGCTTGGAGGACATGGCCAGTGAAACCCCGGGCAGCGTCTTGTGCGGTCGGCTTAGAACTGGGCCTTTTGTTCACTTTTCATGAGTCCTGGGAGCCCGTTAACCCGACCTGCAAGGTACTCGGCCCCATGTTTTACTGTAGCAGTGACAGCCCGGTTCTCCGTCTCTCTGCCTGCCTGCAGAGCTACTGCTGGACACTCTGTGTTTCACATTCCCTCGCCCGGGTGGAAGACCACATTGTTTTACTAGCCACTGTGGAGTATCTGATTATGTTTTAAAGTGTGAATGCATGTGTGTTTGTGAACGTGTGTGTTTTCACGTGCGCGTGCGTCTGCACATCGTTTCGCGAAGAACGATCAAATGACAAGATGAGCTGTGATCAATGAGCTGTCGACAGAACACTTCTGACCTAGTGGAAAGCGAGTCCCCTGACGGTCCTGGCCCGTTTCAGGCCACCGGGGCAGGGGCGCTGCTGCACAAAGAGCGCTCTGTCTCTGTCAGGATTCCCCCGAGGACTCCTGCACGGGCCCCGCTCACCTCGACAACACCCGGCTACTAACAGCACTTCATCTGTCTGTACTCAGAAAAGTCGTGATAATATTATTACCTTGCCTTCAACCTTTAATAGACTGATAATTATGTCTAATTATTATATCCCAGGTGAAGATACAATGCCCAGAGTCGGTAGTAGATTGCTACAATATTATGCAACTACACTAATTCTCAAATTATGTATTCCTGTACTGTAAGAGGCTGTTGACGCCCAAAATATGTTTACAATCATTTTTAGTTTCAGGTACTTTTGCAATAAATTTAAATGTCCCAGTCTTTAGAAAATAACCAGTGCAAACTATAAACAATATCTACACAGTTATGGTCTAATGAAATGTGTATTAGTGCCATTACTTGACTTCTTAAGGATCACATAGTGTCTAGAGGAATTGCAACAATTCTACATTATACTGTATTTCTGAAAAAAAAAAAAAGAAATTGGGTGCAAGCCAGTACTTTTTATATATTTTTTTGCCTTTACATTATGTTACATATTTAAAATACAGGTCCAGAATTAACTTGCCCTTCATATTTCAAAACCCTCAGATTTTATGAGCTCTCTTTGAGTCGTGTAAGCCAGTTGGACCCAGTAATTTAAACGCTTCACATAAATTCCATCAGTCATTTTGTTTTATTAGCCACTTGTGCTGTGAAAGTTAAATCAATGTCTAAATTAATCAGACATCCCACAGAATGATTTATTCTACTTTTATTGACTTTTTTAGACTGGTAAAAGTTTCCCTGTATCTTGTACCCGAAGGTTTATGGGAAAATAAAATGCCACTCGCAATTAACATTACCTGTTCATTATTAGACTTTGAAGAAAAAAGTATTATGCTGCTTTTCCAGACTCCTGTAGTTCAATATTAACTGAGATGTTTAAGAGTTAACTGTCCATTTACTTAATGTTATTTTTGTTATGCATTTAGTTTGCTTCTTTTTACTTGACTAGGACCTTAAAGTTACCATGTAGGATTTTTGGCCACCAGTGGCACTAGTGAATATTAATATGATGTGCATTTGTAAGAAACACAAATGTAATGCATTGCATATCAAGAATTTGTGATGGTATTGGGCATTAAAAGGCAATGGGGTTTTGCAAATATTATCAGGAGGGAAACATGTATGAAATGAAAAGACCTGTTGAGCTCTTTGCAAAGGAAACCTGATCAAAGCAGAAACTACAAGTTGCAAACAAAATAGCACAGAAGAGATAAAACAATCTATAAAACATTTGTCTAAACTGTCTATTCTATTTTTAAATAAAATTTCTTTGAAAGTATTAGGGAAAGATAGAAGTAACTGTATATTTGTTCTGATTTGATCAAAGGATGAACACTGTTCTAAAGTTGGCCAGAGGATGAGGTCTAAGTAAAAAATAATACGGGTAGTATTCAGAGACTGCTCAAGATATATAAGAAGGGTTCCTCATTCAGAAATGAGAACATTGTTCATTTGCCATATAAAGCAACGGTCGAGGCTTGCAAAACCCTATTAAATGTCGGCGCTGCAGAATCGTTTTGGGATGTTTTTAAACTTAGCGGTGAATGGAGAACAATTTGCCATACGTCATTTCATTAGGAGCTGGACTTGGTTTGATAATCCTTGCCCTCAATATCGAGTCTGATTTGATTCATGGTCGTCAATGAGGGCAAACTGAGGCAAAACCTCTTAACAGGGTCTTAAAGGCACAGTGTGAGGTAATGTTGGAAGTGATAGGTTCTCCCCTGGGGTTGATTAGGTTCAACCCTGTAACTTTCGCTTAATGGGATATGACCCCTCAGAGCCCCAAGTCTCTGACAACGCACACATACCCGAGCATTGCTACCACACACAGACACACAGTTCACACATTCCAGTCTCAGCCCTCACGTTCCCCAACGCGCCAACTGCTCTTTAGTTTTAAACGAGGCTGCCGGCAATTAACTGTGCAATGTCACCCTTATTCTCTGGCTGTTTCTAGTTGGATAAACTACTCCAATTGGTCCCCAGCAGCCGACTGAGTAGAACAGTAAGTAGGTGTCTCTGTTATCACAGCATGGTTTTAAAAAGCCCTCTGAGGATTACTCAGTGCGGTGTAGGATTTCAGGCTGGTTAGTCTGCGTAGACCTATTAGTTTTTTGTTTTGCCTCTGCAATATGTGTCGTGAACTCCTAGAAGTCAAGAATCCGTATTTGAACTGTCACAATATCCACATTTAGCCAGTTATTGTGTCAATGAAAATAATAAATCACTGTTTGGAAGGATTGTTGCTAGTACCCTTTGATTCATCCCCCCTTTAAAATATATAAAAAAAGAAGGAAAAACATAAACATTCTTGGCACTCATGGTCGCTAATAGTCGCAGTAGTGTTTAGCAGAGGTTGTGAAATGGGTCTATTACTTCACAGTATGCCACATAAAACAATCCTTTGTAAAAACAAGAGAATAGAAAAGTCGTGAAGTCATCTGATTCAGTTAACTGATTCATATTTTGGAACTGGATATGGTTTCTGAATGTAGTTTGTCCAAGTAGTAAATCTTTAGGAATTTCTTCCTCAACTATAATTGTTTTCCTAAACAAAGCTGTTAATGTTGTTTTAAACTGTTAACAGAGCGTAAACTGCCCTGTCATATGTAACGTCTCTTAATTTTAACTCTGTTCTTGTGTCTCAGGTTGCTAGTTGTGCTATAAACAATGACCAAGCCATGAACCAGGTAGTCTTGGTGTTGCTATCAGCTGGTAACACAACCGTCCATATCACTGGCCTTTTCCCCCAGAAGTAGTAAGGGCACTGGTTTAAAAGCACAATCTCCACAGAACAGATCCATCCACTAAGTTGAAGTTTTTAAGTGACATCAAAAACCTCTCCAAATCTGTCTGGTTTCAGGATGATCAGGTCTGCCAGTGAGAGGATTCTTTCCATGAAGAAGCTGAACTGAAATCCCCATAGACACTAACTTGCGGAGAGGAACATCCATATTTTCTTCTCATTTGGTTGCTTTCCCATTTAATAGGTCACCGCAATAACAATCCAATTATTTACGGTAAAAGCCCAATTTATCCGCCAGATATTAATCTCTAACTGTTGTCTTGTAACTCACCGCAATGACAGGCAGACTTTTTAAATAAACACTGATGGTGACCAGAGCGAGGGAGGGCCATCGCTCTTGACGAGTGATGATCCACTCCACTATCTCTATGCGCTCAGAGGCCTAAACAGTTTATTTCGTGTTTGCAGTCACTTCCTAGGGGTTGTTAAGCTGATGTACAGTTTGACAGAAACAGAGGGAAACCAGATCATTGGAGGAAGATTGTTTTGACCTGATAAGTAGAAATGGGTACATTAGGGAGAAAAATGGAGCAAAACACTAAAACTTTGGGATTAGTCTTGTATTCAGTTTCCACAGACGGATCCCACATGATGAAAAATTATTTGCGTGAGAAAGTGGGGCCACCTACAGTACTATTTTGTGACTAAAGGAGCTATGTATATGAGTTTACATAATGTTAAAGTTTGCACAGTTGTCGTGTAATTAAATTGTTTTCTGAACAAACATTTGAACCTTGAAATTTTGAACATCTGTAATTCTACAACAACCGAATCAAACTTAATGTTTGTGCCTTTTTGCACAGGGACTGCATGTGGAGAGCAGCTAGTCAGAAACATCTGCTGCTGTTTGCTGAAACCTCATAATTAATTTATGTCTATAATTCACTATAATTGCTTTAATTTTTCAGATCTGCATTTATTTCATACACATTACCTACAGTGCTACTAGTGCCTTTAGTGATTGCACGTAGGGTACTCGTCCCTGAACGTTCCAGCAAAATAACCACTCCTACATTCACTTTAGAAATTTCAGTTTTCCAGCTTTATTGCTCCTGCGGCCTAGTTCCATATTTCCCCTCCACTTTGGGCACCAACCCTTATGCCCGATTTAGAAACCTCACTCCCTTGTACACCTTTTTTACTTAACAGTACCGTGCCTTCCCCAGCTCCTCAGCCACTATGTTAATGTTGGTTAATCTGACTGTGACACATGATTGATAACCTTTCCCAAGTGTGCAGGATCCAAAGGATTAGCAGTGTTTACTTCTAGTAGCATGCTGGGTACCTCCGCTGTTAATGACTGGAATTAATAACCTGCTGACGCCTATGAGACAGCTATGTTTATGTACGGGCAGAGACATGACAGTCTGCTCTGGACATTGAGTAGTTGTAAAAGTGTCTGCCCTTGCCCAGAAAGGTTTGTGTTTATATGTCACTTATGATGATGGTAATATTCGTGTTAGTCTAAACTGATTCTTTCTAAATGTATTTGTTTTGGCCTTTAACATTTTTGGGTCATACATCATATGACTGAGATATTAATAATACAGGATTAGGACAATGTTTACATTTCTTTCTCGCTATGTATCTGTCTCTTTCTCTGCTTCTGGTTTTATCCCCACCTCCCTCCTTCCCCTCCTTCTCTCTCTCTCCCACACACACACTAAGGGGCATGAGAACGGGGTAAATCCATGACAACTTCAATGAAACCTCACACAAAGACTAAAACTCGGGGGGACGAGAGAAATGCAATACCGTACAGTAGCCTGACCTCCTCCAGCTAACATAGACACGTATGCACCAGATACCGGGCGTGGCCACCTTCCTGCACAAAGCCAGAAATAAAGGACGAAGCTATTGCTTTCAGCAACAAGACCCCCAGGTGACCTTCCATATCAACCCCAGCATGACCCCATAATGAGGAAGGAGAGAAGCGAAGCTCTCGGTATCACTGCACAGGAGTCGAATGTACAGAGGCATCACGACAATAGCTGGGAAGGTGCTGTCATTGTGTGCTCACAGTAAATCAGAGTGTAGGTGACAATCCCAGATCTTGGGCCCTGGCGCCCACCTTAAAGACCCGACACTCTCATAAGTCAAACTGTTTTCTCCATCTACACTCTCATAGTGAGTGTAGCCTCAAGTCTTTGGTCATTCATGTATTGTTTCTTAAGCATTTCTCCACAGCTGGGCTGGTTTGTCTGTTTCGGGTCAAATAGAGGTTCTTAGCTTCAGGGTGCCTTTCTACTAGGCTTTCACTGAGAAATGTGTCACATCCAGCTTCAATGCCAGCTGGTAATGAACGCTCTGGGCTACTGAATTTATCATATCTACTCTCAAACCCTCTGAAATGTCTCCCTCCATAAATTAAAAAAATCTGTTGTACCAAACCCTCTGCAGCTGGGTTTGAAAGCAACATAACAATTGAATTACGCTTTGTTTTCACAAGCCTTTATGTGCTCCATCCTTGTACACTAGGCAGACACCTTCCATCTTAACTTGAGTGTAAACAGTTATCTTTTGTGTTTATGTTCCGATATGTAACAGTTAACCCTGAAAGTGTGCTGTATAACTACAATATAAATCTATCTATCCATCTTTTGTACGTTTTCTCACGTCACGCTGTGTTTCATCCACAGTCGACATGGAGCACATGAGGACAGTGAAGGCTGATAAACACCAGCGCTTCTGTCAAGAGAACGGCCTCATCAGCCAGTTTGTATCAGCCAAGACAGGGGATTCGGTTAGTACTATCTGATTTAAGAAGTAACGATATGAACATGGAGTAAATTTGATCATTCTTATCTTTGTTTGTAATTCTTGTTACCTCTTTGTCCAGGTGTACCTTTGTTTCCAGAGAGTGGCTGCTGAGATTCTCGGTGTAAAGCTAAACAAAGCAGAAATAGAGCAGTCCCAGGTGAGCCATAATGGTATCAAGGTTCTCTCAAGTCACCACCAAAATATCTATGCAGCAGCCTTTTTTGCCAGCATCATGTGCAGTGCTATGTCTGAACTTAAGAGAGGTCACAGGGAGTGTGTTAGGTCAATGTAGGTCACCACACACTGTAAAGGACTTCTTGTTACGTAAACATGAGTTTGTTACGTCTGTGTCCTGTGATGGTATACTTGCCAGTGACACTGCCCGTCTGTAAATAGACCCAGATTGACCACATTAATGCGTGAAGCCAGGGGTTAAAGGTAGGCAGTTTTAGGGGTGAGGAGGTTAGGACTGGCTGTCTGATTTATTTGCTTTACCTCCCTCCGTTAAGGGACAAAACAGGACCTCGCTCTTGCCAGCCAGGCCAAGGTGCCCAATGATGGCAGCTGTAGGATTTACAAGGTCACCTCCCACAGAAGCATTAATCCTCAGTCTGATATGACCGGCTGGAGCCACACTGGCTGGGTAGTGGTTGATGAGCTTGGGGGCTGCAGAGAGGTCAGGACCTCCAGAGAAGAGAGAGCATGTAGGGGAAGCAAGGGCCAAATTCTCAAGCTCTTCTCCCATCACCAACACTACTGTTGCTGACTTACTGAAACTGACCATAGATTAAATGAGCTGTCCATCTACTTTCTTCTTCCATCCCTCCCCAGATAGGTCTGTCAGTACAGCAAAGTGGTTTAATCCAGCTAATCAAGTGTGGTGAGTGGTTGGATCTAGTTTGAACTTCATGAGGAAGTGCTTATGACGCAGAGCACGGAAGATTTAGAAAGAGCTTTGTTTATTTTTTACCTTTTTTCTCAAGTGTCCAATGGGAAGAAATAATGATAATTATTAAACACTTTTAAAATGTGTAAAACTAATTTGTCTTGACAGTAATACTATGACAAAAAGAAGAGGTTTCTTGAAACCTGAAAAGGCCCAAGTAAACCATATCTGGCCTTAAATAAAACATTAAAAAAAAGTACGTTTTTGGCTAATACAGAGGATATTTTCATCCCTGTACTGTACTGGAAGCTACCAGTGCAATTCAGCATTATGCCTGCGTATTCTCCCTGCAAAAGTCCTAAAAAGCTTAGGAATGTTTGCCATCATTGAAATACCTGCAGATAAAAAAAAAAAAAAAACTGTGGACAGATTAGTCTACGGAAATGTATTTTATTTGGTCAGTGTCCCATTTTTATAAAAAATAGTGAAAACAAACGTTAAAAAGGACAACGTTTGTAAAGTTGGAGATGTAAAAGGAATGACTCTGTCATGCACAGAGATGAGGGTCTGAGCAGGTCATGGCTTTGGGTTTAGCCATGGGGCAAGCAAAGCTTCACTATCAGCTGTCAGGTTTAGAGAGCTGAACATGAGGGTCACAACCCCCGACAGTATTATATCTGCCTGGCAGCCCTCTCCGTCATGGTCCTCTGTCTGCTGGATCAGATAGCGAGGCCACGGATCACTCACTGGCTCCGACACCAGGCTTCGGCAGCTCGTTAATCAGACAGCCAACCAGCCAAAGGCCTGGTATTTAGCCATGTGGGCTGCTCAGTGGTTGTTATGCAGAGCCCAGCTTCCTTTCGTACCAGCATCATCAAATGTTGGATCATTTGAACTTGAGTTAAATAATCCTAAACTTTGTATCTGTCTGCAACAAATGCTTTTCAATTTGTAAAGCAGATGTGTACATTGTCATAAAAACAAGATAGAGTGGTTTAAGGATCTGGAGGAACAAATGCAGTTTGATTAAATTTAGAGACACAAAATTAGAACACAATCAGAGATATTTTTTACGCTTATGTAAAATAATAATTTATCAATGGATAACGTGAATGCTAAACATTTAAGTTTTGGTTGAATAAATTTCCATCCACTTAAAGATGTCACGTGAAAAAAAAAAATTCTGCTGATTAACCAATTAACACTAGCTGCTGGTTTAACTGTGTGCTAGCTGTGTCTGTTTGTATACCTCTCCATGATTCATTGTCATTTGTTTGTTCGTTGTCATCCACTGTCTTTCTTTTACTCTGTTTTGCTATTTTTTCTTTCTTCTCATTATCAGCATGCTCTCTCATTCCTCTGTCTTTGTCATTTTTTTTTCCTCTTTCTTGTCCTCCATTCATTCTCAATTCTGATGCACTGAACGCACTCAGAGGATTTTGAAGGCTGAACTCGTGAACTACCCACAGGATGAAGGCCCAATTAGACAAGAGAACAACCAGCAAAGCAAAATATGTTCGGTTCAATAGTTGGAAGTATGTCTCTGTAGTTACTCAGATTTATTCAAGTAGATCTGTCATAAACCTGTTAGAATGCAGAAACTTTCTAGTTGTAGCAACAAATCAAAAATCCGATAATGGTTCAAATAGTTCAGATACGACCTCTAGAAAATGTAGAATACCTTCTCTGTCTCTGTTGTAGTGTTACCATAGAGTTGACTCCTGTTTGACCTCCATCTTCCTCCTGACAGAATGGGGGGGAAAGAGTGGACAAACATTTGGACATTTGACTTAAATAATAACATGGGTTATAAGCTAAAAGTGATAAAGAAACGGCTCAACAGTTTGCTCAAATGGATTATTTCTACGAGTTAGATGAGAAGAATGATACAACTCTCAGACCTATGATCTGCAGTTAGCAACCTTAGCATTAATACTTACAGTGGTGACTTCTTCTGGTTGCCTGGTAACCTCATGGTTATATGTCAGAGCACCAAGCCAAGAAACAGTTCATCTTATGCAGATTAAATAAATAATAATAATAAAAAAATACAATCATGTTTTAGAGTGACGTAGATGGATTTTATTGCTGTCTAAATGACCATGGGTATCTGTTGCCCTCACTTTTAAGTCTTTCTGGTCATACTTACACTAAGGTACCAATCTTCTCATCTAAATCTGCAGGAATGAACAGACTTGTTAAGGCTGTGGTGTGTTAGGCCTTATTTCACTGTAATAAACTCTCTGGAGCAGTTTGTAGGTCATTTTGGGACTTTATATAATCTGTTTCCTGGGTGAGGTTACTCAAATTTCTTTTTAGGTGAAGGAATTGTTGCGGAAGATTAATTGCCGTGTGTTCGTCTGTTTTTCCGTCTTTCAGCGTGTGGTGAAGGCAGACATTGTGAACTACAGTCAGGACACCGTGGCCAGGACAGTCAACCCCCCTCGCAGCTCCATGTGTGTGGTGCAGTGATCACCTCCAACACACACACACACATGCACGCACACACACATGCACACTCATACATAAAATGTAAAATTGTCTTCAGTCAGTATTCCTTGCACAGTGGGTGACTGGATAAAAAGTGTTTGGCGTGTGTTCTCTGTGTTCCTGTGTGTCAGTTGTATGGTTGAGATAAAGACCAGACTGTGCGTTTTTGAGGCCTTGGCCTGTAGTTCAGATACTGAGCAGGAATGATTTCTTTTGGTGGATCACCAAGAAGGAAACAGGACCTCAGTTTTTTTTAAAGTTTACACGCAGCTATCATTTTCTGTCTGAAACTCAAATATACTAAAATATACATTTATTTTAAAAAAAGAATTATAAAGCAATGGATGCATTAGTATGAAGCTGGTATTTAAAAAAGGAAGACAGCTACTGTAATCAGTAACTATTTTTATATAGAAGCATATTTTCCTCTGCCATTCCTGTTAGGGACATTTATTTCAAAGAGTCAGTATGTTTCTAAAGACGGCAATATTAACACCTGTTTAATATGTGTCTGTACTTATGACAAAGTGGCTTCATGGTGAGAGTTTATGGGACACGGGCATGGAAAACCAAACGCTCATTCATACCATTGTCTGAGATGTCCTTTTATGTCTGTGGTGCTCAACAGTTGAAGGGAACTAGGTGTTAAAAGGCTGTAGTGGAGTGAATTGAATCTCTGCTTTCTATTTGCCAATTAGGGGCTGTGGTATAGTCGTACTGTTATTTTACTTAGAAATATTTTAGCTTTCAGTCTTAAAATAAAGTACATTTTATATAATTTATTTTTCAGGTTATACCCGACAATAATTAACATCTTTCAAATACCATCTCTGTTCTTCAGGTGATTTAGATTTATATTTTCACATTATGTAACATTACCAGGTTTATCAAGTTAGAGGAAAAATTCCATTGCTGTCTGTCAAAGTGTTAATGAAGCTGGACTCAAGTTGAGCTGAAATATAACATTTTATTAGATTTCTCTACATAGCCTTATCCAACTGTCCGTTATAGAACAGGAGTTTGCATTAAAGAGTACCTGTGTTGAATAAAATGCTTCTTCAGCTTATGTGTATTTAGAAAAGACTGAAACATTACAACTAGTTTCATTAAAATAGCCTCTACGTGATAGTACAAGTTGACATGGTGGGATTTGTTGTGGTGTCCACCCAACAAAATAGCCACCATGTGTGTAACATATGTTTTTGTACAATAAACCTCTGCTCTATTTGAATCTTTCACTGATTGCAAATCATCACAATGCATCCTGTAAATTCTGATTATGTAAACATGATGTACTCTTTAAAAAATGTGAGAATGTACAGTTGAAGGTGAATGTTTAGTTAAGAGATTATACAGCAACGCAGATTTGTGTTTCTAAATAAAAAATGCTTCATGGAAAACAAGAATCGATTTGTGAACATCATCTTAAATACAGAATATCTCTGTGATATTGTTTGCTCATTATTCAATTTCTACAGGTCTTTGAATGTGTCAAAAGTACTTTTTTTATTTGCTGCTATATACTACTAAGTTTAGATAAAAAATATTTTTGTGTCCGGCTGAACACTGTTGACAGAAATTAAAAATTAAAAGTAGGCTCTTTGCTACAAATTTGGAATTAAATGAGACAACGGGATTCGTGGGCCTTCAAATGGAATTTGTGATTTTGAGGTTATGACATGGAATTTGTGTATACAAAATGGTTGGTGTTCAAGTGGTAACATCAGTCACAAGTTGTGAGAACACTTGTAGTAATGACACTCCTTGATGGTAGCAGCCATCCCCAGCAGGATGCAGCCTGACACAGACACACACACACACAAATGCTTTAGGAACAACTCAAAAAAACATCACAAGGTGTTGACCTGGCATCCAAAATCACTGGAGCCAAACTGATCAATTATGTGTGGGATGATCCACATAGGACCCAAAGCCCCCACTAACAACATTCTGTTACCAGACACCACAGGACACCTTCAGAATGCCCATGTCCATTCTCTGATGAGTCTGATGAGTTAGAGCAAGGCAGACCTACACAATTTTAGAAAGTTCTAATCATAATGTTATGCCTGATCGGTGTGTTATAAAAAAGACATTTGTTTTACTTACAATCCATCTCCACCATGTCTGAGAATGTCGCCACACACGATGATGTGCTTTGTTTATTTTGATGTTGTGTTTTCCACTTGTCTTGATGAACAGCGTTATAATATCTATTAAATAATTCTAGGTTATAGCATGACTGCTGGTTTGTATGACTATATTTTTGATACTATGCAGCCAGCTTGTATTACTATGAAATAACCATAATGAATTGAATTGCATTCTGTGGCATTAAAATTTAATTCATTGAACCCTGCAGAAACCTTGAATTAGCAAATGACATTAGCTTGAGAAGTATAGTTTTACCATAGCCCGAGCCTCGTGAACACGTGCAGTCATTAATCAACCTTTGTTGCTTCTTGCCACATTTGTTCCTTGATGTCACTACAATTTTTCACTCTGTGCTTCAAGCACAAACCAATAGGAAGAGGCCCCGGAGGTGCTCACGTGAGCGGTGGATGATGAGAACTAGACTAATGCTAATGAGGACATTACAGATTAGAGATCCTTGTGCTGAAATATAAGCATAAGGACAGAAACCTGACCGCCCCGGAGATCCCCCTGTATAAAGACCAAGCTAAGTCTCTGGTAGCTAATGAGCCACCTGGTCTTTGTTCAGTAAATCTTCACTGAAACGGCCCCTAAATCCACTCTGGACAGATGATACAAACGGCTTTATAAATGGCTGTAAGCTGTATTAATTAATCACCTAAATAGTCCGGTCTTTTGTTGCTGTCACACAACTGCAAGAGGGTTCTGGTTTAGCTTTTTTCTCTGCTGAGTCAATGGCACTGAAACTGTTGACGTATTTACATGGATTAAGTGCATTCGAAACCACTGATGCAAACACCATAAAGGCTGTATCTTTATGGAGATAGCTTTCATTTTACCTTATCCTAGGTGTTGTTGAATGTGACTGTCTGTGTGTTGCAGAGCTACTACAAACAAGTCTTAATGGCGGGTGAGGCAGCCCAGCTGGGGTCATTCCATCACACGTGCATTGTTACGCTTGAGCGGACGTCTTAGGGATTGTCTCTGCTGAATTTTTGTCAAGAGCTGTCACCTAACGCTGACAGGCAAGACTTGCCCTTGGCTTCGCTGCTGTTTAGACAGGTGGTTTTGCAAAGAAAACAACTGCAGCCCATTTTCAGCTTAGACGCTCACTCGCAACAGCAGCATCCCCCTAAAGACGGAAGGAAAGAGTGTGACTGCGTGGATAATGCCTGAGAAGGGTGAGGCTTCTGACAGACTGGCGAAAGTCATGGACGATTTGCGTCAGAATGAATTTGTCTGCCTGTTTCCTCAGAAGCTCCATGTGAATCATTTTGTGTGTTAGTTGGTTTTGGTGTTTGCTCACTCTCCATTTGGGTACACAGCAAGATGTAGAAGTAAACAGACAAACTGTACCACGTATTTCTTAGCATTTCATTGACCACTCTGACACATTAAATTTGCTCAGTACTTTGTAGCCCTGGTCCTCCTTGAAACCAAAACACGTCTTCTCTTTGGAGGTCTTTTTTGAATTCAGTCGGCACAAGTCCTACTTTTTTGTGTTTCTCTTTCCTCCTACTTCTCTGCGTCTGTGTTTCTCATCGCCAAAACTCTGTGATGACAGTTTCAAAAAACCACACACGACAAGCTGGTAAGAGGGCCATAGTTGTGGGCTGTGCTCTTTTTTGTGTGTGTGTGTGTGTGGGCAAAACGGGGCCAACACCCTCATGATTACCCACTCACCCTCTTCCGTTTTCCACCTGTGCAGAGTGCCAGACCCACAGCGTTCTGGGAGTAGGCAGGATTGAGTCAAGCCCGCTGATGAGCTCCAGTCCCCCCGGTCCCCACACTGGCTCCTATTCTCTTTAGCGGCGCACTGGGCCAGCCGGCAGCAACTGGAGTGACAGGCCAGAGCTGGCATCCGTTTGTTCGGAGCCCTGAGGTGAGCCAGTAGTGCTTCGTTCCCAGGGCACTGGGAGGACTGCTCTTCTCTGTTATCTGTAGGTGTCCCTAAGTATATGTGTGTGTTGGCAGATTGTGATCTGAGAGCTCCACTCATCTCTTTTGCAGCTCGTGTAGCCAGACGGGACTGTCCTGGTAGGTGCCGTGTCTCTGCTCCGGCTGAAAGGCACATGATTTATTTTAGGGGCAAGGATGTGGGCATTCAGAGGGGTCATATTTATAGCATGTTGCTCTGCTGAGAAGACCTGCCAGTAAAAGCAGAGATCCTGAGAAAAAAAATGCACGGGGGACAGAAAACTGAAAGTCTTTCTCTCTTTAGAGGGCATGGATGAATGCTATTTTCAGTGGGGTGTAATGAATAGCACTTAAAACTGAATGGCTCTTGTATCAGATTTTAGATGCAGAGAGGAGGAGTGTAATGAGAGCAATAACAACGCAAGAGCCTATTTACAGGGCATTTGATATTCTTTCAGTCTGACACAAAAAAACTTAAATAAGGTGGCAATATCTGGTTTAGACAAGGAAACCACAACTCTCAGATTAATTCCCCCTGGTTTGAAAAGTCACTTGGAATCAAATTGGAGTATCAAATATTTCCTGCCTTTAGGTGGCTTCGAAAGCTTTGTAATTAATGCATGAGGTAATGCAAAAAAAAAAAAAAAGTCTTCTTAAAGCACTCCTTTATTTGAATAATACTGCGTCTGTTTGTAGTGCCGGCTGTGAATGCCTTCAGTAATAACTGCAGCTTGTGAGCCAGTGGGAAGTCTTCTAGGCAAGTCAATGAGCCAAGTCTGCATTACCTGCATCTGCATCGATGCATACAGGTTGACAGCACAGAGATTAGGACCATATCTGGAAGAAATCAATATTTAATCCAACCAGAAAGACCCAGATCATTATGGCTGTGCACAGTGAAAATGGAGCAGGGACGGTTCAGCTGGTGTCTTGACGCCTCAAGTGGCATAACGCAGTAAGTGGATAGTACCACGTTCAGCAGTTTCTACTACTCCTGCTGTGTTATACACCAATATCAGTACAACATTTTGTTGATTCATTTGCTGATTTTTCTATTTGGATCATAAAATGTTGGTAAAATTATAAAAATGTCTATCACAATCCTCCATCTAATATACAAGGTGATGTTGTCATATTGTTTGTTCTGTCCAAAGCAAAGGACATCTGTCCAGCAGACTGACTGTTTGATAAAGTAACTTTCCATTTCAACTCCCTTGGAGGTACTGAACACTGTCAGTATCTAGTAGAAAAGGCCATTATGGTGCAGGCGTGGATGCTTCTGTTAGGATCCAACTGTAAATGGCAAGTAATGCTGTTGTCCTCTGCAAAACAGCCAGACTCTTTTCAGAGCTGCCTTTTCGATCTTATGGGCAATCATGACAGATCATGACAGAGCAGTCACCAAGGAGCATTAGTTCTAAACGGAGACATTAAACTCTCAACACCAGTCTCGCTGAGACTCTGTGAGAGCGGCAGACACGCTACGTGCATGCACATCAAAACAAAACGTCTGTGGTTGTCTCTTTACTGACGATGATGAATGAACGTGGCCTTTTCAGAGCTGATAATTGAGACCTCCTCTGACTCGCAGGCTGGTATAGATCATATGTTTGATAAAGGATCTGCTCTGTTAGAAGAACACACAATGATGTTGTCATGTAAAAATGACCGCAATGATCCAACACCTGAGCGCTTCCCCTCTTCACGGCACCTGAATCCAGTTGATGCCATCCTTCAACAAAGAGACGGTTACTGGGTGGGACCCGAGTTGGGTGTCACTACTTACCGCATCTGTTGGAGGATAAATATACATAAAAGAGTTAATAAGCTCAGTGAAAACATAAGGAGGGAGGCAGATTACACAGTCATTACTCAACTCTGCTTCTCTCTGGCTGTTTTGCTTTGTGATTCCTCCCTCATTGTTCTCTAGAATACTTTGGATCCAAAACCTGATACGAGAGCCATTCAGTTTTTTAAGTGCTATTCATTGCACGCCACAGAAAATAGCATTTATCCAAAGATGACACTTTGGGGGTTTTCAAAAGACTACTTAGGAGATGTTGCAGTGCTTTGAGACTCTGAGAAGTGTGAATAAACATGTGAAAGTATGACTCTGTTTTAAACGAGTGCTTTTACAGACAAATTGAGTGTCATTGCTAATTACAGAGGACGTGCTCCTTCTGGATTTGTGGAAGTATGCTAATTCCATGTTGATCCCTGCCACAAATGATGTCCTATTTAACATGTGACAGAGTGAAACCTTCACTCCATATTTTGACTGGAAAGATCATTCAGCGTGAAGCCTCAAAAATGAGCCTCTTGTTCAGGCCTCAGTGGAGAAACAATAGTCTGTGAAGATGGCATGTAATCCTGTTTACTGACATTCATGAGTGACTGCTTCAGGTGTTCGTTTCTCTACAGGGACAACCGCTCAGACCGGGAAAGTCTGCTTCAGCTGTGTGGTCTGTCTATCCTGCTTCTTTCCAAAGAACAAAAGGCACAGGAATATAAATATTCCACCAGGTGTCTTTTGGAAATGACGCGCTTCATGATGTGCACATATCATCAGTGAACCTCCACAATGTCAACTTTTCAGGTATCAAGAGAAATTACTTATTTTAAGCTTGACTGCAACGCATGTTATCTAGTGGGATTTAGAAGAGTTTCATATGGACAGAAATGATTCTGAAGCCAAAGTAGAACAATAAATAGAACGCTACATTTATCTGAATCAAACATGGCAACGCTGAAGGTGATGAGATTTTGCACAGTGCTTGATAAATGAAGCACATTTATTTATATTCACAATTAAAAAAAAAAACATTGAACTATTATTCATGTAAAATACAAGATGACACACTGGACCCCAACTTCTCACAGCATGATGAATTTATTTTGCATCGTAATCATACAGGTGCCTTAAATGGACCGATGAAATGGACATCAATAAACTACAGCAACAAAGACCAACAATAATGCCATCAACTAGGCATGTCCTAATGGGGTCAGATCCAGATCTGGATCAGATTCAGCCGAGCCCGATCTTTTATAGGTATTTATTTGATGTCCGCCATAAACCAAAACCACGGCACTGTAACGCCAAGACTTCTTCTTCTGTTTTAAAGAAGAACCAAACTCATGTGACTAAAATTTTCTTCAGTGTGAAAGTACTTTATTCTTTAAAATCAAGTCAGACAGAAATGTGTAAGTTATGCAATGCGGCTGTTTGGCGAGTTGGTAGTAGGAGGTTGTCATTCAGTACTACCAGCATGATTCACTGAAGCAACAACAAACACTGAACTCTGCATTTAAAAGAAAAGCTTCTTCAAGACAGCGCTAAGATGAAATATGTTACAGTTTATAGCACTGGATGACCAGGTCATTGCTGTAGTAGAGACACAGGTTTTAACTTTGACATTAAGGACTGTCGATATAATACGAGACTAGTATGATAAGAAAAGCCTTAATAAATCTTCAGGACATTTCTACTGCTGACAGACCATGCTCAATCAGCTCACTGAAAGGGCTGACCATCACTTTGGTCACCTCTTTGAATTGCCATTGCTGGGCCTTTGTAAGAGTGTGTAAAGTGTCCTACGTCATTGTCACTAGTAAGACCCACGATGGAAGCTTTTCAAATGGTTCAGTGTAGTAGCAATGGAATAAATAAACTGTAGAGTCCAACTGATTAGCATGATTTAGGAGAAGATAGCTCTGTATGACAGTTTGTAGCTCTTTCTGTAGTCTACTTTTGGATGATGGATACAGATTACCTCTACCTGCTGGTATGAAGAGTCATTTGCTTTCAGAACAAAGGTGCCAGTTGTTGGTGTGTTCAAGTGCAACTTTTTGTTCCAGAAACAGAAAACATCACAGTCAGCCTTTGTTACCAGTTGTCTGTATCAAATATCAGGGGTCCCACTAAAGGGAACAGTGCGGGACACATCGCCAAAACTGCTGTCACCGAAGCTAACCCACAGCTTGATACCAGCGAAATTTCCACCGTCAGCTTGACCTGTGGGTGATGGTCAAAGGGTTACAGGGTCGGTGAATTGAAATGATGTGAAATTCAGCTCTGTTTCAATTTTGCCTTATTTAAAGGAGAGCTCTTTGACTTGAGAGAGGCTGTAGTCTTTTTGTAAATGTTGTGTCTCTTAATGCTCTTTCTTGTTGGCGTGGCGGCATCTTGTGATGTTGTTTTACTGATATCACGTAGTTTGATCTCAGTATAAGTGGATCCTCAGATAGGTGTCAACCCTGAGTTAAAAAAGAAATAAATAAATAAATCCACGATCTTGTTTCAGGTGTTGGTTAGACAACGTAACACGATGCTAGAACTCCAGTTTGAGTGAGACATCTATGAGTTTTTAACCTTATCAGATACCAAAACACCGCACACAGGGTTTGTGATACCGTGAGAGGATTACACAAGTCTGGAAAGTCATCATGGCGGCTGTCGTTTTATCTTCCGTCACATTGTTCACAGGGTAAACCGTAGTAGTACTGGATGTTACACACTCGGATTGTTTTTAATTAACCAACGTTAAACCTAACAACATGAGCCAGATTCAGCTTTTTTTCCTGACAGCCATGCGTTTTGTTTTTTTTTTTGAAAGACTTCTGCCTCTCTGTGTAAACGGAGCGATCCACTTTAAATGAATGAGAGGGCTGCTTTTTTTCTCATAGGGCTAATGTCAGTTTGAAGTCCACTTCAGAGCTGCATCCCTGCAGCTGGAAGGAATTCCATATCTTGCTGAAGGGCACCTCAGCAGGGTGGATTTTGGCTGTCAAGGGGAATTGAGCCCAGGCCTTATGGCTGAAGCACCGTGACACCAATCACAACACCTCCCTGCTGGTCCAGCCAACAACAATATAAAGCCAAACGAGCGACTGGCACGATACAGAGCAGCACCGAAATGTTTAAATCAAGGGATAATTCTTGAAAGGTTTGAAAGAAATGTGCTGCGACAGAGCTTGGGTCATTTCTTGGTGGTAGCAGACAATGTTCTCTCGCTTTATTGCCAGTAAGAACGCTCGCATGTTGGAAAATGTAACTGGCCTGCATTGAGAAGCACGAAAGAGCTGATATAATGTGAGGTGACGTTAGAATTCCTTTCTCTGTCCAACACAATGTGGGCAGTGTGGAAAAGTGTGGATGGTGTGATTTTTTTCAGAGTGTCCATCATGGCGTCACAAACCCCGCAGGTCTCACTTATAGTACGCAGCACTGTTAATCAAAACCAGCCTGTTCGGGGGGCTCGGAGGTCATCAGCCAAGGAGAGGAAATTATTGATGGAAATAAAGGTGCTGGACTGCCCCAAAAGGCTCACCCCTACAAACATCGAGACAGGCTGCGTTATGAACAAGGCGGAGTTGTTCACATCTGATTTAAGGGCTGCTTTTGTCACGACTCGTGCCAAAGAAGGACTCATGCTTTTATTGGACGTTTCAGTCTATTTCCATTTCTTGACCTGCATTGAACGTCCACTAAAAGTTAATAAGTCTTTAATGTTTTCTTACTATGGACAGAGTGGAGCCTGTGATTTACTGACTTCAGCCGTCTGAGCTGCACATCAAGAGGTTTTCTTGTGTGTGTGTCCCGTATTATAACATATGAAATCACTTACAAGTAGCTACTAATTCACAGTGCTCTGTCAGAGCATTTTAATCGAGGCCCGGAGTCATTACTGAATGTGATGACATTGCGTGTGTGTGTGCGAGGTACAGCGGGCGGCCATAATTTGGAAAGACAAGTGGCGTAGAGAAAAGTGTCACAAAAGAAGAAAGGGACCCGTGGGGTTCAAGTTCCCATGTGCAGGCTGTTGTGTGAAGTGTCTGGTGATTGCCAGGCTGCTCTGAGGATGCCGCTGGACAGGGAGGTGAGAGGCAGGTTAATTACTATTCTGAGAGGGAAGGGTGAGATGCTTTACATAGCCCTTTGTGGCCCGTGGTCTTGGGTTTCCAGCACGGAGAGGTGTGAGCAAAGGGTGCTGGCGAAGATGGCAAAGGGTGACGCTGCACGGGCCAAGTCCGTCCTAAAGTCGCCACATCGATCACTGATGACAGGAGCGGCGAGCTCCGTGTGAAAAAAATACCGTCGTACTCTCAGCCATACCGTTCATCAGACTGAGTTTCCATTTCTGTTTGCCATGTTTTCCCCTAACATTACACACTATACACTATCTATCAAGTCACTTTGGCTGAAGCTGTAGTAGCGGTTCTGCCTCAAAATGTTTGTCATGTCAATAAAACGTCCTGTGTGTTAGTTTAAATCACAGATTATTGGGGGTTGCCTGAATGAAGAACTGTGACTGACCTTCTAGAGACAGTCTACAATGCAGAGTTTTTGTAGAGGGTCATTGGTTCCCACATGATCTGTGCGACAGTGGAACATGTGGTTGATTATACACATGACCTGTCTTCAAATGTAAGTCAAACACACAGTTTAATGATTGTAACTTACAGTTTACTGGACCAAGGAAAGAGTGCTTGTTCCTGTAAATGCTGCTTTAAATCTTAGCAGGCTGTTAAAATGTAATTGTAGTTATTGGAGGTGTGACTTAAATGTGTTAAAATGTGGAGCTTATGTACATTTGGAGTTTTTAAAAGGTTTAAATCAGCCAAAATCAGGATATAATCACTGAACACAACATGTAACTGAAACTAAACTTTTACCACTATTACCACCTTTTGAGTTAATGTGACATTTGTTGATTTGCACGTGAAACGAGTGATGTTAGAATTTACTTGGAGTTAACAAAGAAGAAGAACAACAACAACAGAGTGAACCAAAGCTGCAGAGTTGGGTGACAATACTCTCGAAAATCATCTAAAAAAATTAAAAGGTTGATAAAAATAAAAGATGCTTTAATCTCACATTCAAAGAATAGATTACAGTAAATATTACATCAATGTGCGGAATAAAACTCATGGAAAACGTAGTGGAGCAAGTACGCCAATTAAGAGGTGAATAACAGTGAGTAAAAATTAAGTGTCACCACTTGTGACTATATTTCATAGGAAATTGTGTCTTTGTACTTGTAAGTGAGAAAGTAAGAAACACCTGCATTGACTGCATTTAAGACGCATGGCAGCATTTCCTCCCTTTAAGTACAACACTTGTAGTTTATGGAACAACCTTATAATTTGACACATTTTGGCTTGTGGCTTTCATCAGGGTCATCATAAAAGTAATATGTGTTATGCAGTATATGTAAGCTGAAACACTTCAGTCTAATAATAAAGTTGTTTCATAAGTGTGACTGGATTGTCAACTAATTCATACCTCTTTCCCTCCTCCTTGCTATTTGAAATAAGGTGAAGTGGTGCCAGGGGTCCGGCTTCTACAGCGCTCTCCCTCTCAGTTTTTGCACCAGTAGCACAAATTGTCATTTTCCTCACCGTTTTTTTTTTTTCTCTCTCTCTCTCTCTGTACGTCTCACTCACTTGCGCACACACACGGAAATATCATTAATACAATCCAAATGGTTTCTTTTGGATATTTACTTTATTCCTTATTTTTGCCCCTGGCCTCATGAATCCCTTCATTATTTTTCCAGTGGAAGGCCAACGGGAGGAAACACTTGATTTACAGTCCCAGAAAGCAGCTCCAGCCTGTCTCTGCAGGTAGATTAACAAAGGCATAAGTGCTGATATTTACTTTTTGCCATTGCAGTTCCATTACAGGTCTGTATGTCTTGAGACCGCTACGCCATGTCTCGGTTTATTTTCTTGCCCCTGAACACAGAGCAGTGTTTTTTGGAGTTCATTAAGTAAATGAACAGGTGTTTCCCCCCCTTAACTCTTCATACACAGCTAATGAGCCAAGTTAAGTGTGTTTAAATTATTAGGCAATTAGGGACGGGAAATGTAGAGAACGCTGAACACAGGAAGACATTAGCTGTGTGTACACGCACTGCTAACTCATACAATGTGGAGTTTTCTTAGGGAAACTCGTTTTTGTGTGTGTGCGTGTGTGTGTGTTTTGAGTTCTACGTATATCATTAGTGATTATGAAAAATGGCAAACTTGACAATAATGTTTGTTCTGCACAAAATTGGCCGCAGCGTCATTCAGTTTAATTAACCCTTTTACTGATGTAGTGCTAATGAATAGAAAAATAAGCTGGTGGATGCTCTCATTAAGGCTTTTGGTCATTTTTAAGGCAGAAGTTAAGGAACAATAAACACGTTTGTTCAGACCTTAATATTAGATTTTTCTCGTTAAAATACCACAATGTCTCAGTGGATATTGAAGCCACAGAGCATTATTGTTTGTAACAGATGACGTATAATATTGTACGAGTAATATTAGATACCAGGACACTTAGCCTTTGAGTTGGTCTCTATGGAAATAAAGCAGCCTATTAATAATAATGCAAGTTTAAAAGAACCAGTACATTTTTAGCTAAGCTAGTGGCAACAACAGCTGATAAGTAGTCTGTGGGCAGTCACCCACAGGATTTCTGAAGACCAGTTTTGAAGCTTATTGTGTGACGCTCAGGTTGTCACCATCTTGAGTCCCCTTAAAGCCCCCTGTATATATAAAGTGACTCCTATAATGCCCATTGCTTTTTAGCTAACAGTTTGTAGCTAGTGGACGTTCCAGGCTCTGGTAAGTAAACCTCTAACATAAATGTTTCAGAAAACTTGTTCACAAAGTCATGGACAAGGTTTCCTCGTAGTTAACTTTTTGGGGAATTCTCAGTATCAGTCACTCCCACTGGTTGGAGTTCAGCTTTGTATCCGTAGACTTTTTTGTGTGTCATTGCTACAATCCCCTGCATTTCATTAGCAGTCCATGCTCTATTGTTGTCACTTAGCTGCTAGTCTCATCCTGTGTGTGCTCCCTGAAAGACTCTAAATTATGAATAACTGAACTAACTAAACAAGTTCATTTCTGATGTAAAATTGTCCATTTTAACATGAATGTCTTGCCCTCGTGCTACTGTCTTGCATGATCTCTATCTGTCTGTCTATTCGCTTGGGGTCCGAGAGACCCCAAAGGTAGCACGAGGGCAGGACGGGTTTGACCCACGTATGGGGACAGCCTCAAGTGGTCATGTAAGGAACTGCAGTTTTTGGCATTTAATTTGTTTCTACAATCTTTAATGCTGGAAAAAAAATATCAAAGCTTTTTGTTGGATTGATGTGACAAATCTTGACCCCCAGAAGATGAATCCTTTGTGGATACTCTGATATTTCTTCTACAATTCAGCACCAGCCGTTTATAGTGACATGTTCTCTAAGCTATTTTGATAGATTGATTTTCATTTGTTTAAAAAAAGAAAAAAAAAGAAAAAAAACTGTTACACTTGTTCCATTTTAAGGTTATTTGTGATCATGTATAATGCTTATTAACAACTTTGAGTAATTGACCGGCTAAACATAAGCATGTTAGCATTGTCATTGGCATTTTGACAATGTGGGTTTCTAACATGAAACTAAAATGAGCTTTCTTTGTAAAAGAAAATATATACTATTAATATTAAATGATTGATTATGATCATTTTCATTATGTTAATTTAATACTAATCACTTTTGATTTCCCCACAGGCAACTATTACATGAAATCCAAGCCGATGGCACACTCTGCATCCTAAAATTGCTTTGTAAATGTGCTCAGCCGGTAACACAAGACATTTTCCACCAAGCACTTCACTCAGCCAATTTAGTTTAAAGAAACACAAACAAAACATTTGACGTTCACGCAGACCAAGCTTGCTCCTCTCAATAATTCACCACGGCCACAGTTGGCATATGAAAAAGAGAAACTGTGTAGCGCTCTGGGAGGAAAAACCTGATCTGTCTCCTAACAAGAGGGAAGTGTGAATATGACAAAGCCTTCCCATCTGACACCCAACCCAACAAACAGCCATCTGTCATCATTATAAGTGGCACCTGATGTGCTGCTTAAGAGGCACCTTGAATCTTTTATGCTCCTCCGCCAATTAAGCTGGGCCAATTATCCTCTGAATTATTGAGTCAAATTTAGAAACGGGCCAATAGCAGGGTTTCACAGTCAAAGGTGGCTCTGATGAAGAAGCTGCACAGTGCTATCCAAAGTGTCTTCTCTGTGTTACTAATTTATATATTTTGATGAGCTAATCTCGTCTTTGTGTCAGCTCGCTGCCAATGTCTTCCCCCTCCAGCGACGCCAGCTCTTTGGTTATTCATATTCCTTGGCCTCCAACAATAGGAACCTCTTCAAACTCCATAACAGATAATCCTCTCTCTGCAAAAGTCACCTGTCTCAGGTGTATCGAGGGAGAATGTCAGCTGAAACATTATCGTTGCGACGGACCCTGTGAAAAATATTTTCTTCCTTTTTGTTCGTTTGACAGGACTTAACACCACTTACAGGCCTTCTGACAGCTCTGGGAGTTGTATTTTCCACCATTATATTCAGGGGTGTGGAAATTAAAGCGTGCAACGGGAGATTTGATGACACGTAATATTCATTTTAAAAGGAGTCATTAATATCTGTGGTATCCTGTGACTAATCCCAAAACTGGCACAAAGAAGCAGGGCGGTGAGTTTTCTGTATCCGTCTCATCGTCCACCTTCCTTCTTCCTCTTCACCAGAACAAAACTCACAAGAGGGAAATTAATCTCCACTGGGAGAAATCCAGTGAAACAAGTTCACTATTGTCTGCAACAAATTTCAAATTCAAAGGTTTATAAATGTTAAATAAACTGCTTTTTAGTGCTTTCTTCAGGCAGACAAGCACTGATTAAACGCTGTTGTTAACACTATTAAACTGCTGCAACTTCCACCACTTATACTTGACATCAGCTAATGCATGTCTCATGTGATTAAGTGTTTCATGAGTGTAGAAAAATACAAAGTCATGAGCAGAATTAAAAAGAAAAAGTGAGAGGGAGGACACAGATTACACGTTTTAGCACTGATTTAAACTAAGTCATTATGTTACAGCAGATAAACACACAATCGAAGTGAAACCAGAACTTCCTGGGTCTACTTTATGAATAAGAAATCAGCATTAGTAAGAACAGAGCTTTTCTTATCAGTATGGTGTCTGGCTCACATCATACATCTAGATAAGTCTAATATTTTTGTCTGCTGTATATTCTCTGTGTAGGCTTATGACAAACCCCATTCCCCAAAAACACTAGGGCTAAACATTACAAGGTCTCAGGTTAGAGAGAGGTGAAATCTGGAGAGCATATTAGACATAAGAGATTCTAGACATCAGAGTGTGAATTTTATGGATACGAACTGAGCCAGTTTATAATTATGTGACTACCTGCAACAGTTGCATCTTTGTGCAAGTTGTAGTTTTCTAACAGAGTTAGTCATTGTTCAATTTAGTTGAAAAGTGCAAAGATTTTGGTTTGTCATAGCAAGTGTTTCTAAAATACAGACTGAAGAAATGCTAGATGAAGGATAGAAGCTAGTACTAATGTTTGTATTGTTGTACTATTGTTCTTGCGTTATTGTGAGGTGCAGTCACGACGTCATGACTGCACCTCACAATAGTGCAAGCCTCACATGTATAGTGCATTGTAAAGGTGCTTTTGAGACATTTATTCCTACTTAAAGATCAGATATTTTAGAAGTTATAAGAAATTCAGGGTTTTCCAGAGTTTTCCAGCTGGCATCCAAACAAGGCCAACGTCTTCTAGTGACCTGAAGTAGCGAACCAACTATGGTTAGGGTTAGGGGTTAGTGCACCGGTGTCTGCAACAGTGCAGACAATGTGTAGCTTAAAGTATGACAATGAAAATAAAAATAGAAAAAGGAACTCTTTTCTGCAGGTAGCATAAAATATGGGAAATCTCCTGAAACCTGGCCAGGAGTTTATGGCACCCCCTCGTCGGCCGATCGGACAGAAGCAACCCACCAGCTGTGAAAAGTGTTACCCATCCAGGTTTTCCTGTGCCGCCGCTGGTGCTGACTGACAGCGGGTTTAATATTTGATGAGGGACTTCGGGATGAACCAAAGGCTGGTCTCTCAGAGTGTGTGTGTGTGTGTGTTGCAGGGAACACCCAAACCCTCCGCTATTGTTATCCCCCCTGTGCTGCCCTGCTATTCATGGAGTGGAGGATAGGGTTCTGCACCTTCACTCTGAGAGTTTCACCGAGGAGAGAAACACAATGAAGTCAGAATAACAAAGGTCGCTGTGCCCTTCTCATCAACATCATGTGAGCACCTCCATAACGGGGCTCCAGAGTGATGGACAGTTTAAAGAGAACTTTTATGTGCATATAAATAACATTAATATGCTTACTTCTCACGTTTATATACCCATAACATGAAAACAAAACCTAGAATGTTATCTACACAGTAAGAATCAATAATCATTTTTGCAGAAAAACATCCTGCAGGTGGCCAGACCTTATATGTATTGTCTTGTGTCCTTGTGTTTTGTGCAGTGTCCTTGTGTGTCTTGAAAGGTGCTAATAAATTAAATGTATTATTATTATTATTATTATTATTATAAAATCCAACTAAAACAGTAAAATATCATCAACAATACAAAGTATTTTGCAGTATTAGCCACATATTTGTGTGATATATTCTAATTTATGTGTATGATATTAAAAACGAGAAAAAAGCTGAGTAATATATTAACCATATTGTATCATGCATGGACTGCTTAAACATTCACAGAAAATGTATTAGGATTTTAATGTAAGATATTAAAATAGCATGAATAACAAGAGGCAGAAAAATTACTTTACTTTTCTTTTATAATTTATTTAATCAGTTTTGTATTTCCTGTCTTCAAATTAGAGATTAAAAACTAAACAGTAAATTTAAATTCTCCTCTGTTCTCCTTCGGTTTCGGTCAGAGAACCATTTGATAACTTAGAAGAGTTTTATGCAGCAAAAATAACGTTACAGTTAGAGATTAAAGTTCAGGGATCAGTTTGTAGCTTTTTATGGTGTCATGTCTTCGGTCAGAGATTTGTTACATGGACTTCAAGGCGTTACCTCAATCCTCCCCTCAGCCATCACCACCACCCACCTTGGGGACCCCTGACCTCTGACACAATGTCAGTGTCACTCTTGAGCTCTCGAACTCACAGCTCAAAGTAACAAGTTCACGCTCTGCTTTAAAGCCTGCTGAAAGGAATTTGGGGAAAACTTGCCAGCTGAAAAAAAACGAGGCATGTTTGCTAGAAAATGGCCAAAAAAGTAGATTACAACATATTTTTCACAATTGTTTCGTGCAATATTTTGAACATCACACCATGACGATATACCGGAGGGAAAACTTCTGACTAAAGTTGCGAAACGGTTTGAATTTTCAGGACTGTGGCTTCCAATATTGTGTCCTTTTTAAGAGAGTTTTTATTGCAGCCATGTTGACAGACAGAGCAGGGCCTTGGAAGTAAATATTTAATCTGTGTTCAATTGTCCAGAAACATCCCAAGTTTCCTAATTTATAATTCATTATAATGCAGAGGCAGAGGGATGCCATAGCAATTAAGGCAATTAAGAAAATGACATAACGTTTTGTTTTGTATTATTTCAACAGAAAATGGCACAGCAGACAGATTTGAAAGTGTGTTGTTAATGGTTTTACATTTTGGGCAGGGCTGTTATCTCAAAGGGACGCGTCCTCCTGGTTAAAGCCGAGCTAATGCGTAGTGATGGTGATGTACCTGAGCTCAAATGCTGAGATGAAATGTACAGTATCATGTGTCCTGCAGGTGTCTCTCTGTGGCTCAGCGTGAATCCGTGGGATTTACTGCAGGTCTTAGAGGGGCACTCTCTTCATACCACCTCTGGCGTCGTGCCTGAAGGAATCAACAGCTCCGGCTTTTTTAATGACCGTCAAGACGTCCATGAGGGAATTTCTGGCAGGTTGGAAAGAAACACTGAAACTGATCTGCCTCCTTTTTGCCGTTTTCTTCTCAGCTCTTAATCCATAAACCATCTCTGAACAGGCCCATCTGGCAGCTGGTCGGCTCCTCGTCAGCTCCCTCTCTGCTGCCGACAGACGGCTGTGGGTCTTTCCCTCTCTGTGTCTGTGATTTCACTTTTCACGTCTCATCTTTTTAGGGGTTTTCTTGGTCGTCATTTTCTCCTCTCATGTTTTCTTCTCATCTCTGTCATGTTGTCATTCAAACACACTGGCTAAATGATGGGTTTATTTATCTAAAGCTAATGATGATACCAATAACAGCTCAACTTGAGCTGCAGTGATTACTTGTGTGACAGAAATGTATGTCCTTACGTCCACTGTCTCCTTTTCTTTCTCGTAAGATAATAAATTAAAAAAATCTCTATTGGCAGATCATAAAATGAATTAATAACTGACAAAGTTAGTTGCTGCTCTGTCCCAAACAAATCTGCAAAAATCACCTGCAGGTTGTTGCCTTCTGTAGCAGCAAAAGGTTGTAAAGATTGTGTAACCTTATTGGTTAAGGTTACTAATCAAATAATGATTCAGCGATTCAGTGATTTAAATGTGAAAACACAAGCCAGAGCCAGTCTCATATATCAGGACTATTGTTTTGACTGATTTTAGGTCACTGCATGCTTTAACTATATTATTACAGCCTATAATTTGAAAACTGACATGAATTGTTTGGCCATAAAATGTACACAATGTCTCATTCCCAGCTAATGTTCATTACAAAATAGATAGAAAATGTCACTTTCTGATAAAATGTATCTCTAAGCTCAAACAAAAATCCAAAACCTTCTGTTGCTGCTGATTACGTCATAATCATTATTACTGCAAATTTCCCCACTGAGGGATCAACAAAGCATTATCTTAATTATAAACTAAGATTGTGCAGCTGATAATGCATTGTTAATGTGCAACAAAGAGATAATAAGATTTAATGCTGATAACCATGCCATGGCATTTAAGGGGTCACAGTAAAAGTGTGTGAAATTGTAAACTTTTAAAATCCAACATTTATCTTTTATGCTTCT
Source organism: Planiliza haematocheilus (assembly GCA_005024645.1). Classification (NCBI taxonomy): domain Eukaryota; kingdom Metazoa; phylum Chordata; class Actinopteri; order Mugiliformes; family Mugilidae; genus Planiliza; species Planiliza haematocheilus. Next base: position 7,473,014 of record SRSE01001332.1, on the reverse strand, counting down.
CAAATATTTTCCTCAACGAGACAAATAAAACAAGACAAATACAGCCGATATCCTGGCAACAGTAAAAGTCTTACAGCAAACCCTGCATATTAATCCAAACAGAGAGCAGTTACTTGAATGTGACCTGATTCTTGACAGTCAGCACTAGCACCTGATGGAGGTGAGTTCCTAACAGCTGCATGCCGGTGATAAAATAATCAGTTTTTATAATTTCCACGCACCCAGCAGCTCATAGCGCGTCTTTTGATGGCACTCAGTTACCTCATGAGGATTTTTCTCCCTCCTCTTCTCCCAGGAAACACACTAGAGTCCCGCTGCTTTCTCCTCAGCGACCTCTCGAAGCCACAACACAAACAACGGCAGTCATATCGGGCCCCAGCTGCCAACACGTCTGCTCAGCAGCGTATTTATTTAAACCTGCCGCTGGTCCTGGCGGTCCTGCGCGGGCCTCGCCGGGGGCCTCCCCGGCTTGTTTGAGAATCCATTCACACCTGCGCATTAAATTACTGACACTAATGTTACTAGTAATGCTTGGACCAGCTCCCATTTTTGAACCTATAAACCGGCAGGAGCTGGGAATTACTGGACATGCTGGGGGTGAAACACGGTGACCGATTCAGGCATGATACAGGGAGTGTTTTGTTAGATAAGCACAAGCCTGTCTGTCCCGTTTTTATTTTCAGGCTTCACAAATGTTTGTGTCTGGCCGAGTTTTTGTCACTTCAGTGCGATTGAATAATATCAGGTGATGTCATACGTACACGGGTGTTGGCAGTTGGGTTAATATGTATATTTTCATTGTCAGTGGGTGAGGATAGCGTCTGAGTTTGGCTCCTTAAAGACTCGCGCTCTGACAGTAAAACAGGAGACACTGTCGCCTCAGGGTGGGGGTAGGTGACACGTTGTTTGAATGTTCCCGGAGTTGCTAAGGACTCACTGGCTTTTGAACTTGAGAGGTGTGGAGGCATGAACACCTGCGCGGCCCCCCTCTCAGGATACCTTTCACCTTGTCTCACTCTGCGGCACTCAGTGAGGGCCCGAGAAGAAAAGAGGTGCGCGGCAGAGAAAGGAAAGTATCCAGAGACGTCTCCCAGGTTGTCATTGTGGGGTCAGAGGTCAGAGGTCAGCAGCGGAGGGGGTATGTCAGGTGTTAAGTGGAGCAGACAAGCCAATGGAGAGCTTGTTAAATGCTTACCTGGCGACCTGCTAACCTGCGGCCAGGTGGGAACACAAAGCGCCCGGGTTTAGTACAGGATTACCCAAACAGGATGGAGATCAGAGGAGACAAGCCCGATATGATGAAAGGTGTTTATAATAAAGTCAGGAGCCAGAGCTGGAATTACAATCAATTTAACAAGTCTTTCTGAAAACTTAAAAAAAAAACAATCCAAATAATTTCCCTTGGCTTGCATGATTTGGTGCAGTTGCATGACTGCACTCCAGATTTTAGTTACTCCAGATTTAGAAACAAATTTTGTACATTGACTTTGCTTTATTTTATACAGCTACACTTGCTTTTTACTACCTACTGTACTTTACTACTATTGTTTTCTTCACTATTTAAGTTTTACTTCATTTGAGGAAGACTTTGCATTTCTGAGCTTATTGTACATTATGTGTGAAACAATTTTAATTTTATTTTTTTCTAATTTGGGTGGTTGGACACCCAAAAAAAGTAAAACTAATTACAAAGTACTAATAAAAATGATTTCTTATCAGGACACTCGTAATTATCTCGTGGCCCTTTAGAGGGAGCTCGATTCCGTGATTGAGAACATGAAGTACCAAATAAACTATCAAAGCTAGCTCCACCTCAGTGTTCAACGTACAGAGAACTATTTATACACATAATAAGTGCATTTTTTAATATTTAAAGACCTATAAAGTTTATTTCTGCAAACGTGACTTAAGCCGGCCTGAAGTTTTCCCATGCACAAAATTTTAGGGTGAATTTCATTCTGCAGGCACTATGCCCGACAAAGATCTAGAGACAATCAAAGAGCAAAGGTAGTTATAGACATCGTCTGAGCCGTTGAGTTTATTTTATGCTTGTTTAGGACAAACTGACTGCCGTCTGAGAAGTGAGACCTATAATCTAACAAAATAACTAAAGGATCAATAGTTGACCTGTGATTTAAGCACTGACAAGTATACACTACATAATTTGTTGTTCAGATTGGTTGTAGAACTATTCAACAGCATATAGATTTTTTTTTTCTCTTCAGAACATGCCCCGTGTTATAGAAATAGCTTTATTGATGCATGACTGTAAATGTATGTCACTTTAGTCACTGGTCCTCTGACTCTGCGGCACTGGAAAAGCTCTTTGACAAAAACACTATGAGCTCTGGCAAAGTGTTATGAACACTTGTTGATCGATCATTGTAACAACACTGAAACTAAAGAATACACAATATAGAGATGACAAGCATGGGTGACAGAAGTCTACAACTGCAATCAAAACATCTTTAAAGCACACTTTGTTAAGACAAGAATAATTTTATAATTTCTCCTACTTAATGCAGATGAATAAGGAGCTATGATGTTAAGCCCCGTTTTGTTTTAAACATGCTGCATTAGGACATTATTGATTCTGCTATTATTCATTCTTCCAGAGTTTCTTGCTGGTCGTTATTTCTATAATGATAACCTGTTGAATGGTTTGTGATGTTACCAAAGCAGACAAAAGTGAACCATGAAAGAGATTTTCTGTACAGATTCGGGATGGTGATAAGTGTTGAATCACGGGTTCTTCATTGGTCTTTCTCCAAACACATATTGTTAGATGTGACAGGTTGTTCTCCAGTTTCCTTTACATGATGTTCTGTGAGCAGTGTGAGCTTAAATCACAAAGGCATTACATTAAAAGGTTAAACGTGGCATCGCTGCACTAATCTGCAGCATCGGTGACATGTGATCATCTGAGCAAACAGTGCAGGACCAATTTAATTAGAATGCAGATTACCACAGAGAGATGCTGGTCGTGCAGCATCCAATACCGGGATGTTAATAACTGAGAATCTGACTGAACCCAATGAAAAGGCTTATTTGCTTTAGTGCTGCGTGTGTCTGGGTAAGCCGACGGACAAGGATAGACATCGTTAATGATGATCTGTGACAGACGGCTGAGGGGCGAGGGAGGGTGAGGGAGGGTGAGTAGGGCTAGGGGGGAGTCCTCTTCAGCAAGGTGAGCATTGTGTGGCGCTGGCATTTATCTCTCTGTCCAGCTGTCTATTATTTATTAACGTCTATTCACGATGTCTATTGTGCTGCAGGCTCGGCATGGAAACACACACTGTTGAAGTGAGAAGGTAACACTTCATAGTGGCTCAGGGAGAATACAGTGAAGCCGTGAGTGGGTGCACATCCACAAGGAGATTATCCTCAAAGGAAGATGACAACCCGCCTTCTTAATTTTAACTCCTTAAAATGAAAATGTGAATATATAGCACAATAATAATCCAATAATGTAGATCTATATACATATGGAATTGTTTGTGCAGCCAACTCACCAAACCAGTTGGTTCAGTCTCTTCTCTACTTATTAAACCACTTTGACAATTACACCTGGGTTAAATAATCTGTGCAAACAGATGTCATTTGTTATTATTTTCTCCAGACTGTCTGATTATTGTCACGGAAACATGCACCTATAGATACAAGCGTCTGTGATGGTCCATTTAATAGTCATGTCTGACAAAAAAACTACAACAACAAACTACACATTACAACAGTTGATACTTTAATAAATCACTTATTGTCAAACATGTTGCTTGTCTCCGCTTCTTTCTTTTCACCTTAATTTTGTAGTCATGCAGTTTTCTTGTTTGGTTATTAATATCCCTATATTGATAATATGTTTGGGAGCTAAAAAAAAAATCACAAGTTCACCTCTCATTATACTATGAAACAGGATCACCAAATAAAGTTTCAGAAGTGAAAATAGCACTGATGACGATGGTTAAAGGTGAAGTCTTGAAACCCTAATTTTTACACAATGCAATATATGTAAATATACAAATAAGAGCACCTACAATAAATAAATGTATAATTCCATGAGAGCATTCAACAATTGAAAAACATGAAATGCAAAATGGCCCAAATTACATTAATTAAAAAACACTTAAAAGTAATTTTGTTTTGTTATAATTTATATAATTATTATATAATTGTTATCATTTATATAATTATTATACACTTGAGAACGTTTTAAGAAATAATTACTAAAACTGTGTCTGTAAAATATCGCCAAGCATCATGGTCAATGATTGCTAAGTAGCATAGTCATGAAGTAGCTAGTAATGTAGTATCGTAGCTAGCTAACTAACACAGCGGCACAGACAAAATGAAAAGGCAAACGTTTCAGATTTATTTTGATAAAACAAGAGCACAACGGATGTGTAGCGGTTGTGGGAAATAATTCTGCCGCCCACCAACACTTCCTCATCGCCTTCAATGGTTGATAATAGCATGTTAGCTGCTCAGCGCTCGCGGTCAAAAACTGTGCTAACACCGCCCGGCAGCGCGACATGGCTAGCTGCTTCCTTAGGGGCCTTTCCTGCCAGTTTGTCTGTTGAAACTTTTAATTGTGAACAAGTTTAGTTTAATAAATATCACGGAGGAAACTTACTTGTGCATGATGGATTATCATATGAAGAGTTGGAGTGCTTTGGACATCGATGGAAAACTTCGTCTACTCAAGTCGAGCCATGTTTGGACAAACTGGACAACCAAGCTGAAAATAAGGTATGTTATGAGCAGTTTAAAATAATTAGCACTGACAAGTTTGGTGAAAGAAATGTATTTCTAGAAATTCTTTGCAGTTTGTGTTGAAATAGCCTCAAAAAGGTAGTAATTCAACTGTATGTTGGAAGATGTTTGTGGTGTTGTTCAACTGGAATGAATTAAACACAAAAGTATTTCTGTTGTTTAGTCTGACTAAAGCGGTGTCAAAACAATAGAAACATGTCTGGGTACAACACAATTCAATAATGGTAGCAAAAACAGCCTCCAACATGAAAACACAGTCGAATCAACAACTCTCTCAGCTATTTGAAACAAATGCTGAACATAACCTTCATGAAGTTAAGATTCCATGCAGGACTGATATATTGGAATGAATCTGTTTTCACTAGTGTACCTAATGAACTAGCAAGTGTTAGTTATTTGTGTGCTCTTGTCTGCTGTATGTATCAGTAGATCTCTAATCAGAAACCTGAATCTTGAATGAATTTTGTCTTGGCAATTTGTACTGTAGCGACTGACCAGAGCCTGACATATCCACACTAGACGCTTATCAGAATATGAGTCTGGTCAGGTGACAGGCCATTGGGATTTCATGTTTCATATTTCAACTGAAATACTTCTGCACATAATTGAGTAGTATATCTTTCTCCTTTAAATGTGGTTTCCTCAGCTCTGAGTTACTGGGTTCATTCCCACCATTCTACAATATACAGTATCTCGTTTAGGATAAAATAAGCAATGGGCCTTATTGTAATTACTTGTGAATAATCAGATGACTTGTTTTGCACATTAATAGTAAATTAAGATACAGAAAACTTGCAAGATTTTAAGAGAATATTTGAGATTTTCATTTGAAAATGTTTTCAGTAATTGATCAGTTATCAAAGTATTTGATTGTATGTTTCAACTCTAATAAGCAGCATCAATACAGTTTTGTTTTGATTAAAATTTGTTATTGTTAATTGTTAACATTGAATGGTACACAGGTGTGTCACAGGTCATCTGGTTCAGGTTTGGTTTGCTGTCCTGTCCCGTTTCCCCTAAATGTTAGCAAACCTCTGATCTATACTCAGGGGGGTTTTACTAAGTGAGCAGCTATTGTTCATGGGATTGTGGCCCCTGGTCTTTAAGTTCTTCAAACCAGGAAATGTTTAAACAGGGCTAATTAGCCGATATTCCCTTCAGTGCGTGGCTCTGGCAGGTCTTGTCTGTGGCTGATCTGACAGGAGTCGTGCCCTCTGGGGTGCGGCGTATCAATTATGGGGCCTTTCAGAGTTTGGCGTTTTGGAAACATTAGACAAGTTCAATCCCGGGTTTGGCCTTCACTGCTTTTGTGCAGGACTTTGAAATCAGGCACACAGTCGTGCTAACTTCACGAACATTTGAGTAGATTTTTGTTTTCTTTATTTTTTTTCCTAGTTGTAGTGGGCAACAACATGTATTATTTTTCATGAGAATAAGAAGAACAAAGGAGAACAACTGTAGGACTGTACAGATATAGTTAATGCACACAGTGGTTCATTCAGATGGTGCCAGTAATAACCCCTACTCCTTGTATTTCCATCACTTCACATTACAGTGACTTACATTTATTTCCTGTAGACTATGCTCAGACTATTACCCAAGTCTTTGTTCTACAATACAATGATTAGTGGGAGAGAAACACAACTCCCCACAGACAGTGCTGCTTCTCTTCTGTAAACACAGCTCCCCCTGGCTGCTTTTCCTTATCATTGTACACACAGAATATTTAACACATTGTTAAATCAAATTCCTAATTTTATTCTTATTTTTATGGCATCCAGATCTTAAAATGTACTGGACTTGAAATTGACAACAAGCGAAAATTAAGACGGATAACGGTAAAGTAACTGAAGTAGAAAGTAGAAATCTCATTATGGCTTTTGTTTGCTTTGGGCTTAAGTTCATACAAATTCATTGCTTACTTTTATAGAACTAAAAGCACATAATACACTTGGGGGAATAGTTTTGGATGCTGCAGCACATTTCCTCAGCAAATCAAAATGTTTGGTTGTGTCTCTCTCTTTCCACTGCCTGACATCTCTGTAATATTGACATGAAATACTGGACATGTTTTAAGACACATAAAATTAGCTGTAGCTTTACCGTTTCTTCTTAAAAGTCCACAATCTGTTGATATGCAATACTATCTTCATCTGGAAATATTCATTGCTAGAACCAAAGTGTTGAACACTGAAAAGTTCATTATCAGTTTGTGTGGAAATTGTGAATTTATGATGTGTATCTCTCAAACCCGGAAATTGTGCTCATGTTCATTTCAAATACAAGGTATGTTAATATGAAACTGCATGAAACTCAACCAACGATGAAAGAAACAATAAGCAAAATATTAGTTTCAAGTAAAGGTGCTAGCCTTTAAAAAATACATCTCAGTTTTCATTTTACTGACTTTTTCGAGTAAAAGCTACTGCCTTGAGGTTGAAATAGAATCAGCAGTGCTGTGAACATGACGGAGCTCCAGTGATTTTTTTTTTTTGCATGAAAAAAGACATTGTGCTGGAGTTTTTCCAATTTTAATTTGTCCTTGTGAAAAAAGTGTGCCTCAAATTATCCAAAATGTAAGACAAACAAAAGTCAGACATGTGTCACCTTTTTTTAACCAATTATCATTAATAAGAGCATTTTGAGGGAGAGGCTCAAACAAAAACACTAGGCGCTTCTCCTCTGTGATGAAATTAAGTTGTCATTGGAGCGTCTGCCTAAATCCTGCACGCTTACAACGAGGGGGGAAAAAAACGACAGAGTTCAGAGTGCCATGTAACATTCAATTACAATTAAACAGACGGGTCTCTATTAGTCGGTGTTCATTTCAGGGTTGGAGGTCAGGACCCGGTCCTCAGGCAGGTGCTTATGTTGGACTCGATTTTAAAAAAGTATGACCAAACAAGAAGATTAGGCCCAATGCAACACACCTGGCGGACACATCGTTCTTTTACTGGAGTTTGTCTGTCACACAAAAACACACACACACACACACACACACACACACACACTGCAGTGGAAATTTAAGCTGACAGTCAACATCTCAAATAAATATATTTCTCTGTCTTTTTGTTTTAAGATATTAAAGTAATTTCTATAATTGTTTGAAACAAGTCCACTTTTCCTAATTCCCATCTGCGTCCTTGACAACGGGGTCACAGCCGAGCCCTCTCTTGGCAGCTGTGCCAGATGGTGAAGAGAGAAAAGGGAGGAAGAATGACTGGATGAAAAAAAGCAAAGAGAGAGAGGACTCCTGTCAATGTCAAATAGAGAATTAGAGTCATTTCCCCCCCTTTTGAGTTGACTTTAGCGTCTGTAGCGTCAAAAAGACAAGCCGATACCCTCAGGTAATAAGGTGGCTGAGTGAAGGGCTGGAAGAAATCCCTACGTGTTTGAACTCCTAATTGTTGCAGAGCCTTTTGGCAAATCAGGGGGTGTTAGAGGAAAGGCCTTGTTTAAACAGAGAGGAATAAAACAACCATCATCACCAACTTTGGAAAAACGGTAGTCAAGACAAATAACACTGATAAAGAGATTGACGAAAGATGGAGTTGTTTGTTGCCTTTAGACGTGAGTTGTTGTGAGGTTTATGTGGACTTAGATGTAAGGCACACACACTTAAATATAATCTTTTACAGTGGCTGAGAGAGCTCAGTGCACTGCAGCTCACTAGAACACATGTAGATAAAAATAAAATGTCAAATACCTGCACAAACACAGCAAATATCAAAATGTAATGCAACAACAGCAAGTCAAATATTTCAAATGTGCAAATATTTCTGTCATTTGTGCTACTTCCACTGGGTTACTGTATTTGCTCGTGTGAGTACTTGGTGCCACGTGCATTGTGAAGTTGGTGTAGAAGATTAGTTAATTTGCTTGTGTTTTCTCTGTTTGAATGTGGCTTCTTAAGTTGTAATGCTCTCTGGAACACTGTGTAATCTGATCTCTGACAATACTTAAATACAAGTAAAACTTTTGGTGTGGAACAGCTGCATTTCCAAATTATTCTGCAGATGGGCGGATATTCCCATATCTATGTTGTATTTTAAGTAGCAGTGGTAGAAATACATTAAAGTACAGTAATTAAGAAGAGTCATTTAGTGGTTGATATTGTTATTAACAGTCAGTTTTATCTAGCTTCTTACTTGCTTTGATTTACTCCTTACTGACGGGTTGTGGCTCACTAAAACTGAAACTGTAATACATAGTGAACAGAACATTATGCCTATCCTGAAATCTTTGTAGTCTTTGTCATTTTCTTGGATTTGCCTACTTGGACACTGTAAGTACAGTCATAAGTAATGATAGATGGACATTTCACAATCCTATTAAGATAGATTTTGTCAGTAGAAATCCAGACATAGTGTCACTTTGTTAAAGATAGTCCCTAGTGATTACACAATCTAGTCCTCTTTGTGCAAGTGTTTGCTATGTATATTATATTGTAGTGATTGTGGTGGGTGGTAACTGAATACATTTACCACAAGTACAGTAATTAAGTGAAATTCAGTTGAGCCACTATTTTGTGGAGTTTAAATGCAATTATAACAGAAATGAGCATGTCTCATGACTCATTAAATGACTCTTTAAAGCTTAAACAAGTAGCATCTATACAACTGCCAAAAATAAAATGAAATGAAAATTATTTTACTGTTAATGGTTACTGTTATGCTATGTGTTAGCATTTGTATAAGCCATGTATTGTCTGGTATTTTCTTGGACTAATAAATTATTGTCTGCAGTTCATAATAATATTTCTCCAGACTTTGAATTATCGCTTACTGTATGATTGTGATTTACTAAAAGTGTTTTAATTAGTTTTATATAAACAATATATTATACAGTGGACTGAAATACATGCTGAACAGTAGATGAAAAATTCTCTGCACTCCCAACATATAGATATCTATAAAATTAAAAGTCAGCTATAGCAACATAAGCATCAACATATCAGTCTTCTGCTGCTTCTACTTTTGGAGGACACTGCATATGTCTAGCACATTTCATCATTAAGAATCTCAGTATAGCTTAATCTTTACTCCTGAGACACGAAAGTCTGAGCACAATGAGTGCGCTGACACTTTTCTCTAACATTTATCAACTATGAATGAGCTTCATTTTAAAAGCCAAACCCAGATGTCGTGTGTCATGGTGCACTGTCGAGACGACATTGGGAATATTCTCCGTAGAAATCATCCACTGTAATGTATTCATTAGCCAATTATATTTGGAATACGTTGTCATGAATTATACAGTGTCTGTCAGATGATGCATTGTCATGTGAGGCTGCGTGCAATTTAGAATAATTGCTCAGTGACTAAATAGTCAACCACCTGATTGCGGTTGTGGAAAATCTGTCTGGGAACTCAATGTATAAATAATGCAGACTAATTCTGTTTGTGGTGAATTAATAAAAAATGAAAAGATAATAGAGGGTGGGAAAATGTAGCCACCTAATAGCTTTAGACAGGACTTTATAGCTTATGTTTTAAAAGTTGCTCACGCTTTAAAAAAAAAGAAAAAGAAGAAAGGTATGCTTGAGCTTCAATCCTTTGGTTTTTGGAGGCGAACTGTCTTTTTATTCTTGACTGGTCCACACCAAGAGGCACCTTCAGAGGCAACACTTGGGGACATTACAAGAAAGGGGATAATAATGATGTAAGTAGGTGTCAGAAAATATTCCATAAATAAACAGTGTGTGGCTAACTGGAAACAGTCTCCACACACACACTGTTAAAATCAGGCCCCTCAGACGCTGAGGCTGTTTGACTCGGCCCTCAGGAGAAGCAAACCAGAATAGCTCGCCCTCTCTCCTGTGACAAAACACTTGAAAGGTAACATAATAGGGGCACGTTTGCAGAGGCAGAGCAGACTACATAGTCGTCCCCCACTTTGAGATGTTTTTCAGCAGCCTTCTCCACCGGCGTCCTCTCACCCAGCTGCCGCTTGCTGCTCCACGAGTTAAATCTGGTTCTTATCTCGCAGAAAGTCAAATATAACTAAACAAGTGCAGGGGAAAAAGTGGGCACCAGTCTGCGCGTGTTCAGTCCCAATAGGAGCATGAAAAATAAGCAAGCAGCAAGCTGACGACATCCGCGGCTCCTCTGGGGATTCCTGAAAAGGCCTAACCACTCCTGCAGGGTCTGCAGAGTCAAACTTGGGAAGAGGAGCTTCAGCAAATCGTTTTCTTTGTTTTGGTTAGAAACTGACAAAAAGAAAGTACACAGCTTATTTCTGCATTTTACTTTTTTGTTTTTGGCAAGTGTGTGAGAGCGATACAAAGCCAGGTTCCATTTCCACTGAACAGAAATTCGTGAGGATGACAGTAAAATAAGGCAAAACCAAATGATTAGTTTCGTTACAGATCATTGTTGCTTCAGTCAGTTCTTTGATGTTGTTCTGGTTATTTTCCAATACAGCCAGGTCAATAAAAGTCAATATAAAAAATACTTACTCTCTTGCTCTGCTACCACCTATCAAAAAGACATTCAAGACTAAAAAACAGTGTTGTTCATACTTGCTAAATGTGTATTCATCTATAAATACACTATTTACACATTTTTGGGCAATGTATAGTGCATGTGACCAGTTTTTGAACCGGTGTGTTTGAAGAAACTGTATTTCGGCTACAACCTCATCAACTTCCAAGTTGATCGCATTTGAGAGATCTGATCCCTGACCACATATGAAGGTGGTCTGGTTGCATGTGTCCGCATGTGTTCACGTTCCTCTGGTAGTGTGAATGCAACAGGGTGCTCCTGTGACAACAAATTTTGCCTCGTTCATTTAGAAAAAAAACATGACAGCTATTATAAATGATCGCCTGAAAAGGAAGAACATCGAAAGTGATCTGTGAGTCTGTTCATTAGTAATGAGAGTGTCTTTTAAAATATTCTGTCCTTGTTAACTAAATATAAAATAAATCTAAGTAAGAATTTACAAATGAAAATTATTTAGTAGGAGTACACAAGTGTATTTCCTCTTACCAATGTCTTTATTTACCTTTATTTGTGGAGATTACGGTGTGTGTGTGTGTGTGTGTGTGTGTGTGTGTGTACGTGTGTGTATATAGAAACTTACAGGGTTGGAGTTATTATCTGAGTTTTGTGCAAACACATTCACACAAGCTGTGCACTTGTGATCGGATAGCTCAGATCCTAAGTGTTGCTGGAGTCTTGACCTCTTCAGACCAGTGAATTTGGGACTGACCAGCAGAGTGTGGATAAGTAGCCTTGATTTTACAAAAAGAACCAGAAAAAAACAAAGGAGCTGTTTGTCTACCTACAGATAAACTGTAAATGTAAAGTATTATAAAGTTTAGTTTGTCATTACATTTAAAACAAACAAACAAACAGACAAAAATCTAAATATTAAGAAATCTCTAGCGTCCTAAAGTGATAGTTTGTCTGAACTTAGCAATCACATTAGACAAAACTGAGACATCGGACATTAAAGTAAAAAAAGTTGTTGACATTTTTGTCTGAAAAATTGGAAGATTAAGTATCCAAGTATTTTTTTGTCAAATATCCATTTTTTTTATTTAACTTTATATCTCAGATGTGTTCAAATAAAATCACTGAGCAGAAAGATAGTGATTTTTCCACTGTCCCCCAATACACATTCATACATACACAGTTGCCAACCCTGCGACTTGTCATACTCCATTACAGATGCAATCAGCCGACGTCCTCTACTCGGCAGCTGGCAAAAGTCTCCTCCATTCATCACTGCATCTCTTCTCCTCGTAGACCTTTTCCCTATTATTAGTGTTAATACAAGGCCAGAGGACATGGAGGGAAACAGGCCTGGCAGTGCTTAAATAGCCCAAATGTCACACTATGACATGCTGCCAGCTGCCGGCAGCTTTGATATGCCGGGGGCTGGATGATGCTTATTTGATCGTTTCATTAGAAAATTTGGTCTAGGTGTCAAAGAGGTTCCCTATGTCTGTGCTGCAGCTATTAGGCTCAATTATAGCTGCCAGAAAGAGGGAGAACTGAGCCGGCTCTGTGCGCTGCATTCAGAGTGGCCTTAAAGAGCCACTGAGAGGGTCACAGAAATTGCTATTCATAACACTTAATGGCTTATGAATTAAGTTTTCCTTCTAATTATTCATAATCACACGCGTACTGAACAAAAAAAAAAAAAAAGGCAATAACATGTTTGACTTTGGAGAGTTTGGGGCAAGCATGCTGGATTTATCAGATTTTCTTGGGGGTCAGCCTTTTTTTTGTTGAAAATATATTTTAACGGTGACAAATAATATTTGCAGCTTTTCATTAAACCTCAAACAACTGATTGATGCAGAAAGAGCCTGCTCTCTCTTTCAGCTTTGTGTTTCGGTCATACCACAGTTGACACCTGTGCTGACAAAGACACTGAGCTCTTTAAGGTCTTGGTCTGTGGCGATCGATCAAGCTGCAGTGGTTGACTGATCAGTTTTGGATTCTACTTTATCCCATCTGTCTCTCTACCTGTTGAGTTGCTGCCACTAGCCAGCCAAGTGTAGCAGTACGCAGTACAGATACTGTACACTATCTTAAACAAATCTCTTTACTCATTGCAGCATCCGTGCAGTCAGTTCATATCTGTTTGGGCTGACCTGTGTATTTTCAGGCAGAGTAAACACAGCCTTGCAGGGGATTCCAACCTTATATCATTATGCTTCAGTGGTCATGCATAAATTTGTTAGCACAAAAAAAAACAGCATTTTTTTTTTGACTACAACAGCAGAAAGATTTTTTTTTTGTTTCCAAAATGTATTCCACTAATTACATTTTATTTAAACTAATTAATGCAAATTTAAAATAATCCTTTAGTTTATCCCGCTGTTAATGAAAATAATCTAAATAAACCCTTTCTCTTTTGGTTGAACAGGTAGACATAATATATGAGGATGACGTTATTTTGAGGGATCACAGGTCAAAAAGGCTTGAAGGCCACTTTATTAGTTGACCCCTGATAAACCAGTAATTCACAACAAATTTGACAACCAGTTAATCCTTAATTGACTTTGATGCCAAAAATGCCAAAAACATCCCAGTTTTTCAGCTGGATCAGCAACTTTGCTTTGTGATAGATTACATTTGTTTGACTGTTTGAACTTTTAAGCACGAGACAGAGCAATTATTTGAGAAAAATAATGGGCAGAATAATCAGTAATGACAATCACAAATTGCAATCCCATTTATGATAAATTATGAATAAACACAATTAAAACAGACTGTAACACAAATATATATGAATAGAAAGAAAAGCTGGATAATCTGTCCTCTGAGTTTACACTATTTATGATCTGCGCAAGCCAGAGGAATAACAGTCAGGGCCATATTACCTTTTCAATGTCAATTTTCTAAATTGCATGTATGACGTATGTGCACATACATGCAGCTCTTTCAGGTTTTTTTTACCCACTTACAGATTAGATGTAATAGACGTGCCGGGAAATGTGCTGCTAAAAGAATGTCGACCACATGTTCAAAAATAAATAGACCTGTGAGAATTGAAACAAGCACTCATAAGGTTAATCAAACCTAATTTCTTCATGGTTTCTATGCTTTGGTCTGCCAGCATTTTCCCTGTCATTTTATTTTTCTAGATTTCTCTCTGTGCAACAGTAATCCAGGCATAACTAGGCCCTGCCACACTAAATTAGCAGCACACAGACGAAGAACAGAGTGAGAGTGCGTTTCTCACCTTCTGCATAACACTTCAGGAGAAAAGCTGCATACCAGCGGCGTGTGGGGAAATTAGCTAATTAGAAACCGGAGTGCCGGCTAGCCTCGAATCATATAAAATACTTTTCTTCTTATGCTGCGTTTCTGTGGTCATTGTGGTGGAGAAACCTCTCCTTGTTCGTGATTAAGTGACTGGTCAGAACAAAAGAAATTAAAGGTTAAGAGGGGAAGAAAAAGAAGAAGTGAGGTCTGAGTCTTTTCCTTTCTGCTTTTTCTCTCTTCACTCATGGTGGCGTCTCTTGCATGGCACAGACCCAAGCTGAAGGAGTGTTAAACCTCTCAGGCTGTGGGGGGAAGAAATGACAGGACTCCCTCAAGCTCCCCTCTGTTCTTCTAATGGACTCCTCCGTCGACATGGCAGGGTTAGAAACATCATAAGTTCATATTCCCCACATGAGACCTTTTTTTCTTGCCTTTCCCCCATTTTGTGGTGTTGCCTTTCAGATTCCTCAATGGCTCCATCTCTTTTACCCAAAGAATCAGAGTCCTATCAGTGAAATCAAAGGCGATTACACAGCTCACTAGTCATTTAGGATCTCTGTGGCTGTGGTAAGTATGCGATGCAGGCCGCAGCCCCAAAGTCTCTGTTTATTCAGTGAAAGTGCTCTGTAATTTATTTAAAATAATCTATTTTAACAAATAAAGAGGTCATTGAGTGAGCGCGTTGCTGCAGGCGCACATTTAAATACCTCTTTAAGAGTCTGACTGGCTGACAGGCTGCTGAGCTGGCTGGACCCAGAGGACGCAGAGGCAGGCCTCCTGCTCTGTACAAAGTGATTCACCAAACTCTGAAGAGTGAGATCACGTGGTTAAGAGAAAGTACTTGCCCTCTGTTGATCTTTGAGCTCTGATCAGCTCGATGAAGCCTAATTTTTTCCTCCTCTTCTTATTGAGATGTTTGATTCATATCCAAACGGCTTGTTTGGAGAGGGGGTGGGCTTGTGAATCTTTTGGAGTTGGGAGTAAATATGACGGATGGGATTACAACGAAACCCTCTCAGCAATTTCGAAGGGCTTGAAATAGAGCTGGTTTTTCCTGCATACCAGTGCATCTCCCCACTTGCTCTCTGTGGTGGCTCAGGTGCACTGTATCTCCGTTATGTCTGCCTGTCTGATGGGATCTGACTGCACCACAGAGCTGGACGCATCAAAGGAAGTCAAAGAGAGGAGGCCAGTCCAACTGTAAGAGGCCCAGTTATATAAATGGAGCCAAAGTACTTTGCTTTATTTGGACTTGTTTGGGCTTATTTGTTTGTACACCACACAGCTTCATACTTGGCACGATGCAGAGCACAGTTTTTCCTCCCTCTTTAAATACCTACGGTATGCAACTAGCCAGGTTATAAAATGACTTATATCCATCTTTAAATCTTACGCATTATGTTTTTCTCTGTTTCTTATTTTAGCCAACAATATCTTCATCAAAGACTCCACTAAGTTTTTCCATGCTATAGTTTGTCAAAGGCGTCCTGGATTGTGAATGTAGCGGGCTGGCTGGCTTGCCGCTGAATCACATGCAGTCAGTGGACGTGTGAGGTTCAAGGGCTAACAAAGTGCCTAATTTTTGAGAATATATATATATATATATATATGTATACATACACCAAGGGGGGAATGAAGAAGACTGACATTTCACCAAACTTCTCTACAAAAACATCAGCGGACCATGACTGGCATCTGGTGCAATAAGTGGTTGGTGTGTAGTGAGCCTTTTCTGTTCTGGCCAAAGAAAACCCGGTTTAGTGTAACCGCCGTTTCCTTGAGCGGCCCAAAGTCAAAGAGAAAAAGCAGGAGAAAGGGTTTGAGGTTTTTGGAAGACATTGTCATTCCAGTACAGAGCTTTAATCTTACGCACTTAATCTTTATCAGAGATAAATGGAGATATTAGACTTTGTTGTCTTGACATCCTGTCTGTTGTCACTCATTTTCAGCTATCTACAAGTTCATCCCCTGCCGATCACGACAGATAAGGTCTATGTTACCCTCTGAACGGTGAATAGCTCCATCTGTATTGACCGACTTTGTGGTTTGGGTCATGAGTCAGGGTTAGGCTGATGGATTACTTTACTAATGATTTTGGCCAGAGAGTGAGCTTGTTTTAAAAAGGCAGACATTGGGCGAGTCAGTTTGAGTTTCATATGATGTTATGGATTGGTGGAGTTGTGTGTGGAGCGCTTCTTCAACGGCCAAAATCGCTGCTTGATTATTTAATGTTCTTGGTTTACAAACCGGGCTTAATCTGCAGAGCAAAGAAACAAGAAATTCAATCGGCACAGCTAATTTTAAAGACCTAGAGTACGTTAGTCCTTTTTCTCTTCCACAAGCAAAATCTGCAGGATGAATGGTTGGTGCTTTCGCTGTAACATAATATACCGACTTACGTTTGAGATGTTTGCATGTACTGTACCACCAGAGGAAGATGTCCTCTGTGATTGAGCCCACCCAGACTGCAGTGTTGTGAAGGAGCGTGCCCCTTACCTCCCAATGGGGGCAACAAGGTCCTGTGTCCACATTTCAAGCAGGGCTGTCAGTCACAGTAGGGGAGAAGGGTTCTGTCTTGGGGTCAGCACTTATGTTCTCCAGCTAAGAAAGCAAGGCTGGCTCTCAGAGGACAGGCGTCGGTTCAACACAGCATGCTTTGTGTTGCATCTATACAGGAGCTCAGGGATGAGCAGGAGAGATGTGGAAACTAACAGTGAAGACAATCAAAGAGATTCTTTACTCTTTTCAGGAAAGTAGCTGCACGTAGATCTAGTAATCACTTTAAATCAAATGAAGTATAACAGTTTTAGTAAAGTAAAACGTTTGTTGGTCTGAAAGCAGGTACGACCAGGTCACAGTATCACAATTAATGAAGAGCTGCAAGAACAGTTTTGTATTACGTTTAGTAATTTAGAACAACTTCTGTCTGAAAGCTTTTCCAACAATTTATTTGAACTGTTAGCAAAGTGGAAACAATGATGTTATGTGCATTGATAAACCACAGCGATATTAAGGTGCAATATTTCAATATTAATAATAACCTAATCAGAAAAAGCCTTAAATATAAACAACTGTGTTGCCACTATTTCTATTTGCATTCAGTAACTTGCTTTGTTCTTTTTGCCAGTAACAGTTCAACCATTTATAAAATTCATCTGTTTGTCATTAAATATAATTTTATTTCTTAAATTTGAAACTAGTAGTTACACCTTATAGTGTTCCTTATTAGTTCATTTCAGGCAGGTTGCATCTCTTCACTCGCTTTGTTTTAACAAAGTGTCTGGAGCCAATTTGTCTATCTTTGAACTTCTAATTGAGTTAGCCAGAATCAGCATGCATAACAGTCTTTAAATGAGTCTCAAGGAGATTAAAGAAGAGAGTAAGAATGAAAGACGAAGTGCGGGGATTCAACACATGTTTAGGCCGGTGTCACCTTTTAATGTAATTTGGCCCTTGGTCCTATGTACTTCTTCTGGTGTCGAGTTTCTTTTAAGTGGCTAATGTTCGTGGTGGGTGAGCACCAATGGGGGACAAGAAAGGTCAGTGTTTTGGGTGGAACGTGTGGAGAACGTGTGGGGGATCTTCCTGTCATTCAGCACTTGTTTCTATGAGCCCTGGTGACCTTTAACCCCCCAGATAGGCAATGCTACAGTCTTCACCTCATTGACTCCCTAGGTAAGAAAATGCTTAACTTTCACACCTCGCTTCTTCGGAGAAACGTGCCATACCTGTCCTACATGAAAGAATAAAATGAAATAAGGCACTTCAAGTAATGCTTTTAAAACTTTCAGAGCAATAAATCTGAGAAGATTTGTCTAATTGTTGGACCAATCGTTAAATCCAGAACTGCAGTTTTTGGCGTGTTGGTGTTGGTTATATTTTTCAGACTTGGAGGTTGCTACTTGGTTGTACATACCATCCTCTCTGAAATTTTGTGCTGGCTTTTGGATATACCAAACCGACATCAACAAATTAAGAGCAGCAACAACTGTGATGTTGCCTCTCATCTCCTGTGTCTGAGCCCAAAAGTTGTACTTAAGCACACTGCAGAGACTACAGCCATCTGCCAGCTGGCGACTATGTATTGAACTTGCATGAAAGGAAGAAAGGCTTACTTTCAAAGGATGAAAGGCTTTTCTTATCTTACTTGCATTCTCCTAGATGCGTGTACCTCGTGACTGTATTAAGTTGGACAAATAAGGCTGTCAGATCAGATGTATTGTCGAGAGAGTAGCTAGTACCTTGGCTCTGCAAACTTTGACAGACAGTGAAAACCTGTATTGTCTACTACAGAAATTGGCTGGTCATCTGCCATTAAATGCCATTCTGTGATATTTTTTCAACATGATGCCTTTGCCAGCAAATCACATTGGTAGTACTGAAAAACAGTCTACTACTACCACCACCTCACCAAACATCCACACAGTGATTTTCTCTCCTCCTCGTCTTCTATTTTTGGCAGTTTTGATGCTAGCCTGCTACCATTTAAATAGAAGAGGAAGACGATGTTTTGATGCCACAGGGAAGTGGTTTTGCATAATGACAAACCTAAAATAAATAACTACACTTAAGCCTTAAACTGATCTGATCATTTTATTATAAATGCCTGGATCTGCCCCAATAATTACCTCCTGATAACGATCGGGACATCCCTACTTTTAGTGCTGAAGATAAAGATGAAAAACAAGAGGCCTTCTGTGTGTGCCGCTTGTCTTTTGTTTGCTTTCATTTCATCAATTTCTCGTCAACTGGTTCACTAAGGTGTTCAGTCAATCAGAGTGACCTCCCATCAACATACATGTCCGACAATTCAACATGCTGAATTGTCTAAAAGCTGCCGATGGACACAGCTAGTGCTAATGTTGCAGGACAAATAATAGCGTCACAGTTGTTCATCGACAGCACACCAGTAAACGGCCATTAGGACCCCTAGACCCCTAGTCCCCTAGAACCTCCATTTAAGACTGATGGACCTGTCCTTTGTTTTCAAAAACATGTGAAATGACGAAAGTTTCAGTAGCTGCAAGTCATTTCAAACTATTGCCACTTTTTTTAAAAAAAAGAGACAAGATACCAGATACCAGACCTGTTAAGTCTGGCATAATTTTGTCTTCATGTTTTTCCCTGCCTTACGGAGGCAAAAAATAACCCAGACAGTCGGTTCACATTAGTCATCTGAGGTACACAGAAAAGGTTAAGATAATGTTCAAAGTGGAAAAAATTGAGTGGCTAACTTAACTCTGATCATATACAGGATTGCCAACTATTGGTCACCGGGGGCGTCCAATGGCTGCCACTCAGAGCCTCTTTGCTCCAAACTTTCCATCTTGTTTCTTCTTCTCCCTCTTCTTATAAGCACAGATGTAGTGGGAACCTTCAATCAGCTTCATGATGACACAAACTCTCCATTTTCATGCACCTCCATCTCTGTCCAGTGGGCCACCATACAGACACGTGCACATGCACTCACTTGAATGCAATTTGCTCAACTGGCAGACATCTGTTGATAATTATTGCCCAGTCTCAGTAGAGAACTTGTGATATTTAATATTTCCTCACCACTTGAACAAATAAGCTGTAATAACTGCAAGGTACTTGACCACAGGAGTAGAGGAGATGTGCAGCATGAAAGGAACTGTGTGCACTTTGGTTGAATCTGTGTTGTTTCCATACTGTTTTACCATCCACATATACATCTATTTAAAAAAAAAAAAATCCACCACCCACCAAACTCCATACACAACCAAAACCACCAGAACTTAAACAGTGAACAAACATTATAAATCACTGCTTAAAAGAAGATATAAATAGTTATGAATACGAACAAACACCACTCACACATACTGTACCCACACACACACGCACACTTATCTTTATTCTCATACACACACTTGATGCGCTGCAGAGGTGTTGCAGAGCTGCAGAGCATCACGAGACATTCACAAAACACTCATTAACTTCTTTTACAAAGCTGCCTTTGTGACCTGCCAGATCCTTGGCTACTCTCCCTGCTCTCTCTCTCTAACACACACATGCGGACAGTTTCTAACCCAGTGAGAAAGTACATAAACACTAAATGGGATTAAAGTTTAAAGTGTTATAGCTACCTGGGTATTTTTTTCAGGTATGCTTCCCTGAAATATGAAGTCCTCCTTGCTGCCTTTTTGAAAAAAACAAACAAACTACTTTTGGAGCTAATATGCCAAATAAAGTTTGACCTGTCTCCAAACCCACCACAGAGAAATATGCAACACAAGATTTTCAGTGCATTTCTGTATTATTAAGTCGTTTTTTTTAATGGAGACTGTTAATGGAAAACAGTAAAGACCTGGATTCAAGCAGATAGCTGCGTACCCTGACAGAACTTGTTTTTGCTTTTACAGCATATACTGTGCTGACCTTACACAAACTCAAGATCAAACATAATACAATAAAAAAACAAAAAACAAAACTATTATTTCCCAGAGGTGCTCCAGTATCTTACTATGCGGTCAAACTTTCTACAGTCCAAGATAGTTACATCAGGCTTGCTACAACTGTGACTGCGAAGCAGGTTTTTGAATGATCTGTCGACTGAATTAACACATGGAGGGAGTAAAATGTACTTTGGTTGGTTTAAAGAAGAAAATTTTACCTTTGATCTGCAGAAAAGTGGGTAATTGACAGCTAAAGAAACCTCTAATGAAGCAAAACATTGGCTGCATCACTTAGTAGAATTTCATTTCACATAGGAATAATGGTGAAAACCATGAAAATAATATTTTAGCTCTAATAAACCGTAGTGAATCGTTTAACTACATTTGAATCAGCAAATTCTGCATTAGCAGCAGCGTGACAAAGCTGCTTTTCCACAGTAATGAATTTACCACGAGGCACTCCTTCCTGCCCTCACATCAAAGTGGGCAACCTGCTCAGGTTTCATCAGCCAAGAGCACCAGCAGAGGCAGCGCAGCCTGTTTCACTTCCAGCAGATGAGTACAGAGGCTTGGGGAAGAGGTCAGCAGCACACCAGGGGATTCCCTGACAGCAGCTTTGCCAAAGACCACCAAGGTGATTGGTAGATGAAATGACAGGCCACATTCTTATCCTCGCTTCTCAAGGGCAAAGAACCAGACAAGGTGCTGCATGACGGAGGATATCACTGGCATGCTTCACTTCATCTCGGGGTTTGTTCTGTTTGTCTGCGAAGGAAGTGTGCGAAGACATCTTCATGCAGTCTCTCATCTACATTCAATACTCCCACTGTACTGAAATGAGTTGAAGAGAGGTTGGTGTAGGAGCTCCAAATATTTTATAAAGGCATACTTGTTAAATACAACTTGAGGGAAAACTGCAGCGCCGTCAAGAGACTCAAGAAGTAGGGAAACAACCTCCGTGATGGATGACAGAGAAATAAGTATCTGGGCTGGGGGGGAAACTTCTAATTACCAGAAGGGAGGCACATGCTCATTCATCCCAAGGGGGGGCTCTCAAACCTCGGCCTATGAATTGAATAGTGTGGTGAGGGGTTTTGGGATGTACCAGAAGTGGCACCTTTGCCAACCGCACTGCACAAGCCGCCTCGACTTCTTTTTACCACATGCAATTTGTCCCTCCACATTTCGTGACCCATCACATAATCGGGCCCTTCTCGCTGCCTTGCACCAAAAAAGACAAAAATCTCCATACAACCCCCACCCCCCGCCTCCTCCCATTTATTGCCTTATAAAAAGACTTTTGGTGAGTTTTTGCATCTCTAAAACGAGCATGCTGGTTTTCCCCCCACATAGTGCTCCATTCATCATAGGCTGGTGTAGGGAGACCTACTGCTCTTACATTTCCTGTAACTGGAGTGGCTGAGGTCCAAAGGTTGGCATTAATATTAAAGAAAGTAGCAAAAATGAATTATTTCCTGACAGTCTCTCACCTTTGCCAACTTGTGTTTTTGTAATCAGTTATTTTTCAGCACTGGGACGTCTGCATATGTCTTTGTTTAGTTACAAACCAATTTGTCACCTTTTATACTCCCAACTTCCTCTTAGGTCAAGAGGCCCCTGTGGCGCCCTAAATGCTCTCCACAAGCTTATGAGGCTTGGTGGTGAATCTGGTGCCTGTGAGGCATAACTCTCCCTGTCAAAACAGAGAGGGAAACCATGATTCTTCGCCATGGAGTCCCACGCTGCTCAGCTTTAATAAGCCAGCAGATGTGAGGTCATTTTTTTTTAGTGTACACTTGTCGGCATTTATTGAGCGTTTATTGGATTGGTTGAATAACTCCACAAAGATCGTCATGAATATGATATTTTGAGCATAAGATTAGCTTCAAATCTGCATGCTTGTTCAGTTAACAGTTTACTTGAGATGCAGGTGCTATATCCTGGGAAGAAATTTATCTAATTATCACCACAGGGCGACCTGGTTTTGCAAGAATTTGATGTTGAACTTAAAATTGAAAACTTGGAAAAGCTCCTTCACCCACTTGACCACTTTCTCAAAGTGGGCTGTTGTCCAGCAGCTACATGTAGTCACTTCACGGTTTGTGTTACAGTACATATTGACATTTGAAGTTGATGTTTAGAAATATCTGCCAATCATATATTTTGACAAGACAAACGCGAACCTCACCGAGTGTTTCCCTTTTGGGCCAAAATGAAAACACCATCTCAGGGTCATTTACAGTAATGTTTTCTTCCCGTGTGCATTGCTGAGTGTACACTCCGTGCATGTGAAAATGAATTTGAAAAGGACCAAAAAAAGGAGCTTTTGATAGAATGAAATGCACCAAGCTGTGAGCTGGACCTGACACATGTGATGTATAAATAAACTTATATCTCATGCCAGGTTTTAAACAAACCACAGGATAAATGTGAGATTTTATTTCAGATTAGAATTCTTTCATAGATGGTGTGATATCAGACTCAGTGATAATGAGAAGTGATGTGTCTTAAATTATTTTATGTTACATTTGATGTAGGTGTTCGCTATGAACAGGGTTCTTCTTTACTGGGTGACTTGCACCTGCTGAGCTGGAGTGTGCTGCTTAAATATTTCATTCACGTATTTGTGCTTTATCTCTGTCATGTTAAAAATGTCATGCAAATTTTTGACGGAGTGGGCATCCTGTTTTTGGCAGCACTTATGTTTTAATTAGCGACTTTAAATTGGAGGAAAACAAGTTTTCCTCTTCTGTAGTAATAAACTTTTGATGAATGTCGCTGCTGCAGCTGACATCATTTAGATAATTGCAGATGTTTATACTTCTCTTACACTCTAATTATGCACTTATGCATTTACATATTTGCACGAAAGGTTCAGCGGGCAAGATAAAAGCCACACTCAAAGGGCTTTTTTATTGGCAAATTGGAATAAATACCTTAACTCTTGACCATCACACGCATTAAGATGTTTTCCTTTTCTGCGCAGTCAATCATGTGCTGTGACATACAAAAATAGACTGGGACACTTAGCAAAGAAAACCTCATTTATAACATGCTTCAGTGCATATATTACACATTTAGAAACACTCGTGGATGTTATGGGGCTGCTTCAAGGGGTCCTTATTGCAAAGTTTACTTTAATTAAGAAAAATGGAAATAGCTATTAAAATGAACACTTCAGTTATCTAATGAATAAGGGCCAGCCTCTTGCAGGTAAAGTTCAGCCCTATAAGTAAATGAAAAAAAAAAAAAAAAAGTAAGTAAAAGATGTATGACAGCCTGGTGAAGAAATACTCTCACATGAAAGGGTGTTAAGAGTATTACCCTTCGTGGTGGTGCTGCGTCAAGAGACTTTTTCTCGTTTACTTTTAGCTGGCTGCCTTTTTAAAGTGATAAAATGCAGGTTTCCTCTTCCATTCATACACTGTGAGTCTTGGATGCTGCGTACAACATGAAATATTTGTGTGGGAACATCATCATGGTTAGAATATATTGGCAATGGCACCGGGGCATAAGGGCTTCCCTATTTGTGCCACAAGATGAGAGGGTGTTTCTTTCGCTGGCGCCAGAGGCCCCATGAACCATGAGCTGATTAAAAGGGCGACCTCATGGTCGTGCTGCTTTTAAATAATGCTCTCAGTGTCAGAGACAATGATGGGTGGTTTGGATTCAGTGAGAGGAAAGGATGAGACGTTTGTTTTGAGGTGTTTGGAGAAAGTGACCATTTGTCACTTCTCGTCCAGTACAAATGTTGCAGACCTCGTCATGGGTTTGGTGCCTGAATAGAGTTGCTTTAAAAATTTCTCCTTGCATGTAACCATCTTGCATTTAGGAATCATTACAGGGTCAGTGCACCTTGGTTACAAGGAAACATTTGTCTCTTTTTTTTTTTTTTTTTCTTGAGGTTTCTTACTATAGGTCTGGTTTTCTGTGCCCAGATTTGCCTGATTTCTACCAGTTCAGTGGAGGTTAAAGCTTTCAATGTAAGATAGGATGGTAAAATAATAACATACCATATGGGTGCATAGTCTCTGTACATATGTACATGACAAAGAACAGACGTATATGCAACAGTATCTCTGTACACACTACAACTAAATTAAAGTGAGAGAGAATTTTAAGATGAAAACCAGATGTGCAAGAGAATAGTATTGCCTGTGAACCCATTATATAAAATAACAATAGGATGTGGACTCTTTCAGAACCACAAATTAGTTCTAATAATAAAAGCAGTGGTGTAAGAACCGTGCTCAGCACCTTCAGTATATTGCACCACTAGAAGAGATTTCCAAATAAATGAAATGCTACGTTGGTGTTGGTGAGATTTCAGTGTCTTTTACCTCATTGTTTTGGTTTTATTTTGAGTTTTAAACTCATTATTACAAATGGTTTCCATCAATAGAATTTGTAAAAACCAAGCATATACTGCAGCACTGAACAGAAGACAAGTTATCTGGTGAACGTATTGACACATATTTCTCTCAGAAACTGAGGGAGAAACAAAACAGAGGTTAATCTAAGACTTGACATTTTAAGTGTCCAGAAACCTCAGGTTAATGCTAATGTTTCTCCATATGCACTTGATGTGTTTTTATTGTTTTTGTATTACCTGTATTAATTAAATTAGCCTGTCCTTACCAAAACAAAACAGAGGCTGTTTGGTGAGATGCTTTAAATTATCCAAATCTGGAACTAATAGAATGATTTTACAACTAGGTCCTTTTAGATGTTCTGGAGCATGTTTTATGATCTTTATTTGTAGATGCTTTCTAGATGAATTCTGTTGGAAGCAGAGCTGTTAAGGTTTTGTCTACGGTGCCTTTTAGCTGCTTTTCTGGATAAAGTTGTGTGTGTGGGTTTCCTGACAAGCAACTGTGTATAATCAGTGACTGTTTTACTTAAGTAGGAAAGATAAAAGCAGCAAGACATTATTATACCACTGCACAAAGTCATAAGAGATGAGACTGGGGTGGAAGGTTGGACTTACAAAGTGTGTCACTATGACACTGCAGATTGTGGTCCCACCAGCAGTCAACTTTCTTTTTCTTGAGTGGTAGTTTTAAATGCCTCAGTAACCATAGGGCTGGCAGATCAAAAAGCTGAGTCATATTGAGAATTTGTTGAAATATTTTTGTAAAATATGTCGTATAGCCAGTGTCCAGTGACCGTGATTTTAATCAGGACCAATGTAGGAGACAGCTTGAATATTTTAAACTATTCAGACGTTGCGCAGAGTAGCATAAATGTGAATGAACTCTGATGACTCATTATGCGTGACTATAAGGATCATGTCCTAAAACCTCACTGACAACCGCAGTCGTCTTCAGTCTGGAGGCAGCATATGATATTTATTAGTCGACTTCATGTTTTCCATATGCAGTATTCTTCCTCGTGCGAGGAGAAAATTGACGTCCAAAATCCGTTCCATGTTGTATTTGTTCTGGGCATGTTGCTGTGATTCCACATCAAGCGAGTCTGTTGTTTTTAGTGAAGGTTGCCATTATGGTAACAATGTACTCATCGTGATTTACATCAGAGGAACCATCATGGGAGATATAACAAAGCAGAACTGATAAAACATACCAACTGTTCTCCAATAGGGCCGACCATCTCCTACATTAACCTTCCATGTACAGCTGAAACCATTATAATGTTGAGGAAGACAAAAAAGAAAGTAAGAGTAAAAGGCTCTCCTCTTTTGGGTGTAGATCGGATTGGGAATTCAGCTTTTCCCCACTCCATTCTGTGGTTATTTATCACCCTTGACGGTCGAGCCCCGGCCCACAGGAAGTGAAGCGTAAGTGCAACAGGAAGAGGAGAAGGTGGACGGTCTGATCTCCAGCATGTAAATCAAGCTTTTTTTATGAGGCCGGGCCACCCTGGAAGATGAAGTGCTCTTGTTGTGAGAGAAAACAGTGGAGCAGTACACATGTCATAACATTGACACCTAGGAGGGGGTCGGCTGGGATCCATCCTCAGGCCACGGCTCCCATGTGCACTCTTGGCCCGATACACCACCAACCCCCCAACCTCTAAAGTCATTCTTCTCTCCTCACACACGCTCCTTCATCTACATCGGACACTTTCTGTTTCGCTGTCCCCTGCCTCCCTCAGCCCAGATCTGCCTCAACCGGTTAGGCTGGACATCTTTAAGAGCAGTGCCCGGCTTCCGTCCACCAAACTCTTTCTCAAACAATAAACAGAGGGCCTAGGTGGTCCTGTCAGAGCTGCTGTCTTCATAGAATAACCAGCTACCTTAAGAATCTCCTCCTCTGCTCTCAGTAGACAGGCCTTCATGTTAGTAGGTGCACTCATAACGTGTACTTGATTATCAAAACCTCCTCAGACTGTTTGACCACAAATGTCATGGTGCAAATGACTGCTAATTGGATTTAGTCCACACATCTTAGGATAATATACGACAGTGTAGCATAGTACATTTCCACAGGTCAGCCATTCTCCTAGTTACCCGTTATGTTACAAGCATGGCCTCTATAACCTCTTTGGTCCCAAAGATTTTAATGAAATGCAAATCCGAGATATAGCTTTCTATAGAGGGTGTCAACATTTAGTACAAATGCAGCAAATGCTCTCACAAGACCTTCACTTTTTTTAGTTTATATTTCTGTTCATATCAACCAGTAAAATTAGTTTCCATGAGATGAACTGCTGAATTTCAGGGCTCCAGAAAGTCTGGGGCTCTTGGACATCTGCTCAGTTCTGGTTAGGAGAGAAACATAACTTGTGCCTGGATTATGTTTGATTGGAATGGAGTTGTTGTAGCTCACAGAAGTTATAGTGGTTCTAATTCTGTTTCTAGTGTAACAGAGATGAACCCGGAATCCAGAAGATCATTATGTTTGGGCACTGATAGCAGATTAATAAAGATACTACGGCACTGATTTCCAGACGTTAGATGGACAATGATCTAAATCCACGCAACAAAACCAGAGAAATAAACTTTTTTTTATTATTCCACACATCCACGCCCACTTCAACCAAATGAAAACCTAAATACGGCCGTTATTTATTTATTTTTTTTAGCTTCAGTTGCTATGAGCAGTTATGATACCACAATATTATTGGACTTATGAACTATGTTGTCAGTGAACATCTTACTGATCATTACTTTTTGTAATCTATAGGATATTTATTAATATGTCTTTATTATTCGTGAAAGAATGTCATTTAAGTGGCGTTTCACTTTCTTCAAAATGTAACTTCTCTCTTTTCTTCAGGATTAGTTAAATGTGCAGAAACATGTTTCCACAAATGACCAGGATATTTATGACCTTTAACATGTAAAGATTGTTATTTTTCCGCACAGAAATCCACTCAGCAGTAAGCTGGTGTGTTTGTCACCCTACGGGTCACGTCAGTAGCATGTGTGTGTGTTGGTGAGAACACTTTGGTGTTTGTGTGGAAACAGTTTGTCACATTTCATTAGTTCATGCGGGCCACTTTGCATGGTGCTTACCCAGGTTGCAGCTACTCCCCGCGTGGCTCAGTTGGTGTTTAGACAAATATTACGGACGCTCTTTATTAATTGATCTTTTCACTGTAGGTTACTTAGCTCAGTGGGTGATTGGACATCTTTCTTTTCATCGCATTTGCTGCAGAGATGGTAAGATATAGTGTTGTTGTGGCTGTTGTAATTGCAAGAGCACCAGAAGTATTTTGCAGGAAGCTCTGTGTTTACCTCAAGTGTGCGACAGGAGCCGGGGAGATGGCTGGCATAATGGGGTTTATTTACGTTCACACTCACTTACACTGCCCAGTGTCTGGCACTCTAACTAGGGGGACACGTTCCTGCTCAGAGACGTCATTGGTTCTGCTCCACATAGAAACTGTGTTCATGAGCCGTGGGGTCAGTTGCAGGGATTATTCTAATCATATGACCAGGTCTCGTGGAAATGCAGCGCAGCAGGTCAGATATGACCATTACAACATTAACCCCGCTTCTAAACTGTTTACATACTTTATGTATACTTTAGTTTGTAAGGTGGCCATTAGCTACTAGCTAAATTATTTCGGGATTAAAGCCATTTCATATTAAAACTGAAAAATAATAAATAAATAAATAATGAAAAGAATTGTATTAGTTACAGATATATTATGAACTGTTTAAAATATCTGAAAGAAATTAAATGCAATTGTAATGAATGTGAGTAAATAAATTTGTAAATCCAAGTAGAAAAACAAAGTTCTTCTGCATATTTTCTTCAACATTTATCCCCCTTCTTACCTTTAAATCACAGTCATTTTTAGAGTTGATATTTAACAATAATTTACAGTACTGAATAATTTGTTCATTTATTTTTCAATATTTTTTGTAGAAGATGTGACTGTTGATGCAGATCTAGTAGGTTTTTCTGGCAAACCAAATCAATTAAAATAAATAAATACATTTTGAAAGTGGAAAAACAATCAAATTTAGTGGTTTGAGTGTTGCTGAGTTTCTTCATTATAAGAACTGTATAAATGTGAATTATTCAACAGAGCTGAGGTTCATATTATTTAAATATTACAAGAGCTCTTATTAAAATGAATTGCCTCTTGCATATGTGTCCTGCTAAGAATATTCAAAGACATCACAGTAATTTGAAATAGACTCGCACAGAAGAGTAGTATTTGAATTTGAAGCGACCAGTATATTTGGAGTCACTGTATATTTATGCTGGGCTGTTTAGCTTGGCATCTCTCTGCTGATAATTTATGACACATCTGGTGTCAATCTGCCATCACCTTCCTCATAAAAGGTCCCCAAATCATGAATATATTCTTTAAATGGCAAGAAATGCTCGTTACGAGCCCGGAGGCTTGATTTGTGGAGTCTATCTTTTTCACAGTTGACTGGATATTTGGGTACGAATCAATGTGTCTCAGAGCGAGTTTGTGAATTTATATACTTGGGAGTGTCTCCACGGCCAGCGCTGTGGCCAAGTGCGGGACACATGGAGCACCACAACGGAAAGCAGGGAAACGGCATTAATTGAGTAGGGGAGGGAAAAAAAAAGAAGACTGCCCCTCCTGCAGTAATTCAGCATCATGAAATTCTATACTTCCCCCTTTCCCTGCACAAATATGTCGAGGCAAGTGTTCACCAAGTGAACAGAATGTGAAAGCCTCATCCTACTTCATTTTTAATCAACTTTAACATATGCTATACTTTTATAGTTTGCACTCACTGTGAAAAATTTTAGCTCTTTGTTTTTGAGACCGTGAAACACTTAAAGTCTCAGCACCTGAAAAATTGCTCTTATCCATTACATTAAGAGCAGAGAAAATGATTTATAGACAAAGAGCAGTTTCCTCACTACTACATGGTTAGTGTCATCATACTTCATGGAAATAGAGACCACACTTAAAGCTCATAAAAGCCAAAACATGAGCCATCAAGCAAAGTATTTTCTCCCAATATCTTGACATACTGGCATGGTCTAAGCTGGACATTGTAACAATTTGTAGAAAGGTTTCAGTCAGACTAGCCTCCATGAAAGCGACGAGAGCGGAGGCTGGAAAGAGGGCTGGTCAGTGAATGTTTCATTATATCTAATGTTGCCTTCCCTGAAGCGCTCTCCAAAGTAAGCGAGCTGCTGAGCTGGGGCTCGAAATGCTCAACCCCCTTGTGACCACTTGGAGCAAAGCAACTCTCCACTTTCTTATTTTCGCCCTCAAACGAAAGCCTCTGCATGGATTATGTGTTTGAATACAGTGGCGCTTTTTATTTAACTCGATTTTTTGCTCACATGTTTGAAAGCGTAGGGTTTCTCTCGCTGAGAAGGAGGCTTGACACGATTAGGATGGGGCCAATATTTTTAGGACGATAAACAGTCAAAGTGTAACAAATATTTTGTAAGGAAAGCTGCCATCCCCAACATATTTAAGGTGAATATTTTGGAGATGATTTGATAAGATTTTTGGCTCAAGAGTCTTACGTTTTTATGGAAGTAGTATAGAAATAGTTCAGTGTGGGAAAGTATGGAATTATAGATATTTTATTTATTTTTTACCGGACAATACGTAGAGATGACTTTGAACAGCTGTGTTCTGTAAAAGTCAGAGAGCCGCTGCTTACTGATCCACCATCGCAGAATTAAGAATGATCTTAATTGCCTCTATCATTTCACTAAATGGTTAATGACAGTGATTCAATGCACACAGAGTCGTTTGAGTGTGTGCACCGTTCAACAGCTGCGACCATGTGTGTTAGTCGTGGTGCTCGGCCGGCTGCTGTGTCTTTGCTTTGATTTCCCTGCTCCGCCATGTGCGAGGACTTAGTGGGCTGAGATCCCAGACATCTGTTGAATATTAGGGGCAATAACAGCTGGGCGGACCTCAAACATGGTCACCCACTTCACCTCGCCGTGTCTCTGAGGATAACCCCAGCTGCCTCGCACTCCATATGACAAGTGCCCGTTCACTGGCCCGCTGAGTTCGGGGCCTGCCGATGAGCAAAGCGTCTCGCTTCCAAACAGTTCATCAGAAAGCCTGTCCTCCTTCGCTCTATGTCTCTCTTACGGACTCTCTCCTGCTGTACATGGGAACTATGTGGGTGGTACGCAGTGATTTCACTACGATAATATCCCACTATGTTTGATTTCCCATAATGTGTCAGCTTGTTGTTGAAATAAATTTTGGCTCCACGGTGGTTGTCCGTCAATCGCTCTGCTGTGGCTTTTGAAAGGTTGAGGAGAAATGAGAAAGATAGAGGCAGATGTTACGGTCACAATTTCTAATATCTCTATTAATATTTTTTTCAGTTTCACAAATTATATTTTTTAGTGAGACCTGTGTAAGAAAAAAGTACATATTACTTTTCTAAAAAAGGAAAAGTTAAATCCATTAGAAAGGACGTTTTGCTTTCACTGCTTTAACTGTTGGTATTGGTGGTATAAGTATCAACTTGCAGTCGCTAATGTTGGCAAACTTTAGATACTGTTTTGTATTTGACAATGGGTATTCTGCCCTTGCATATTATATTAGGATTATGTGGTTTCAGGTAGCTCTTCAGAGTTGAATTTGTTAGCTATATAATAGCTATATAATGCATTTGGAGCATTGCGTAACTACAGATTTAATTGGTTTGACTGGTATAATATGTGCAGATCTGGTATTATGTTTAAGTTCCTTCTCTTTATTATTCTACTCCAGTTCTGCTGTACTTTCCCAGTGCCCCTTAAAAACTCTTAAAGGCTGAACTAGTGACAAGTAGGAAGACAGTCGCTCTCTAAAGAAGAAACCATGTACCTGTTCATTCTACCATTTTGTTCGTGTTTAATTCTGCTAACGTCACCTGGAGCTGGTTGCAGTAGCTGTTCAAATTTTAATCGTTGCTCCTTAATACTGATCTTTGCTAACTGTAGATTTCCACATTAATAAGAGCACAGACTGCTTTTATTAAAAGTGTAGTTCTTAGTTCATGTTTTCAATAACTAATTGCCAGACGTAAATGTTGTGTAACTAATCTATCTAAATGGTGAAGCTAATTTTAGCTTATTAATGTTTTAGCAACGAGGTTATGGACCGTTTTTACTGACCTGACCGAAACTCTGCTACAAAGTGAAAACATTCTAGAAAAATACTCCAGTGATAAAATATGACATTATTGTATGCTAATGTTAGCATTAACCAATTCCCTCTAACTTTTACCCGAACAGAATTAAGTATAAAACGTGTGTATTCCTTTGTGGATGTAGACTAGAAAAATATAAACAATACCTTCAGTTACACATAACTGACAGTTTAGTAGTCTAAGTCTTTATTAACGTAAACCGACAGTTTGGGCTGTTATCCTGCGTAATGTAATGTTTGCAAAGTTGTGTGTACGTTAACTTGTAGCTATTGGAACCGTCTGACAAAGTTAATGTTCATTAGCAAGCTTTTTACAGTACAAGAGGTAACAACCTCTGATTTAAATTCTGATTCTGAAATTCTGAGAATGAGAACCTTTTCCCTGAAAAAAAAAAAAGTATGAACAAATTGTAATAAAAGTTTATTTTTTAGCCCTAACTGTTGTGTAGCTGATGGGCTGATAGCAAGCCTGCTAATAAGTAAAAGAGATTATGGACATTTTTTAATGACATCAGTTTACCAACATGCAGATATATCCCCACAAAAACTCGAATGATCAAATATTATGCCTGTAATGTTCTGCTAGCTTAAGTTAGCATAACCAGATTTCCCTCAATTTCAACTCGGTTGATAATATTAACCTTAGACCACATGTAAGTGGAAAGAAGTAAAAACAAGAGCTGTGACTTCTTTGACAATAATTGGTAGTTAAGTATATAGTTTTTATCAGTTTTGTTTTAACTGATATACTGTACATGAACAGATTCCATCTAACTTTAAACTAATATTCAAAACCTGGTTCCTGTGCTACAGCTTGTGATGCTGCAGTTAACTCATAGGTACATAATTACCAACAATTTACACTTTCACAACAGTCATCACTGTTTTTTGTACTGGTTTGGAACATGGTAGCAGTAACCAAGGAATAAGAAAAAAATGAGCGATGCTTTTATGAGTACCTCGATCTTCACTTGTATGTATTTAAGTTCAAACTACTTCAGCTCCTGCCTCCTTGCAGGTTTACTTGGAGCAAATGTAAAACTGAGTCGTAAATTAAGATTAAAAACGAAATCAATAACCACATTCATGTGGAGCCACGTTCACTCGCTGGCGTCTACTGTGCTCAGTCCAGTTGCTACATTCTGGGTGTCGTTATGGAGTCACATTTTATGACCTTGTGATTAGTGTTTTTATGGCGGTAGGGAGGTCTGCAGATGGTCTATGTAAACTTGTCACACTGAGGGGCTCTTGTGGGGCGGTGAAGGAGAGAATTAGAGCTCTGTTACAGCTGAGGGAGTATAAACAGAGATGGAGTGCCCTCTCCTGGAGGCCTTCACATTTTACACTGTGGATGATGTACAGTACAGTACAGTGACTAATGGGTGAGAGGGATTTCACTGTGTGACAGAGGGCGACATCAGGGTTAATCATCAGGGAGTAATATATATGTAACGTAAAGTTAATATATTTTTATCTAAAGAAAATGAATAAGTTTAATTATTTTTAATTTTGAGAGATATTTTTTCTCAAAATAAGAAATAAGACTTTCTCAGATAGCAAGTGGATATATGAAGAAATAAAATGAGAAAATGTGAAGTGACAACTTAACAGAGACATGTATTGATTCATTTCTTACAGTTGATTATAGTGGAATCTGTTCACGTGTTTGGCTTAACCACAGTGTATTTGGTGAAGTAGCCCTTTAGAATGAGGTGCTCACATATTTAAAGTACTTACCATATATAAAGCTTTGTATAATAGTGTTGAGAGCTGGTGTATTTAATAATATATAATAAATGTGAAGGACACTCTCAGTTGTAAATGGCAGTATAAATAGACAATGAATAACAATATCTTCAAACACATTATAATAATATATCTTAATAGGAGACATTATAACTGTTGGGGATAACTGTGTATTGATAAACACTTCCAAATAGCTTTTTGTGTGTTATAAACCATTTATTAAATTTCAAATTTTGCTTATAAATTATTTATTTTACAGTTATGTTATCAGGTGCACCCTTATTAAAATATCATAGAGAGGAGCATCTTGCCAGATGAGATGATAGCTTTAAACAATGCTGCTACACCAGTGACGGGTTAATGACAGAGGTCCTGTTATCCTGGAAACACTGATGACCCTTACATCCTGCACAGAAAGCTGGCCTTAACAGGCCATGTGTTAATCGTTTTACACATTCTTTAACTTCCAGGATCCAGTTTCACCTCCGTGTCTCTATCTCACACATGTACCGAAGCATTGTTAGAGGGACGACTGCGAAGAGAGACAATAGTACAAGGTTACATTTATAGGACGGAGGCTATGAAATATTAGTTGTGTGATTTATATGGTTTAAGTTTTGTATCTGTCAATCCTTTAAAAAATAATTGTAGTAGTACAGTTTAAATAATTGTTTGATTTTATTAAATTTATTAAATGATTTCATTTATTGCTTCCAGAGAGAAAATCCCTGCTTTAAACTAAGCAAAACACATCTTTTACAAAGTTACTGGCAACACATATATCTGACCAGAGGCTTAATGTCAAGATGACAAGAGGGCAGATCCTATAGTGAAAATTTTAATTCCACTCTTTTATTTCCAAGTTTATAGCAAATCTGTTGAAGAAATGAAAATAAAAAAGATAAAAATAGAAGACAATTTTGATGATATTGTCTCTGTGTTATGAAAACCTTAATTAGGCAAGTTTTTAAATCTACTATTGTAGTTTTGATGTACAATAGTGTTCTAAAGAAGTCACTAGATTCAAAGACATATGGTTTTCATTCGACCGTAACATTACTATATTTGGGTAACATGCACACACTGAATCAAATACTCTGACCACTATTTGCTGCATTCATAAATGTATTTTTATCCCATTCTGTAACAATCAGACGTGCCTTGCTTTTACGACTGAGGCACAGACTCATTTGAGGAACACAGTGGATATATGAGTTCATAAAACTGTTAAAGCAGTGATATGCCGAGTCAAATTTCATTTCACAAATCATTACTTTCGGCTCCCGCTGTTTTATTTTCAGCCCGAGCGCAAAAACGTCGATGAAGTTTGTAATGAAGTTTGAAAAGCGCACGGGACATGTAAAATGGAAAATATGTAACAAGTACCATGCAAATGCTCCATTGTGAACTATATTGGAAGTGAAATACATTTCTGGATGGGGTTATTCAAAATGACGCAAACACACGCAGAGGATTAATGGAACTTCAAACGTGTTTTTCTTCGTAATGCATCATTATGAAGCAGTGAATCTGTCAGCGAGGGGGAATCTGTGCGCTTTGCTCACCGAGCTGGCTCTGCAGTATAATTACAGAAGCACTTTGAGTCCCTTTACTGAGGGTGAAGGGACATGTGGCTAAAACATCGACCGAACTCAAACAACAGGTGGGAC
The DNA here is from genome assembly GCA_005024645.1 of Planiliza haematocheilus. Classification (NCBI taxonomy): domain Eukaryota; kingdom Metazoa; phylum Chordata; class Actinopteri; order Mugiliformes; family Mugilidae; genus Planiliza; species Planiliza haematocheilus. Next base: position 7,437,116 of record SRSE01001332.1, on the reverse strand, counting down.
ACTGCAGTTTTTTGACCACGTTTTCATGGACTCTGGCATGTCAAATTTTTTTTGGTTAAGTCTGATGAAAACTTTGGTTTCTGTTTCATTTAATAAAATTGTTATCAATTATTTTTTGGCTTAGACCACAGTTTCTGATGATGTAAAAAATGAAATCGGTAATTATATCGGGAATATCCAAGCTTTGACAAATTTGATACATTTTTAATAAAGATTGGGAATGGCATGAAAACAGATATGAAGTAATACTGAAACCAGTTGTCACATTTGTGTTTTTAGTAGACTTAGAGAGTAGGCTCTCTTCAAAGATCTGGCAACATTTTTTGGAGATAATTTCGGTATTTTTAATACTTCAAAACATTGTTCAAGGAGTTACAATTTTGAGACATCTTCAAGAAACTCTTCAAGTCCAGTTGCCTTTAACATTGTTGGATATACCATGATCTGGATGACTGGAAACTTTCACAGACTTGTTTCACAACTGTTTCCAGTCTTTACACTGCTAACTGGCTATTACCTCATAGTAACGCCACAACATTCAGTTAAATTCAATTTTCTTTTCCTATACTGCCAATAACAATCCAGATAGTTCATAGATGCCCAGACACAGGACAGCACAAGGGCCACAGTAGCAAGGAAAGTCACCCTTTTAACTGGAAGTAATCTTGAGCATAACCAAGCTTATATGGAAGGACCCGTCTGTTTGAGGATGACCAGGAGAGACTAAAGAAGAAAAGAAAGAAGGACAGGAAGAAACTAGTGGATTAGGAAGATAAATTCATACATCTGTATAAAGATATATGCAGCATACAAACATGCATTCAAAATATTGTAGAAAGGTTTAGTGGGAATACCGTGATGGAGAGAGAGAAGCATGCCATGCTACTACGAGAGGATTGATTTTCTCATATAATCTTTGTCAGTAAAGGCAGTGAGGTGTCAAATAGTTCCATTAAGCTGTAGGAATAATTTCAGTAGTTCAGTTCATTTTTGATTTCTGCCTTTTTTGCCTAAATATCTCTCTTGTTAACGACGGCCACATTATTCAGATCAGTCGATGCACTTCTGCTTTTTGTTCAAGTATTCAGCCACAGTGGGACTTTGCTGAACTCGCCAACTCTCCACTCTGCCCATTTTGGCCACATCTGAGCTCGGCTCCCTCCGTTACCCACCAAGTGCTTAAAAAGAAACCTCTACTCTGCTTGTCCAGCAGCTTTCAGACTGCCAATCACTGCGGCCTCTCACAATGTGCCCAAACTAATTAATGTGGGGATTAATCTCTCACACAAGCACCATTAAGAGCTTTGTTTCAAATGTCATGTCGTGCCACACTTTGCATATTTCCCCTTGGGGTTTTTTTTACGATCGCCCTGTAAAAAAGACATCTTTAATTTGTTTGGATATAGCTGAAAGGGAGGGATATTACATCTATATTTAACTCAGCGGTGCCTCCGCTTGGACAAGCCGGCGGAGGCTAGCTTATTTTTTCAGGTGCTTGTACTTTGGAGAACGGTGAGCCACAGCCTTGGAGATTTCCACTCCATAGGGCCACGCTCACTCCAGAGCAGGGACTTCTGGGAAGACGGTGTGTGTTGGTTGGGTTTTTGGCGATGGATGGTGGATCATGATGTAACAATTAATCATGACATGGTCCGTTAATGCTGCAGGGCTGGGGGGAGTGCAGGACATGGAAGATGGCAGTGAACATATAAACATAGACACATAGGCATTCTTAATTTGGATCAACTCGTTAACACCTATTAGGTCATCAACTCGGGAGTTATTCATTCTGTGGATCTACTTCCAGGCTCACTGTCAATCATTCATTTCCATGTATTATTCACATGTTTGTTTTCTGTGTTTTCACTGCATTTTCCCTTTTCCTGTAATTTCAACCTACTGTAGCATTAACATACTGGCATCCTCATGGAAATACAATGAAGCTAATTAAGCTGAGTAAAGTTAAAATGTCCTAGATGGTGCAACAAGTCCTGTTCCCAGTAGTAAGTTATTTTGCTAGTTGGGGTGTCCGAAGCCTTCATGTAAAACCACTGTCACTTTCAATCAAATGAACTGATCAGGTTTGGAATGTGTATGAGACACATGTGGAACATTTCCAACTGGTGTTCAGAAATGATCCCAAAATGACAGAGACATTTCAGTGCTTTCAAGACATTAATCCGTTATTTAGGTAGAAAAAATTGCCCAAGAACAGAAAGGTGGCATCCATGTCTGACATCAGTATCTTCCTTGTGGAATAATCTGGTAATCTGTATTTCTCCTTGCTTCAGGTCACTTATCTTGGATACTTCCTCTGCTTTTCTGTCCTGTTCTAAGTCCTACTCCAAATGTAGGCTATTTCTCTCTTCAGTAGTGGTTGATCTACAGGAATATCACCGCAGACACCGGATTTAAAGCTCTAATATAACACACTGAGATTTAATTCAGTTCACCTTGGCCAGCGATTGAATGCCATTGTTCTTAATATGTAAGTGAATGTCCCACACTCGAGCTTTAATGGAAACTGACGTGTTGGCAAGAGTTGGGAGTGTGTAACGTGCTGACCGGTTTTCTTGTTAGAGTGAGTTCAGTAATCAGACATTTGTTGTGTTTAGTAGCTGCCCATTTGTTTTTTAAATATCTGGAGAAAATCATTATTGTATGTGGCCTGATGTACTCAGACTTTGCTTGGCCATCCTGTGATCCTTGATCACAGTGAATTGGGACAGCTCATTGGCTGCAGATGGTCAGCTTTAGGACGCTTCAAGGTGTGACAGTGTGATCGCAAAACTTCTGCATTAATAGTTTTTATTCATCCTTATTTTCCACTCTTCACATAACTGCCATTCTTTTGGTATAAAAATAAACAGCACAGCCTTTCAAAACCACCTGGGTCTCCACTCCTTCACTTCAGTAAACATTTTGACACTTATAAAGAGCATGACAAGAGAAAAGCCAGACTCCTTTTCATGCTACTTTTTGGTTTTACCTGTCTTGACATCATGCAGTTTGAGTGAGAGAGCCAGTGAGAACAGGATGGGATACAGTAGAAAGAATGAAAAGAAAGAAGTGATGTGACAGACTGTGAATAGAGCAGAGTAGAGGTGAAATAGCGACTTGGGCAGAGAAAGAGAGTTGGAGAGCCGCGGTGTGGCAGCATGTTTGTACAGCTGAACACAAGCTGAAGAAGCCCAGGCCCCTCTCTCACACTCCATTAGGCCCTAAGCTCCACGGAGTGCTGCACTCAACACATAAACAGCCTCCTGGAACGGCTCGGGATGTATGGGAGAGGCAGGGGGACGCCAAGCCGGTCGGCAAGAAACAACAACTGCCTTTTCACATCAGCACAATGCCCCCAAATTACAGAGAGAAGAGATGGAGACAGAGGGGCTTGGGTGAAGGCCAGAAGATTCATGTGTGGAAGTTTCTTATGCTGAGACTTTGCAAGCGCTGATAAAGATACCCCAGGAAGATTTAGTTAATTAAGTGTTTATTTCCTGTGATATATCACAAACATAATATTGCCAAAATATGAAGTGACCTGTTTACATTGATTTACAATTGAAGAAGAGATACTGAGATCAATTTTGCTAGTAAACACGTAAACCTGTGATAACTGATATTTTTGGGGGACAGCAAAACAAACACAGTATCCTTCTCCCAAAATGAAACGGCTCCAATGCAAAAGGCTTATACAGCCAACATTAGTATCAATTTTGACTCATGTTGTTTTCAGTTGCCCAACTAAGTCCTATGTTTATTTCTTTTTGCTCTCCACCAGTTCTTTGTATCTGTTTTTTCTTTTTGCTCTGTTGTTTGGCTCCACAAATTTCTGAGAAACACCTGCATAGCTGCTTCACTGTGTCCATCAGCCAGTTGCTACCTTTGTCTGCCATGTATTTAGGATAGTCTTTCTACAATTTTTATCTGTGGTGCCTTCTGGTCAGACACAAACTGGGGATGCTGAAGTTCATATTCTGCTTTTTAAGTCCCAGAGTTCAACATAACTTTTTTCCGTTTTTGTTCATTTATCATATATTATTATGTGTACAAATACATAAACATCTACACATGCAGAGCCGCAGGATTTAATTCGCAAGTACTCAAGGAAGCACACACTTAACCTGTGCAGTGTACATATGTACACAACACTGCACTTCCATAAACATACTATACATGTACATTAATGCACACACATAAACATGGCCCCTGTTCCATACACAAACACTTACAACCGAAGACGTACACGTAGCACTCCTGTCAAAGTTGCAGGCCGTATAAACAATGTTGAGTTGATGTAAACAGGCATCATGTTGCGACTGCTTCATGCAGTCATGCTTTTGGGTGTTTGGGTTCTCTGTGCTGGCTAATCTCAAACTCAAGTCAAGGCCTGGATCTAGTTAAACACTGAATTTAAATCAGCCTACAAAGTGGACCAGCAGCAACACTTTGCTGAAGGCTTTCCTGTGAAGATAGAGTAAGCAACCAAAACAACGTGTTGAGAGTCCTGAAACAAACATCTTTAAATCTGAAGGACTGAAAAGGCCGCCTGTTTTTTTTTTTTTTAAAGGGGCACAAAGCCAGTTTTACAATAGAAATCCTAATCATTTGTTATGAGGAGGGTTACATCTTGGATATTGTACTGTCTAAATTTCAATGTATGAACGTTTTATGTATCCTTAGTTTCCTCCCAGAAACGGGCAGTAAAGTTTTGATTAACTTTTGAGCATACAAAAATCTAAATACAAGTTTGCCCTTTTCATATGAATGAAATTTAAAAACTGGCTCGGTTTTTATTTTATTTACCATATGTGTGTAACCAATAGGAACATCCCTAGAAAACAGAAATGTTGAGGCTCTGATTTTATATTCTAAAAGAATTTTATATTCTGGTCATTTACAGGCACCACTGTATAGTTGACCACTTGCTCCAGAGAGCCGCCAGTTGTGTTAGCATGGTCAAATTAGCCACGTCTGTGTTTTAGACTGATGGAATTTGATGCAACATTTTGCTAACAACAATACAGCACAACGATATGGCACACACAACTCACAACCTCCAGTTGAACTGAATCTGCATTGAATCAAAAGCCAGTAGCATATGTAGTTATATAAAGTGGCTCTTCTAAAGAATGTTTCCAATCTCAGCGATTAAGGAGCACATCAATGAGTGTTCATTAAGAAAGGAAATCCAGCTGAGGAAGTCAATTACAGTTAATTAAAACAACCTCTCTGTCCTAATTCCAGAGGTGATTAAGCAGTAAGTAGTCCATCAGGTTAATTAGACTAGAATTATTTTTTCTACACATTGCCTTCCTTATTAACACTCTCGCCTTATACATGACCGCATCTTGTCTCAGAACAAACCTTGAATTTGTTGGTTTGTAGTGATTTAAGTATTTTAGAGGGAGGAAATAAAAACTGTTATATCCCTTTTTTACAGTGCAAAAGAAAAAAAATACTTCTAATTTTAATTTTGTATTTTAAAAAGAAAATCAAATAAGTACTACATTTTTTGTTTTTTGGCACCCATTTCTGAAGGATACATTTTAATACTGTGAATAAACCCTAATGTCCATTTAAATTTCAGTAAATAATAGAGCTATTATGACACATTTTCTCCCCTGTGGGCTTCCAGGGGCTACAGTTTCACTACACTTTATTCTGTATGGGGGCTGTGCCGCCAGTGTTTTTTTGGTTTTGTTGTATGTTATATTTTAGATTGTTATTTGTCTTAAGATTGGTTTAGGTTTCTGTCATTGTTTATATTATCTGGTTATTTCTGATTTACACTGTGAAAAACTGGGTCAGGAGTGGTCACTAGAAGATTAAAGGAATAAAATTTTCTATAGATTTTTTTTTCTTCTTGTCTTCTGGAAATTAAGAGTTTTTCAGTCATAAAGTGAATATTTGTTTGGCTTGGTCTCTAAACACGAGGCTGTGACCTGTGACAACATTTAAAAGCAGACATTGTACCATGTTCAAGATAGTTTTAATGTCACCGTAACAAGAATTGCAGCTTTTAATTAGCAATTTGAAATTTAAAAAATAGATAAAAGAGCTGAAGCCAGTGGCTGCCTGGAAAACAGAAAAAACATATAAAAAAGAAATCCTTTGGAAAATTGTCAGAAATAATATAAAGTTTACGTGATTTCCAGTAAATGAACTAAAACGTGCAAAAACGCTGATGAGCTCTTCTTTACTGTGACTGTAAAACTTTACGATCGGCTGCATTAATTCTTGGCCCGGTTGTTCTCGAGCTCAACCTATTGCTGTTCAAACATCCTGCCTCTCCACCCTCCCCACTGACATCCAGATGAGCTCCCCTGCTTCTGGGTCAAGTGATGTGAGGGAACAGATAGGTTTAGGCCGGTGCAGAGAGAGACTAAACACTCGCGGAGGGGAATGTCATTGTTTTGGTGATCTTCAGGAGGGTTTTTATGTGTTCAGCTGCACTATGGCTGCTGCAGAGCGTCGGTGCTGGTTCCCAGTTACATGCACAATCAGGTCTACCCCACACAGGCAGAGATATAAGTCAGAGTTAATATTTTGCACTTTGTCTCATCTGTAATACTTGTAAGCCAGTGTGTAATTTTAGGTTTTAAAAAATAATCCTACCATTTGATTTCTTCTCTTTGAATTGGCAAACAAATGAACTGTTGAAAGAAACACAAGTGTGAAAACAAATTCAGCATCATAAAACTGATTTATTGTCTTATGTTGTTTTTTTTAATGGGTTTGTCAATAAGGGCTTCAATTCAGAAAATTCCTTGTGCCAAGATATGGACAAATACTTTTTTAGTCTTTTCATTATGATTTTTGTAAAACACGTTAATATTCAAACATCCACAAAAAAACTACTTACCTCCTTGTTTCTTTTTCTTGCACAGTAAGCGGAAGTAATCTAGAGAACAGGGTGACAATGGTCAGTTGTTAAAAATCATAAACAAAGCAAGTGCTTCCTTTACCACACTGGGTATCGTATTCTGAAGGGTTCCATTAAGAAACTGGCACCTTCTCAATCTTTACACAACAAATCTACTAAAAGACTCATATATATTGATGGATGGAGGCTTTCTGGATACGGGACCCGTATTACCCACCCAAAAACGGGGTGATTTGTTACGAGTGTACGTGCAGGGAAAGGCAGTTATATTTGTGGTTAGCGTCAAACATTTCCCCTCTCTCAAACTGTATCTGGTTTGATAAATGTTGACCTTTTGGCATTCAGAGTCCATATATTCTAAATGTGTTTCTTAGCATGCCAGGTATGCATTCTTCATTTGTGGTCTGAAAGCACCTAAAACGCAGCTGTGCATGTTTTGGCAAATAAATCTACAAAAATCCACCAGACAAAAAGAGACGTTTCTACTTCAGAGTCCTAAAGTTTCATTCAGGTGTCTCGATTGAAACCGTATGATGACGGTGACCCTGCCGTTAACCCTGCACACCCCCTCCTCTTGTGACACACAAACCTCCGCAAGCTCCACTTCCAAGTCCGGAGGCAGACATGTGATGTGCTGCAGCACTGTGACGAGGAGAGTGTCGCTCGAGCGTGACGGCCAAAGAGATGACTGTTTTCCAGCGGCGTCGGTGGAGTTTTTTAGGCGCTGCAGTGAGGACCACACAGACGAAATGGCTCCTCTCCACCGGCTGACTGATGATTAAGCGGGAGGTAGTGTATTTTCCTATGGTTCCATAAAGACACAAGCTGGGAGAGCCATAAAAGATGGTGCCGAAAGACAATCGTGCTGTAAAATAAATAAATCAGAGTGGGAAACAAAGTAGGCAAACACTTTGCTTCTCACCAATAAAATCCTAAAACTGACCAGCGTCTGCATTTTTTATTGCGTGTTTATTTATTCAAACGTCTAAGCTTCATCATCGTCTTTTGTTACTGGAACTGAGTCGGTTTCATTTTAGCTAGAAAGTGAACTTCCCCAGTGAGTAATACCAGTGTGTAATAAGGGCCGTGTTTAAAGGATTATGAACTTTCCTTTACATATTCCAGCAATGATAAGTTGTGAGTTATAATGCGCCCCTATGAGCCAGCTCCTTCCAGTTCTTCTTCAGATTAATGGGCCGTGTTGGGAAAAGTGTGCAGCGAGGCAGAGAGCATAAATAAGGTCTTTAAGTAGGCAGCTATGGCGGCTGTGGGCTCAGTGGACGGCTCTGTCTACACACAGACAAAGACCAAGCTGTGATTTACTGGTCCTGCATTACAGCTCAGCTCATACAGATAAAAGGGAGACGCTAAGAATGCGGTCGGTGACTGCACTTGATCCAAAGTTACATAGAACAGCATCAATGGAAAAGTTTCACCTCAAAGTCACTTAAGCACTTGGAGTAGTTTCGACGCAAACTATGTCTTTTCTGTTTTGTTTTCTGAAGCTCAATAGTAGAAACCAGGTCATGAATCCTGCAAAGTGGCTGCTTTGTTGTACAGATGATGAAGACTGTCTAGGTCACAGTTTGGCCTCAGATGAAACCCAATCCTAACCCGTATTTTTACTTTCAATTTTAGCGCAGCTGTGCAACTTAACCAAAAAAAAAATCTCTCTCCCCCATATAACATCCATTAACTTCAGTCAATTTTGTCTTTTTGATTAATGGAAAACGGTTCTTTCAGTACCTGGTAAGAAAGGCTTTAAAGAACTTTGAAATGAACATCTGGTCTTAGAATAACATGACTGTCCTAATGAAGCTTAAATGCTTTAATTATTCACTTTGTCTCCTTTGCTTTAGCTCTTAAAAACTATATTTAAATACATCTAATGTGCAGTGGCATTCAGTATATGCTGAATTTAATTATATTGGGTTAAAAAGCACCTAGGGATGCAATGCTACAACGTATGAGTCAAACTTAGCAGTCAAATCTCAATTTTCAACTAATTATTGCTTAATTAAAATTTCACTCTTATTTCAGCACTGTACTGTGTCAGTTTAGGCATCTATTTATCTACTTTTTAATTTTTCTGTCCTCCCTTCCATTCTCTCATTTCCCTTGCATCTTGTCATAATTAAGTTTTGTCTTCTATAAAACATCCTCTTTGTCTTGCCTTCATTTGATGAACCGGAAATCAAAAAGCATAAAAGTACTGAGAAAATATTTCTGTTTGCCTTCCTTCACTGTACCACTGGGGGCAACCCCAGCTGCAAGGCAGATAGAAAAACAACAAAAGTCTTGGAAAATTCTTGGAGCTGATATGCTGGTGACTCATGTTGGATCTCAGCCTTACAAAGCGGCGCAGTGATAATAACCCAAACAGAAACATAAGAGTGTTTCAGATTCCTCTGTGGATTCCTTGAGCAGGCGAGGGTGCAGGGAGCAGTCGAGTTAATTTAGCATTAAGAACAGGTCTCATTTTAAGTAACCCTGAAACAGTGAGTGCAGATGTTCACGGCCTTGGCAGCTGGCAGCTGAATGCTGCGGAGATGTAAAGGGCTAGAGGGTGAACGTATTGTAACTCACCACAGTGGACAGGAGTCAGCGGACCTGATCCGTGAATTTAAGAGCTGAGCAGTGAATACCACCCACTGAATACCACACACAGCTGTGCTGCTGCTGCTGCTGCTGCTGCTGGAAGAGGCTGACGCACCAACATGCCTTCACCAGCAGAGCGATAACAGATGCAGAGCTCCTAATCCAGATGTGTTATGTGCTGGTGTTGAACTTGTGTAACCTTTCTCACAGAAGGAGAAGGGATATGCTAAGTGGTCTGATCCCTTCTTCATATGGTAAATATATCAAAGCCCAATTGGATTCTGAACATACATTTACAAATCATTTTCAGCACTTCATGAAGCCCGTATGTAACTGCTGCCCTCCCTTAACTGCAGACCTTTAATAGTACTGTTTAAAAGTTTTATATTGTTATCCACTATGCAATACCTTCAGGGAGATGTCTGATTGGTTCAAATTAATTGTGCAGTGTGTTGTCAACCTGAAATACTCTACGTAGCTGGAGTCATAAAATAAATATCCTGTAGCTGCTGAGAATCAGTGATGTTTTACTGACAGATGGTGACCCCACTAAATATGGGATTTTAGACACCAACAGTTGCCGAGCAGTGTTGTTACAACTTACAGCTGATGCTACCACCTGAGACAAACTTCTAGAACCTCATAGGATCTATTTGAAGAAAGTGAACGTGAAATGAATTGTCTTCATCGTTCTTGTAAACAACTAAACGTTACTTGTGAACTTTAACCTTGGAATTACACACGTTATATGACCGTGTGTATCTAATTAATCAAAACTTTACTATAATTCTTGGCAGTAAAACTATGTACCTGCTCCTATACAAGGGCGATGTGAATAAGTCAGTCATCAGCTCCATGGAAAAAGATCTGCAGACTGAAGGAGATCTTGATTTAGTAATCAACTGAAATAACAGTTGGAGGGTCAAGCAGATCTTTATGCTGATGGATCACTTTAGCAAGCCCATGATAAATGAATTCGGTGATGAATGTTAAAGTTTGCTGTGATTGGTTGCAGATCGACTCTGCTCTTACAAATGACCACGCTTTTTTGAGGGACAAATATTATCTTTGCCAAGTGGAATGCTTACAGTGCAGGAGCGGAGGAGAGACTGTCCTGAAAGCGCTGTTTTCTTTAGAAAAGTCTTTGTTAGCAGAGCAGGCCGAGGTGAAGGCTGAAAGATTATCATGTTGACAAAACTGTTGTGGTTGAACAGAGCATTTTTGCAGATGTTCGTTCAGTGGAAAGATGACATTGGTTACAGTATAGTGAATAGTAAGATGAAGAAGTAATACTGCTGACAGAAAACTGTACAGGTTATCTCCATGAGCCCCCCCCCCCCCCCCCAGTAATTAGACGTTATTAAAATGACAAGTTTATTGTGCAAATAAGTTCCAAATAATAATTAAATGTGTTGAGCAATAAAGTAATTAAGTATCAGGAAAGTGCAACCTTTGATGGTGAGGCCTTAGATTGCTTATTTTTTGTTTGCTTTCATTTAACCCTAAGGTAATCTTCACCTGATGAGAACCAGTTAACACTTAAACAAAAGAGACTAATCTGTTGTATTAATCTCTAGCTATTTAAGGTTCATAGGGGATCTTACTTATAGATCTTACTCTTATTTGTCTGGTAGGTGCTTTCTATTCAAAGACTCAAGTTTTTCTTCCTTGCATGTTTACAGTTTGGTAGTTAGGGGCTATAACTACATGGACAATATCTCTTCAGTCCAATCGAAATCATTCTCATTTCACTGACCACAGTGATTCCAGCTTCTGTTTCTCTCCCTCCTTCAAATTCTTCATGTCACCCCTCGTAGGGTAAACGTGCCCAGAAAAATGTATTTATTCCAACCTGTGTGTACACAGTTATTAGGCACTAATATTTTCCTATTGATCAAAGTATCAAACATTTACACCTCCCTTCTCAATCCAATTTAAAATTCCTTTTAATCAGCCGGTGAGTTGTGATTGAGATGGTTATCTGGCGCCTTTTTATCTATTATTCGGTTTATTAATTAAAAACTAGTTGTTGTAATCGTTTTGCTCAAAAACATTTGCTGTGATGCTACAAGAGGTTGAGGACTGAACCATCAAGAAACTTGCTCCACCTCCTGAGCTTCAGCCACCTCACGTCACCAGCCTTTCTTGCAGACACATTATAAACATAAAGGTATACTACTTTGTCTAAAAGACCACTCTTTTAAACTATAAATCCAACATTTGAACATCTGTTCACTATTTCCACGCTGTCAGCCTGTCGGCTCCAATTATATGAAAGCTCAGAAATGACAGAGAACACTCAATATGGCTAGAAGTGGTCCTTAAATTATCTTTTATGTTCAGGCTTTAGCAGCATGCAGAAAGGTGTATTATATAAGATGCAAAAATAGCCAGGCTGTGCAGACATTTAATTCATGCAATTATATTCAGTTTAAACTCTTCCAACTTCCAAATGCTTCCAAGGATCTTTATGTGTTTTCATGTGTGGGCTGCTGTGTAGGTCTTACTTTCCCTCTCATAGCAATCAAGTTTACGTTTCAAGCTTATTTCATTTATGGTGCTCTTTAAAAAACAGCCTAAGTGCTTTATAAAGACAGCCATACAATGTACTGTGTGTTTGCACACACACAATGAACAGGGTAGAAACTAGTCTAGTTAAAAGTTAAAGAATAAAGGTGGGTCTCTAGGTGCATCTTACAAGCGACTACACATTTGGCCTGTCTAATTATAGAGCTGAGGAACTGCCACAGAAATAATAACTGTAATTAACTGGACAACATTTTGTAATGGCCCGTATCTTTTATTACATAAAAGAGAATTAAGACGTGCTGGAACATAAGACACTATGAGTTAAAACCACATGTAGTATGCTATATATGGACCCACTGGGAGTTGTTGTTTTAATCTTGAATCACAATATGTAACGTAGCCACAAGAGGGGGCCAGAGTACTCAGATTAGCTGTCTCTCATATGAGACACAGAAATGCCCTTTGTGTCAATCTGTAGATGGAAACCATTCAAATACTTGTTAGAGATTTATGTGATGTATTTATACATCACTGTAATCATGGTCTGCAAGATCCACTCTGAGAAAAATACAGACAGTAGAAGGGCCATAAGATAAGATGACAGCAGCTGGTTTGGTCAGTACTCAAATGAGACTTTGAACATGATGCTCCCTCTACAGTGACAGTTTCTATTTTGGAATTTAAATAATCTCTTCTTTGTTGTATTTAAACATGTATGTTTTTATCAGCAGAGATCTCAGTTTTATTGTATCAGTTTGCATCAAAGCATTTTAAATAATTTCCCTTAAAAAGACCCTTCCCTTATAAACACCTGCAGGTAACAATGTAAACACAAGTCTGATGAAATCCCAAGAAACACAAGCTCATAACATCTGTTAATAATGAATCGTGTTCAAACCGGTGCTAGTCTAAAACCAGTGGAGTGCTGCTAAAACATTTTCATCTAAGGCAACAATGCTGTTGTCAACATTAAAAACAGCACTTTAAGTCCAACATAGATGTAATGGGTCACTATCATTTACTTTCATAAGCCGTTGTAACTATGTTTAGCTCTAGGTTATTGATAGGATTCCTTACTATTCCTGACCCCTGCTGTTTGTTCAGGCTGGTATCTTCTAACACTTTAGAAGTTGGCACTAGATGGATCCCTGTCAGCCAGTTCAGCTGATTCAGCATGAATAGGTCAGTCCAATAGTTCATTGTGATTGGCTGTTTAGAACCAGTGAATGAGAAGAGTGAGTCAAAAAGGCGCACACACTAAAAACAATGTCATTTTCACCATTGTCTAATATGAGAATTCAAATATATAATATTATTTTAACACAAACAGTATCATTTAGAATTAATAAACTGTAGACCGGGTGATCAACATGATTCAAGGGAAGCCAGCTATGTGAGCCAGCTGGTCATTGGCAGTTGTGTTCAATTTTTCGATCTAGACACGATGTGAGGCAACATCACAGTCGGCATTTGTTGCTAGTAATTATTTGATGCCGGTTTTGTTTGTTTCTACCCTAACAGGGCAAACTATGTTGTGTGCTATCTTTGTGCATATTGTAGTTTTGTAGTTGTTTTCACACTTTGTATATCTATGAAGGTTCTCCTACATCTGTTATCCCTAACCCTAAGCCTCTGTCAATTAACACACAAAAAGTCAAAGAGAACACATGCTGCTGATATCTCATTCATTCTCATCAAGCCTCCAAAATTTGAAGTGCTCTGGAGAAAGACACTGAACCCGGAGGCACTAGAGGCCACCACCTTGCTCTACCGTGTGTTTGTGTGTGTGTGTGAATCGGGGCATTATCATCATTGTAAAGCTCTTAGAGTATTATAAGAGTGCAGATCACCTTTGTCTATTATTATTATTCATTTTGGAATATCACACGTCAGTTCTTGTGTGATGTTTTTTTTCTTCGTTAAATATTATCAGGAAAATGCACAATGACACTATATATTTATGAACTTACATGTGTTACAGTTACATGTCATCTTCACCATCTTCCTGTCAGTCTGCACTCTACCATCACAACATCTAATCAGATACAAACACTAGAACAATAGTCCCCCCCAAAAAAATACATTTGCTGTGAGCAGCGATATCAAAGTGCACAGAGGCGCTCAGCATGTATGCAGAGGCAGCACAGAAACCGTCCCCGTTCTGCATACAAATAGATCTGATCCAGACACGAGTGATCAGATAACGGACTGATCTGCAGATTAAGACAAAGCGCTTAAGAACTAACCCCAAATGAGATACTTTCAAAGCGTTCTCATCACGGGATGCTTCAGGCAAGCAGTACTCTGGAGCAGAGAGGGAGGCAGAGGAAAGAGCAAGAATATTTGAACAGATTACTGTCGCGTCCTGAGGAATCCAAGGAGGCATACCGTGGATTCAAATCTATTATTTGTTGCAGTCACTGAACAGATAGTAAATGTGAATCCACAGCTTGCCACTTTATCTTTGAACACATGTTATGATTATTACACTTTAACCTCTTCTGTACACTATTTATAAAATGAAATTCACACCATAAATAGTAGATAATACGGTGGAACAATAAGATAAGTTGAAGATTTTTTTTTTTCACACTCACACTATGCTCACCCATGGAGAGAGATGTATTGTCGAGAAATTTAAACCTTCTCGAGCGAAATGAGAAGATTAATATCACTCTCTTATCTGTGCAGAAAATGTGACAGTACCAGCAAGCGACTTTTAGTTCAATTTAGCAGAAAGAATGGAAACGGCAGGACACAGCTGGCTCTGTCCAAAGGTAAAATACATAAACCTGTCTAACAAACATATATGTGGCTAAGTAAAAGTATAGAAAAATCCAAATATAAATACCTCAATCTGCTGTCTCCATGCTAAGCTAAAACTCTACTGGCAGCAGCTTCATATATGACGGAAACATGGTATATGGTAAAAAAAAAAAGCACTTTTGATAGAAATAAATGATATGAACACATGAAATGTAGCGATCCACACAGGTCTTTTGATGTATTATACAATATTAATGTATTATACTATATTAATAAGCATTCATTTATTGATCACATGTGTCTTTCAAGACATTCATCATACAATCTGAGAAAATGTTTTTTTTTTGCTCTGGAGCTTTTTGTGACCTTAACCAGTCAATGGAGTTGATGCACATTTATTTTAAATGATATATGTAATGTTTTAAAGTAACTTTTAAAGTAAATTTTGATGGTAGTAATTGTTTTGTCACATGTGAAGTGAAATCTAGCCTCCAGTGTTTTCTGTGGCTCTGGTGGGTACGTTGTCCATAAGCGGCAACAGCTGGAGTCGAATCATGGCTTTATAGGAAAAATCTCCCCAGCTCATTTACCTGTTCATGACAGCTGAACAGGGGGTGAATTTTTACATTCCAATTGTATTACGTCTTAAAGTTTTGTAGAATCAGTGCTGTGGCCACTTTGAGTGACATTTAGGTGTCTTCACAGGTTGATAGCTGTCTGTCTAGATGTCATCTACCTGTTGTAGCTCTACTCATGCTATTCCTGTTTGCCTTTTTTGGATTTGATGGGAGTCAGACACTGCCATGATGGACTCCTCATGTTGAACTGCTCTGGATCAAGATGCTGATCCCAGAGTTGCTCTCAATGGAAGGTGAGCACATTGCATAACTGCTCTGCCACCATTGGTGTATTACTGTTTGTGCGAATCGTCCAATTAAGAACACCATAAAGCATTTTGAGTATTTGGAGAGTAAAAAACTCTGAAATTGTAATGAACACAAAAAGCCAAGGCATGCTGTTGATATGAATTCAGTGATATTTGCAGATATGCCAAGATGGCCTCCAAATGTTGAAGTGTTCTTGGGAAAGACACAGAACCTAGATGCACTCCTGATGGCAGGCCCCATCATCTTGCTCTGCACAGCTGGTGCCTGGGTGCGTGTGCTTGTGCGTGTGCTTGTGCGTGTGCTTGTGCGTGTGCTTGTGCTTGTGCGTGTGCGTGTTTCCTTGTGCTTGTGCTTGTGCTTGTGCTTGTGCGTGTGTGTGAATCGGTGCAATAAAAATGCTTGCTTTCTGCCTCAATCCAATTTTGACAGTTAATAGAAAATAGTCAGCAGATTGATTTTCAATACAAATACTCTTACTATTGTGTTTTAGTGAGTTATTACTCATTTCTTAAAACAGACACACAGTAAAGAGTTCCAAAATAAAATGCTACCCTATGACTTCTTCCAGTTGTTGCCCAAGAGGCTGAAGAGTGACTCACTTCAGTGTATTAGTGAAAGGAGGAGTGAGACGTGGCGAGGCACGCTGGACCAGAGTGTCTTTGATATTTAAATCAGGTCCTCTAGAAACCTTGGAACCCCTCTTAAATCAGCTTAAATGACATAAATGATATCTGGCTGTTAATCTGAAATGAAACACCGCTCACAGCTACAAAAGAGACACTGCTTCTCTGAGGACGTTCTGACACACTTTATAACCTTTAAAATGTAAATACTGTATTTACTGTATATGGCTGTTGATACCCCAGCAGACTGTATTCATTTATTTTGAATGTTAGCAGCACAATAATTCCCTAACTGTACTGTACGGCTGCCAAAATATTCCTGGAAGTGCTGTGTAAAAGCACCATTTTAGCCTTGTTGATGATTTCAATTTAACTGCCTCATCTTCTGAACTGCAGGCATTTGTTCAGTTATGCAGCACAGCGCCAGTGTTTACATGGGGTGTTAATGTAACCAGTGTAAATGCTGTACTTGGGTCTAAAAACTCAGCACAAGTGCTTTTCTTTGTGAGTGTCTGCATGTTGGATTTTATCTCCCAGAACAAGTTTCATTAAACTGAAATAACAAATATATGTTCTGTTCAAATATTTTTACAGTTAACAGTCAGATCCAAAAGAGAAAGAGTTGAACTTTATATAAAGACGTATAGACACATCTCTAAGTATGTGTCTGGAAACAAAGTGAGTCCATCTTGAAGGGGAACAGTTTACATCAAAATGCAAATGTTGCAGGTTAATATTGGTACATGGTTAATAATCAGATATAAATAGATATCAGATATAATATTGTCAGTATAATTGACAATATATTAATTTACTTTATAGCGTGCTAGCCAGCAGATAAAATAATAACAGTAAGCAATAACAGTATATAAATAAATATTGAGGATATGTTTAAATCAGTCAGGTTAAAATGAATAGTGACAGGGTTGTGTTTACCATGTTTACCATGTGGAAATTTAGTTCAAAGTTCATGAGTTGTGAAATGCTTGTTGATTTTTTGTTTGTTTTCAGAAATAGTAGAGATGGAGATATACTTCAGTCATACAGCATTTTCTTTGTAACATGTCTGAGGCAAATGTCGATAACCCCAGTGAGCTCATTTCCGTTATGGCTTTGCGTTTCCCACCTTATGTCACCCACTTGTGGTTTCTTGCCCTAACAACTTACAGCTGATGTTACTACTTGAACCGCACAGATTTTGGGGGTACGACTTCACATGTCGCAACCACAAGCCCAAATTCAACAACTGATCAAATATGTTTCCACTGCTCTTCCTTCTTTTTTTCAGGAGATTCAGACTTTCTTTTAGGATCCCATTTGTTAACCCATCTCACCTCAGTGGAGATTTATTGCAGCAGCCACAGTAGCCAGTAGACTCAGCAACTCAAGATGGTGCTTCTGCATAACCATTTGCACTGGTGGTCCATCTCCACTTTTTAGCACCAAACAATTATATATAGAGTATTAATGTCAGCAGCAAGCCCTGCTGATGTATTATACAGTATGTTCATTGTGTATCCTGACATGAGTTATACATATGATATCAGTATGGGGTAACCTATTTGGATTTCATACAGAATTTGGTCTTTGTTCACCACTCTGCTGGAATCAGCTAATCCAGTGTCTCTGCGTCACTCTGAAAGGACTCCAAGCAGCTCCTTGCTTTTTTTGGATTCCTGTAGTACTTTGAGTGGGAACCTTATTTCAGACACTGTGTATTAGCCTCTTTGTGACTGCCGAATTGTGCTGTTGCCGTAAATTTGGAGACTATCCCTCGATTCTGTTGGCTCTGATTTGTCTTTAGAGGTGTTACTGATTCAAACTGTTGTGCTAGCTGTTTGTCATGTTTATGGTTTAACTATAAAACAGTATTGTTTAGTGTGCATAGCTCACAAAGTAGAATAATGGGAGCTATAATCCAGTGTGGAGACACTAAACCGAAGACTGCACGTGCACACAACTAGTACTCTGCTAGTTTTAGTATCACCCCACTCTGTGCTACCTGCAGAGGCCCCACTCCAGTGGAAGATTCTGAGCTTATCTGCTTTCCTGTCAAGTACTCTGTAAGATAAACTCTTGTGTATTAACAGTTTCGTGAATTTCATGAGTGCAAAACACTGTTCAGTTCTTTACTTGAGTGATTGTATTTTTTTTCTTTCCCTCGTGAGCTTCTATTGTTGTGATACGCAGCGAGCAGATAAGTGAAAATAATTTGCATCGACACACTTGATATTTTGATAGGGGGCCATTTTTCTTTTGTCTTCCATCTCCGGGAGGATTAAGTTTCAAGGAATTTTCATGAAACACCATTTAAATGGGGCTGATAAGGCATGCTTGAGACAGAGATAAGAGCCTCTCCACGCACATTATTGATCTTCCTCTGACCCGTTTGTGGCAGGAAAGCTGAAAGGGGTGAAGCACTCGTCAAACACAGAGCTGTACCCAAGAGGAGGGAGGTGGAGAGAACAGTGAAGCACATATGAAAATGAAAACGATAGAAGGAAAGCACAAGGGCAAGAACTGTTTAAAAAGTTGTTTTTAATTAGAAGTTCAGATTTTTCTTTCACTGTGATCACAACCAGCTACAAATAACAATTATTTTCTTACATATTGATCTAGAATTTAATTTCCTGTTTAATTAATGGATCATTTTGTTTATGATGTCAAAAATAATAATCGTAATGGTAAGCAATTATACTTCATATAACCCAAAATGTCAAAATGTATTCAACAAGCTGCATTTAACAAAGCATCAAAAGCAGAAAAACTGAAACAATCATCAGCTTTGTTTGTTTATCAGTTAACTGATGAATCTACTAACCGCTGCAAAAAAAGTCTATTTCCTGAAACATCCATCATTCTGTCATTAATTTAAAATAGTTTTAAAGTTGTTTTCAACAGTGAGAAGTAAGCAGTGCCATAAAATCCTGTGAGAAACTTGCACCGTGCAGTTTTATAATGCTATAATACTGTACTGTATAGTTACTGTGACTGTGTGGCTCTTCAGCACCATCTGAACATTATACTTAATGATACATAACACTTTCTGATCATTCTCTTCACTAAAACATCTCATCCTTGAGCCTTACAGAAGCTCTCTTAATCCTAAAAAAATCTAAAATAACCCAACATCTGTTTGACAGGTTAAGCTAAATTGCCTGTGTCCCATCTTAAGCTTGACGCACAAAACAATGAAATTGGCCGGAGGCGGCCGGTGAAGCTGAGAAAAAGAATGCTGTTGTGCGGTGCCGTGCACCCTTGTTGCGTGCTAGATGGCAGACGCACACTGGGGGCCGATGCACATGACCTTCTGCTATCAGTGCAGACACGCTCATTTATCACCGTAACCTTGAATCATTGTTTTACTCAGCTTGAGTCCTCCTCTGCTTCTACTCAGGCAAAATAAAATAAAATGAGTGCATTTTGGTTTGAGGCAAGAGCAGAGTGAGGGAGCAGAACTGCAGAGTGACTCTCGCTCAGTTTACCACCCCTGTTCTGTTCCTGAAAGCCTCTCCACGCCGCGTCCACAAAATGTGCTTCGATTTTCTTTTTTTTTCTCTTGAATTTATTTTTTTTCTAACGAGGCTTTCTTTATCTTGCTGCAAACTGAAACGAGGAACCATTACACCTTGGAGGGCCCTTTTTGCATTGTTCTGAGGAGATTGGATTATTTATGATGCAGCAGGGTTGCAGCTCATAAACCTCATGAGAAACCTTTTGCTTGTGTGTGTGTTATTCAGTGTGTGCATGCTGCTGAATCTGAGACAAAGGACTTTAGAGGGACAAGCTGGCAGATATCCCACTGTTTTACAGATCTGCTGAACAGTGGCAGAGCATAGAGGAACAAAACAGTGCAGACAGGCCAATGATGTATTAGAAGAAGCAGATGGAAATAGGGCTGTGCGTATGAATGCCATCTGACACGTGATAAAAACATGATTATTTTAGTAGATAGATTTGTTTTAGTGTGCAGGATTGGAGCTCTGTCCTTATGGCAAAAACTGTAACTCAGCTGTAGGACATTTTTTCAGCCACGAGTGTCAAACCTTTATGTGACAAGTGCCCCTGTTTTCTGATCTGCTCCCCTGTTAATTTGATGTCTATCTGGGGGCCTTTAGAGGCCAGGTAATTCAAACCCTCTGCTTTTTACTCAGCTTTCAGTCATTACTGTTAGCTGCTTGTTGGCTATTATTAAGGGCTGGGTCATTATCTGAATACCTGCCTTTATAAGTGAAATTTCCATATACTGCTTGTCACTTCAGTGCATTAGAATCCAGTGTACTACTACTTACCTACATGTATTTATGTAATCCATAGTGGAATAGTACCATCTGTCAGTTGCATATTCAATAATCAAACATATGCCGTATAAGTAGGCCAAAGGAATTCTGTAAACATACATTCATCATTTCTAACAAAAGGTTAAAGAGGTAAACTTTTTAACATTCATACTGACAAGTTTGAAACTGAAAAGAAAAATAGTAAGTTAGGAGCTTTTAATTTGAGGGAACAAGCTGTTCCAAACCTCCTATTAGTAAAGCTATGGACACACCAAAGCAATATAACAGAATGCCGGCAGCACTGTGAAGTTGCCTCATGTGTCCTGTGTGTGGGCTGAAAAGTTGCACTTGAACACACCGTAAACATTACAGCCAACCACGGTCTGGCACATTTCCATGAATGGAAATAAGTCTTAATACTATAAGTCTTCATACTAGCAGGTGGCAGTAGCCTGTATTCACAATTCAAAAAAACAGAAGAGCTACTGTTAGCTTAGAGGCTGGGCAGAGCTACAAACCATCGCTGGCCTCTACTGAACCATGCTGATCAGTTGGTCTACAGTAGGGCTGGACGATAAAACGATAACGATATACAGTATATCGCGATAAATAGGAAGAAAACCTCGTGCCACAACTGCAAGTCATTTTGGGGGACGTAGGCAGAGGATGGGCTTTAGCCTCTCGACCTATCACAGCCCAGCTAAGCAAACAACAAAGTAAAAGAACGGCGTGGAGTAGAGTGCGATAAAGGAAAAGGAAAGATCACGTTTGGCAGACCGATGTTGTCTGCAAACTTGGTGGCGAGTGAGCACATTAATTGTCTTGTCTCTCTTGATTAGTAGTGTAAGAGTCGGTTAAGTTTCGTTTATCTGCGTATTGTTTGCTGGGCAAGTTGGGTATTACGTTTTCTTTTTCTGCCGAGTGAGATGTAAGATGTTTGAATGGTGCTGTTTATTGATTATCAATCAAACGTGGTAGGACTCGACTGAGCCGGACTCTAGATTTATTCAAGTCGTCTTTGATGGCCTGTTGTATGAACCTAATCTTTTTTTTTTCCACCGCTACTGAATTAATTAAAAGTGAATGAAATTTAAATGCTATTGAATATGTCATTGTCATCATTTAAAAAAAAAAAAAAAAAATGAATGAAAAAGTCTAGTGCACTACATCAAAGCCATATAAAGAAATAACGGATGCAGCTTAGCACAGTTGAGAAGTCTAGGTAGAATAGGTTAAGATAAATAATCAATAATTATTGATATCGACTGATATGAAACACTTATATCATGATACATTTTTCAGCCATATCGCCCGGCCCTAGTCTACAGTTAATCTGGATTCTGAATTCTAGATTGTGAAAATATTTGTGGATTTGAATGTTCAGGTGAGATGAAGATGTAAAACAAAGTAAAGCCTTCTATGTTTACTCTTTG
Organism: Planiliza haematocheilus; assembly: GCA_005024645.1. Lineage (NCBI taxonomy): Eukaryota > Metazoa > Chordata > Actinopteri > Mugiliformes > Mugilidae > Planiliza > Planiliza haematocheilus. The sequence goes on along the minus strand of SRSE01001332.1, from coordinate 7,415,114 downwards.
AATTTGCTCATTATCTGACTTTTGCCACATCCATTTCTCTTTGACTGGTTGTGCGTGCTCTACTGACGCATCAGCTGTCTGAAAAGTCATCTTAGAAGTAGTAACAGTTTAAATGGCTCCCCAGTGACAAATCAAGTTGTCTCACTCTAAATCTGTATACTTTATAATCTACGGTTGCAGGCGCTAACTGATGGCTGCCAGCTGACTATTAGTCAGTAGGGACACAGAAATGATGGTTATTTCCCAATTTATGCTATATTGTTATTATACATAGTAAATATACTAATATTTATACATATTTCTCTGATAACAGGTAAATATGCACATGCAGTTTCAGATTAAAATCTTTTCATTTCAGAATGTCTTTCTAACAGATTATTATTCACTTTTTTGCTTTGCAACTATTCCAAGAGCTGTATTTGTTGTTTTTCCTTCATGCACTGGATCACGGCACACCGTAAACATACACCTCCTTACAGTTAGCATGTAGCTAGGAACCGGGTCACAGCTGCAGACAAATTTCCATTTAGCTTTCTTTAAAGGAATGTTTCATACAACACAATAATACAAAGAAAGCTAGTAATCAGTAATAATGTGGCTCAGCATGAAGCCTTTCCATTCTGTCCTTTTTTTAAAATCTCAGCCTGTGATTGGAGAAGCAAAGAAATTTGAACAGCTCAGTGATTAATAGCGTAGCCCGTGAATAGGTATCTCACTGTCAGCTGTGTGGATGTAAAACATTCTCTTGCCCATTCTTCCAGAGTGACAGACAAGTGGCCCACCTCAGCCAGCCACACACACGTCCTGTGAAACCGAATTTGCACATACGATTCACTCATCTCATAACTGCAGAGGAAAAAATGCTTGGACGATATTCAAGGTTGCACTTGGGCATGTAAAATGAAAAGGTTTAGTGCCTGTTGGGACAGGCAGAGAGGGAGGGAGAGAGAGGGAGGTGATGGATAGTCCAACTTCCTGCAGGAGAAAGGTTTGATTAATGGCCGTCCACTCGGCAAAACACACCAGCTGTGAGGGGAGATAAGTACCAATACAAAGAGCAAATTACTGTCTCTACTGTAATAATTAACCTCAGAGACCAACGCACACAGGAAGTATGGATTCCCTTAGAAACAGCCTCGCTTCCTCTATTACACAATAACTGCATCCAGGGAAAAATGACAAAAAACAGGATCTTCTTTAGCGCTGAATCCCTCTTTAAACTCCAGGATTTAAGGCTTTTTTATGGCTGGGCAAGCTGCTTCCAAAGATGTATGAGCAAATTACTGACTGGAGTTATTCGAAAAAAGGGAGTCCATTGTGGAAATGACTGTCAACACACGGCTGCCAAGCTCATCCCCCCCAGTGCAGAATGGGTATCCGAACAGTCTTCAGCGAGATATATGAAGTGGAATAATTGCTTGTCGCGTGGTGAACAGGAAGGCATACAAATAAACCAACTTTTTTGGGACTCGCAGCTGTGATTGGCTCAGCTGTTTGTAAAAGTTTAGCTCCAGCTGGAGGAGCTATAGAGTGAGGAGGAAGGGTTTTTCTCCATCGGGTGTTGCATTAGGTAACATATTTGATCAGTCTGTAGAAAGTACAAGCAGAAAAGCAGAAAGCATTCCACCTGCCTGAACCACTCACCCTGAACGTACATAATTATTCCTCATGCCTTGAGTTCTCAGTGGTTTCAAACCCACGAGCTCCCTCCCTCCCAAGTCTCCCCGCACTAAAAGTTAGTCTTTGATAACGGCTAATGGCCGCGCTGGTGAATTCTTCAACCATAATATTATTTGAAGCCGAGTTGATTAGAAACATGTGGCTGAGTGTTTGAGTGTCAGAACAATTTATGGGTCCCTCACTGATGACCATTCCTCTCGCCGCACAGTACAACACACAAGCGTCTTACATCACTCAGACCGACTCCCCGCAGAGAGCTTGTCTTGATTACTTCCCGCGTGGCTTGGCTGCTCAGTTGAACATTTATATACAAATTTTAGAGCTCAGTTTTCTCTCTGTTAATTGAGGTTAAATGGATTTATCGTTCTGTAAAACGGGCAATGAAACGACAATAACCACTGACGCTAAGCCACTTCAAAGAACTTGTGCGAATATAGAGGTACTCTCTTCAATAACAAAAGGTCCAATAAAAATAACAGCATTGGTGTTACCTTCCAAAAAGCCTGTTAAGAAAAAAAGGTAATTATACAGCTGTGCACCGCTGCTTTAATGTCAAAATAGTTGGTGTTTTTCACATTTTTACAAGATAAAATCTTATTATTACTGAATATTAAATGATTAGATTTGGTATATAATCCTTACTGTGTGGTACAATGAGAAACGTACGTACATAGCAAAATACGTTTTTTTTGTAAGATAACGTTTCATCTTTGCGTTTCTTGTAAAAATGTATCAGTTGGTTTCTGTTACAATAAATGAAAAATAGGATCTTGTCAGAACAAGAAAAATGTGCAGCCGCAAATTCCATTAACCCTTCATTTTTGTATTCACAGCAGAACACTGCAGACTAAGAGCATGCTGATTCGGGGGCTGCACAATTATTTCAACAAAGGCAAGTAACGTGCATTTATCTCCTCAAAGGTCTTATTAGATTTCTTAAGTAAATTGCACCAGTCCAGTCCTGTAAAAATGAATCACATGGAATTAATGTTTGCCGCTCAGTGGAAATACCACAGCCCGCTGAATAATCAGAATGAAACGCCGCAATCTATTTCATTAAATACCATAAAATGCCTTCTGTTCCAATTATTAATGGACATTTACATCTCCTACAGACTGATTGTTTAGCTACTGTTAGTATAAAGGCAAACATTCCTCAAAATTATGTTTTTTTTATTCAGTTGTGACAAAGACATAGTACGTATGCATGACATTTACTGAGATAATAAAGATAACCTTTACCGATCCCCCGATAACATTTAATAAAGGTAACTGAGGGAGATTGTGACAGGTAGTAGCTCATGGCAAATCATCTATTTAAATAATATAATTCCTTTTTGAGTTAAGTGTGGTTTAGAACACTTGTATGTATTTTACACTGTTGTATTTGTACATTTACTTCTTGCCTGTGCACAAGGATGCATCACATGTGTGAGCCTAATGCTACTCTCCTGAATGATTTGTGACACGCAAAATTAAATGATGCACTAAGAAAACAAGGAAGCAGAGGACATTGATGTAAACAATACTAGATTTATTATAAATTCTTATTTAATCAACCAACAGACTGGTTTTGTAAAAGTTATGAGCTCCCTGTGGTGTGTAAACATACCTTACATGTTAACAGATGGAAATAATTAGTATAAACAGGAAATGAACTGCAGATTGGATCACATACAGTAGCTTTATGTTTATGCTAATACATGTGGCTAAACTGGTCTATAACACTGGCATAATAATTTATTGGATGTTAGTGGTAGAACTTTGGTAATTGGCAGTAGGACCACAGGGTTTTGATTCTTGATAGAAATTTTCATCAAAACAAGATTGAGAAAATTTCTATTATTATTTATTAATGTATTTATTTATGAAAATCTGTTTCGCAAACTGTTTTCTGACAAGAAAGGCAACTGGACTTGTAGATTTTTAGAGGCGTTTCACCACTCATCCGAGTAGCTTCTTCAGTACTTGGGCGTTAACAACCTAATCTCAGGCTTTTTGCCATTTGTATGCGGAGCATTTCTACAACAAATGCTGCTGTTACATTTCAGGATATGAACATTACAACAACAAGTTTTTAATGAGGAAGTGACAGATTCTGAATCTCGTACACATCAGGATGTCTGTCTAAGAGTTCCTTGGAAAAAGATGAAGTGTTTCCTCCTTTTGTTCCAGGTTTTTGATTTACACTCTGACTCGTGGCCATTAATAGCTCAGCTAATATTATGTGTTGCGTTGCATTGCAGACCACCCTTTCACACATTGCTGTTATTGTCCCGCGTCTATTATCGCCAGTGCCTACGACATCTAAGGTACATTTACTTTTGATACTAGTACAGATTCAATCTGAGAATTCCCTACTGGAAGCTAGAAATCAAATCAAGAAGAACATCTGAGCAGTACAAAGAGGCCATTTCTCAAATACAGTTTCATATGGTAACAACATGGCTTCAACAAAGGCATATTTCTGATATGAGATCGTTTTCAGTGGTTTTAGAAAGGAAGAACGATTACGATTGCGGTCTTTATATTTGGGGCTATCTGGCGCTAACATATGCCAGCTGAGCCGCAGGGAGACATGGACGCAAAACAGAACCATGTGCATATTCTGAGGCCGGATGTTTGAAGTGGCCGAGATCTCTTGCACTCAGTCTTAAAGCCTGACCTTTACTGCGGCCCACCGACTGCTCTGTGCACGCCCAGTTCCCTCTGCTTTTATAGAGATAATCGCCTCGCTAACATGTGTCCGGCCCTCCACACATGTTTTCTTTTGGGTCGCACCAGTGGCGTACACATGCGATAAATGATAGGCCTCATTTCACTTTATTAGCCCTCCAAGAGGCTGGGGGGGCATGAAGACTTGTTTTCCTTATTCATGTGTTTACCGTGGTTTCTCTCACCTCAGACTGAGCGGTGAGTGTTATTGTGGGCTGCCCTCCTCCTCATGCTGCTTTTCTTACAATCTCCTCTTATTAATGAGAGTCTCTAAACAGCTGCCTTAGCAGGAGGGGAATAGATTTCAGCAATGCCCCAGCAACTCTCAACAGCGTCCTATCAGGAAAAAGACATGAGGCAAATGGAGATAGAGGAAAGGCATTAAAACTAAAAATAGTGCAGCGCTTTTCTCCCAACCAGAATCAAAATTGGGTTTGCGCCCTGCATGGAGCATGGTGACAATGCAACAATGCAGCCATATATATGGAAGTAAATGTAGCTGTTATTCAACCACGTTAGATCACAGCCGCATGCTGATGTGCGGGGTTATTACGGATGGGTTGCGTGAAGTCGAAGGCTACAACAGCAGAGCTGAGGCTCCGTGCAGAGATGTCCCTTTGTTTGTTTAAAGGGCAGGAGAATCGATGGCCCCGTTTTTTGAGGCATGGCTCTGACCTCTCGCGGTGGCACCTGTATCAATCATGGGCCGGCTTCGTTCTCTGCCTCAGTGCTCGTCACATTTGTCTTTCGCGCTCACGGACGGAGGCTGTCCATCTACTCTCAAATGTCAGTCCGCACTTCATGCCGGCCGTCAGCTGACAGAGTAATACATTAACAGCTTTAAGATGTGACGAGAACAACTCTGAAGGAGAAATCTATTGAAGGAAGGAATTGATTTTGGGGAAAGATTTAAGTGCTTGCTATAGGGCTGTAAAGCTGGTGCAGGAAGAATGCGAAGCCAAGCCTCTCTTTGTTGGATAAATATGAGGTAATCAATATTATTCTGATGGCTCTTTCTGCTGAAATTCAAAGTATACTAAAGGTTTAATTTATTCAGATATGTATTGTTGATGTTACTCTGTTATCTTGGGAAATACACGTTGAAATGTATTGATTATACAGAGTGAAAATCCACTTGTTTTTATTGATCTGTGTCGTTCTGAAGTTGGGACACCAGCATATTATCTGGCTGATGTGACTGCCTGACAGATGTTTGTGTAAATGTTCCAGTCCACTAAGTTTCATTATACTCTATATATTTAGATGTTTCTTGACAAATTAGTTTTGCTCATTTAAAAGCCAATTACAGGAGGAGTATATATTCTCTGACCTGGATGACTGAGAACCTTTACAGACATACACAAACAATGCAAATTCAAATTCACCTGAAATCACACACACAAAAAATATGCATTTCCTTTTTTAATGTTGAGATTTTAACGTAGAGAAATGTCTTTGCGTGAACCTAACCCTAACCTAAACCCTAAACCTAACCCTAAATGACAAATGACAACATCAGAACAACAGAGCAGAAGTTCTCCCAAACTTGCTCCGCTCACTTTCAGTCTGCAGATGATTTAAAGGCTGTTGAATATGCATTACCATATGTAAGCAGCCATTTCAAGAAAACAAAAGTCAGACCAGACAGAATCGTCCGAGGGGAGAATTTTGTTTGAGCTGCATGCTAACTCATCGAGATAACAACCAGCTCTCTGTGTTGATAGATTGGCCCACAGTTAATCTGTATGTACGGCTGATGCTTTTGAGGCCATGTTATAATCACCAAGCCAGTTCTCAGCGATGCAGGTGTGCAGTCGTGGGCTGAAAGAGAGGGATGTATCCCATTATGGAGTAATTAGTCTTGTTGTCACCACCGGACCTTGACAGTGAATCCACTTGCCAGGGCTCTATAGGGATTTGAGTTATTGCTTCGGCTGAATCATAATCAGTGTTACCTTTACATGCCAAGGATGGCATTTTAAAATTAAAATTATTCTAAAACTGTGTGCTGCTAATGCACAGAAGCACAGACGTCACAGATGCCAGCTAGCACAAGAGTTTGCAAATTTTGTCGTCTTATTCTCTCTACTTCTTGACTTAAAGTAAAACTATTGGCTGATTAACATGAACTCTTACATTAGGGGACAGAACTAACAATCTAACCAGCTGTTTGACAACAGGATTCACCCTCATTTGCAAATCACTGGCACGGATAGAATGTGTCATAGTCAGTAATTTAGCGAAAAGAACTAGTTTTGGAGTTTATTTCCTTCATGTTCCTTTTCAAATGGATGGGATGTTAAGGAGTTTTGTTTCCTTTGCTTCTCCTCTCTGTCTCTTTCTGGCTTGAGAATTATGAAGACTATTTTGGTAATTATAAACTGAAGTTTGGGAGCACATTCAGGGGATTTCTCTAATGACCTGAAGAGCTAAATCTCAAACGATGATGAGATGGATGACATGCACAGAGGCACATTTCTGTGTACTGGATTATATTAATTGTGTGTTCATCGCATCCGTAAAAGTGGAGCTGATTTACATACTGCCAAGTGGCTTCTGAGTTCTCCGGGATCAGTTGTAACACATCATATTTATTTTATTTTATTTTTAAATAAATGTTTTATCGTTAACCCAAATATGAAAAGTAACTAAAGCCCTGAAAAGTGTAGAGCTATAAAATGTACCATAGTTACCTCTGACATGAGGCAGAGTGGAAGCAGAAAGTAGCTAAGCCTTGATCACATACAGTTTGATCCCATGCAAATGTGCCACACACAACTGAGACGTATGTAATGTCTAAATCATATGACATCCCCAGGTATACTAATGCGCTCAGGAACAGCTAAAGACACACACATCACATCATATAAGAAGCTCTAATTACCCAACCACCATTTTAGTGTCTTTAGCCCTATTTGCTATAGTTTACTAATTGTGGACATGGCTAATTCGGCATTAAGATCACAGACAAACTGCAATTAGTACAAATTACTTGAGGAAATATGAGTCCAGTGGGAATAGGGTTGCAAACCACATTTAAGCATTTCTTAGATTTCTGTTTAAAGTCATAAAACCTTGGAGTCAAAGATTATTTCACATCTAGTTCTCATGAGTTACATAAAGTATGAGAACTAGATGGTAATGACAAGCTGTTAATGGTCAAAGCTGTTCATTTTAACCACCATTATTGTAGAAAAATTGTAAAAGGTGAATAGTGTCTCTTGGTATAAACTAAAAAATGAAGCCTCCTTCTGCTCTGGTTGGCTTAAGATCATCATTTAATCTCCAGGGATCAAATCAGCCGCACACCTTTGTCTTTTTCCTCCACCTCTCCTATCTTTTTGATCTGTGTCCATCAAGCGCTGGCAAATGTCAAAATCCGACTTCTTTATTTCCCCAGATGTACTGTATAATTCCCATGAACTCTTCTTTTCACAAATGGTATAAATACTCAGACATATATTCACATTAAATGCTGTAGCTGCTTTAAGTTAGACTCTCACCCAAAGTGTGCTTCATGTTCTTGCCTTTATTACAAGTTTGAACTTCTTGTTATTTTTGCACCTGCAGTATATCGCTGACTTGGACCGATTATCTCCAGAGCGCTTATTGAAACACTGGCTCTTGTCTGTAAATGGCTGTAATTGCCACATTTAAGGTGCAAAGTTATATTTGAAATTATGCTTCTCAGAGGGTCAAGTCAATTTCCCTACAGAGCAATCACAGAGTGGAGATAAGGATTTCCTTTTGCAGCGGGAATACTTTACACTTTACAGCTAATGTGAGGTAGGCTCTAGTTTCACCTCTGCAATTCTAGTATTGATTTCAACTTAATTATTCCTCTCCTATGAGACTAAATCCATCTGAAGCTTAATGAGCGCGATGCATGTGCAAATGGGCTCACTGTTACATTGAGATATCTGTGAGCAATGATGTCACCTGAACATGTACGTGTTACTGTTCTGCAGACAACAAGTATCTAATTGTGGAGTTATTACTCAGAAGTTGTTTAATGTGCCAAAAGCAAGATATTAAATATACCAAGAAGAAAATCTCTGTGTTATTTTATAGTGCTGAATTATAATTACTACCGCCTTAGATTTCTTCATAAACATTAGGAACAAACAAATAGGGAACTCAAATCTTACACCTTATTGCTGCCAAGCTTGCTGTTAAAAACATGAAGCCAACACAGAAATTGCTGTTTGTCAAATGGCTACTTGAGCTTGTCTCCAAAAGCGAATCCCCATACACCTCCACGTTACAACTTCCAACTTTACAGCAGAAACAAATGCACTAATACAAAGAAACAAGAAACAAGCCTGGTTTTTGATCTTTACAGCTGATTTCCTCTTTCATGGCAACTGTAAAGGCTTAAAGTTGGGTGCCATTGCAGCCGTACCATCACCTGTACAACTAAGGTCCACCTTAAGGTCCACTCACAGACCACCAATCTATGGCTGACGTCAAGATAATTATTTCAGTAGGTCAGTTTGAGTCTAAACTGACTGACTGAACTTTGTCTAAACTTTAGACAACTGATGAAAGAGTGACTGGAAGCTGTGTTAACCTTTCTGACCTTAGAAAAGGTTAACACCTTAGAAAAGGTCAGAAAGGTTATTTATTTTCTGTTTTCACAATCCACCTTGCACAATACACAAGTCTAGTCTTATCGTTCTATAATGTAAAGGTATGATTATTGCACATTTTTGTAAACAGAAGCATGGTCTTGCTGAAACAGATTAAGTCTATTTTCAATCTCCTCACATGAGATTATATTTAGTGATATATTGTAACTGTATCTGATAAATATATGAGGCTGAGGCTCTGAATTGATACAAATAGTTGTGTCTTCATGCCAACCTGACAGTAATGATCTCTGTAATATGAATTTTGACATGAGGCAGAACTTTCCTGCAAAACAAAATCAAATCTGTAGCATGCAGCAGTGCTTGTAACCGAATGGCGCCACAGCATAAAAACCCTGATGTATTGTATTTCAACATATCACTGATTGTCACAGCAGTTCTTTCTGCTGAAGCTGCTTGCGCAGTACGAGGCGAGGCGGCCTTGAGGTGACAGAAAGTGCTGAGTTACTTTTCCCGGCTTTCATTATGTTTACTTGATCCCCATCAAAACTCCAACCGCTTTAAAAAAATAAAAAATAAAGTCCTGTTTGAAAGATCTTTCATCGCCATGACAGCAGGTTTCCAGCACAGATTTATGACTTGGCTTAATGACAAAAAAAATGAAGCCTGGCGGATGTCAGAGATCAATAAACAAGTTGAATTCATTGTGTAGGGGTCATTGATTCCCAATTGAAACAGGACTCACTGACTAGCTCCTACATGTAGCCCTCACTTCTCTCTCTAATTGTCTCTCTAGATGCTACTTCATAACTATAGCCATCTGTCTTTTTAATTAGTTTGGACACACGTACAGAAAATTAAAAACATTAATGTGTCGCCCTAGAGGCCAGCTACATTAACACATCAACATATCCATCCGTAGTCCACTGGCAAACTGTAATGTCGTCTTTGATAACTGATCTGACTCGTGACATTCAGCTGATGAGGAGTGACAGCGACTTGACACGTCAGTAGATATTTACTGCCCTTCAGCTCCAGTTAATCAAATTTAGAAAGGGGAGACGTCAAGTACTGGAGAGTAACTATGCAGTGAAAGCAGCATTAACGAAGATCATTTCTGGGTTTGTTCAATGAAGCTTTGAAATGGTTTCATCAGCCGGAGATTTTTCTCAGCCCGCAGAGAAGTACAGAAATCAATCGACCCCGGTGAAAAGTTACACAGTCAGTAACTTAGCACAAAAAAGAGGATAGAGTAGTTTAATTATGTTTATGTTTATAGGTATTCTGCAGATATGTGTCCTACAGAAGCATGTTGAGATGATAGTTAGATCTGACTGTCATACCATTTATGCTGAAATCAGTTTATACTTTGGTTTAGACCTCAAATTCATATGCTTATAATATCATGCTTCATGCTCTTCATCACTTCTGTTTTCCCACACCCTACTCTTCACTGCGGCTATAACCATGTGCCAATGTTGACTAGTCTTTCAGACACTGGTTACAGCATTTTATAGCTTGAATAAGTTATATATTTTTGTAAGTTTGCTCCAGTCACTGTCACTGTCATTGTCAATCTGTAAACATCTTCAAGAATTTCCTTTGGGATTAATAATTTGTCTCATTTTCTTAAATTCAGCATCACTGCCCTCACTTAATGATGTGCTTTCCCCAAACCAAACAGTCTCTTTAAATTCAGTGTAATTCTGTCAGGGTGGTCTGTAGCAGAGAACACGTCCTCCTCTTCTCTACCTGATCCTGGTCTACCAAAGTCCAAGCCTCCATCACCATATCTACTTTATCATCACTCCCATCTGTACTCCAGGGCACCCAGTCTCTATCTTCTGCCTTTATCTTGGTCTCCGTTGTATAATGTTGCTTCTCATCACTCTTGTTGTCTCTTGTTACTTAAATAAATGTCACTCTTTACTAAATAATCTTTCTTTATTTAACGTCCTTTGGAGTGCATTTCAAGATATTAAAGGAACATCTCAGCATCAGTCAGAAGAAAAGATTCATTATTATACGCACATCTAATATTTATCAATGAATCACTGTTTAATTCATATTCAGAAAAACTAATATTTGCAGGGCATTTAGTAGATACAGTAATGGACATAAAGGATGGATGTGTACTGTAATAACAGATTCCTTATTAAACACTTCTGTACTTTAGTCTTCATTTAAGTTCAGTAAAACCTGTTAATATTTTCTTTCTTTCTAATATATTTCTGTGCTAGATGTTGTATTTCAAATATTCATAATATATCCTCAATAACATTCCAGGATCTTGGTAACAATGCCATGAAGCAGGCTGTTTACATCTTGCATTTATAGGAAATGAAATGGGCTCTGTATCACTAAGGCATGTTATAAATTAACAAGGAAAAATTCAATTAAAGTAGCAGCAGCAGGAGGATTTACTCGATTGTTTCTGCAGTTAGTTGCCTTTTGGTTGTCTGCCCTCCTTCAAAGCAGCTGCTTCCTCCTAAAGTTAATTGTGTCCTTTGTGTCTTACAGAGCCGTCTTTCCCTTGATCTCAGTGTTTGTGAGTGTGTGTTGTTTGCATAATGCTTTTTTTCAATTATTGATGGTTCTTCTGGATTTTAATCTTTTATATATTAAAAGTCAATTTACAGGGAACATGAATGCATTAAACTCCCACAGCGATTCATTTCCTCACTTTAGAAAGAGGAGCAGGGAGCAGGCAAAGCTCTTCGCCAGAGTGAAGTGTACATACAAAAGCAAGACTCTATTATCTTAAGATTAATGTGCAGCAGCTGCTTCGCAAGTGAAAATACTACATCATTACATGAGCGTGCTGGTAGAGTGCTCATGAAAAACACAAAGTAACCTTCCAGCTTTATCCGTGAGGGTGCAGTTTGCTGCTATATATGAGAATTCAGGAACAGATTGTTGGCTCTGTGTTAATAAGACGAGATTCACCTGATCCAAGCAGTTTCATCTTTAATAAGAAAAAGAAGAGCGAGTTGCTGCTGTGGTGGAGGATGAAAGACAAAAGACAAAATGGACCTCATCACAGCAGGACGCACAGAAAACTTTCTGATTGTTAATAGTTTGCAATGCAAAACAGACCCTTTAAGGAGGAATTCATCTCACAGACGGTTTATGGAAGCTTTTACATTTGTTGTTCCATGGAGACGCCCCGTGAATTGTGGATTTTTCTGACAGGAAACGGGGTGTGTTGGGTTTTTGGATTCACACATGAGGAAAAAAAGTCTTAGACACACTGATGTCAGAGAGGCAGAGTTGGTGAGAGGTGGGAAAAGACGTTGCCAAAATCAACACATACTGTCTGTCCAGTTGGTTTTTGAGTGGTTGGAACCGACGATATGTTCTCTTGCTGCTGGGTTACATTAATTCTATTAGATGGTTATGTTACAGTGTATGTCCTGAACTTATGCCATAAAATTGGGAAATATTGCACACAGATATATTTGTGCTCTTAAAGAGTGTCAGAAAGTAACAGACCATAACTTTGTAGGTAGGTATATATAGAAACTTTGTGGGGGGATGCGTTAGTGAGGGACAGCCATACCTAAAGTTTGAGGTTACTCAAGAAGTAAGTCATTAACGGACACTGGTCATGAGAGTTTCTGATGAGCAACAACCACAGAAATTACTATTTAAACCTCAGCCCCTGTCAGTACTGTACTTTAGAACTGAATAACCTTCTTAAATAAGTGGTGAAACATCTTCAAGAAACTCCACAAGTCCAGTTGCCCTTGTTTCAGTTTCCATTAAAAACTTGAATGTAAAGACTTTTTTATATTTAAATGACTGCTTTAGGTTTTTATTTGGAACACCTGTGGGTGGTGCACACCAGAATCCCAAATGAATAGTGTCTGTGAATGACTCACCTGCAGTTAGAGGATGTTCAGATTAACCTGGGTTTTTCCAGGGATTATTGGTTCTCCGATGGTCCAAACTCTCCAGACTCAGTGTGTGAATAAACTGTCAGAAATAAACCAGTAATATCCTGAACTGAAAAAAAGTTGCATGCAGAAAAACATTCCTCTCGTGTGGAAACGGCTAACTCGCCGAGCATCCGTGTTCATAATGCAGTCAAAGTGCACCTTATTTTCCTGGTACACAATATATGTCTGAATATAACATAATCTATACGACTGTACCTTTTATTTTATATGCGTTATATCTTAAGTGGCCTGTTAAACAAAACGTCAGAGAAAAGGCAGCAGGAAAAACGGTTCTATTTATAGGTATGTGTCCTCTTAGGTCATCTCTTGATCTGCACCTGAAAATGAGTTGCCTGCTTCACTGAAAACAAATCTCGTAAAATACAGCAGCTCACAGTAAGTTTTTGTGTGTGATTGTGTGTGTCACTTGTGCGATTTCATAAAAATATTTTTTACTGGAATAAATCTGGAAAGATGATCTCGTTTGTTGGAGCTCAGTAATAAAATGCCCAACACAAGATAGTCTCAGCCTGTGTGTTATAGTATGTGTCATATAACTGTAAATTGGAGGCTGTTGAAAAGATTTGTCCTCATTTTATTTCCTGTATAACCTACAGTTGGTCAGATCCTGCTCATACCTCAGGCTGGTGTGGCTCATAGCTGCCCTTTGTAATTATGATAATGGTTAAAGAGCACAGAAGCCAACCTCACAGTGTGCTTCTTCTGGGTTTTAGAGGGATGGGTGAGGTTATATTACCGCTGTCAAGGTCAGTCGTTTGAAAAGGCAACAAAGTGCATTATGCAGACCTCCATTTGGCCGTGTCCCAAGAGATGCGTAAAAATAAAATTACCCAACATCTCACATTGTAGCATTCATCACAAAGCACTTGGGCAGGCATTTATTCAAGTATTTATTCTCAGGTGCCATTTCCAAAAGGTCAAAAAGGGTTTCTTTTTTTGTCTCCCTGGATGTGTTTTGGTTTCTCTCTCCTCTCAGCGATGATGAGAGCGTAAACCTTGCTGTGATAGAGGGCAAACTAGAGTTCGGTTTTTCAGCTCTCAGATGGTCTTTCTCTCTTTCTCTCTGGTAGAGAGGTTGTGTTTGCCTCAGTTTAGCTTATCATTCATGTAGATTTGTTTTAGATAAAGGCCTAAATCTCTCAGTGGCAACAAAACAAAATGGGAAGGTCACAAAAATTCCCTTTGTTAAGCTGCTTATGACAGATATGAAAAGACGAGACTCCTATGTACAGGCGTCCACATATCACGAATCTACAATTAAATTTTAATATATATATTTTTCCAAAGTCACTTTAACTTTGATGAAACGAACCAAGAAAATACTCTTCTCAGTCATTCCAGTTAACACGTAACAGCTGATTTCTCTTCTATGATTATATCTTTCTGATTTTCTGGTGTCTGCGTAATGCTCTGTAGAATGTAATGAATGTGTCATCTCTAGACTAATTCATGGCAGCTGTCTTTTTTGGACTGGTTTGCTTTCCAGTGTCCAGTCCAGCTTAAGCTTCTTAGTGGACACAGTTTCCCAACAGTACATATCTTTCTAGTTGAACTAGTTGCTCATTGAAAAGAAGAGAAAGGTTTCACAGGTTGGTGGCTACATGCTGGGCGTCCATGTGGGAGTGAGAGACCACATTTAGTCTTCAACATCCAAGAAAGCAGCCATTGTCCTGGCTCATTAAATGTCTCCCAGCTTCCCATTTCTCACCATGGTGATAATGTGGTTAAATGTGATCCCTGTGGTTCCCATACTTATAAAAGAGGAACTTGGGTAAAAACAAAACAAAAAAACAAAATAAGACTCGCCACATCATTACTGCACTCTTCATTGGTAGGAAATCATGACCCAACAAAGCAAAATGTGGCGGTGATACAACTTCAAAAGAGTCATTGTCTGTTTAGTTACAAGTTATATCACTTGTAACTTGTTAAATCATCATCACACAATTTTCAGCCTTGCACACTCTTAGCAGAAAGAAAGTGTCTTACAATATATTTTAGGAGTTACCTAAAATATATTGTATTGAAGTAACCTCTAGGAAAAAGATGAAGTAACACAGAAGGGCCAAAAACTGCAGTTTCTCAAATGACCAGTTGAGGTTGTTTTCCCAAGGGTAGATCTTGAAAGACCTCTATGCTCTTTGGGCAGGAAATGCCCAATTTTACAGAAAAAACTAACAAACAAAAAAAACAAAATCAAAGGTTTTTAACGACTGAGACTAGAGGGTACTGTCACAGGTAACAAGCTATTCCTGACCAGTGATCTTGTGCATTGTGCGACGCCTTCTTCGTTAACCCTGACTCCCCTGAACCAGTGTTGCCAGATAGAGCAGATGGTTTCCAACCCAAAAGACATTCAAAAACTGTCAAAATGCAAACCAAACCACCCAAAATATTTGGTGAGTATATTGTTTAGTACTTTGACCACCCAGACTGCTTATGCTGCTAATAATGCAGTCTAAGTGTAGAAATTGTACAGCAACAAACTGGAGTAGCGCTAGCACAAAGCCATTTGATTAAATCATGTATTCCATTCCACTGATAGGCGGATGAGGCCTCCTTTACTCTTTAGAGAGTGGCACATTCACTGTGGTCAAGTTAGTTAATTAGAAGAACCATCAAAATCGTTTTAAACCAGCCCATATTTTGGTCACACGCCCAACTATACTTTTACCACAATGCGCAATGAAATTAAAAAATGCCAAGCAATCTGGCAACACTGCCCCTGACTAACAGCCAATTCAATAATGGATAAAGAGGTGCAGTGTGCGTGGAGCTGCGGTAGCCTAGACAGCATCTGAGTTGGCACAAAAACTTCCACCTAATTATGCAAAGGTTAGTCCTTGATAGGATTTAAACGGGTACAGGAATCCATCCTAATATACATTCCTTGTGGGATCAACAGAACAATACTAAAAGAAATAAGACATATGTTCCATCACAGTGACCAGCACAACTTGTGTGCTGTGCATAAAACAAAACAAAGAAGACTGTGCAGTTATCTTTCCTTCAACATGACACCAGATGTAATTGCTGAATCAGGTGGTGCCTGAGCACATTATATTCTTTTTACCAAGTCTGTTCCATTGCGTATGTGCTATTAAAGATGTTTCCACCTGAGCCACATTTATTCTATTTTAATTTGATTTATTTCCACTCAGATTTTATTTTATGTGCAAATTGAAGGTTCACGTACTAACCGATGCCTGGAAACACCTGCTGAGTGAACCTGTTGGCTGCTGTCGGGTTGTGATTATAAATCCAACTGTGGATCAAAGCTGGTTTGAACAAAATTAACACTAGTGACACCTAATAATAAAAACTGACTTTGGATGCATTAGAAATCCCATAAGTTTACTCTGTACAAACTGCTATAATTTCCCACACAAGCTCCACATCATCTCTTTGGTTTGAATCTACACTATGAGCACCCATGGTGTCCTCAAGCTCCTCCTGTCTTACTTTAATTATCAACTAAATGCAGAAATAACCCAAAGAACAGTTTGTATTTTATCAAAGCACTTGTTTCCCAGAGTACAACAGAAGTTTCAAGAGCTACAAGGCTTGTGCCTCAATTAAATGCCACCCAACTAAGTATTACTTTTTACTCAAACAACCTCAGGTATCTAAGACAGGAATGTTAATTTTAAAAACCCACAAGCTTTTAATTTGGTCAAAACTTGGCCCTTGGTTAGCTGTAAATTACTTTCTCTAAGTTTTTTTATTATTATTTTTTAACTTTTTGATTTCTGTGTCCAAGGGTATTTTACAGGGCCCCGCTACACCGTAGCTATTATTGTTACAGCCACTGCTAATGCAGACCGAGAGAGTAACAATACAACCAAAATTCCACATCGCCACCCTTTTTACTCCTTTCAGTCTCTCCAACTGTCAATCTGTCATTGTCCAACTTTTGCTATAATAACAAAATGAGGCATTTAATTATCTCAAGTTGAATGATCAGAGTATCTAAAGTGTGCTTTGTAATTGTAAATGTCATTTGCCAAGGTCCAAATGCCATTTTCCGGTGGGTGTATGTGAAATTGCTTCCTCTTTATTTTAGGCACTTATTGTGCTGATGCGGCTATTGAATATCTCTCCAAAGGGGCAGATCCATCCATTTCTGGGGTTGAATAGATGCATTGCTATTAGGCTGCTGCAGGTATTTATGGGCATGACACAAAAGTTCACCTTCATCACACAGAACGGGGTGAAAAGATGAGCTCTCATACTGTGTCATTCATCTCAACCGCTCTCTGCTTTCCTTAAAGGTTAGATTTCACACACACAAAAAAAAGATGTCTGGGGATTACTTGTTACTTTACTAATGCATTCAGTTTTCTCAAGCTTAAAAATCCCTGGTTTATACCTGGTAACAATTTCTGCTAAATATTAATGAAATAGGGAGGTTAGTTAGTTTCTAGCCATTAACTATGTCTTCATTTTGTAATCGTTGTTTATATCTCCTGCCTTTTTAGCATCATTGAGAGTTTCATTTTGATAATATTCTCACAAACCAGTCCATACACATATGTACACATTTACCATATGATAGCGTTAGGCTGGATAATAAACACAGCACACGTTTTCCTCTGAATCAGTGGAAGGAGCTTGTTTTTCTGGAACAAGACGTTGCCATCCAAAGTGACGACAGACAGCAGCACATTAAGTGAAATTCTTATGTCAAGTCTATTCTCCAATTTATTTTTTTCCTGCATTTATTGCAGAAAAATGTAAATGCAGATTTTATTAGTGCTCTCAGAATGCTTAATCGGACTGGATATCATAATCCTTTTGATGACCAGCACAATACTTAGGGAGTTGTCCTCTTGGGTGGGGTTGGATTGGGACCTCTTGTATTGAGTCGGGTCAGGCCCTGAGGTGATGCATGGTGCTGCCAGCACGACACATCGTCAGTTGAGTATAACTGGCGTCGTCAGGTGTTTCGGCCTTTTAACCACAAGACACACATATCGAGGCAGGCCCACCAAAGGCTGATCAGGCCTGGGTGTGTGTCGCACTGCAGGCCCCACTCGGCCACCCAAAAGCCCAAATTGTCTCCTTCTGCTTCAGCCACAGCCAGTGACTTCTTTCGGCGACATTGGCGAGCTCCTTGATGGTCTTCTGTCGGGCCTTTCTTCTGATTACAACCACTTTAGTAGCCTTGTGGTGGAACTGGCTGCAGCCAGCCTCCACTGGAAACACCTCAACATTCCAGCCCATTTCTCTGCTTCAGCTGCTACGTTGGCATACCGCAGCTTTTTTTCGTTCATATGCTTCATCGATTGCTTCTTGCCAAGGGACTGTCAGCTCAATGATGAAGACACACTAGCAGGATTTCAACCATATTCAGGATACTCAGCCTTAACTTTGATCCAAAATGTCAGTGGAGACAATATGTCAAAAATGCTTTTCAATGCTCTGCCATTAGTAAAATGCAGGAGTCGGTGTTCTACCTGCGCAGTAAACTTGTACAATTTACCTGGACATATTCACAGTCATAGATTTGTTTTTTTCCATTCCGTGGGTCATTTACAGTTTGAAGTAACTATAGAATTTTGTTAAAGGAGAAGCCAGAAATTTTCATACCAGCTGTAATAACATGCATCCAGTTTCTGTCTGGTCAACTTGCCTTCCTTGTGGTTCACTTTACACTTTGTCTCCCGACTTTAAAGATGGTTGTCTTTGTCCCTAAGTGACAAATTGAGCTCAATGGCTTGGGATAACATTGAGTTAAAGGTCATCCAAGACCACTGTGCTGCCAGTGGTGACTTCTCAGAAAGAAAGTTCTGTAAAGACTCTACTGAGTGTACCCACACAGTTTGCGAGCTACTTTTACAATGAAAGTCAAAGTGATCTACTCGTGTGTGTGTGTGTATCACATTAATTGTTGCTAGAGTGGTAAAACCTCTATCCATCTTTGTTTTTATTTTTATCAAGAAAAATTGGTGCACTGCACCTTTAGAAAAATAGCACTGTCTCTTAAAGAAAGACGGTAGTCTTGAGTTGTTGTTGAAGTTGTGCGTGGCTGTGGATGTGTGCCGCTGAACTGAGGGCATGTTGCAAATATGAAGTAAAAATAAATAAAGAGGAAGGTTTGTCTTGCTGTTTGTTTAGAATTTGCAATGGATACATGTTTTAGACCAGGGGTGTCAAACTGATCCGTGAAAGGGCCACAGTGGCTGCAGGTTTTCATTCCAACAACCATGCAGCACCCATGCAGTGGGTGTGGCTGGCAAGTTTTTGTTCCAATCAAGCAACAGGACGCCTGAAATGACTACGTGAAGGCAGTTCAGTTGATTGATTGAGCCGAGTCAGTTGCGCTTCTGCATGGTGAATGAAAACCTGCAGCCACATGACCCTTTCACGGATCAGTTTGACACCTGTGTTTTAGACTAACATCTAAATAAGATGTTTTCAATGGCACACGACTTACCGGTAGGTCGCGATCCACGTAATGGGCACCTCTGCCAGCTCCCACCAGCACCATGTCAGATCACAGTTAAATGTCTGATGACTACTGAATATATGAGATAAGAAGATGAGATAGAAAAATAACTTTATTAAAGTTGTCATTTGTCAACAGATGCACCATCACCATTTTGCCTCTCCACCTAACATAATAGCTGTTTAGGTATTGTTTGTATTATTGGTATTACACTTGCCTGTTAGTGTATGTTCTTGTTTTTGGATTTTAGTATATATAGTAGTGTGTATATATATATATTAGTATATATAGTAGTATATATACATATACAGCTTTTCTTTCTTGTAACTCAATAGTCATGTGCTTAGAAAAAGAAGCAATTGATTCATCCAGGAGCAACACAAAGATAAAAGAGAAGACAGTGTTAGGAAGAGAAGCATAAAAAAATACCCTTCCAATGAACTGCCTCAAGGCTGTGACCCGTAAAAAATCTTCTAAGGGTTTGGTTAAATGCTTGAAATGATCAAATTTAATGCTAGACATGGCTCAGTAATGCTGGTTTGCACAGAAATCTAAGCTGAAGGTGCCAAGATGAATACATTATTTCTGCTGTAGGCTCAGTTCCACTCAGTGAAAAACTCTCTAATTTAAGAAAATGAGAAGGAGGAGAAATTGTTTTTCAAACGGAATTGCTCATTTACAAGAAATACAAAGAAAGTGATTATAGGGAGTAATTCCATCACATTGTGTCTTCATTATGTCTTCTTACAATGTTGAGGAGGAATAAGATGCTTGCCAAGAAAGTGTTCTTGTAATGCTCAGTCCTCCTCAAGCGAGGGCCTGAAACTATCTGCGAGTAGATTAACTATTGTGGGGCTGGTACAGTGGTTCTGCACAGAATAAACAGAAACTAGAATTTTATATTAAGTGCACTGCTTGCGTGGAGTTTATTTATGAGGGGGTGACACTGTTTACAAAGTATTAATGGAGCACACTGTACCAAAACTAAGAGACACCAGAGAGTTGAGATGCCACTGCTCCACATGAGCCTGCATTGGTCCATTTAACTCATACAGCAGAAGATGTGGACTCAGTAAGAAATGCTGTCAGCACAATTGATTTGGGGAAAAAAAAAAAAAAAAGTTAGTTTATAAAGTTTGGCACAGACTCCTTCTTCCACTTGCCCAGTAAGACAATATTTTT
Source organism: Planiliza haematocheilus (assembly GCA_005024645.1). Classification (NCBI taxonomy): domain Eukaryota; kingdom Metazoa; phylum Chordata; class Actinopteri; order Mugiliformes; family Mugilidae; genus Planiliza; species Planiliza haematocheilus. The sequence continues at coordinate 7,394,541 of SRSE01001332.1, read as the reverse complement.
GTCTATATTGGACTCTTGGACATCTCAGTTAAACACTTACTGATAGCCGTCCATGTAAAAGGTTTCATAAATGGGTCAGTAGCTGCATTTACTATTAATCAGAATGATAGCTTATTCAAAACAAAGTGTCATGCTAACCAAGTCTGCTGATATTGAAGGTCTCTCCAAAGGGGCAGATCCATCCATTGTTTCTGTTAAATAAATGCATTGCCATTAGGCTGCTGCAGGTATTTATGTGCATGACACAAAAGTTCACCTTCATCACACAGAACAGGGTGAAAAGATGCGCTCCCATGGAGTGTCATTCATCTTAACCACTCTCTGCTTTTCTCAAAGGTTAGATTTATAATGCTGATCGTTTCTGGATGGGGTAAGTACTAGTGGAGTGTCGATACAAAGATTATTAGACTCATCGAGATGCAACACATGGCGATTTGATTCTGATTTATAAATGTTCAAAAACAATTATTAACTAAATGATGGGAACAACACAGTTCGCGCACGGAACAGAATAAGCTAATTGTGTTTTTTTTGTAATAGACCCGCTAGTACAGAAATCTGTGAAAACCTTTTGATTAAAATAAGTCTTATTTATTTCTAAAGGCACTGTATTATTTGTTTTCCTGACAATATGGAATTAATTCTACCGAAGTTAATTTTTTGTAATGTTAATAGAGAATTCTATATTTTGAAAAGTATTGCTTTTGATACAGCAACTGTTTTACATACATTACATTAGATAACTGGCAATCCTTATTTGTTATGTTATGGCCTGGCTCAAGTGGCCACAACAAAACAGGAGACACACCACGGCAATTGCAAGAAACAGGAACAATTATTTATTTATTTGAATAATTAACAAAGAGTCACTGAACCACACCGACAACACCTGCAAGAGGGAAACAGAGAAGACGTGAGCTCTCACACAGCCTCTTTTAAACTGAAAGAGTGGTGGCAGCTGAAGACTCCTGGGCAATGGACACAGGTGCCCCGAGTTACTGCAATTAGCCTCAGGGAACGCAACCACACCCACACACGCCCACAGGGGCATCACAGTTGTGAATAAGAGCAGCTTTTTGTTGTATAGGCCACTGCTAAAGGCACACTTTTATTGTTGGTTCCAAGTTTGGATCATTTGGAGGTTTTACCTAAATAAAATATAATGGAGATAAATTTGTTTGGTTACTTTAATTAAATGAATACAGACAAATATCTTATTTAAAAGTATGGAGTAGCCACACAGTGAGAAAAATACAATTCCTGAATGGGGAAATAATGGAATCGAATCGTGAGGTGCCTTAGATGGCACACCCCTAGTACATATGCTCTTTCTGTACATGATTGGGGGGGGGGGGGGGGGGGGGGGGGGGGCATAATAAGTTTTTCTTCTGAATCAATTCAGTGTTTGGTGTCAATACAATTTTGTTAATGGCAACTCATAGTTAATAAGAGGGAAGCTGCCAAATGCAGGGAACCTTTTTTTTAAAAAACAAAACAAACAAAAAAACACTTATTATGTTCACCCAAACAAGCACTCAGTCGCATGAGGAAAACAAAATCAGATCAGCAGCCACCCTGATTGGCAATGTGTTTCAGGCATCTTTTTCCTGTTTCAATACAGGATCATTAGCACCAGGCAGGCAAAACAGTCAGTTACCTTTGGAGTCAAATGATATTTTACAACCAATGGCAAAATTCTTAATACACTCCAGGCAGGTCTCTCCCTAAATGGTTGTCATGGGTGGAATAATTAGCTAAAGAAACCAAGACCATTTTTGTACTGGCTTATAGACACCATTGCAGAAAAATCTAATGGGACTGATTTGCTTATGGAGCAGAGACTGTGGCTGAAGTGGCTAATAAGAGCGAGAAGAAACATACCATAATGGTAAAATCTAACAGTATTTATATATGTGTGAAATGAGAAAGTTAATGTTGGCCTAAACATTTTTAGTTCCTTGAATTCAATGCGGTCAGGTGACTTCAGAGCATCAGTATAGACTGTGAACTTTGCTAAAGTGGGAACCTGAATGTGAGGCAGCTCAACAGATAGCCGTCATCTGTGTGTCAAAACCAGTCAGATGAGGATATATTGCTGAACGAACAACTCAAGGGCAACTGAATGACATATTCAACCTGAGTGTTGGAACCTTGTACAGAATCCTAAATGATCGGAGTACAAGACGTGCTCGGCTGTTTCTTATGCCTTGTTTCAGGTAGCTGATATAAAACCTTAATCAAAGCAGAATTGTTTATGGAGAAATTAAGACAAGATGATGTACATAATATAAGGCGGAAATAGTTTTATATATTGTGCAGCACTCTGGCATTGACTGGTTGGAATTAAATTAGAGGCAAATAAAAAGACGAAACAAAAACCTGTCTTACATACTGGAAATGTCTAGAATTCATATTGGTGACTGTGAGTTGGGGAAAAGAAACCGTACAAGAGAAAACAGGATGCAGACTGTATGCAAAGCACCCAGTTTTCAGCCACTGCATTCAATTGTCGCAAGACATTGGCAATCAGCTCTTAACCGTGGAAACACCCCCCGCAATATCAATCTTGATTTGCAAAAGAAGTGTCCTTTACCTTTGTAAATTATGCCCCAACTGGACCCATCTGATGGAGTGAATATTGTGTTAGCAACAACTAGGCGGGTGGATTTGTTTCTCACCTACTCCATTTAATGGCATGTGAAGTAAGCTGATTCAATTCCCTGTGCCCACACCTTGCTGAGTACACCACAGAAGGACAGTGCTAAAAGATTTATTGGACAAGAGCGCGCATGTGAAAGTTTGCCGGTGGCTCGATGTAAAACATTTAAGGCAAACTGGCAGAAAGTATATACAAGGTGAAAGAACAGAAATGAGCCGCAGCGTTTTAAGACTAGACAGAAGCTAAAAGTTAGCCGGGCCGTTAAAGACAAGAAAGTGATGTGACACCTCAGATTGTGTTAATTAATGCGACTTAATCAACATGTCTGATTTGTACAAGACTAACAGTTTTCACAGCTAGAAAATGAATAAACTGTGAAACCAAACATGCCACCATTATCTGGCAGGTTTTCAAACTAAACTAATCACATTAACTTTAGGTAGTAGAACTTGAAATGTGCAGTCATTGGATGATATATGAGAAGTCATTTATTAGCCTGTCTATGGGAGAATGTCCATTAATTCTTGTTCGTCTTTTCACAAGTAAAGGACAGTTCTTGCAACTTAAAATACACGGAGTGAGGATCTAAATAAAATCTCTCTGCGATGGTGTTTGCTCCAGTTACTGATAATGGACCTGAGATGCATTTAAAAATCCTTTATAGTCTTCCCTCCACAAAATCTGCAGTGAAATGACAGCGGCGCAGGAAATGTGCTTTGTGATGATTAACAGTCCTCCTGATTCAAGGCGATGTCTTTGCCACCGTGTTGAACCCTCACTTGCCATGTCTCATTATCCCCGGCCCGCTAATGGAAGGAGGAGACAAATAATTCATCTGCCCTGATGGTGACATGAAGCATAACAGGTCTCCTCAGGGGGGGGGGGGCGAAGAGCTCGTCAGTCAGAGGACGGACAATTAGAATATAAGATACGCCAACTGACAATAATAATGCTGCTGTCTGTTCTAGTCAATATAAACACACATGAGCCAAACCATTACGACCACTCAGAGATAATGTGTGTGAATAATGTTGATTATATCGTAACAATGGCACATGTTCGTGTATTGAATATATCAGAGAGTTAATGAAGTCTCGTTTTGACGTGTTGGATGTCAGAGGAAATCCACATCAACAACATCTTCGTCCATATTAACACACCAAACCCCCACGGAATCAAAGAAGGCAAGGCTTTTTTGATTCTGTGGGTCTGTGTCACGGTCATGTTGAATTATGTAGCAGTGACTTCTGTAGCACGTTCTCAAGCCTCGGTTCCTCATTAGTGGAAGTGGATCTCTAAACATGTAGAACGTATTTTTGGCAAGGTTAGCACAGGCACAATTCTGGCCAGGTCCACCACTACACAAAATCGCTTCAAGCAGACAAAGTAGGTAACGAAGCAAAAACTTTGTTCACCTCTGAAGTGGTTTGTTAAAAGTTCAGTTTTCGGAAATAAGAGCAGGGATTTGAGGGATGTCCTGGAATCAGTTTGATCCATGGCAGCTAAAAGTCACAACCTTACCCAGCTTACACGAGCATAAGGCGTTGTTTTTAGGATTCTTCAGTGTCAACTCCTGTGTATCTGCAGATTGCAGCCAATGCAGTGCTTTGTGTGATTCAGAGTGGACAGCTGTAAGTCGGACAGAAAGTACTGCTGAAATAAATAAATAATAAACTAGGTGGAAATGCAGCAGCTGTGGAACTGACTGTAGTACAAACATACACATGTTTGGTGTTGAGTGTAGGAGGGGGTTGAGAACATTTAATCTCAGACCGGACCCCTATTCAAAACACATTTTCCGATCATCGCTGAAGCAGATGCAAATTTAACCTTTTACGTCTTTTGGTGTCTATTGATACAAATATGGATGATCAGCTTCACGGGAGGCCAAGATACTCTCTCTGACTTAATCTAGACCAGAATGAAATTTGGCCTGTACAGAAGCAGCAACAAAAACAAGTACGGAGTTTTATTGACTTGCTGTCTGAAAAAAGGCAGAGTCTATGGATCAAAACAGCACAGAAAAAGACACAACATGGCACAAACTACTTTGCTGTCAGGTATCACCAGTAATAAGGAAGTACTCACCACTTAGCTTTGTCAAAACAAAAGTCAAGATAAATGTCGCTGCCTCTCGATTTTCAAAATAGTATGTGTCAGAGCATAAAGGAGAAAAGGAAAGACTGTGCAATTTACTGTATGTTCTGGATTAAAACAAGGCTTATCTGAAGTTTAATAAAGAATAATCAGCAGTTTAAGGATGTGAGTTTGACTACCTTTTAGATGTTGTATTAGTGCCTTATTCTTACCTTCTCATGTCTGTGCAACTTTGACTCAGGTGTAATTTATCAATGGCTACTTACCAGTTGGTGTGTTCATACTCAAATACACACAATAACAACACACAAAAGAGCAGCTCAGTTATCCTACAGAAAGCAAATGCAGTTCATCATCTGTGTAATCAGCTGTGAACAGCAAATAGTTGGGTTTGATGCTCGATGGCTGACCTTTCAGAAGTGATGATTTAGTAATGCGGGATTATGCACCCGCAAGTCAAGTATCAAACCTTGGTGAACAAGAGATTATTCGACTTTTGCTTCTGAAGCGTCTCAGTGTGAAAATTGCAGTGACTTTATGGAAAAAGGATGCACACGCTCCATCACTAAAGTGCTTTTCTCTTCGACTGTGAAAGTTTCTACCACGGAATGAGCCAATTTATTTTCTTAGGCTAAAAGGCAATTGCTTTCTGAGCTCAGAGGTGCTGTGTGTGTAGGTGAGTGTGCAGTCATGTTTGAACACTTTATTGCTTGAGTGTCTCATTCTGAGAAGTAAGTATATGCATTGTTTTGTGCATTCAACAGTTTGTTCACTCCTGGATGAATTATATATTTAAATGAGTGTGCAGCAAACAAACTTGTTTTCTTTAAGTGTCAATGCACTCTGACTCTGAGGAAACTCTGTAAATGTGACAGTTAGTAAAGCCTCAGAACTTGACTCATTATGACTTGTGAAGCAAGTCAAGAATTTGTTATAAGGAGCTGTCTCTTGATTACAGTCATCTGACCTTTAGCAACACGATATGATTAGCTCCTTTAAGGCTTGGCTTTAATGTTGATAGTTTCTTTGCAGACCCGTCAATACAGATGTATACACATGTTTATATTGGCTTGGATAGTTAGTTTTGTGACTACGGCATTACACTGTTTTGTTTGCCATCATCATTTAAAACCATCAGTGTATTTCATGGTAGACTCCGATATCTGATTTTCTGATGGCCAGGCTGTTCATAGGTTTAGCTTTCATTGCATTCATTGCAATAAACTCCACAGAGATATGATGTTATAAATGGAAGCAATGTAATCAATGGCTGTTTTTCATCATCATTCGCCAGCTAGACATCTTGATCTGATCTCAGACTGCGTTGGACATTGCTAGGACATATTGACAAATGGTTCAAGGATCTATTTGCATTTCTCAGGGTCAATTGTGGTTTGAAGTAACAGTCAAATACTGTCAACTGCTAAGCCAAGCACTGCCCATCAGCTAAAGAATTGATCTCTCCTAAAATCCCACCAGAGGTTTTTAGGAGATGTGGTCAAATAAGACTCTGTCCACATGTCATCTTCACAGTTTCAGTTTGGTTTTGAATGCAAGACTCTTGATCTGGCTTGGAGACAATTGTCATTTTGTCCTGAATACTTCTTATAGTCTGACTTGTTTTTTGAAACAACTCTCTGCAGGGCTCCACTGAGTGGCCAGGTAGCTTTTTTCTTTCTGACAATAGGTGCTACATAGTCAGACCATGACAAATTCAGAGTTATTACTGCACTAATAGTCTATGTTATGCAGCATATTTTATTCCAGTTTTTCTGTATTTTTTCTTGCAGAATCATACACCGATCAAGCATAACATTATAACCACCTTCCTAGTACTGTGTATGTCTCCCTTTTGCCTCCAAAACTGTTGCTTGTGATTCATCAGAGATTGATGGTCCTTCTGAGGGTGTCCTGTGGTGTCGGACAATAGCATATTGTTAGTGGGGGCCTTTGGGTCCTATGGGTTGAGGGGAGGGGCCTCTGTGGATCATTCCACAGATACTTGATCAGTTTGGGATCTAGTGAATTTGGAGGTCATTCATGTTTTATGGGTTGTTCCTAAAGCGTTTTTGTGTCTGTGTCAGGCTGCATCCTGCTGGGGATGGCTGCTCAAACATCAAGGAGTGTCGTTGCTATGGGGTGGGGGTGTCTGGTCTGGTCTGGTCTAGGTGGGTGGTACATGTCTAAGGTCGTTTTCACACCTAACCAAGTGGACTCGAGTTCGCTTGGGGGGCTGAAAGTTGCAACATTGTTGTATTTTCACTTGGTTCGGTTCCGCGTTCACACTGCAACTTCTGAACCGCACCAAACTTGCGCCCCAAGCGCACCAAACTTTCTGAGCGTCAAAAGTCGACGTCACTCCGCTCGCAACTGACAGACCTGCTGGGTAATAGTAAACATGGAGCAGCATGTGAAGTTGGCTGTTTTGTGGATGTTTTTTCTTTTCTTTTCAATGTACTTTTTTACTTTGATACGACATTGCTCCGCCGTCCGTGGAAAACCCACCGCCCCCATTTTCTCACTGAATATCTTAAAAACTTCGTTGTTCTTATGGGTGGATGTCAACAAATTGTTGATATGTTCATCAGACCATATTTCCAGAAGAGCTTTCATCTCATCGTCGCTCCATGTTTGTCCTCTCGCCATGTTTGTTTGTTTCTTCTTCTTCTTCTCCTCTTTCTGTTTTGATTTTGCGTCACTACGCCATGCATTACGTGTGTGTTTGGTCCGCTGAGCTTTCACACTGCATACGAACTGAACCAGGGTTCACTTGCAAACGGACCGAGACCCCCGTTTTCAAGCGGACCAGAGTTCGTTTGTTTGATCCGCACCAGAGTTCGTATGAGCTTTCACACCTGCCCAAACGAACCGGACTTTCTGAGCAAACGAACTCTGGTCCGTTTAAAGCGGACCAAAGGAGGACAGTGTGAAAGCGACCTAAGTTACACCCACATGAATGCCAGGTCCAAATGTTTCCCAGCAGAACACTGTATTGTCACAAAATGGTCAATGTTGTTTACCTCTCCTGTCAGTGGTCATAATATTATGCTTGATCGGTGTATGTCTGGTAGCAAATACTTTGCAGCGCTGTACCTGTAGCCCAGTTGATGGGGACCTTTGCTCCCTGCAACAGACTATTCTAAATTGAAGCTAACTGATGCCTACAAAGGAGAACGCTATTGTAAAAGATATCATAGTGCATCCACCTTTCAATTTCAAAAGGAAACCTTCCTCACCACGAAAGCAGAGCAACAACTGGATAAACCAGGAATATTTGGGAAACAAATGCTGTAGACAGATAAAATTAAACTTGAGCCCTTTGCCCACACTTACCAAGGGTATGTTTGCAGGAAAAGACATTTTGAAAGAAAGAACACCTTGCCAGTATTTGAGCAAGGGATGGAAATATTCTTCTTTGAGGCTGAGTCGTAGCCAGTGGCACAGGAAACATTTCACAGATAGAGGGAAGAAAAACGGACACTAAATGTCAGAAAAGTCTGGGTGTAAATGCCACGATGCCAGTCAAGAAAGTGAAAAGTGGTCAGCTCCTACAACAGGACAACGATCCAAAGCAGACCAGAACAATCCATCATAACCTACTTCAGTAAACACAAGCTGGATTGGATGCATCTCTCACACTACCCATCATTAAACATCTCTCAAAGATCTTAAACATCCTGTGCTTACAAATGTCTAGATGTGGGAGAGAATACATAAATCAAGAATAGAAAAACTCACCACAAAAGGTGTTTGCGCGCTGTGATTTCTGCCAGACAGCATGATACTAAGAACTGACAGACTGTAGCAAGGTGACCAGTCTTTTATTTAAATCTCTGCTTGATACAAGTGTGTTATTTACTTTAATTTTTAGAGCCTAACATGTATCCTGAAGGAAAGCAGTATGAACTCAGCAACTGGGCTATTAAAAAGCCACTGGTTAAAGATTTGCACAAGTGGCACTCGAAGCTCAGCAAACTTACCAGACAGTAATTCTCCTCGGTCTCTGCATACAACAGAGATGTGGCACAGACTGTTATATATCAGAATAAGATGCCGTAACGGCAAATGTAATAGCTTCTATTTCAGACTCTTTTATTCTCTGTGTCCTCTGGAAAGTCAGCACAGTTAAGAGTACATGGGTCAAAGGCACAAAATCTATGTCTCCACCTTCTCTAAAGCTGATTTTGGAGTAGTGAGTGCTGGTGTGACCTGGCATTTATCCCTGTAAATGACTCACCCATCACGAGTTTATGTCTTTGACTTTTACAGTCAGAGGAAAAACTACTTCATCTTGTAGGCCATTATAACGGTATTAAGTAACATTTGGTTTAAAATGTAGTAAGCTGTATTCATGTGGTCATTTCAGTATGTTGAGTGAACTCCCCAATCCTCTTTTGCCTTTTATTTTCACAGCAGCTGCAGTAAAATCAATACTTATATGTATGTATCACATGGCAACAGTGGGGCACATGGCAACAGTGGGGCAATAACAACATGATGAACTTACAGAGTTGGCAACTGAATTTGCAGATCTGCTTAGCTTTATAAGACTTTATAACAACTTTCAGCTCATTGTTTGCACTGAGACATTTTTAGCCACACCAGACTACTGTTTGAAACTTCAAAAAGTCGCAGTACAGATGCAGTTAATGACTTGCTGGTGAACATAGTACAACAATTATCAGTGAAAAGAGGTCTGAAAGAGAAAATACTGAACACGCATGTAATGAAAGCATCAACCCATGCAGCTGGAAATTGAAGCAGTTCCTCAAATGTCCACTTTGGTGAAAATGGCATCAGCCTGTTCCACCCACATTGAGCTTCAAACCCATTTTTTTAAAGATTCCTTTGTGTGACATCAGGGAGTGCTCATCCATCTTTATTTACAGCACAGTCAGCAGTAACCACAAATAACCTTTTAACAGATGAATAAACATATTTCTCTATACCCCCTGTGTCTGCGTGGGTTCTCTCCGGGTACTCCAGCTTCCTCTCACCGTCCAAAGACATGCTGGTTAGGTTAATTGGTGATTCTAAATTGGTCGTACTGTAGGTGTGAATGGGAGTGTGAATGCTTGTCTGTCTCTCTGTGTTAGCCGCTGTAGATAGACTGGAGACCTGTCCAGGGGATAACCTGTCTCTCACCCATTGACAGCTGGGATCTTTATCAATGGTCCAAACAAGTTTGCAGCATCATCTTAAAAATATAAAATAACGATAAGATACGTCTTTGTTGTTATTGTATAACAACATGCAATGGGATTAAGAGTGCTACATCTGAAACAAGTGCCAAATAGTCAATCAGTAAAAACAAACAAAAGACAGACCATATACAATCATACGCTGTTGTGTTCATGACTTTTTTTGCTATCAACAAATAGGAAACTAGGTTTAATATATGAGCACACTTCTCCAGTCTGTTTTCTTTTCATCTCCGAGTTCCACTTAAGCGAACCTCCCAAAGCTCAAGATGTAAACTAAAAAAACTGAATTATCTGTGCTTGAAATGTGTGTTTCTGTTGAAAATAACACCTTAGCCATTTTAGACTTGTTTGTACCTTTGTAAGGAATAGGTATGAGGTGTCCTCTGAACAGGCTAGCTGCTCTAACTAGGGCACAGCATGAAGCCTTTTAAGTCCTACCTCACCTGGATTATCAGGGGAGCCTCGCTACACACTACTGCAAAACACTAAGAAAATATCGAGCATGTGAAGTTCTATCCTGATTATTTGGATTTGGTACAAATGTTTGGATAAGGAGACAAAGGAGTTTATAACCCGTAGGATAAAGAGATGAGGTTCGTCATGTCCTGCCTGTGGTGCTGCTGCGTGTGGTGATGGCTTTCACACTAATTAAACTGCATGTGATAATAACGGACGAGCGGCGTTTAAGTAATAAAACTGCTTTATCTCTCCCCTGGGTCTAGAAGAGGTCTTAAGGAAGTATCGAGAACTGAAGGATGAATATGTCTGTCCTTATAAAAACACATCTGCTGGTAGAGATAAGAGTAGATGTTGAGTGTGGCAAAGTGTACGAAGAGACTGAAATGACATGAGAGGAAAGTGTGATAAAATAAATAATAATGCTGCTGATGAAGTTTTATTTGGCACATCTCAATAATATCTGGGGAAACTGCCTCTAAGGCTTAAAAAACACTTTCTCATTTGGCAGTTGTAGCAGGTTTACCACCACTGAACTCTATTTTACAGTGTTGGCCACATGTTGTTCGGTTGTTTTTATATTTGCTCAGTGTTTCTTGTTAGTTAATTACATAGAAGTTAAAAAAAAAATATGTGTTTATGATTAATCCTTTCCCCAGCTGTTAGATAAATCAAACATATTGTCTCTCTGAGTGATGTAAAGCTGTGCTCAGACTACAAGATTACGTTCATATTTACACCAGGATTGACCCCTATGGAGCATCTGTATAGAAATCAGGTCAGGGCTTTGCTCGGAGGTTCGACCCAGAGTCTCTAGTTATTTGAGCTGTTTATAGATCTGTTTTTAACTTCCTTAATTGTGACTAATACCAAACATGTTTGAGATTTACAATTTCAAATCTGAATGATTACGTTATGCACTCAGTCAAGAAAGTGGAAAAAAAAAAGTTATCTTTATCCAATCTATATATAGCTGGCTATATTTTAAAATCCAGTAATATGTGAATGTTTGAGATTAGAGAGAGACATATCCATGTAGCTTCTCCTGAAATGTGTGAAGCATCTTGAATTCAGGCAGGATTTTAAAACTAAATTGAGCTTAAGGGGTGCCAAATGTATATTTAGATACAGAGATGGACAAACTCTGTGTAATTTTACAGGTTCGGTGAAAAGCGGTTTTGAAGCTGGTTGTTTCAGTCCTGATATGGCCTTACTCCACACCAAACTCCTGGCTAATGGAATCGTAACATTTGTGAACAAACTGAACCTATTGACTGGCTCTTTAAAATGAGCGATGGGAACCAGGTTGCAGTTTTGAGATGTTCCTTTTTTCATTTTCTGAAAACATGAGCCAAAGAAAATGCAACAACATCTGGATGCACTTTTGTGATTCCCAGTCAGAGCAAAGATCTTAACTGATGTTCCACTGGGATAAATAAAGGTCTATTTAGAAACAATATTTCTGAATAATTCAAACTCAGTATTTTTTTTCAAGGACTAAATGAGTTGGGGCTGGCATCTTAAAAATAATTAAATATCAAAATGAGCTAGTCCTTTGAAAATCCCATCTCTACTGGCTATTCTAAAAATGAGTGAAGAGGTGGACTGTAAGTCGAGCTGATATAGGTAGATGGTGCCTCCCTCGCTTTTAGCAGCCAGCCTCAAGAGGCATTTTCATTTGTCAACCCCACATTTCAATGCGTGGCAAAATGTGAATACATATGGATATGAATGTCCAAAGAAATGACTGGACCATAGACAATAGAGCTGAAGAAGCCAGGCAAATAAGCCACATTTATCTACTTTGCATATGGATTGTGTGAGTGACCCTCAACCCCAGGCCAGTTTCCGGAAACTGTTGTTTTACTACACTCTTTCTAAACATGAATAAATATTGCATTTCTTGTAACTTCTCCAACAAAGGAGGTTGATTATACAGATGGATGAGATGTAAAAGTCTGCTGAGTGCCAAGATGCTTTAAATACATTGCAACATCAGTGTGAAAATGCATAATTGCTGGAGGGCTGTAATGTAACTTGGTGAAATAAAATTAAATGAAGGTTTCTGAAGTTCAAGTATTTGATTATTAAAAAAATATGCATAGCTTCTTGAAATTGTTGTGATCCTCATTATTCATTTAATTATTCATTTAATTAACAGCAATATAAAAGTTTGAATTCATTTTGATCATTTTACCATTAAATTCTCCAGATCAGTTTCACTTAAGCTCCATTCATCTGTAAACATTACGAACTGGGCACTAATCACGATCCACATCTGCACTGTGACTTGTGAAAGCCCATATGGGAGCGTGATTTGCTACCCATGACCGGAACAGTTCAGTCTGTATCATCTGTAACAGACTGTGTGTTAGGAGTCAGGGAGTTGTTGAGGGAGGAGACACTCTGTGGAAATAATGACCACAGTCTTGTTTTTGATTTGCACTGGTGCCCTGGTGATTTGCCACCCCGTTTTAAACCCAGGTCTGAATCACTGCCTGCGGATGTATAACATTTTTTATGAACAATAATGGCCATAGACATTTTTTGTTGTGTCATAGTTTCCTGTGATTTTATTGGCTATATTTTAGCTCACTGACTGGTACCACACACTAATATATCCCACCAGGAGAAGGGCTTAACTTGTTTGAGTGATTTGGATGAAAGAATTACAGACTGTCACAGACATCATGTATGAGGCAACGGTTGTTTCAGTTCATGTGTGCAGCTTCAAAGTAGAATAATAAAGCAACAAGAAAAACAAATCACAGCAGCAGCAAACCACTGGATATTAAGTGGAAATCAGGAAGATTTTCATTTCAATAAATGCAGGATGTGTGTCTGAGTGTCTCAGGCCTGGAGTTGTGTGTTTACTGTGGAGCTCTATACCACATTTGTTGTCCAGTCTTCATGACCTCCTGCAGTTATCCACTCCTATCTGAATGAACTGTTCTCTTCCCTGCCTATGATACCTGTTATATTCTCAAACTGTCATGTAACATCATCAGCTATTTGTTGTATTTGTATCATCATCATCAAATTCTACATATATGGTTTTAGTCAGATGTATCTATGACAGGTGTATGTTTATCTCATTAATCCTATCCTCTCTCTTCTCTCTCTTTTCTGTCTCTGGTCAGACCTAGGCAGATGAGTCCCTCCATATGAGCTGGGTTCTGCTCAAGGTTCCTTTTCTGTTTTGGTTTCTGTTAAAAGGGACTTTTTCCTTGCCACCATCTTCTTCAGGCTTGCTCTGGGGGTTTCAGGCCGGGTTTCAAACGGGTTTTTGTAAAGCGCCTTGAGACAATTTGTATTGTTATGAAACTGAATTGAATTGAAATGGAATCGCTATTATGAAATGAGAGAACAAAACGGAACATGTTTTCATTTGCAGTGTTACAGACTAAATCACATGCACTGCACAGTTAGCAACACATGATCCATCACCCAGCGGTTATACTTCTGCCAGATGCAGCCTGAGGTGCTAACACTCATCAGACTGATTATTTCATTCATGCAACGCTGTTTTGATCCCTAGAAGTAATGTTTGAAAACACACCTGCAATTACCACTCATCACCATAATGAACAAAACATGGATCTCTACGTTTTAATTAGATTATTTCAGGCTGAGTCTCACCGGTGTTTCTCCGGGCAAATTCAGTGACACCTCTGTAACTTCTGTGTTCCACCATCACTTGCAATTAGCTTTCTTGTGTCTAAGCATAAATGAATACACAGAAGTGAACTGTAATACAGCTGACATAAGACAAGAGTCAGTTTCATTAATACACAGCTCGAAGAATGTTTTTCCCCTGTTGAATAACTTTTTATAGTGTGATATAATGTACTGAGAGCTAAATACCAACTGGCTACCCACAATTGAAAAAATGTTACAATTTCAAGTTCTGAATGTTTCAGTTGATATGAGTTACAAAAAACAATGATGCATTTAAAAAAAAAATATATATAAACGCAGTATATGTATAGCATACGTTCATGTGTTCACAGCAGTAGGTGTAACACCAGCTGGAAGTGTTATCTTTGACTTTGAAAATAAAACAACCACATGTTGCATAAGGACGTAAAAAAAAAGAAAACTAAATTTTCTTTATATGCTTGTTAACTTTACAGATTCATTCCAACCCTTAAGTTCACAACTGCATCTGAAATAAATAAAAATAACATTTCTTTTCCAGCTGTTTTTCCAACTGTCAGATTTTGCTCTGTCGCCATGACCTCTGGCGTCTGAAGATATTTGGTTTTCTTGACAAGGATTTCGGCCTTGTTTGATTCCAACCCACCTCTGTAACCTGCTGCACTACTTAGTGTCAGAAATATAAAACTGCTGGAAGCCCCAGTCAGTGAACTGTAGTTATTGATTGTTCGGGGACTGTCGCGGGCCTGAGGTAGGTAATTGCATGATGGCCTCCTGTGCCTGCAGGGACAGACAGAGGCCATGTGAGAAATGGTCACATTGTGTTCTTAATGAACACCAGCAGGACGTCTCACTGCTTTGATAGCACGAAGTGGTGCAGTGGTGGAGCTGCCCGCTTTGATAAGGGATTTTAAAGAGTCTATCCTGAATGTTTATTGGACCAGATGCAGTGAGACGGGGGTTTATCTTTCTGTCGAGCTTCAAACTTGGGTCTGTGCCTTCTGGATGAGAAATTAGATTTGATTTGTGATCAGCTGAGAGTTGTGTTGCTTCAGGCTGGCGACATACTCCATAGATAATTGAATTTGGCATCTTCTCAGAGGTTGTCAAACTGCTGTCATATAACTGCACTGAGAGCATATGAGAGTTATACTCACTGTGACTTGGTTCATTTAGCAATGTCCGTGCCAAAATAGAGCGGCCTGTGGCACAAGTGTGGAAGTGCAGCCCAAAATACACATGTACAAAGCAACCAGTGACATGACAGTGATGACCAAATGAAAGGCAGTGAGCTGTAGGCCACGAGGTAGTCAACAAGTTGGTCACAAACGCACAATTTGCTCATGCAAATACTTAAAACCTTCAAAGTTATGCCAGTTTGAATGCTAATTAATCCAACTGACAATCTGCCAGGGGGTTTGGCAGCTAAATGAGTAAACATTTCAGTCCAGATTAATTAATTACCCCTTTTTTGCATGTTTTAACTCCCATCTTAGTGACGTCTAGAAAACAACACATACTTGGAAGTTCTGTCAAGGAAACACTTTCTGCACTGTTCAACACTTCCTGCATAAACCTGCCCATTAGCTTTGTCCGCTGGGTGATTTTACTTTCATGTAATCCACTTTGAAGGAGAAAAGAGCCAAGGCAAACTGCCACCTCTGCATTGTCTCTGTAGATATGAGGAGTCTCGTGGCCTTTGTCTTGTGAAAATGCTGAGCGAGTTAATGGGAAGTGTCTGCCCAGAGGCTGAAGGTGGCTCATCCCGTCTCAAGGACTGGTCACTGTGAGGGAGCTTGTCATTCACGCAGACCTTGAATTATGCATGCTGTAAAAACAATCATCTCTCTCTATATATATATAAACTCTTAACTACTGTAAAATAGAAAATTTGAGTGATCTGAGGGTTCACTTCAAATAACTGTTGGCTCCAGCATGGAGTTTTTATTTGCACCAAATATGTCTGTGTAATACTAGTTTAACTCATCTAATTGTCCTCTCCACAACAAGCAATTTGTTGTTGCCTGGTGCTATCGGACATTTTAGGCTCTGGTTGCCTAGGTAACCATCATTGTATATTTCTCACCTCAAATATTTCCAAGTAAATCCAGTAGAACATTAATGCATGGATGGAGCTATCTCTTCTAGCTGTTACACTTCTCCTTTTGAAAAGAAAATGTTTTGTTGCAGTAAATATTTGGGTCATGTCACTGATATGTTTGAATCACATATCACATGCCACTTAACTGCACCTCTCACTCCTATTTTTATCCTATCATTATATAATGCGTCGCTGAGCCGCAGTAATTCCTGTAATGCATAAAGTACCTCCACATAAAAGTGTGGTTCGCGACACACCAACATGAATGCATGCCATGTGAGCTATGTGGCCTTTAAAAAGACTTCACATCATACTAGTTTAGTCCACTCTTCCCCAGTCTTCAATAATAATTTTATGTACGACTTCAGGTGCTTCTAATAGGGAGGCAGTGAAGTTGATGGTGGTTGTACAAAGCACAGACCCTGGCTCATGTTAATAAATCTATGTTTCTTTCTACAGTTAAACGAACACCATACTGTATAAAGTCTTCCTGTTTGGCTAGCTGAATATCCATTTTAGCCAGAAGCTGCAGCGTTCATCCTCACACTCTTAGATTAGACTAAATGTTATTGTCATTACACATGTACATGTACAGGGCAACGAAATGCAGTTTAGCATCTAACCAGAAGTGCAATAGGCAGTAAGTGCATGTGGCATAAATATTATAGCATATAAGTATGGTACAGGTTGGAATATAGCTTTGAATTCCCATACCGGGAGTTGAACCCGGGCCGCCTGGGTGAAAACCAGGAATCCTGACCGCTAGACCATATGGGAACTTCTTATAGATGTTGTGACCTTGGTACTTACTCAAAGACTAATATTAATCAAATTAAACATCTCTCATGGATCGGAGAATGCATTTGCAAATTTGCAAATGTTGACCTCTGAACTGAAAAATGCCTGTTAACAATTGTCATCACTGTAATACCTCCAAGCTCTAACCTCAGTTACAGAGTCTAGGATGAACTCATTTGTGCTCCAACATATCAATTTATCATTGACCCTGACGGCGTACACGCTCTGATGTCAGCAAGCGAGACAGATGGGCTTGGTGAGTGGGGACTGTTTGACTGAAGTAAACTAACCTGCGATTTGGGATTTGATGGTTGAAAGGATTGTTGGCTTGAATCAGTCAGAAGCGAAGTTAACAGAGGCATGAACTGCAGGGGTAATAGAGTGGAAAAATATCAGTAGTCGAGTCTGTGTTCAACAGAAACCCTCTTAGATAAAATGAAGTTTTTAATTTAAAAACAAAAGTCAAGTCAGGTTAGTTTTTTATGTGTCCAATATCACACAATTACTTAAAGATTTACTTCCAGGGCTTTACAGTCTGTACAGCATACGACTCCCTCTATCTATTTGCTCCTATAACCTTATTTCTCCCATGGGACAGGCAGATGTCCCCCTTTTTTGTTGTCACACTAATCCCTATGCGGTTTGTTAGGGATTATTTAATCCCTAACTTGAAATGGAATTACAGGCACTAGTCTGTTGTACAAACATCTCCACATAAAGCTCTTTTATGAGCAGCTCAGATGAATTGATACAACCAAAGATAACAGACTCATAGACCTTCATTTAAAAACATTTAATCTGTGTTTTTATGTATGAATAATCTGTCAGTCACAAACTATGTGGCAAACTATTTGTGCATTTATTGGCAGATGTGTAAAACTGTATAGAAACACCTACTCACGCACCTGATGGCAGCTGTCACAGACTGAAGGGCAGTACGCACAGGAAGACACCAGCAGCACTGTGGCATCAAGGTACCACGTAGTGCTAATGATATTCAGTGAGCTGTAGCGATGATAACATGCCCAGGTACCAGACTGAACTAATATCAACTTTGCAGTAACATGGTCTCTCCCAACTGATTCACCAACAGATGCCACTGATACAGATGGTTGACATATGATGCAAGTGTTTATCAGAAGGAGACGGCGTTCATGACTTTGGTTCCTAGAACCAGCGTCAGGTGAATCCAGATGAAGCTATTTTCTTTTCAAATAAGGAGCAGAGATGGCAAGAACAGCTTGCTCCAAATTTTTTATCTTCTACTTCGTTCAGTACGACTTCAACTGTATCAAGCAAATCTCGGTGTACATAAATGGGGCTTGGCTTAACTTTTATCAAAAGTGGTGTCTAGCTAATACGACATTCAAGGAGCATGTCTCCTTTCAGGTATTTATGTTAGTTTACTGCACAGTGTGTGGCTTGAAGCAGTTTTGCTGCCCTATGTGTCAGAGTGAACAGACTTGTACTCAAAACAGCAAAAGAGCTAATTTCATGTAATTCCAAGTCATGCCGATATTTTACATGTTCACAAAACATTTTGCTGCAGCATTGTCATATTTGGATTATTTTCACGTTTCTGCATCATTCTCTAAAGACTGGACTAGTGAACTGCTAATTTGTAAAACGAATGCATACTTTGGGAAAAATCAGAACTGACCTTAAAATAGGGGTTAAGTTCAGACACAAATCCGAAGGGAAAGTGTCGCACAATATGTCAGGAACAGTTTTGAGACGGGGAGTGAATATCCCTCGAAAAGGCAAATGAGACAGAGTAACAACCATGGTAAGATGATCTCCGTGCTAGATCCAGCCAGCAGCAGCAGAGACCATTATGTTCGGTTAAATGGTTTTGATAGATTCCCTCTCGCTCTCCACCTCTCATTTCAGAGATTTCAGCAGGTGCACATGCACACATGCGTGAACAAGCGCATTTGCACAGACATCCTGGACCATTTACGCACTGACACCTGGGAGTCTAAGCAGTGTGCAGGAAGGTACAGCGTGTTATTATTCTAAATATAGCACAAGTAAATCTAAACCACATGATTACATCAAATAGGCTATTGTGGGCAATTTCGAAACTGTCACTGCACTGAAAACACACGCTTTAGTAAAAGGATGCAGGCAGTGTACACTCGGTTATTAGATGATGTGCATTTTCATATATGGCATTTATTTTAAATTAATTCTGTCTAGCTTTCTTGGATATTTCAGGTCATTGGATCATAGCTTTCATACATGCAGAGACCCAAGGCCCTGATGATGAAATATTGGATATTATTGTCTCAGCAGGGATTTATATGTTCTCATGATGCTCTCTCTCCTTGACACCTGATCTATGGTAGTCTGTGACCGGACAGTCTTGAGAAGGACCTAATAAATCACACTGAACATTTCCCAAAGAGGCATAAAGTTGGAGGCCTTTGAGGTCATTCACACATAGTCCCTCTGGTCCATGTCACAGTGTGAGGATGTGTGCCCTTTATGAGGTTTTTGACCAAGACTTGCAAACCTTTATGGCGTAAACTTGTTTGCTGCTTTTTCCCATGCCACTCGTTACAAAAATGTTGTTACATTTTCACACTGTAATGATTCTCGGGCTCATTTTCTACAACAGCGCACATATAGCACACCAGTATGAACTCATTTGACCATCTCAGAGAGCCAGAGGTTTCCTCGTTACGCTGATAACTTCCTGCAGTCAAAGTTAATTATCGCCAGGAGGGTAGAACATCTGAGCTGTGTGCACATTCAGTGTTTGTTTGGCCTCTTCATGTCAGTCCAAACAGAACACTGTGCCTCATCTCCTCACTGTGAAACATAAAATAACCACGGAGGAAGCAAATGCATTGGTTTTGGTAGCTAGGCACTGGAAGAAACAACGCTTTAATGTGTTACAATTGTTTTAACAAAACGCTGTCCTGATTAGTTTGCGTTGTTTTATGTCCCAATGTTTTTTTCTGCTGTTAGATCTGCTGATCACAGTACTTTTCTTTTTTTTTTTTGCAAATGAACTCCTCTTTAAATGACCTTCTTGTAATAGAAAGCACAGAGAGAAGAAATTGAGCTGCTGATTATGCACCAGAGTCCCTTCAAGAGATTACTAAAAAAAACTTTCAGTCTCAGAATTGCTGCTACAATAGCAGCTTTAAACCTACAGTGGTCGTCACTCGTATTTGATCTAATTTCACCAGCTTTTTTTACCCATTTTAATGAGCCATGAGTTTATCAGTGACATGACCTCAGGAAACAATCAGCTTCATTCCAATAACTATATGCAATAAAAACTCAAATGACTTTTTACTAGAAGGGCAAATACAACATGTGTTCCTCTTGTGCTTTGAGATGTCTGACAATCTACTGTCTTCTCCTGACTGAACACTGTCTGTACCAACAGATGTGAAAAACGCTGGAGGCAAAACTCCATCCGGACTGACGCACAGCACCTGTTCTCTTTGAGGATGGACAGTATTTGTCTGGAGAAAAGATTTATGTGCTGCCAACAAACATGCTGTCATGATTCCCAAACTGACCCAACACCATGGTCAGATTATCATGAGGAGAAATGAATCTCTTTATTCTAGCTAGTCTTTGCATGAGTTCATTCAGTCTCCCATTTATTCAAGATGCCATCTGGTAAATTGTCATTTCATAGCTGTTTCTTGGCTACTGCTCAGATCACGACCTTCATCCCAGAATCCCAAATGAATTCTGTGTGCACCTGTAATCCATACATACAGTGTGGCTTGTTTTTGTAGCCTGCTGTGAATGGATTGTATGAAGAGAGGAGTACTCTTCACCTTATTACGCAATCTATTTAAAAACCAGAGAGCAGATGCTCCGGCAGGCTGATTAAATGATGGCTGATGTCCTCAGCCAATGTGCCTTTCTCCCATGAGAAGAAACGGGTGCCACTCAGTGTTGCAGAAAAGCAAAAGTTGCTTTAAATCCTGCCTGGTTTGCACTCCATGTGTGTGGGACAGTTTTAGCAGCTACACTAGGGGGTGGTGGATCATGCTGTGTGGACCCATCTGTCTGTCAAACGCAATACCTCAGATATAGACATGTCCAAGTAAATGTCTTTTTCAGGAGCAATTTCAGTTCCCTAAAGAAGACTTTGTTGCTTATTGGTGAAAACTTTTTGGTACACTCACAGCTAAATGTCTGATCCTCTGTGTGTTGTTCACTCAGTTGGTTTGTCACTTTGGTTTCAAACAAAAATAGCAAGTTAACAACATTCATATGTATTGCTACTAAATTTGGTTGAAATGTTTCTACCTGCCAGATGAAGCAAACTGAAACTGCATGAAATGTTAATAGAATGACTAGGTGTAGGTGCACCCTGAGGCACAAAGCACCAAATTCACATCCAACATTTATTTTTACTTTCATTTTTTAACAGTGACAGAAGAAAGACAGAAATACTTTCTGTCCATGTGTAGACAAGATCAGACAATTAGGAACAGTTTAGCGTTTTATTAAACGGAAAGTAGAGGCAAACGAGTAGGTTGATTGGCAAGAAGTTAAAAGTAACTAAGCAGGAATTGGATTTCAAGAACAAAACAAAGATTAGACATGAGCATGTGCGTGGCAAGGAGCAATGTTAACGCTGTGTTGGGAGGGTGTGTGAGTCAGGTGACTGGAAACAGAAATAAAGCCTGAGGATATCTGGTGGGTAGGCATTATTAAAACAGAACCAGGCTCAGACAGGAACTCTTACCGTGAGCTTTGAGATCACAGGTAGCGATGCCAAACTTCCACACTCCTTACCTGCCAACACAGTTATTCCTGGGTTTCCCCAGCGTATTAAAGGCAAGGCCAGATTCATGCTACAGACAGGCAGGATGAATGCTGAATGAATTCTGACTTACTTTGACTTACGTGTCTTTTGCAAAAGATTGTGTGAACCAACTTATCAACTTTCATTTGTGAACACATATTTTTAAACATAAACATGAAGCTATGTCGTACGCATACGCCCGATAGTACAGTTGGTGTGTTGGTTGTCTGAGGCAAGGCTACACAGTTAAATTAAACTGATCATAACAGAAAGCTAAAAAACCACTGTGCCTGTCATCTCCTGTTACAGCTCGGAGCGTGACAAAATGTTCCCCCCAAATTCAGTCTGACATTTATTATCTTCACTGTGTCCAATATCTGTAACTTGAAGAAGTGTTTAGTGTCCGTCTGTAGTTACAGTCATTATTCTATGTGTGTACTATCTGAATTATATTTTAAGTGAAAACAATGAAAATAATTAATTACTGTTCCAAATGATTGGAGTTTGCGTGGTTAAGAAGTGACAAATCACTTGAGGAAACCATGAATCTGAGGTTTTTACATAGACTCTGAGCTTCACTCCAGAAAAAAACGACACTAATAATAAAGCTACACATCAGGAATGTAAGAACTTAAAAGCTTTGTGACATGAAGTGCTGCTGGAGTCACATCACAGGCGTTAACAGTCAGCCGAAGCGATTAAAACACTGTTCTGTCGGCATCTCCCCAGCAACAGAAGTGTCTCACAAAGGAAAACCTCATTATTGTTGCCATTATGTGACACCAAAGCAGATGCTTCTTTGAGGAAATTATTGCCATTTAGAAAACTGGTTTTAATGGATAGACTGTCATCACTTCAGAGCAACTCTTCACAGCACAATGGGAACAAGGCAGAGTGACAAACTCAATTAATCACATTCTGGCTTGTTCTCCACAGGCTCAAGATGGTGACTTTGTACCTGGATGCTCATTATAGCTCGCTTCTTGATGTATGAAATAGAAATGGCACGCTAAATGTTTAGGCCTTTGTTTGTGACTCGCCTATGTTTAGCCATTCATCATGTTAATTGACTCTCCACACTTTGTTCTGCTGATTTGTCGTTTTAAAATCCATTTTTCATGTCATACCTCAGCTGCTTTAATAACATCCTGACTTGCAGTGTAACACCGCGGAGGAACATTTTTAAAGGTAGACTGAGTACAAGAAATCGCTGGAAACAAAACAATTAGTACAAGAGAGCTGGCAGCTAATGGGAACGCTATTTTATGGATGATTAATGTAAAAATTTACTCAGTGAAACAATGTTTGTTATACTGCTTGTACAAAATTTTCTTAGTGGCATATAAAGGAAACAAAAGACATTTGAACTGCTTTTCTCATGGCACTATAACACCCCAACTATAGGATCAGAACACCTAGAGAGGTCACAGTTTAATTAAATGTGTGTGTTTACACTCTCGAGATTATGCAAGCCGCAGTGTCCCATTTGTTCTCAGTGCATTCAGAGAGCTGCATGGTGGATATGAATCCAGATGTGACAGGCTCCCAGCTGTGCGCCTGCATCAGCTGCTGCTGGACAGACTCAGAGGGCGAGAGGCTGCGTTTAGAACAGACACCAACAAACATGCTGCATTGGTGTCATCTGGCACGGAGAAAAAAAAGATTGTTCACTGTCACGATAAATCGTGTAAAACCGCTTCATCGGCTAAACCTTAACGTGTCCCTCAGTGTCCCTTCAAATAGTGCTTCATTTGGACGTTTGATCTGCACTGTGCAGACTAATGTGTGTAAGTGCAGAGTTTGACAGTGGAAGGCTGTTTTCAGATTCATGGACAGGATAGGTTGCCAGAATATCAAAGGGAGACCAACAATCACTCCCATTCACACCTACGGCTAGTTTAGAATCACTAGTGAACCTGCAGAAAATCCATGCAGGCAGAGAAAGAGCATGCAACCTCGGCACAAAATGATTCAAACCCAGAACCTTCTTGCTGCCAGGCAACAAAGCTAACCACTGTGAATTGGCCTTTTAATCATCATTTATTTATTCAGCTTTACTGCATTAGTATAACAGTTGAATAAATGGATTTACATAGATCCTAGATTCGAAAATTGGACAGAAGTGCTCAAACGTTCATGGGAGAAAATTATTTAAGGTATAATACATTAATTTACCAAATGATTTTACACCTTAACCTGTATAGAGACCATCTTAAAGAAAGATATTTTATATTGTCATTTTTAAGACTGGAGATACATTCTTGCATTTTCAAAGAACTCAGAGCTTGCCCTGTGATAGACTGACGACCTGTCCAGGGTGTACCCCGCCTCTCGTCTGGTGACAGCTGGCATAGGCTCCAAACCCCCGACACTTCACAGGACAATCGGTTACAGAAGATGAATGAATGACTGAATGAACTCAGAGCTTATGGGGTGGCTGTGACACTGTAACTGTAAAGTGGTTTGAGTACTGATCATTGACTGTACGAAGATGGACCGCTGACTTACCTGGTGACTGGCTGCTGTATAGGTCATAAGCTCCACCTCCTCCATGTTAATGGATGGGACTTGGGCCAAATTAAAACAGTAAGTAAATGTCAAATATTTTTTTTTCAAGGTTGGTTTCATTCACATTATGCAGATAATATAATACTGATGCATATTCAAGTGTCCATTTTTTTAAGACGTTTCAGTTATTTGATGTTATAAGAACAGGATGTGACATCATGACTACAAGTTGCCATATCAACTGCTTTATGAAGCGGTCCTGTAGGACTGTGAGAGTTTGAAAAAATAGATAAATCAGTGCAGTGTATAATTTAATGTTTCTTTGTAGCTGGTGTAGGTAGAGCAGAGCTCAGTATTAATTAAACAAAGCAGGAGTGAGTCTGGCAGAAGGGTTGGTGGGTTATTGATATCGCGGCTCCGTGTGGCTCCAGTCTTGGACCGCAATGACTCTGGCTCCAAAGTGCAAATGCCATTTTGGATGTTTTCAGTATCATATCAATATGTTATTTCTTTAATTTATCTATTCTGGAGCTTCAGAAAAGAATCCGGAGCCTGACTCTAAATTTTTAATGGTCTTCCCATTACACCACCTGTAAGTGCTGCATCAGTTTATCCTGTATGCATCCCATGGGGAAATTCCTGTGACACGTTTCGATTAGCAAACTTTAGGATTGGGAATATAAAATGAACAATACAATGGCACATCTCCTGCATTTAATACGAAGATCTGGAAATGGTTTATCTACGTTATCATTTCATTTTAGCATCTAATTGTAAAGCCATTTTTGTCCCCTGTACTCTTCACACTATGGAAAGAACATAATGTCTCTTCCATAACAAGTGCATCTTGATGTGAGGATGATCTGGCCTTGGTAAACCTGAGGCGATAAACCACAGCTACTCCTCCGTGCAAAACCCTGGAGATCCCTGTCAGATTGGATATGTGTAAATCCATCAGGCTGTAACATGAGAAGAGGAGCATCTTTTATGTGCATCAAGTCCACAATAGGACTCTGATCCACCTTGTTCGGGCTCCCGCATATTTCTTGCTCAGGTCTTAAATAATTAAAAGCACTTAGTGTGTCAGTATTCATTAGGGACTTGGGCTACACATTTGACCTGCCTGACTGGGTCAGAGAGAAGAAAATGCGAGTGTCTCCAGGAA
Source organism: Planiliza haematocheilus (assembly GCA_005024645.1). NCBI lineage: Eukaryota > Metazoa > Chordata > Actinopteri > Mugiliformes > Mugilidae > Planiliza > Planiliza haematocheilus. The sequence continues at coordinate 7,369,113 of SRSE01001332.1, read as the reverse complement.
TTACTAAGAAATATTTGTAAGATATGTCTCCCAGGGCTTTGAGGGACAATAGCCAAGGCAGTTTTTTTTAACTGCATTGGCAAGAGGGATCTGTTCTGTGCCAGCAGCATCAAGCGTCACACTCATTCAGTTGCAAACATTCATGTCAGTCTTTAGTCGTTGCCGGTCATATTTAGATGGATGGACTTAAAATTAAATGTCCCAAGCAAAATGTGAGTGTCTTAATCAGGAATGACCAACCAAGGCCCCTATGAACATTCAATATAGAGCTTTGTTAGGTTAGTTTATTAAAAAACTAAACATAAAGCCTGTTTGCCTTAAACTTATCTTTTAGTCTGAATAGATCAATAGTTTTGACAATATTACAAACATTACTTTGAACCTCAGTACAGCTGTGCTGCAAAATGAATGCTTGGTGTTGAGCTGTAATGACTTAATTAAGGTCAGTGTATTATGAACAAGTGGATGTTACTTGATTTATACTCCTGCAACCGGTTTACATAGAGCCTACACCACAGGGGTCTACGGCGGCGAAAGCATTTGTACCTGTGCCCTCGTGTGTCAGCATTGTTCTGTAATATAAAAAGCTAAAACGCTGGGTGGCAACTAGTCAACTGTGGCAAGTGGAACTGAGCGGCTTTTGTTGGATTGAAGCTAATAAATGTGAATCGAGTTACAAATTGGTGTGTAGGAGGATGAACAACGGAGAATGCTTCAGTGACCGTGTCTGGCCGCTGACACGTGAAATGCATTTCAGACCAGTCACAGCCGTTATGCTCTGCATTGCCACAGTTACATACCCGGGGAGATGGCCATCGGGTTACGGCACAGGATCTGGTGTAGGGTCCAGAGATAAGGTGTAATTACGTTGTAGAAATGACATGCAGCTCTAAATTAAGCTTTACATGCCCCTGTTGTCTTACATTTGTTGGGAATTTATGCTTAATTTATACTAATGCATTCAGTCATGGCCATAGTCTGATATGCACCTTTCCCAGAAAAGCAACTACAAGTCATGGCAACACAAAACACAGCAACTGTGATTGAGTTGATCCATATTTCTAAGTTGCAGGATAGAGAAAAAAAAATCTCTCTGTTCTGCATCACAGTAATTTCAGTTAAAGTGTTTGTTCATTAGCTCCAACTCCAACATGCTTCACTCAGATTTTAGAGCCATTTTTAAAAGTACAAGACATAAACTAAATAACACTCCTAACCAAGTGGCAGAATCACACCACCGACTATTGTGGCTGCACCATAATTAAGGACAGACGCAGACAAATAAGCACGCATGTAAGTGAGTACTGTTTACAACAGCTAAGGCCATCATAGTCTATGATGTAGGTTGACCTACAGAGATTAGACTTGAGCATAAAGCATGAAATCCCATTCACTGTGCATTTCATGTCATATTGGTGCTGTTAAAGTACATTTTCTAGACAAATGAATGAGCTAATGTAACAACCCAGTGTCACCTTTTGTCCTGCACACTCATTGTCTAAGACAGAAATGATAGAGACGGTTACCACAGTATATTCCGTGCAACAAAATGTCCTAGCACCCAGTCCTACATGTAATAATGAGAAGCTTTTAGTACCATCACACTGACTAAAGTAACATGCTGATTCAGATACACAGAGGGGAATCTGACACACTTCACCTGCTCTAATGCTGCTGCCGTATTGATCTCTTGAGCTGTTTGTGGACAGATCCTGTGCAATCGTTGCTTCAGCCAGACACATTTTATAAACCAGCCGCTGCTGCTGCTGATAAGAGGAGGTTCCTCTGTTGTGCTGATTGGTTGATGGGGCTGAAGATTATCTTCCACCTCAAAGTGCAGGACAGAATTAAAATGGTTTGAGAGGCTGATTTTGAGGTGAACTTGTTTTGTTCCTCGTTGCAGAAGTGTATGAAGAAATGTACAACATTTGTTTTTCCCTTTTTGATCTCAATTTGACCTGCAACCTCAGGTCAACCTAAAACAAGTCTTAGAAATTGAGGAGTGAAATTCTAACTCAAAAGGAAGTCTGAGCCAATACACAACTTGGCCCCGTGTCTGTTCCATGCAGGCTATCGGCCTTGATGTCTCGTGAAGAAGTCAGAGCTGTTAATGCCTTGTGGCAAATGACAGACAGCAACTGTGACAGAAATTGGCATCTGAGAATTAGTGACATGCTTCAGGGGCAAAACATCAAGTGTACTCTGCTGAGGAAGCTTCAAAGCTGCTGTTGTTTTGTCATTAGACTTGTACTACGAGCTATTTAACATCATCTCCTTCGGGTAGGATGTATTTATAGCAATTAAATGTTTGACATGAATTTAAATAAGGTTTCAATCTGCTGTCCACAGCAGCATATATTTATACACACTGCAGCGTGGCCCATAAATGATTTGAAACTTCTTTCAGTCTTTGCAGTTGCCAAATCCGTATTTGACATTGAATTTGCCACTAATTCTCTTCCCAGAGTTAAAACCAATTTGGCATGCTTGTAATCCCTACAGAATACTACATATATAATAATCCCAGGATACAGGATGAAAAATATCCATCTATTTGTCTATTTCTCTGGAGAAGAACTAAAGTAGAAAGCCTGCAGAAATCAAAGAACTACTTTTATGTTTTAGAAATTCACAAGTTCTTGTTTAGGTATACGAGTTTAAGGTTGCATAACCCTCCAAAGACAAGGCTTTTGGTTTTTATTGCAGTTTTTTATCAAACCTTTCAAACTTTCTTTTCAGGTAAGCAGTTTTATTGAGGATTTTTTGGGGGGGAGGTTTTGTTTCAGGTTTTGCCTGAGGTTATCCAGCAGGAACACAAGTTTGTACGGACAAGCCCAAATGCACTTTAACAAAGAATCAACTGAAAATAGTTCATGGCACTCAGGTCCAAAGTCCCAGCATCCCACATGTGCATCTGTTCACGTCCAGCTGGGTCCACAGATTCAGGCCAACAGTGACTTTGTAGGCAACAAACTGTCCTCTTACATAGTGTGATGTACTGCGCTAAAGCTGTGGCATGAACTATACATGGAAAAAGCTAGATTCTATCGGTTTCACAGCAGATCTGTTTTTTTTGATCGAAGGCCAGCAAACAAAACAGCTGAACCACACTTACAAGTATTCACCTTCAGTGTCATAGTTCTGGGATTCAGTCTGTTCATTTATTCAGTGCTGCTGATTCTCAGTAATCCATGAATGGTGTATTTGAAACAAACCCCAAACAGTCCACTGGACGTTTGAGTTTTCTTGAAGATGTTTCACCACCTTTTCAAGTTTTTTAATTCACCTACATTTATAAATTGTTCAGATTGACCTGGATTGTATCTTTTTCACCATTAGTCGTAAGAACCCATTAATGTCCAGAAAGTCTCCAGACTCATGTTAAGAAAGAGGTTGAAACTTTTTGGGGTTAGATGTTAGACTGTGTTGTAAGTGACTGCTAAATGGTGTCACCTTCTCTTTAAAAAGGGTTTTCCAATTTTCTGTCCTTGAATCTGGAGAGTTTCTGACCAAAAGTGTGAAAGAGAAGGTATCACTCAGGTTAATCTGACTGACATCATCTAATTGCAGGTTGCGGTCATGTCATTTTCAGATATACAATGGTGTTCCAACTACAAACCTAAAATCTCCACCAGTCATTTAGAAAAGAAGAAACTACCTGAATGAGTGGTGAGACATCTTCCAGAAAATTCAGGATGCTCTTGTTTTTGTTTTAGACTTTCAGTCCACTTCTCCTGGATGTTGAGCCAAATTTTTGTTCTTTGCATTCTTGTTTTGATCCCCATCTTGATTTAGACTTTACCTGTGTGAAAGGTTTTTGACTTTGCCTGCTTGAATTTGTTGTTGTTGTTGTTGTTTTTTTCTAAGTTGAGAGTCTTTATTTTTACATCTGTCCTGTGAGTCACGTTTTTGGATGCCTTTTTTGAGAAGCGTGACACTTCAGCACAAATTAATATGAGCTGTAGTTCAAAGCTTGGGGGAAAAAGTGAGAGGAGTCTGTTTACTCTGATTTAGAGTACGATGTGTGTTTGTGGGTAAATAATAAACTGAATCATGAACAGAAAATGTATTTGCAGGAAGAAAAGACTTTACCTACGTTGTGTTTCTTTGGCATGTCTGCTCAGTGTGATATTTAATTTACATGATCCTTTTTGAGAAATATATACCAACAAATAAAATGTTATTTATTAAAATGACAAACATGATTTAGTTACAACTAAAAAGTTTTCAACATTCTCAGCTCATTAAAAATATGCCATAGATGCAATATGGTATTGATCATCCTCTTGAGGCCTAATCATTTCTTCTCAGTCCAAATCAATTGATGAAGGTTTGAAAGATTGATCAATACGTCATTAAAATGTTCCTTACTATATATATTTTTTGTAGAAAAGTCTTCCATCAATTGGTTTTCAGTTACTGGTCTCAATTATTCAGAGTAAATCAATAACATAAAAGTACTGTACTGCCACCACATATTGACAGCGTCATTTCAACTGAACAGGGAAAAAAATGATTAACCAGATGAAAGTAATTCATGTCTCATGTGAAAGCATGAAGCCTAACATTTCCTTGGTGTCAGACAAATGTCTCATAAATGATGTGAAGGAGATTTTGACATCAAAGTTACTTTCTGGTTCCAGTGTAAACAAAGTCTCTAACATTTTTTTCCTCGTTACACCCTCGGCAAGTGTTTTCTATTAAAGGCGAACCATGAAGCCATTAAAAGGTGCTAAGCTGTGCTTTTTTCTGAAATCCAGACTGTATCTCATGAGACTGCTCGTGTGAAGTTCATCTGAGAGAAAAAATTTAAAAATACCCCGCTGAAAGAGACTTAAAAGTTGACAGCATCTATTATTGCCTGACATGAGCGGATTACACGATCCCAGGATGCTCGGATCAAAGCGCTGGCAGATAGAGATCAGGTGAAAAGCAGTCAGGGGGTTGGATCAGTCTACAGTCCATGCTGAGCGTTCAGCTTCCCTATAGCTAATCAGTACAGAAAGCATTTTTTAGGAGCAGTGAAGAAAGGGACCAGAGCAGACAAGATTACAGTTTGGGGGAGGGGGGGCCCAGACTAAAATACAAATCTTATCAACAATCTGTAATGTATCCTCTGTGAAACCCCCAACCTGACTGACGATAGAGTGATTCTGACAACATGACTGTGACGTCAGTTGTCCTCATGAACCTGCCCTAACAGGATGCAGAGGCCTGCAGACAGACTCCAGGGTTCCTTCATCTACTTCTGGCAAAGTTGCAGCGTCAACTTTTCCTGTCACAAAAAGTCTGGATAATCTGCAGTGGCATTTAGGAACTACACATTTTCTAACCTGATGTCTGTTTCTTTGCCTTCCAGATCTGTAATTCTTGTAAAAATAGGTTCAAGACCTGATAGGGGGAGGCGTAGATATGGATCAATGCTTGGGCAAAAACAAGCAGTTAAAGTAATCTGGGAACACATTTATTTTTGCTGTTTCTGATTACTTTACCTTTGATGCAACAGCCAGTATTATGGGTCTTCCAGTTCAGCCCTTCATTTTTACCCTCTAGCCATTAGAAAAAGGAGATGAAGTTGGATTTGAGAAAGGACGTCTATGACTGGGTGATTAGCACATGACTGGCAATTTGACAAATATGACACTATTGATGGGGCGTTTTGCATTTCTTTGCTGTTCACAGGAAGGTTTACCTGGAACATAATTGATAAATACTACTTTAAATAGACTGCAGAGAGAAATCAGGAAGCTTCTGGTTGCAAAATCTGGTACCTTACCAACAAACTGCATCTCCATATGCACATACCTTTACTTTATCTTTAGGTTAGAAAAATACTTGTTGCTCTGGTAGAAAAAAAAATCCTAAAAGCGTGGTTTAGGTTAGGGAACAATCGTGATTATGATAACAAGAAGCCAATTTAAACTATCCAAAGTATCACACACCTTTGCTCCCAAATGAGAAGAATCCCAGTTGCTCCAGGAAGGCTCTTTACTTAAACATGCACAAATGTTGTTTGTTGAGACAGCTGATTCTTGTGTTTTTCTTGGCAAGACCGCCTCAAAAGTTTTCAAAGCTTAAGGATAAATAAAAAAAAATCAACTATGTGCAAGTACAGGTACTTATAAACATCTTCTGTTATCCCAGGGAGTGCGTCATCCTCTGAGAACGTGCATATAAGCACTGCAGACAGGCAAAAGGTTGTTACATTTTTTAATTGGTCACAGCTAAGCATTAACCATTAACAGCTCTGCAGACACCTTCGCTGCCAATAATAGATGCTCCCTGTAGGGTAATATTTACATGAGCAGGTCCCTGATAAAATCTATAACAGGTGTGCTTTAGCTTCAACACACTGAAATAGCCTCTTCCCATAAGACTCCCTGTAAAAGCGCTTGCATAGCTCTGAATATGTGCTTGGAGATCAGACTCATTTTGACCATTGAGTGAACTTATCTGAGACAGCTCACTGCAGAGCTAAAAATTAAACCGAGAATATAAAGGATGGCAAATGGGACCAGAGTTATTTTAGAGCGATTTTAGCAGAGGTGCTCATTTGTATGTAAGTAATGAAAAGATTAAAGACTGAGATGTTTTGCTGAATTTTGCCTGCTGAAGCACTAAGTAGTAATAAATTAGTTGATATGAAAATAATTCAGCTGAGTTCAAGAGTTCAGCGCCAGGAGTTATTTAAATCTCATCCATCCAGATAATTGTATCATCAAGAACCCCAGTGTTGCATGAATCATTGTTTAGTCAATTATAAAGAGGTTGATTTGAGGCCGCTTTTAAAATTTTGAAATCCAGCGTTCTGGTTTGGTTTGTGTATCAAACTTTGCTGCTGCTTGAAAAGCTGTAACATAGAATGTGACAAGAGCAGAGGATGAAAATGGGAGAAGCCGCAGCTTTGCGAGTCTCATCGGACCTGTTGTGCACATGTGTGTCCCTGATAAGGGTCGTGTTGAAAGGTCCCAGCCGTTCACTCCCACCAGGCTGCAAAGCTCTTCTGACAGACTCAACCGCACATATCCACAAAAAAAACAAACAAAAAAAGAAAACACCAGCACTGGCATACCGACACGGCAACATGCAAACACACCCATACACTCCACAGCTGCTCTAACCGATATCCTTTGTCTGCATTAAACGTCATTTAAATATGAAATGGAAAAGGTGAAGCGGTTTGCAGGAAAGTGTGAATTCACAGTCCTTTTGCAGTTTTTTCCCGTGGTGAAAAATAAAACATACCACCAACCAGTATTCTGCAGTGCTTAGAGGGAATAGCAAATGAGATGTCAAACCTTAGTGGCAGGCAGCTACAAAAGGAAAAAATCGTGCGGCATTTACTGACGTAGCCTGGAGATTTAAAAATACATTGAAAGCAAATATAAGCAGGAACATCGCCAGTCAACGTCTCTCAGTAATGCACATTTTTGTATTATGTGGAAATATTTATACCTTTAATGCTTTCAATGGCACGTTAAAGAGAAATACTCCGAAGAGAATGAGTCCTTGAAGCTGTCCTTGAACACCTTCAATTTTGTGCTTTCAATAACTTTGTGCCACACACCATCAGAAACACGCATGAATTCAGTCCAAGGCCAACATGAGCTTGACAACATTCTGAAAGATTTAATGCTGAAATATGAAAATGTGCTACATCTCTCCTCTGCGGGTGAGGGTACAATATATATTGCCTCAGATGATCTGGTTGAGCTGAGTTTTTGGCACAGGTGCCTCAATTCCTTCCTCTGCCCTCGGGGTAGGATTAGTTCATAACAGGATCTCACTTCTCAGAGCTTCCCGTCCTCCTTACAGATGAGTTAAATCATCACCCCTTACAGGAAACATCTCAGAAAAGAAGTGTCGCGTACGTTGAAGTTGCAAGGCTACAGATGAGAAAACAGGCAGAGCTTGTTCGTCATTCAGCGCTGCAGGAAGTGGCAGTTTTAACTATGAGGCATCAACATCGGCTCTTCATGCTCAAAGCTCTGTAGAGGTCCGCTGGGTGTTGATAATGAATTTACTGTGTGACGCAGCGAATCATACACAGTCGGGCTTGTAAGACATGATCACGGAGCTTCAAGGCAGGAGACATGTGTTGCTGATTGAGGACATGATTTTGATGAGAAGAGTGATGAGACCGAGCTGGACAGCCTGCAATATTGGACTGTCACCATACACTGTAAAATCCTAAAAAGTCTAACATGTAAAGATTGTCTTGTTAATTCTCCACATTCAGTCAGTGCTATCCTTCAAGATTCATTTAAACACATGATTGCTTCACTTTGTGTCAATATGATAAGATTTCATTTTAACTTCAGTTATGCCTTTAATGCTGAAATATGAAAAAAGATCAAATATTTTTTCCGTTATCTTTAAAAATAATATTTCTTCTTAAAACTTTCTCTGTGTAGGCTCTACAGTCTTACATTCCTCTTCATGCAGGATCTCAGCCAAACTCTGAGCCTTTTTCATCCTTTTTTGGCTTGCTCAGAGCATACTGCCAAGCATGTTTCTGGGGTCGTCTACCGCCAGAACATGCACTTGTGACATATCAGTTATTTAGCATCTTGTGTACTCGGCTATAAGATGTACGCCTCTCATTTGTTTAAAACGCTGGAAGTCTGCCCGTGCTCATGGTAGCCGTTTCCATGTGTGGACTATGAAGTTTCAGATGGGGATTCATTTGCAACTATTGATTATGTGCATGATTTTTAAGAACATAAAATAATCAAAAACAGATTATCACAAGCTAAAATTGTCATCAAATGGCTTGATTTGCGTAATTCGCTCCAACAAACACCCACCTAATCAAAAACAAGAAACGCAGTGTGTCTGTGGAGTCGAGGCAGCGCATGGGCTGAAAGATTGGTTCCCTGCCTGCTCTGAACCCACCAACTTGACCTGTTTATCGAATATTCCAAACAAACTAACCAACACAGAGAAAGCGAGTGCTATCTGACCTCTTGTCTGCTCAATAACTAGTGGAGTAGATAAGAAAGTAAAGGACTGCTGAATCAACAATATAGGAAGCCGTTAAACAGAGGAAACACATTGACAGTTCACCACCTCCGATCGAAAGGTGGGTCATTATGTGTCTTTCTCTGTGAAGAACTGCTTTCCACTGGATGCCTTCCATGTGATGACTGGCATATTATGACCGGAGTGTGTTGACAACTTACAGGAAAATACTTACAGAAAATCCTCTATTTTAGTGCCTGTACAAAGGAAATGAGTGACTCTGGGTTGATCTCCGCAGTAGGAAAAATATATGGGATTTTAAAGACTGCAGAGAGATATCTTTCCATTTATTTTTCCATCAACCCGTTCTGCTTTACCCCCACAGCACTCACGGTATACCAATTGACTTTCATAGCTGTAGGTGTAAGTAAACAAATTCAATTAGCAGAAAAACTTTCATCCACAGGCTTAAAAGTTACTGCCGAGTGAGCACAAGCTGAGGCCATTAAGAACACCTTAAAAACATTCTCTATCACCACTGCTTTTGCTCTTAGTGCTCAGAGTATAAATAACGCTGTGACTGCGTTATTTAATGGTTTACAGTCCGCCACCATGGTGATATGAGATACAATAATGTGCTAGAGGTGTTTCCATTAGTCAAGATGCATCTGTGGTGAAAGGCTTGATACAGTGAGCCCACTTTACTTAGAGAGGAAAGACAGACCTTGACCCTGCTTCAAAGGACACGGCGCGAGATATAATGTAATCACTCAAATAGATCTGGAACAAAAGAGAGAGCCATCAGTCTCGCTGGCCGCAGATTTCTGGAGCTCAGTCTGAGTGCAATAATTCACCTTCTCCCTTCATTTACAGAGGCTCTGTGGATGAGTGTGTTTCAAACAGAACAATTACTTTCAATGGAACATTTCAAAGTCACAGGACTAACAGCAGGTTGAGCTGGATTGTAGGTTGTGGTTGTTTGAGGTTGTGTTGTATTTATGGCGGGCAGAAAGGCTACAAAAACTGTAATGCGTGTGCATTATGTGCAGTAAATGAGAGGAAGTCAGGCTATGCACAGGATAGGTGTTCACTTCTATAACATCCTCTGGTGGACTACAGCCAACGGGAGAAAAATAACACCATGAAGGAACAATTAGAGACCGTCTGCCAACCGGTATAACTGGCGCATTGTCAGAAGAGGCTGAGAGAAGGGGTGCGACTAAGTGGAACAATATTTGGTGTCTGATTCAAACACAAGAAATTATATTGCACACTGAAATGGTAAAATGTAAATGGTAAATGGCCTTGCTTTTATATTGCGCTTTTCTACCTATTGGTACTCAAAGCGCTTTTACAGTCAGAGACACATCTACCCATTCACTCACACAAGCACACACACATTCACACACCAGTGCCACACACTGGAGGCAACTGGGGGTTCAGTGTCTTGCTTAAGGACACTTCGACGTGTGGAAGATTCCAGGGATCGAACCGCTAACCCTCTGGTTCGTGGACAACCCGCTCTACCTACTGAGCCACAGTCGCCAAATGTGTAATCCATAGTTTTTGTACAACTTGGATTTTCACTGTGAAGAGTTGAATCACACAGTTGAAGATCAGAGGCCAATGGAACAATTTGGAAAAACATAAAATACAGTACTATTAATAATTTAAATATTATATTATAAATCCGGTATCTAATACAACCAATACATTAAGCATAGTTTCTTTCTCTCTCACCAACCAGAGTGGCAAATCACTGTGACATGCTCAGTGCTGCCACTGGTGTCTGAAAAGCATACAGCGGTAGCGTATACCAATATTTTTCAGGAAATAACCAACTCAAATGACTCAAATGGTGGAAAATGTTTGGAATATGAAGCCAGCTTCTTTCGAATGTTATAAAAACGCTGAATATGAACATCATATTTATGATCATAAGTATACAACTTGTAGACGACCCTGCACATTTTGCTCTCCTTCTTTCTTCCTCTTTGTCTACAAAATTGATTTCTAGTGGCAGAATTACTCTAATATGACTACCTGCTATTGTAGAGCATTGTTTAGAGTAGCTCACAGTGTTTGTGCAGTGTAGATCGTGTGCAGGTATGCTTGAGCTGCAGGTCATTGGTATAGGTGTGGGTGCCAACATAAGCGAGAACCAATTTGCATATTCATATATCCATAGATTCACACATACTGAATAAGACAAACATGAGAGTTGCATCTCATAATAAGGATTATTTTCATTGGAGCAACCTTTAAATATGACATATTAATGAGCAGACATGATCAATCCCAGAGGAGGAATTTGAAATTATATGGGTAACCATGTTAACTAAACCATTGCTTTAATTCCAGTTCTTCCTAAACGAGTCCCAGTTTTCAGATGTAGCTTTTTCCCTGTAGTAAATGATCAAAAGCCTCACTGAACTTCTTCATCCACACGTTTGATGCGCTGGACAAAATGTACAGTATCTGATGCAGCTTCACTAGTCTTGAAGTCTTGCACAGACTTGAAAATGAAGACGCCTTTTAAAAAGAGGGCGTTGCATTCTGGCATTTTCTTAAAGATCAAATAAAGACCTTTTGAATTATTATGAATTATCACACCAACATGTCTGCTGCTTCAGCCAGAACCATCTCAGGAATCTCTGAAATACCTGATAGAAAAAAAAGTAGTTTTTAGTGTGTGATCTTTCTTCAAATCAAGTGTGGGTGCAGAGTGGCACTGATGAGAAACGTTTTCTCGGCTGTAGAACTAAGTACTTATTTTCCACACTTCATGTCCAGCTTCTCTCACTCAGCACCCGTTCATTAAAGAGAATTCGTCGTGTAGTCTTCTCTTTTTGTTACAAGCTCATTAATTACAGAAGGTGTTGTTGGGTTGACCTGTTTACTATAAATAGATCACAGAGGAGGTGATGTGAAGATATTGTGAGGTCAGTTTTATGAGAACGTGTCAAAACACATTTCTCACCTGATTAAGATCAAAACATAATGCTTGACTGAACGAACTAGCCCAACAGCAACATTATCAGAAAAGAATAAGCAGCTAAGCCTCGTGATGACATTGAACTCCAATAAATAAAACGAATCACAACTGTCACACTAGATGGCAAGATAAACTGAAACAATACTGTGACTGTAGCCCTGCAATAGACTGGAGACCTGTCCAGGGTGTACCTCGCCGTTTGCCCAGTGATAGCTGGGATAGGCCCCAAGACAATGACAATACAAACTTTAATTGTGCAAAAACCTGTGTTTTTGTATATTATTATGATTCTATTTGAGGTTTACTTCTTTATATTTCATGCGTGTCCCTAGTGTGGGATAAATATCGTATCGTATCGTATCGTATCGTATCGTATCGTATCGTATATAAATGCAGGTACATTTTCAATTACAATGCAAACACTTCATATGGCTGAAGTTAAATCATACTCGACTCTATCTTTGCTATTTAATGGAATAATATATAAAGAACACCTTTCCTGGTTATAGGTCCACACTATTTTTGTGTTGAGTAGTATCACTAAAAACTAAGGTCTGAAATGATTTCTTCATTCAAAGATTTCATCTTAAAATATGTTATTGTGAGAAAATGTTTGAGTAAAGGGTTGACAATTGGCTGGGTGTTATTAATGGAATAAAGTTATGGTTATTACTATTAGTGGTAGGTTAACCAAAGGATTGTGAAAGATGAATTGACTACTTAGAAAAGAATTAACAGATTAACCAATGTGTCAGACATGGAGATTTATTATTGGACTTATTGGCCTTTTGAAAAATAGTGGGCAGCAGGAAATGATTATAATTGCTTATTTACTGTGTTTCATTATCAATACTAGCTTCACTTCACTGAAGCAGATTGTAGATGTAATATGTATAAATATAATCTAGCAATCTGGTCATCTAAGTCTTAGCATTAGATGACTTTTTAATGCCAATTCCCCAAATGATTGAGACAATTTAAAGAGTTTTTCAGAAAATTTTACTTTGCTTCAACTGAAATTATGACCAACTGCACCAGTTTACATACCTTTCAAGAGGAAACTAAAATTGGCTTTGTTCCCTATTCCCTGTCTGACTGGTTGCATTTCATTTGTTGATTCTTTAATTACAGGTTTATACACCAGTGACTGTTTGGTCATGCACCTTGAGTACAAGCCCAAACATAATGGAAGTTAAATAAAACTTGGTCTCCCATGTGCATGTAATGAGGTCAGCTGAGCACAGCGTGAAAGCATATTAAACCCATATTTCGCTGCACTGAAACACTGTTGGGGCTGCAAAATTTAATCTTAAGAAAACACACCTGGTGAGTCGTTTCTGCAGTGTGTGACAATGAAGCTGACACTCACCGGATTTAATGCTAGCTCAGGAAAGTGAGAAGTTTCTTCTTAATGTTACTTTCTCACTTTGAGTTGTTTGAGTCCACACAGATACAGATTAAAACATAAATTAGCTCCAGCAGTAGTTTGTCTTCTAACAAACAGATCCAAGCTTGTATGCACAAGCAGATGGCAGCGTCCCAGGCGATAGGCTGCAGAAGTACCGCAGCTTGTCTGCAACCTGTTTAGTGGTGTCTCTACAGGGAGACAAATGAGCTTGTGTCATGTAATATACTTCATGTGGAGTGTGACATGTTTATTGTGTATCTTCTGTAAAACAACTCACCCATTTAATGCTTTAAATACAACATACTATATAGCACCATTATAATTTGAACTGATTCAGCCTAGCAGTTGTATTCTAGCTACGTTGCAGTGTCGCCTTGTATTTTATTTTTGTATATGGTGAAATATGTTTTCACTTCAAAGTGCGTGTAACTGCAGAGGAAAGCAGATCCAAAATAAACGTATGAGGTCAGAAGAGGTTATTGTCACATCCTGTTGTTTTCTATGCTGTTCAAAGATGTGTGATGGAGAAGGGCATATTTGCTGGGGGGAAAAAAAACCTGTGCGAACAAACAAGCCAAAACTATGTAAATATAATTATATTATAAGCCTACAGCGGTATAAAGAGAGCTGTTGTCAGAGAGCCATCTGAAGTTACTCACTTCTTGTGGCTGCGGGTATCATGTATCACGTCAGGTAATGTTCACTACACAGTTTGTGGTGTTGGCTTCTCATGTCATGTCAATTTAAAATGTGTGAAATATGCCTGAAGTGCCATGCATTATATATATATATATGTATATATGTATGTATATACACTACCGGTGAAAAGTTTTAGAGCACTTTTTCTAGTTTTTTACTGAACATTATTCAGTGTAGTGTCTCATTGCATTGTCTCAAATGAAAGCATAGAACGAATAAGCAATTTGAGTTGAAAAAAAGAAATCATGGAATCAATTTATAGACCAAAATGTATTTGACTCATCAAAGTAGCCACCTTTGGCAGATATAACAGCCAAACATACTAGTGGCATTCTTTCTACAATAGAATTATTCCTAAGAAAGTTCTTTCCAAGTCTGTTGCAGAAGTTCCCATAAATGTGTGGCACTTGTAGGTTGCTTGGCCTCCACTCTGTCTTCTGTCCATCCCAAACCAGCTGGTTGGGGTTTAAGTCTGGAGACTGTGCTGGCCACTCCATGTTTTCAAGCTTACCATCTTGCTGTTTATTCCTGCAGTAGTTCTGGCACAGCTTGGACATGTGCTTTGGGTCATTATCTTGCTGTAGGATGAACCTCTGACCAACTAGGTGCATACCAGAGGGTGTGAAACTGAGACTTGCTTACGGTGACCACTATTAAGCTGTGCTTGAAGCTGTTAACTCTCAGGAACTTGTCCTCTGATTCAGTTGTGGCTTTGGGTCTGCCAGACCTCTTCCTGTCAGAGTTTCCCCCAGTGTCTGAGTGCCTTTTGACGGTGAAGAAAACTGTACTGTGACCTTGACTTTCTTTGCAAATTTCCTGTAGAAAATACCTACGTTTTTAAGTGTTATGATGGTCTGTCTCTCTTCCATTGTTAATGATCCTTTTCCTCGCCATTTTTGTAGTGACACAGTACTTTCTGCAGTACAATACTGTTCACATGATGCTCATGAGGGTCTGGTACCACAGTGTGTTTCAACACTGCTTTTATGCAGACAGAGGGCATTGTAAGTAAAAAAGAAAAATTGGAACACTTGTAGGAATTAACAGCATCAGCGTTTAGGCTGATTCGACTTCCATTGCTGCAGAACAGCTTTAAATTGTTAGCCCACTTCCCTAAAAGAGGCGTTTTTCTGTAATTCTTACAGTTTTTTTCAGTCGCTTTGGTGCTTTTCTCAAATCAGAATGAAAGTTCTCACAACTATTAGTTCAACCTCCACAACATTGAGTCATTTGTGCACATCATCGTAGCAGTCATTCCTTTGAGCAAATTGCAAATGCTTTTGGACATGTATCAGTTACTTTCATACAATTTTCTGCTGTTTTATAACATTATCATTTGCTTATGTCATGTCAGTCAAAATGAAACATACTTATAAATGCTGAATAGTCATTCCCTATAAAACTAATAGTCCTCATTTCATTGCTTGAGTCATTACATACAAAATTGTTGAACTAGTTGTCAAAATCTGTCAAGCTAATTTCATACATTCCTTTATCATTTTTTTCCTGAAAATGTCTCCTAAACTAAACAATTGCTCTCAGGTGAACTTCAGCTTTCACTCATGAGGAGGTGTGTGAAGCATTAGTTGTAACCAGTGACAAGCCACCTGTCCACAGTCACTCAGAGCTGAATCCCATGAACCCTCACTTGGCAAGCATATATGAACCAAGCAGGTAGTGTGTACCATTTCTACAATTTTGTGACACAAAAATGGAATGTCAGCGTCGTGGAGGAGGGGTGAGGAGGAAGGGGAAGGGGACAAAACAGGGGCACAGGAAGAAGAGGTGAAGCACATAGGCAAATTCCTGATGAAATTAGGGCTACACTTGTGGACCATGTTGTGAATCACGGCCTCACTATGGCTGAGGCTGTGAATTCCATCATTCAATTTCTGCAAACCATGTTGTGGTCCTTACAACACGCAACATGGATTGCAGCACATGGCAGGATGGTGGTTGAACATCTACCCCCCTACTCCCCATTCCTTAATCCAGTAGAAGAGTTTTTTTTTTATGCCTGGAGGTGGAAGGTTTATGACCGGCGTCCACATGCCCAAATGGCCCTGCTAGCAGCCATGGATGCTGCATGTGATGACATCACAGTGGAGTCCTGCAGAGGGTGGATTCACCACTCAAGGTGATACTTTACTCGTTGCCTTGCAAGGGAAGACATCTGCTGTGATGTAGATGATAATATGTGGCCAGACAGACAGGAACATGTGGATGTCCAGCAATCATTTATGGATTGAAGATTACATTGATCACAGCTGATTCCCGTCTCACCCAGCTCAGGTGCTGGGCTTTTTTCAATCACATCACCAATATTTACTGTGTAGATGTATGACAGACTGGTACCTGAGGGGGAAAGGGGACAGGGTGAGTTGGGGGGTAACTCGCTAACATACAGTATGTGATCACCTGGGACAATGTGGTATTCCATCATGCACATGCAGTCACAGCTTGGTTTGATGCCCATCCCAGGATGATGTCCCTTTTCCTTGCCCCTTACTCCCCTTTCCTCAACTCCAATAGAGGAGTTTTTTTCAGCCTGGAGGTGGAAAGTATTCGATCACCATCCACATGACCAAATGTCCCTCCTGGAGGCAATGGCTGCTGCATGCCAGGACATCACAGCTGACAACTGTCAGGGCTAGATAAGGCATGCAAAAAGATACTTCCCAAGATGCCTGGCCAGAGAAGACGTCAGGTGTGATGTCGATGAAAATATGTGGCCCAATGCTGACGATCAAGCAGATTAGCTTTTTTTTTTCTTCCTCTTTTACAGTGATTTCTTCTGCTCCTTTTTCTTTTTGTGTGTTTGACAATACAGTAATGAATGACAGCTAAATGCTGATTTTTTTCCCTCTTTACTCTACTGTAAGTTATTTTCATTTGCAATACAGTAAAGTGTTTACCGCAAATCCTGTCATTTACTGTCTTCTTCTTTCATAAACATTCTGCAAAGCTGCTCGGACATGGGTCGTTCACTTTTTGTACAAAAAAAGGAACAAAATTCATGCCCAACAAATGAAAAATGAAGAACATCATCACAAACATTACTTTACATGTATGATCACTACAATAATCTGTTGATTGTAAAATAAAAAGGAAAAAAGTACATTTGACACATGCAATTTGATTCAGTTTGTGTTATTCCATCAGTTGTCAGTGTTTTTTAGGACACTGCTGTGATTGACTAAATGTTTCTGTTGGAAGACGATGTGTGTCAGTGCTTTGGTAGATGTTCAGTTTACAGTAATATGTACTGTTATATTGTTTACATTTGTGCACAGTTCTACCGTAATGTTATTTCTTATGTTTGTTCTAAATAAGTGACTGTGTATTTTTTTTTTTGTACAATGCTGTAGAATTGCAAAGAGCATATGCCACAATGAAAACATGTGGCATATGACAAAGCCATTTGACTGTCTTGCTCATAAACAATGGTGTCAGGACTTATTATTCTGATGACACAGACAGTTTCATTGACATGAATACTTGCTTTTTAGGGATCAACTATTCATTTTGAGCAAGTGATGCACTTTTGCAGGTTATCCACTAGGTTTGGCAGCTTGTACTAATTGTTGTGAGAAATGCACTAACTGTTGTGCAAATGTTATTAGTGATGTGAGAAATGCACCGAAGCGACTGAGAAAAACCTCTGGCTGTTCAGTACTAATCTTTGTACCATTTCAAGCTATACACTGTACTTGCACAACTTGAATTGCAGTAAATAACTGGAATAAAACAGGGTGTTCTAAAACTTTTGACGGGTAGTGTCAGATAGATAGATAGATAGATAGATAGATAGATAGATAGATAGATAGATAGATAGATAGATAGATAGATAGATAGATAGATTAGATAGATAGATAGATAGATACAGTAGATAGATAGATAGATAGATACAGTAGATAGATACAGTAGATAGATACAGTAGATAGATACAGTAGATAGATACAGTAGATAGATAGATAGATACAGTAGATAGATAGATAGATACAGTAGATAGATACAGTAGATAGATACAGTAGATAGATAGATAGATACAGTAGATAGATACAGTAGATAGATAGATAGATACAGTAGATAGATAGATAGATACAGTAGATAGATAGATAGATAGATAGATAGATAGATAGATAGATAGATAGATAGATACAGTAGATAGATACAGTAGATAGATAGATAGATAGATAGATAGATAGATAGATAGATAGATAGATAGATAGATAGATAGATAGATAGATAGATAGATAGAGTAGATAGATAGATAGATAGATAGATAGATAGATAGATAGATAGATAGATACAGTAGATAGATAGATAGATAGATAGATAGATAGATAGATAGATAGATAGATAGATAGATAGATAGATAGATAGATAGATAGATAGATAGATACAGTAGATAGATAGATAGATAGATAGATACAGTAGATAGATAGATAGATACAGTAGATAGATAGATAGATAGATATACAGTAGAGAGATAGATAGATAGATACAGTAGAGAGATAGATAGATAGATAGATACAGTAGATAGATAGATAGATAGATAGATAGATAGATAGATAGATAGATAGATAGATACAGTAGATAGATAGATAGATAGATAGATAGATAGATAGATAGATAGATAGATAGATACAGTAGATAGATAGATAGATACAGTAGATAGATAGATAGATAGATAGATAGATAGATAGATAGATAGATAGATAGATAGATAGATAGATAGATACAGTAGATAGATAGATAGATAGATAGATAGATAGATAGATAGATAGATAGATAGATAGATAGATACAGTAGATAGATAGATAGATACAGTAGATAGATAGATAGATAGATAGATAGATAGATAGATAGATAGATAGATACAGTAGATAGATAGATAGATAGATACAGTAGATAGATAGATAGATAGATAGATAGATAGATAGATACAGTAGATAGATAGATAGATACGATAGATACGATAGATACGATAGATACGATAGATAGATTAGATAGATTAGATAGATAGATAGATAGATACAGTAGATAGATAGATAGATAGATACAGTAGATAGATAGATAGATAGATAGATAGATAGATAGATAGATACAGTAGATAGATAGATAGATAGATAGATAGATAGATAGATAGATAGATAGATAGATAGATAGATAGATAGATAGATACAGTAGATACAGTAGATAGATAGATAGATAGATAGATAGATAGATAGATAGATAGATAGATAGATAGATAGATACAGTAGATAGATAGATAGATACAGTAGATAGATAGATAGATACAGTAGATAGATAGATAGATACAGTAGATAGATAGATAGTTACAGTAGATAGATAGATAGATACAGTAGATAGATAGATAGATACAGTAGATAGATAGATAGATACAGTAGATAGATAGATAGTTACAGTAGATAGATAGATAGATAGATACAGTAGATAGATAGATAGATACAGTAGATAGATAGATAGTTACAGTAGATAGATAGATAGATAGATAGATAGATAGATAGAGTAGATAGATACAGTAGATAGATAGTGAAGGGCCGTGGGGGGCTGGAGCGTAGCCCAGCCGTCACTACTAAACAAGTGGACCTGATCTTTGCACTCCACATGGCAAACAATTCATTTATTCCAACTGGAGAGAAAGGACCAGATCAAGCATTGACATGGTTATTAGGCACTAATATTTTCTTGTTTAACAGATTATCAAGGCTTCACCTTTTATTAGAAAACTTATGTGGTTACAGGAGCCATTTTATTCTCATTGTACTATTGTGATTAATAGAGGGATAGTAGAGTGTGTAAGTACAGCAACTGAGTGAAATCAGTCAGTCTACATTCCCCCATCCCCTGCAAAACATGCCACTGAGCATGACATGCAAATTCACATAATGCTTTAACTAAGTATCTTGAATAATGACACGCAGCCATAAACCAGACCATACTTTGCATGAACTGCCATCACAACTTGTAGACTGCACACAACTTAACCTGTTTATGTGTGTTGCAGTGACATAGACATTAGAGACACAGGGAGAATAGAAACTGCTGTAATGAAACGTACCACTTCTTGAACTGTACAGTGTTTGAAACTCTCCAATATCTCTGTCAGTATCTGCTCAAAACATTCAGCGGAGCCGGTCTGTGAATCTAGACGAAGACAGCTGTCTGTAAGAAAAGCAACGTCTCGACTGTTTATTGTAATGAGCTTTATTTGCTATATTTGTGCACCATAATGGTGTTTGAGCTGTTAACTGTGAAACGTCATCTTTCATCTTTAACAGTCACATTCTGCATTTCTTAGCTGTTTCATTTCACAACATTGCATACTTTCTTTGCAGACTAAACTTAAACACAAAGAAACCGTTTAGTGATCAAGTCCAGAATATTACTTCAAAGACAACCCATTGGCTCCACTATTGTCCAAACTGTTTATTTCTGTGTTTCCACACGGTGGTTTTGGAAGTCTTGAGTTGCTGCAATCAGTATTCGTGTTGCACTTGTAAACCACAACAGCTGTTTATAGTCGACAACCGCTTGGCCGACGTCTCATGTGACTTCGGCGAGTTAAAACACACTGTTAATCGTGTTGCCTGCAGTTTGACTGTGGCTTGCTACTGCATGTCAGGGCTGTGTAGTGTTAATAATCCCACATCTGTTTACCTGACCAGAATTTCCAAGTGATGCTGACAGAACAAAGCCTTGATGTTTTTCACTGTGAAAACCAACAGTGGCTGTTTGGTTTGTGAATGCCGTTATCCCCAAAAGCTGTAAACATTACATCAAGAATCCCAACTGTCCAGACTTCCTGTTCATCTTGTGACCCTGAAGAGGAAAATATGCACACAGTGAGGCAGCTTGAATTCATGTTTGGGCCAGTTTTCAAAGTCAATGAAACATGTATTGATAAAAATGTTTTTATGTCTGCACACTGGCGACAGCCTCAGCCCAAAGCGTTTTGGGGTTGTCCATCTGTCCACACTTTTTTTATCTGCTAAAAAAAATATCTCAGGAACATTTGGAGGAATTGTTTGCATACTTTTTTAAAAAAAAAATTGGAACCAGCATTCACTTTTTAAAAATGTCCTTTGTAGTGTGTTTTGTGATGACCACATTGAAGGCCACGAGCTGAAACGTGCTGGTCTTCCATACACTGCAAGTGCTTCTGGAGTGTGGACCTTTCCACAAATAATTAGAAGTTGTTGTTCAAAGGTCAAATGTACTGAGACCTTAGAAATATTCACACAAAGATTTCCCACATATTATGACCTTTCATATCCAAAAGGGCAGCGGTCAGCTTCCCAGTAATGTTCTATGAAAGCATTTTATTCAGCTCAATCACTTTGAGTTGATCCCTTCAGTGTCAATAACATTTTAAATTGTCTGAAGACGCATTACAGAAGCGAGTGCCTGAAACCCCCAGAGAAACCACTGAGAAGATCATGTCAAGGAAAAACTCCCTTTTAACGGGAAGAACTTTGAGCTGAATCCAGCTCATATGGGGGGACCCATCTGCTTGAGACTGGCCGGGTAGAGAGACAGAATAAAACTGAAAGGAAAAGGAAAAGCAAGTGGATGCATTCATGCATGTGGAAAATGCATCTATTCAGCTTTAATACATTAAACGGACAAGAATGTGTGGTACAGGGTGATGCATGATACACGGAAGTGGATAGAAAAGAATGGATAGAGCCAGCATTTAGAGTTTTTAATTAATTGTTGAAAAGCTTAGGATGTATAGAGTGTGCTCATTAAGATACTGTAAGAATAAACAGGAGTCACACACTTGCAGAAAGCTGTCTCACTGATGATAGTTGTTATATTACAGGTGAGTAGCTTGACATACTCAATGCATATATTACGTATTATATGAAATCCGTCACTGCATATATTATATGAGTGTGGACAGTTACTCATAGATCCAGATATAAAGTGCATCCTGACTGGTTGGCGGAGGCGTGCAGTACAACCACGAGGCGGTACTTCTCGTTTCTGCATGAAAGCCACACTCACACACGCAGCTTTTCACTGCTGTAATGATATTTTCACATTCGAGAGGAAACGTTGCTGAAAAGGCTTCAAAGATCCCAAGACCAAATATTTGGTTTCCCATTTGACAATGTTTTTTTTGTGTTTGTTGTACATGCTGAGAAGAATCGTCCAAACACGGATCAGACTGAGGGAACATTTTGTCAACAGTTTGAGACTGAATAATGAGCCAACGTGTAATGGCCTCCAAATGAAACAAGTGCCAAGGCGTTTGAGGACTAGTTTCCTTTTATCTCGATGATTAGAAACGCTGTAACATCTTGAATGATTCAACATAAGGAATGTTTTCCCTCATTAAAGCGACCATAGATGGTCAGATCTTTACCAGAATGTATGCTGGCATCTCTGTGATATTTCTTGGAGAGTTTTTAGAGAGGACTTTGTTTAACCTGTGGACTGTTAAATGCATTAAGAGGTGCCTAGCTGGAGAAATGTACTTTTGAAAATGATATAATCCCACGAAATAAACAGCCTGTCATACATTATTTACAGCTAACGTCAACGATATTTTCACCCTCTTGTGTGATTTATGTTTGGATTTTACATCAGAAAGCTTTGAGCCATGGCATTGTTCATTGCAGGTTTATTCTCTGGTCCGCTTTATTCTTTAGATCCCTTTTGGTGAGATGTCATATTCCCAAAAACAGCCGGCAATTATTCCTGCGCTGTAAAAGTTTATAGTCTAACATGTCCTTAATCACAGAGACGAGCAGTGCGGCTCGTAAAAACGCAGCGTGCCCTCCTGTGCATAAAAGAAGCTGTTTTATATCAACATCCTCACACCTTCGCTGTATTTATCAGCGGCCTGATTTAAAGGCCTCACCATTCGTCCACAAATTGCCTCGGAGTAGATTCAAGTGGTCGCCCAATGTAGGCATATATCAGCTAACAAAGGCACCAGGGCACCAGGGTATTATTCACGTGGTTGCTGCTGGCCTCCGTGCAGCCGGAGCATCCCGCTGAGGAGAAAATGACTCCTGTTTGTGTAGCCACATAACCACATCTACCTAAAACACTGCCATATCAAATGATCTATCATCCCTTTATCTTCCAAGTGGGGAAATGGCTACCTCGACTGAAAACACTGAATTGCCGTGCAGTTACCTGGTTGCTCCTCAGCAGCACTTGCTGGGTGATTTCAGATGTGTCGTGTTGTGTTGAACAAAGGCCGCTCGGAGTGCTTATGCTTTTCATCTTGTTCAATCACGACAGGCGGATATACTGAAAATTCTTACTGTCAAATCAATAAGAACATGTTGTTTTCTTGTCTGTTATTGTAGTTCCTATTGATTGAGGAGAATGATTGTCCTATGTTGGGCTGTTTTTCCTGGAATACTGGTTTTCTTATAAAGCCATTACTTGTCTTTGATTTTTTTTTTTTTTTATATCTTTTTTTCTTAGGGATAGCTGTCAATTCATAAGGTAAACATCGTTAAAAGTAAGAAATTGTAGTGTTCAACACTGTAATCTCCATGAAAGTGTGATTTGTTAATTGGTACTGGTATTGTATGTATTAAGCTGCTTTAGTATACCATAGGTATACCTGATAATCTATGAGTGAAACTTGAGCTCGGAAAAGTTTTGTTGAACTCCAGTTTCAGGAATGTACTGTCATAACTAAACTTTTAGGTCAGCTTGAACAAAAAGGTCTAAAAATTCTGTGAATAAAATTTGAGAGCTGCTGAACTTTTTACGCACATTTTTACTCTAATTGCAACAGCAGGGATGCAGCCTTAGAAAACAAAAGGACTGCAAATGCAGTAAAAAGTAGGCACTAGTAATGACCTATCTGATAAGAAATTGTGTGCCTGAAACTTCTTGAGGCACACTTTGCATGTCGTGCTGCAAATTTTATCAATCGTCATTAATGGGACACTAACTAATGCAACGATCCATCTATCTATCCATCCATTACAGTCCAGCGACATGTATTATCACTACTAAAGTTAAATGTTAAAAACTGTATCATAGTCACAATCAAGCTTCAAATCATTAACCGAAACAACATGGAAATACATATATATAATTTGCAGTTCATCACACTCACTTTGCAATATACCAGGCGTTAACTAAAACAGCGTTTTTCTTCCTATAACTGTATTTAACTAAGAGGCAAACTAAGATTCAATTTTATGCTCATTTAGGAGGATGTGTTCATTTTTAACATACAAAATACATTTTATAGTTCTCCAGATTATAAACGAAAAGAAGAGCAGAGGGACTGCATGCAGATATGTGCCGGGCAGCTCTGACAGAAGAATGTCTCAGATCAGCCTCCTTCTCCTCTCTGTGGTATACAGCACTCCCCGCTGTGCAATTATGCACGATTTCAGCTTTAGAGGAGGCTTTGTCTTAAATTAGCAACTAACATCTTGCAGCCCGGGCTATAAAGCCAGACGAAGTTTTCTTGTAAATGAGCAGTGAAATACCTGGGGCAACAATAGAAAGCTAATTTGTCATTTCTTGCCCATTGCCCACAGAGTGCAGCTCGCAGCATTGCCACATGCCATTTCATCCCTGGTGCCAAGTGATTTCACCTCCTGTCATCATGGCTGCTTGTTTGGAAGCTGTAAACAGATTCCACAGGTGCAGCGGCCGTTGAATAGGGGAAGCTGCTAAAACTGCAATTTGCACACAACCTGCTATTTTGTTGTTGTTTTGGTCTGGAGTGGTGCTTAGAAATCTCCTTCCTATTTTTCCTGTGTGCAGTCATGGTCCCGAATCAGCCTGTAATACTATGGAAATGACTGCGCTCTGATTTGTGGCTCGATTTGAAAGAAAGATTGAATGTTCAAAACAGGGATGATGATTGAGGATGGCGGCGATAGCAATGATGATGATGATGATGATAATAATAGGGAAGGTGATGATGAGAGTAATTACTGCAGTGGAGGACGAGAAGAAAAGCAACTGTTGACAGATCAGAGTGAGCTGTCAGCAAAATTGAGTAAAGCTGATTTGATGCCCATGGACGAGCCCTCAGCAGGAGGATCCTAACTGAAAGCCCAAGAGCTGCCGCCTCTCACAGGAGAGAGAGAAAAAAAAATGGGAGCGAGAATAAAGGAACAATAACTCAGATGAAAAAGAGGGGATTGAGGAAGAGATCACAAAGACTAAGAGTTTGAAGAAGAGATAAAAAAAAATGGTGACAAAAACACAGGCAGGCTGAGAAACTGAGCCACTCATCCGTGCACCACTGTGAAAACCACTGCTCGGCCAAAATCCTCACTTTTGATCCTATTCCACATATATCATCTGTCTATGAAACGACACTCGCCAGGCATCCAAGCCCCCACCGCCACCACCATCCCTCCCTTGAGACAACTTTTCCCAAATCCCTGAATGCTGGGGTGAAGGCTTGCACACCCCCCTCTGTCTGAGCCTTGATTATTTAGCTGGGGCTCTGCCATATCAAACCCCAGCCAGCTAAAGATTCCCCAAAGGGAAAAAAAAAAAAGGCAGAGAGGGGAGAGAGAGAAAGACAGATCTGCACCACCACCCACCTGTGCAGGGCAAAGATAGGAACAAACCAAATGGCGCCCCACTGGATGCTGCGATCAACTAGTGGACACCATCACACGGTTTTATTTTCCCGTAAGCCGCATTGCCTCAACCCCAAACTGAGAAAATCTTCTTTTTTTTTCTTTTTTTTTGCCTCAGACCAATTCTGCAGCTGCTCTAATCTTTCAGACAGGGTGACCGGCCTCACCGCATAGGGAACATACCCACCATTTGATGAGGAGCAGCTGAGGTCTGAACAAGGTCCTGAGGATTGCAAGATGAGGAGTTTTCACAGAATCGGCTTAGAGCGTAGCACTGCTCTCTGGTTTACCTCGAGTTATCTCCCATGTCTGTGCACTCTAATACACTTTAAGACATAATATATCTGAGGACATAATATCTGGAGGACATAATATCTGAGGAATTTAACTTGATGAAAAAGATTAAGTCAGGTATTGCCGCTCTGTTGGATCTGTCTTGGTTTAATTGATTTTGTCTCAATGTTTCTATTTATCTCCGAAAATACCCACATCCACAAGTCTAAAATCATTTTGGACTTTTATCTTCAAAAGAAAAGCTAGACAAGTTGTCAGACTACATGCAGAAGCCTGTCACACAGAGGTTACACTCTATCCACTCAGTAATGCTCAGCAAAAAAATAAGTGAATTTGTTTTGTTGGAATGGAAGAATCTGAGCTCTGTGTCGCTGAAATCAAATACCATATATTTTGCTTTCATAATCCATTGTAAATCAAACATTTTTGTCAGGCCTGCAACTGAAGAACTATTACTTGAGAAGATTGCCAGATTAAAAATAATTCTATCCATTAAATGTCAGAAAATAGCAAACATACCCATGAGGAATTGGGAGAGTTTGTTTTGTCGGTCCAACTTTAAAAAATCGTGAAGGAGATATTTGGCATATTTCGTCAATAAAACTACAACATGCAGCAAACAAACTGGCAAACTTGTACTTGAGAAAGTCTACTTGAGTCTGTCTGTATTCCAAGAACTCCTTCTTTTCTTCTTCTTGTACGCCCACTGCTGTCACAGTCAATAAAGCGCAGAAATTGATAATGGCCTCATAACACCCCACATGCTCAGTTCAAATCAAATAAATGACCTAAAAACAAATATAAAAGACACTGTATCCAGCATAAACTCATGTAGCTCCTCTTATATTAGTCTATTTTATCTACAGCAGTTAAGAACATTGATTTCACACTCGTGACTATTTGTGTCAATCATCGAGTCATTACATCTATTGCTGCAATATCAAGCGCCATTCCAAATTGGCACTCTATTTCCCAAATCAGCTTCACCTTGTTCACGCAAATGACAGTATTGTGACATGACGGGGCTTTGTTTTCAGATAACATCGTTTGACTCATGAGAAATAGTGAAACTCTCTCACGCAGCATTCACAGATCCTGTCTCAAGTTTAAAGGCTGAAAGAAGACGCTTGTTAATTTTAAGCAGGGGGGAATAAACTTGTGAAGCAATCAGTGGTGTGATTAACATTATCACACAAGGAGCTGTTGAGTCTGTGCTGACATGTTTGAACTAAACTTTTCTCACACTTGATAGTAAGCTGAAAATATTCAGTAAAAAATCAGAGGTGTCAGAGCGATATTCATTTTTTCTTGGCCTGACTTTATTCATCCACGTCTTGTCTGCAAAGCGCGGGAACAAAATAATCAGTTCTGACACTGACAACACAGAAAAAGTTAAACCAAAAGTGACAGCATTTCCGACCGGTACACCAACGCCATATTGGCAGAAATGGATAAACGTTGATTCAGCCAGGGATCACAGCCAGTTATCTCATTCCCGCCTGTCATTCCTGTTGTCCGAGGCAGTTCACTCTGCAGTAACAGCCTGTGTTTAACCTCGCCAGGCGATCGAACGCTTCTCATTCAGAGCACTTGAAGTGGCCTCCTGGTGCACAGGGGGATCAATACGAGGGGCATTACATCTAATCAAACCCTGATTACTTTCTCAGTGTTGATTGCAATTGGCTACCGTGTCAGTTGGTTTTGTAAAGCGTGTTTGGTTTCCATAGATTTAAATGATCACCCGGCCCAAACTGACCTTTATTTTCTGAACAATCGATCACTTTCACTGAGACAAATCTCATGCAGAGTCACAGCACCACAACTACATGGTTAAAATTAACAACACGTGCAGGGCTTTTGTCAGCTCTTGTTCAGAGAGTTTAATTGTTCTTGTAAACAACACTCGTCAGTGGAGGATTTGGCACTTTCTACAGCAGCATGTCATCTCTCTCTCTCTCTCTCTCTCTCTCTATATATATATATATATATATATACACACACACACAGACACACACACACATATATATATATATATCAACCAAACCACCATCTAATCATGACCGCCCCTCTTCTGCAGGGAATTCTGCAGCTTTGTTTTCTTTTAATTTACTGGCTGTGGACAAGGAGAGCTTGTCAGTACATTCCTCTGTGGTGCTGTAATCACAAACTCTGCAGCTCACAGCTCTGAGTTTTTACAGGAAGGAATGTGACATAACCCAAGTTAAAGTTGCATAACGCCACATTTGTCATTAATGAGACGTCAGTGGCTGTCAGATGTGTCACAAATACTATAAGATACATCATGCATGCATGCATCACGCAGCATTTTATCATGCTGTGTTCATTATTACCCCTTTACGTCTCATGCAATCGTGTGTGTGTGTGCCTTTTCTTTGTCTCCTCCCCGCCTCAGACAACCTGCTGCCTTTGTACAGACTAAGTTACCTCAGCAGCTGAGAATGAACGGCTTTTCGCTGCCTGCATACTGTTGCATCGACTGCTCTGCAGGATTCAGCCTCTGATCATCAGTAAGGCACAGAGCAGATATCTGAAGAAAGGTTGACTCCCTAAAAGTGTGCCGCAAGATGTTCCGAAGCTTTTACCAGTTTGTTGTGCTCAGTGCAGTACTCTTTCTTACATTCTCTATTTATCTATGCAAACCAATCAGCTTCAGTGTGCAAGGGAAAACACGGCAAGTTGAGCTTGCTGACGTCCTCTGACCCCACATTCATCTTGTATTTGCTGTGTGTATACATACAGTTGGAACACATTTTTGCTGTTAAAGCTCTTTATTAAAGCATACTCAAGTTACAGTTACATAATGAAAATGGACTGCAATGCAGTGCAGGGTATTCACATTTAAATAGGAGGAAAATGAGATGGGAATTACAAACGAATTACAGAGTCCCTTATTTTCAGGGGCTGAAAACAAATAAATCTTGTCATTTTTTTTTTTACATCACATTAAAGATGAAAGCATATATTCATTGTAGAAATGTAACTTCATTGCTGGTAGGTAAACAGCTAAAACAACATATTTTTATTTTTTTATTAAGTATTTTTCAAGTATAGTTAACTCTACTCACTATCCTACAGATCTCTGTACAACTTTTATTTTTAGAATATCATTCACCAGACTAATACATAGCATATTATGGGATGGAACAAGTATACAGCATATTTAGCACAGTTAGTTGCCCTACTTACCATACCATACGCGTACATTGTTGTACTGTGCTGTATTGTATGTTGTACCGTCTTGCACTGCTTTCTGTGTTATTGCACCGCTGGCAGCAAACTGAAGTTTTTGTAGAAATGCTTTTGTAGAAATCTTATGTGTGTAATCTAGGTTTAATCTTTTTCAGTATTTTATTTTGTATGAAGTGACGTAAGAAGTGGCTGCTCCAACACTGCTGTTTTCTTCTCAGACTAATAAAGGAGGACTTTCAGTTTGACATCACTGGTGTCACATTCACTTGTGCTTCTCATCACAAGGTTTGGCCTCCCTCTTTTGCCTGAACAGGGTAGATCATCCAGAAAGCCTTCAGGATCTTACAAAAAATATATACTTCTAGGTCACAGAAGAGAGGATCATAGACAAATACAATAGACATTAAATCAGTATTTGGCATTAAGCCGTGAGAGACGTGTGAAGAAAGTGCTTTCCACAAAGGAACACTGTCATCATAAAGTGTACTGGGCTGTGCTTTAACTTGACTGAGTTCATTAGCAGTACTATACACTAAATGCAGAGAAAATGGGCCGGGGTTTTGCAAGATCTCAAGTACATCATTTTTTTTCTACTCTCCCTTTGATCATTGACCATTTCCTATCCATGCACTGTCCAGATTTCTACGAGAATGTGCAGCAAGTACAGGTACAAACATCACAAAAACAAACTAGTTTTACATTAAAAGATAAGTAAAATGATGTGCTAGTGTACACTCATGCTAACATTCGTTCCATAGTTTAATCTTCTCAGACATGAGATTCTTCTTTCTTTCTTTTTTTTTGTCTTATTTAAAACGTTTTTGGACTGTTGGCTTGACTAAACATGAGCCATACAGTTCCATTTTTAATACTTTCTGACATTTTTTTTAATCAATAAAATTAACCAACAATGTGGTATTACAGTATGTGAAGTTTCTCAGTCATCCAGGTCATGGCGTATCCAACAAACAAGCTGGAACAAGTTCTGCTAGACTCGTAGACATTACACCACTCATCCAAGTAGCTGCTTCAGGTCTAAAAGACTGGTGGGGTGTCTGGGTTTAAATAGGAACATCTGTGGATGTTGTCCACCTGGAACTCACATGACTAATGTTGATACTAGGGTCTGGTTGTGCAAGATGAGTCAGGACATCTTCAAGAAACACTACCCTAAGTCCAGCTGCTTCTGGTATTAATGATGCTCCTAGTAACAGCCCCAGTTAGCCACCCAAACACAAACTATACCAGTACAACATGTACTATGATATACAGTACATAAAGTAGTTTTCCGTTTCTATATACTGTATTTCAACAACAAACTAATGAAAATATGGTGGAATACATATGCGAGGCAGTTAGAGCCAACATTTTCCCATGTTCTAGTCTTTTTCTTGCTGTACCAGTCTTTGGACATACTTAGTACACAAACTTCTGACTTGCTGAACTGAAATATGCATTTCCTGCTCTGCAGATACACAGCAGCCGACACGTCTCAAATTATGAGACAGCCGACTGTGTGAAGAGGTGATGACACCCTGAGCTGTTATCCTGCAGACTTTAGACTTCACATCTCTGACCATAAGTGTTTGATGTGGCACGTCAGCTCAGAGCTATCACATCTTGGCAGTGGGAGCAATTTCTGTAAATGATCCAATTTTAACCCGTCACCTTGATCTTATAGAAGACACTTTCACTTGAGATTATGCTCTGCTTCGTTATACTCTTCTCTGATTAGATTGAGTTGTCTTCATCACAACATAATCAGCCAAATTCTGAGTTGTGTTTGCATACTTAAAGTGAATATGTGAGTCATTACCAGCTATTCAAAATATGCATTTCAGCGCAGGGTGTCAATTATCTGGAGAAAAATATGGCAGGGTGAGGTAAACAAGCTGTTTTGAATTAACCTTGAGAAAATTCAATAGAGCCAGAAAAATTGCAATAACCTGTGAAGAGTTTGCTCTGGGCTTTCATATTTATTGTGTTTTTTGTTTTTTTCTCTCACCTGCACCTCACCCTTTCACAGAAACCTTTTCATCACTTTCCTGCAAATATTTTCTTTTCAGTTCAGTCTTTGCGATAAACTGCTGCTGTCGTGTAGATTTTGGCAGTAAGAGAATTTGTTCTTTCTCTATCAAAATTTAAGGAAGCACCAGTTTCCTGGCATGCATGGACCCTCGCTTTGTGGCAGAGATGGAACATGGGCTATACCGCCCAAACTCACTGATAAGAGATTGTATTTGGCACAGTCATTACCATGGTTGTCTTTATCTTGGGTGTGATTAAAAAACAAACTAAGTTTTTGTCATTTTGTTTTCACGGTTTAAGTATAGTCAGTATATGTGCATCCCTTAGTGAAGAATTTGGCTTTACAACCAACACTGTAATTTAATTGACACAATATCAGTGTGAGAAATTTTCAAGGTGCCAGGGGGTTTGTTCAAACTTGAGCCTTCCCATTGTTCGTACATGTCACAACGGGATTCACAGTGTAACAAATGGCATAGTGATTTTATTGTCACAGTCACAGATGACATTTTGTCACGTCTACAGGTTGAAGTCCTGACAGCACATGCAAGCCCACCTCTCTTCCATTAATGTTTGTGATTCTGTGCAATGTCTCATTTCACCACTTTTGAGAAAAAAAAGAAAAAAGAAAAAAAAATGAAGCCTGTTTCTGAAGCTTACTTTATCTAGGAGAAGTTTGCCTCCACAGCAGTTCTAACCTTTAGAAGTTTTTGTGGCGTGTCCTTTGGCACTAATTGGATCTAAATATCTGCAGCAGAATGAGCTGACCAGAGAGATAATTCTGAATCACTGTTCAACTTAATAAACCAAGAATCAGAAGATTCAGATATTTTTATGAACTCATGATCGTCTACAGTTCAACTTTAAAGCAGACGTTGAACTAATGTGCTGGCTGGCTGCTGGCTCTGGTCTTTGTGGTGTGTTGAAGTGCAGCTTCATGGCGAGGACACTGGTGATGTCAGACGACATCACACTTTGTTTTCGCTGGCGATGTAAATCTGTTTGATGTGACTCAGTCAGAAGTCTAGGTCACACACAGGTTAAAGTTTTAAAGTGGGCGCCAGTGAACAATCTTGATCCATCACAACTCAGCTATTCAAACGTGGATTAGCCAGCTAGGTCACCAACTTCTGCTTCTCTTGCTGATGTATCATCAGACGTTTCCTGTATTTTGCTTGAAGTTATTCCAAGTAGAAGGTGTAAAGGAAGCCACTTCATCAACCAAGATGAAATGCACTTTTGCACTGAGAAACGTTTGAGCATTGTTCAAAACAATTAAGATAATTTAAGTACAAAAGTCAACCTAATATAACATTTTGGACACTGTAGTGCAGACATGTTACATGTTACATATTGAATGCATTTTCTTTAAATTATTTTTAATGAACATTCCTCTGCATGTGTCTACACGGATTCACTGTTAGCATGTGGCTAGCTGCCACAGCTTTTCCAGGTGGAATGCAAACATAACAACCATGTGTCCAAAGGCTACCACCAAATAAAATCCTAAGTGATGAACATCAAGGGGGCTTAACAGATGTATGTTTGCTATGTATGATGAAAACAGGGTTTAAAGTGTATTTTATCACCATTTAAAGGTTAAGGAAAAGCTAACTTGATCCTCTAGCTGCCATATCAGCTTTCAAATGTCTGTCAACAACTGTGAAGATAGCTTCGAAACCTATATTTTAAAATATGTAGGAAAAATATGTGCAATGGATGACACAAATGGTCAGGTAAAAAGTAGTAAATGGTAAAAAGTATCCAAGCAAAATAATATACATATATATATATAAAGGGAGGTCTAGTGGGTGTAATGATGCTTCAGACACCTTTTCTCTGTGAAATCCCTATAATCAATACAGGAATATGGAGCCAGTTCTCATCAACCAAACACTTGACTCCAATGAAGCAGTTATTTGAAATGCATTGGTCTGGTTTGAGAGTCAGGTACGAGCCCTGTGTGAATGATATCACTAAGCCAACATTCCTTAATTGAAACCACCAGCTCGCCAAGCTATCCCATTACAACAGGCAGGTTGGGGTTGCCAGGTCAGAGTCTGAGAAAGCTCCCATGCGTAATTTATGGCACTCTTACCTCAGATAATCCATACATATAAGCCACGAGGTTATGAAGCTGTAGACCCCTACCCATCTGCAGCCAATTTGGCCCTTGCAATCCTCCTTAAATCACACAAAGCTCAGACATTGCTGACTGGACTGTAGAAAAGTCAGAGGAGTCCGTTTTCATTTAAATTCCCTCTGCATACCCCTGCTTGTAGATTTAAAGGGAAAAAAAGGAGACCACTGGCATTAACTACCTGAACTAGTGATCCTCTTTAAAAGCCCACACCCTCTGCTTTTCTCCTCCCACAGCAGTAAATTGTGAAGGAATGTGGGACCAGCAACAGATCAATAAAACTTCTTTGCATTTTAACAAGAGCAGATGTTTGCAGTCCTACTAGGTATACCATGCTACTTTTTAAGTGAGATAAGCATGTGCGTGTGTGTGCGGGTGTTTTGGAAAGGCAAAAAAACAGAGGTTCTTCTATACCCAGCCCGTTATCTCAGCTATCAAGCATGTGATCCCCTCTATCTGCGAGATTAGAGGAGTTTAATCACTGTGAAGATTAACCTTATCAGAAATCACATTTCTTCACACACTTTCAATTATAAGGACAAGCTCTGTGTTGGGGAAGGGGAGCTGGACTAAGGCAGCAGCGAGGGTATAAACAGATGATTGGTCCCAATGAATAGAGATGCCTCCTAGCTGTGTTCCACATTTTTATCTGAACATCATGGTCCAAGTGGAACATTGCTCTGTTTAAGAATCTGGGAAACTTTCATCAGGTTTCAGTGTTGTGCTCGTGGTAAGACACTGTCACGTGATCACGGCTGACATTTTTGCCTGGTTCCAATGCTAGATCGGCTACACGGTTGTCTAGCTGTGTTTGCCAGGAAACTGTGCTGCAGCTGGCAAAAAGCAAGAGCTCTTTGTTCTCATGTGTACAGTGATTGTGGTATTTGTTTCATCATTTTGCCAGTGACGGTTCCTCCAGTGAGGCAATCAGATAATGTCCTGCCAAAGAGAAGAGAAAGACTGGGAATTATTTCAGCTAGATGGTTCTCATGGACTCATGTTTTTCTTTCGGAAATGAAGGCTCAGCGCAATCTGAATGACTTCCATTGTGTGTTTCTTTTTTATTTCTTTTTTTTTTTTCATTTTTGGTTGTTGTTACTGACAGTTAGCTAGTGTGGTGTAACAATTGCCCTGAGAGATTTGACCAGAGCACACACTAAAGCACTTTTTATACCAGTTCTCCCAATCAGCGATTAACACACCAACCAGATAGCTCTTCGTTGGCCAGTGGTGGACCATAAGTGAGTGTCAGTGGCGTGTAGTTTTTGAGTTGACTGACTGGATGTTCATCTTAGCGAACCGGTGCACAAGAAGAGAACGGAAACGGAAAAAGAAGCAAAGCCCACACAAAAACTATTCCCAGTGATTCAGGTGAAGACAGCTTTGTCCAAATGTTGGTACGTCCACAGGTATCCTCTTTAGAATGACATACACATTTCAGTGCCACGTGCTAATATTCAGAGAGCTTCTGTGTTTACTCTCGTGCTGTCACAGAACAAACATGATGATTTGGTTACGGTTATGTTTCTGTTTAATGACCTCAGATTTAGAGCCAGTTTGGTTCTTTTTGTTTAGAATTTTCTTACTTACACAGTTTTATAACGGTGTTATTCGGTTGTTTAATGTAGAAGATTATTAACTTCCCAAAAGAAGTGACATAACGTAATAATTGATAACGAAATTCATTTATAGTCTCTGAAATCTAATCAGACGAGGGGATCACTCCAGCTCAGGTATGTGTTGAGTGACCATATGCCTGAATAATCTCCACTGAGGTTCAATACTTAAACTATAAATCGAAACCATGTTTGAGGAAGCTTATGTAAAAGGTGTAGAAGGTGCTCCAAGGGCCAGCGGTAATTGAATTAAACCCTATGAATGGTACACTGTATCCCGCA
Source organism: Planiliza haematocheilus (assembly GCA_005024645.1). Lineage (NCBI taxonomy): Eukaryota > Metazoa > Chordata > Actinopteri > Mugiliformes > Mugilidae > Planiliza > Planiliza haematocheilus. The sequence continues at coordinate 7,333,865 of SRSE01001332.1, read as the reverse complement.
CAGGGACTGTTGGACGCTTTCCATCTATTCTTCTACAGTTTATTAGATCCAGTGGTTGTAAATTAGATCCAGACGTTCTTGCTCAATAGATTTAAATTGTCCACACAGGGAATGCCAATATTTTCTGTTAAGGGTCAGCCGGCATCCTTCCACCAGTGTCCTCGGTGAGGTCAGGTTTGCTGTTTGATTGGACCAGAACTGACATGCGAGCACTGCATTGGACGTTTTAAACTTAGAGTGTAAACATTATCAAGTGAGGAGAGACAGAGGAACGGGCTCACTAAGCCTTGTCTGACAGCATTATCATGGCCATTGGAAACAGCAGAGGGGAGATATGTAAACAGCTTTTTTTTCCCCACACGCCAAGAAATCCAGAGCCATTACAGGCAGGAGTGAGGTGTCGGTTTGCATTCTAACAGCAGGTTTCTATAGAGCACACACACAAAAGCTTGCGTGTAGGCATACACTCATGCATGCGCTCATTGTGCAAAAGCACATGCGGTGACTCACACACGCACACCATATACATAAACAACCACATGCACATTGTGTGGCAGAACAAACAAAGTAGGGATTTCTGCTTCTGTTGCTAGGATACCAGTTCTTCTGGCTCCTAAGTAAATCAGGGTGACTGGTGGCACCAACAGCTGTGAAAAATTAGCACAAGCTGTTGCAACAAAGTAAAAGTAACTTTCAACTTAATACTATGGGAAAACACATTCATTGCGTTTGGTTTACTTTTATAGAATAGGTTTACATTCCTATCCTGAAACAGCAGTCAGGTGTGAGTGTGTACATTCAGAAAAGATTTGTACTGGGCATGCAGCAGTCCTTATTAATGTGAAACAAAATGTGTGGCCAACAAATGAAAACTGCATGTTTTCAATGTTATTGGCAAGTTACAATTTTGTATAAAAGCTATATGGCATATGCACTATAGCTGGGAAAAACCTAATGTAGTATTCTCCTTTTCACCACAGTTTTATGTCGCATAGGTGAACAGCCTTCGTCAATAATAAAGCGATGCTGCTGAGCAGAAGAACTTAAAAACAGCATCACTTACACTCTTCGACAGTAACATGAACAGGCTGTAGGCCTCTGCTGGTCCAGAGATTGCTCTTCTCCAGCAGCTTCTCTCATGTTTCAATGGGATATGCCACCTCTGCAAACTATATGCAGCTCAATGGATCATACTGACCATTTCCAACATCCGCATCTGTTTGTCTTCTAAAGTTGCAAATGTTCAGTATGAAAATCATTCCTTCCTTCAGTGTGTAATAAAAAAAAGAAAACGCAGAGGAGTTTTTGCACTACTAAGATTGAGGACTTTGTCCCCTATCACTTACATTGGAATGCATTTGTGCGAGATCTCTTTCTGAACAGTCAATACTTACAGTATAACTCATTGAACTCAATGTTTATCGGAAAAGCGGAAGTTGTGTCGCACCCAACTTGTAAACCAGAGATAACGGCACCAATATACCGGGAGTGAACGCACGTCAGTGTGTCTGCTGTGACCTATGTCCCTTCTACCCACACCTCCATCGTTGGACTGTTATTGAGCAATTATGGTCATTGATTTTCTCTCTCCTCTCAGTGCGCCTCTGTATGACAGCTGGCCTTTGTGAGTGGCCTCACTGGACTCCTAAGTGCTGCCCTCTGTGGTTGTGCTATTTGCTCAAAGATTTGTCCGATTTAACACACTATTCCGGCCCTGTCCCCTCAAGGTGTTCAGTAAGGCTATTTGTTCCTGTCTTTCACCCACACCGTACGTGAACCAGTTCAATGCTAAGCACGCTAATTTTGAAGATATTGGCAGAGCTGACGTTTTTCGCTTGTTTAAAAAATCCCAATCCACCTACATCCTATCACTTCGAATGACAACACATGTCAGAAAATAAATTATTCTGAGTAGCTTCACCTTCAGCTGTTCGCAGGATCCTTTTCAGTTTTCAATCAAAATGCCAAACTGACAGATATGTTTGACAGTCTAAGGCTATAATTCATCTCTGCACAGTTTGCAACGCAGCCTTTATGCATGGGAACGGCTTTTTGTTTCATTCAAGCAGTGTCTTTTGAAACTGACAGCAAGCTCCCAGGGAAGTGGAGTCGCAGTCAAAACACCACAGACGAACAATGTTTGCGTTGAAGCTGGTAGCCACAAGCTTGTCACACGTTACGCAAGCAAGAACTGGACAACCTTTTAAAATCTTTTCTGAGCCCTCTTTTCTGTGTGCTCTTTTAGCATGTGCATACAGTTTGACACAGCTCTCTGCATGTAGGTGCAGGTTTTTTAGCGCAAATTGCTCAACTGAACCTCCCACCTTGGCATTTACCACCAAGTGAGCTACTATAGCTCCAAAACAAACTTCCAGGAAATCCCATAAAATGAACAGTCAGAGGCTCGTGGCATTAAGACGTTAGTAGAGAGCAGAGTGAAAACAAGCAGATGCCAATACTATAAAGTGGAGAAGTTGCCTACAGCCCAAATACAACCAAAGAAAATCTAGGCTGATTGAAACTGAACCTTCTCTTCAACCAATCGATTGGGGAAAAATCTCCCCATGTTATCTCTAGATTAACTAAATCATCCACAGCCTACCTCCAAGCCTTTATAGCCCAAACCTATTAACATTAAAAGCTAGTATTTCCAGCATATCAAATCACTTTGACCTTATAATTTTATACTGAAATAATAACAATAGACCCGGGGCCAACCAGCATGAACCTGTCTGTATTTCAAAACACACATTCAGCTTTTTTAGCTTTTCAAAACACTGAAAAGGGTTTTTATTAGACTTCCATTTCATACACTGAATTTAAAATGTATGATTCAGTCTTCTTCAAGTTATGGCATGATATTATCCAGGTAGCAGGAGGGAAAGACCTGAAAGTCTTTCATTGGATGAATGCAAGTGCATTATGAGTCACCAAGTCAGGAAAAACCTACCTAATGAACTAGTAAGTCATTTTTGTAAAATGTAAACGGATGTCATGTTGTGTTTTTGCCTGATCCAGCTATCCTTATGGTATTTCCTGTATGTTCCCACACAAACAAGCCCCATAAAGTGCTATAGGTACAATATATTCTGATAAGGTTGTGAAAAATGCAAACTTTTTTTTTTGTCTAGAAATATAAATTTCCTGTAAACCAAATAAAATCCACCCAAAACAACATGGCAATCAAGTGGAGATGAGCAGCCCATAACACACAGGATCAAACCATACAGTACATACTCAACAAACATATTCCCAACAATAGACGTAATATTTCCCCTGTCTGCAAATGAAATCGTAAACACCATAAAAGCATCATTATGTACCTGCCAGACAGCAACCAAAAGAAATTAGCTCAGCCGCAACGAGGAATAAAATTATAATTAAAACAAAGCGAACAATGCACACAGTTTGAGAGCAGCAGCACAAGAGCTGAAATTAGCAGCTAGCGACCAATCACCTGCAGCACACTGGCACCAAAAGCAATTAGCATTGTTAGCAGGGCATTCATGTTGGCAATGGAAGCACTCAAAGTGGCTCACAAAAACAATATTAGCTGGTTTTTACCTGTGTAGAGTGAAGCCGTGATCATCTCCCAATTCACTCATTTGCATTTTAATCTCATTTTTTTTTTAAAGTACAAGAAATATATATATATAAACAGAGAGAGAGTATATAGTATGCACTGAATCGTCAATAACCATAGTTTTATACTGTAAATGTCCTGCTGCAGTAGTCATAGTGTATACTTGAACACTTTTTTACTGCTTGATTAGATCCTGGCTGTATTTCGTTGCCTTGTACTTGTGTAACATGTGTAATGACAATACAATTGTATCTAATCTGATCTATCTGGAAATTAATGGAGCCCTACATATTTTCCTGCATAATTTTATTGAAATGCATGAAGAAAAATATGGTTTTCATTGGACGAACGTCTGGTCAGTTCATGTGAGTGGTTGACTGCCACCATACAGACACATGCATACAGGAGCAAACTAAAGCCACACGACTAAAATGAAGAAGTCATTATAGTCAAGTCAAAAACTATATGAAGATTAAATAAATTGTATGTATGGACTTTTTTTTTTTTAGAAAATGTCACTCCAGCCTTAATTAAATGAAGAAAGCCTTCATTTAATTAAGGCTTTTTTTCTATCCACTACTTTTATGGAGTGGTGGGGGAAAGAAATGTTCCTCTGGTCCCTGTTGTGTGCAATGTTCCTGCGCTTGAGTACTACATGATCTCAGCTTTGCAGTGCATTAACCTGATTAACCAGGCACCAAATTATATTAGTATTAGCACAATTGAAAATAAGACCCCTAATGAAATGTTTTAGATGGCCCTGTTGACAAGAGTGTTTCCAAATAAAACTCGGGTAACAAAATGGCAGTTGAGCCTATGGCCCACTGATGGATGAAATAGTTTGAAAGTTCCTGCATTTACATTGAATCAGTTTCCATTCAAAAATCACATCTGTTCATGGTTAGTGAAGTTAGTCTTCCATCACTTAGCTTTAATGTTTCCATACAAATGCTACATGGAGTCAGCGCTCTAGATATTCCCGAGGGCCTCATCTTTTCATTACTCCTTTGCATTGTATTAGGCTAATTATTCTTATTACTATGAATCATATAAGCCATTTGTGTTGACCAGATGTTACCATCACGGGAAAGCATTCATTACCTTTGTGTTTTATTAATTCAGTGTTCTGTATTGCTTTATGATTGATATTTCATTTTATTTTACTTTATAAACATATGTGTTTATGCTACAGCCAGAGGAAAAAAAACACAATTCACATCTGAGTTACACACTTACTGTAGGTCACCAGTGGGTCACCACATCTATTCTCTCCTAAAAGCTATTAAGTGGACCACTGAGTTAATATTATTTCTGCCGAGTTTTGCTTTTCTCAAGGTCGAGGCTGAACCTATACATGCTCATATATAAGTTTAAACGGTTTTATGACAGGATAAAGCCAACTGTGTTTATTCCAGGGAGGGGCCCTTTCAGGTTTTTATATTTCACAACAAAAAGTACACACACAGCAGCAGTGCACAGATACAGAAAGAAAAAGCAAAGAAAAGGCTATAGACAGGTGCATTAATGCTGATTATCATGGTAGATTTGATATATTGGCTTTGGTTAAAACAGTCTCAGTGTGTGTTTGCAATGACTCAGTAGGGGCTGAACTGCTGAAATCTAAAACACAGCCTTTTCTCTTGATATGAAATAAATGAAAAACAGTAAATAAAACAAATATATCTCGGTGTTCATTCTCCGTAGTGCCATATTAAATTTTGAAAGAAAACCAGCTTGATAATTCCTACAGGCTGTTATTTTTTGTGCAGTTAATAAGTGTGTTGTGGCGTTTGATCTCAGTGGGGTTCATTTATGTAAATAATGAAGCTTAAAAAAGGCTGAAAATCATTTTTATTATGGTGTTCTTCTGTATTTTACAGGTCTGGGGTTTACAGGTATCTTTCACTTGAACATCTGTCCTTAGAGCTCCACATCTGGTTGAGGTCCAACCTGACAGGTCAGTTCATGTTTCCAGGCATTTACACTGTAAACTGAAACTCCGGTAAACACATTTCCAGATTTTTGAGTAGTTTTCAGTCTTCAAGAGTGTAGATTTTCACATTTTACGTTAAAACATTTCTTTAATAACTGTCTTGCTAGAAAAGAAGATTTTTTTTCCAGATGTTCCCAGCAGCAGGTTTGATGCAAACCTTCATCCTGACACCTATAATTGTGACAGTACATTCTTGCCAGTCAGAGATTTTAATGAACACATAACAAGCTCAATAGAAAACGCTTGCACTGCTTTTAGGACCCCTAAATGTCCGGATGCAAGACCTGCTATTTGAATTTCCATTTTTGCGAGAGGCAAGAGTTTGAAAATGCACTCAAGTGGATTTTCCAAAACATTTTTCACACCAAATAACCACTAATCCCTCTTTTCATTTGCTTGAAAACTTACTTTTAAATAGGGAAAGCTGGCTGATTCAGAAGCCAGAGTAAACCTTGGCCTGACTTTGAGAGGTGAGGACGAAGCATAAGTACCGGTGAAAAATGAGAGAAGATGAAAACCATTTTTGTAAAAGGCGCACGCACACACAAACGTCACTCGCATTCACATACAAACACATTCCAGCATCTAGTTTTCTTTCTGAGGTGGAGATAGAAGTAATAGCTGGTTGCAATGTAGTAAAATGTTTCAGCTGCATCTGTGTCAGAAGTTATTCCACTAATCTCCTGAGCTGAGGTTCTTTGAGTGGGAAACTAAATATCTGTGTCTGAGGCCTGTCACACAGCGCTGCATCATAGGATGATCAAAACCCCTTCGGCAAGCTTTTGCATTGTTTGAGAAAGGGGCCTCCTTTGAGAGCCGAGAGAGGAAAGAGGCTGGCTGGCTGGCGGCTGTGGAGGGAGGGCTCGGAGGAAGAGGAGTAAAGAGAGTTGGGTTAATCCCGCACTGTCATTATCCTCACTTCTTAGCCACAGTCTGCGAGCGTCCCCGTAATGAAGGCCATTTCCAAGGATTTACACCTGGCACAGACGCCACATTCTGCAGTAATTACCGATACAGACAGATTCCTCTTACCTTTAGCATTTACTGGGAGCTATAAATAGTCATCCCTCATCGTTTTTCATGACTGTAAACCTGCAGAAAATGCAGCTTCGACAGCGCTTCAGCTCCTGACTGATAATGATGTTTACTGTTACAGAACAACCGCTTCCTCTCCGCCTCTGTGCAGAAATGTCGACAAACAAAGAGGCTTATTTGCTTCAACTCATTTCACGATCTATTTGTTTAATTGGTAATGATCTGCCCCGGGAGATAAATTAATAATGGAGAGGAATAAAGTAAACCTCAGGAGTGTCACTGCTAAGGTTTACTTTATTCAAATGTGGGCTATTCAGGAATCCTTAAAACACATCCTCTACATAGTTTAAAAAGTTGCATGGTACAGTGATGGGAAACAATCTATATTTTAATGGATGGCATTTAAAATATGGACGCAAGCGTGTAATCTCTGCATGTTCGCCTGCATGTATTTATATGAGTCATTACAAAACACTCCCTTTTCTATGTCATTTTCCCATGACTTAAGACTGCAGAGCATGCCTGTACATGACGACTGAGCCCCGACCTCTTCCCCCCCTTCTTGCTTCATCTTGCACAAACTGGGGTTTTACGCATTGTGATGCTCTATGACAGCATGAAGACTCATTATCCTAATGTCACTGATGAATAAGTTGTGGTGCTCATTTTATTTCGCTTTGTTCCTTGTATTGGTTGAAATGTGACTCAATTCTTTTTGCTGTGACTATAATTATTGCGCCTGTTAACTTCTTCCAACCAGCTGGTTTTTATTTTCTTCCTGTAATCATTATGGAGTTACATGAATCAATGCGATGTCTTCTGACAAACACTTAGAAACATTTATTTATTGCATAAACCAAGACGGAACATCATGCCGACCAGTTTTATCAACAAGATGTAACTACACTAATAGTAAACTAATATGAAATACACAAATCAGGCATAACATTATGACCCCTGATAGGAGAAATAACAATGACCATCTTGTGAGAATTCAGTGTTCTGCTGGGAAACTTTTGGCATTCATGTGGATGTTAAATTTGACATGTAGCACCCATCTAGACCAGACCAGGCACCCCCACCCCATAGCAATGACACTCCTTGATGGCAGCAGCCATCCCCAGCAGGATGCAGCCTGACACAGGCACAAACACAAAAACGGTTTAGGAACAACTCAAGAAACATGAAGAACATTACAAGGTGGCTTCCAAATTCACTCGAGCCCAAACTGATCAAGTATCTGTGGGATGATTCACAGAGGCCCCTCCCCTCAACCCATAGCACCCAAAGGCCCCCACTAACAGCATTCTGTTCCCAGACACCACAGGACTCCCTCAGAAGGACCATCATTCTCTGATGAGTCACAACTGTTTTGGAGGCAAAAGGGAGACCTACACAATATTAGGAAGGTGGTCACCTGATCGTGATCATGCCTGTTAGCAATGTTTTTACTGTCAACTAGTTTACAGCTACATATCCAGTGAAAATATTAACACTGAGCTTGGCTCTACAGCTTTGGAACGCTTCAGCTTCTGCAGATGTTTCTACTTGGAACAGACACCCCATAAAGACAAACATCCGTACTACTGAAGTGTACTTCACTAAGTTCTGCTACACGATTCACCATAAATCTGTAAACTCAAGTGTTAGAACAAATGGAATATCTTTAAATGTTTTCTTTACAGATGATCCAACAAGTTTATTGAGAAAAAATAAAATCATTTGAGACTAAATGACTTGCAGGGGAAAAAAGTAAAATGAACAGGGAGCCCAGTAAAAGAATAAATAAACTCATTAAGTAACCAGACAAAGGACATTTTAGTGTGGACACATTATGCTAGCCACCTCACCTGTTATACAATACAACAATTATCATCACTGACAGATTTGTGCTGTGGTGCTACAGTTTATTTCTTTAACAGTATCATTATGAGCACACTGTATAAACACCCTTTTCTTTTATTGATATTTTGAATGCTGGCTTTATTTATCATCGTTATTCACAGGAACCTTCCCTCTATCATGCTTCATGTAGTATCATATACTCTTCTTTGCTCCAGTTTGTTTCTGATTCTCTCATATTCTCTCTATGGCCCCACCTTCCCTTCAGTCATTTCTTTAGTAAAAGTGGGGTTTTCTTGCCACCGTTGCCTTAGTGATCGCTCTGGGTGTGTCGAGGGACAATCTGAATTGTCATTGACACTATATAAATAAAAGTGAGAAAACAAGAGTTATAGTTATTAGTTCAAATTTAAATAATAGCTGCAGAGTTTTGAGAAGCTTTCAAAAGCCAGATAAACGTGTTTAATCAACTCTTTCATTTATTCTCAGATGCTCTTCTTCCTCTTCTTCCTCTGCTTCCTCAGGGCGCAAAAACTTACAGACGTCTCCCTAAAGGTTTTTGCCTTGAAACAACTGAAACGAATGTAGTCTCTCTGTCTGGTGCTGGTTAGCTCTCCCGCTGCTCAGTTCTGATCATGGACTGTACGTAGAAGATGGATGTAGCCACAGTGACGTCTCTCATTGGTTTCTGGCCAGATACCATTTTGAAGCGTTTTGTCTGTTGCCATCGTGGTTTTTGCCAGAAGTTCTGATATAAGTGAACATATTTATCTTTTATATACAGCCTCCTGAATTAATAGTAACTGATGTATAATAGGGTGGTTAGCACTCATGTCTGATGTGTGGATTTTCAATGTTCTCTCTGGGTACTCTGCTCCTCCCACTGTCCAAAGACATGCCGTCTAAATTCTAAATTGGTCGTAGATGCATGTGAGTGTGAATGTGTTGTTTGTCTCTCTGTGTTAGCCCTGTGATAGACTGGAGACCTGCCCAAGGTGTACACCGCCTCTCTCACCCAATTCATCAAATAAGTGAACTTATTTGATCTTACATACACAAGATAAATCTTCATCCGGTTGATTAGAAGATAATCACTTTGTTTCTTCAGTGGTATACACTTGCATAGTTCAAAAAATGGGACAAACCAAACCAAAACAGTCAGACAGGTGCTTTCAGTCATATCACATGGTCTTCATCACTTGTTATGGAGATACATTTGTTGGCCGTGGTGCTTTTAGCGTTTAGTTTCTCGTCTGTTTTGGGTTCAGAATCAGAATCAAAGACTTTATTGCCAAGCATGTTTGTGCATAAAAGGAATTTGCCTTGATGTTGGTACGCATAAAATAAAATAAAAAATTTAAATTGAAATGATTCTACGCCATATTGACCAAAACGTTTTAACATAAACATTGTCAAGTATTACCTAAAAATTTTCTCCTGAAGTTTTTCAACTGACCGTTCCTCACTGTTCACATGTTGAGTCAGAGTTAGCAGACTTTTTAAAAATTCATAAGTCTAATGAAAAATATAGTTGACTGCAGATACTGTATGTATTTGAGAAAACGTGTTTAATTTGCCAAACATGCTCATCTTCATTTTTATTATTGTGATTTGTGCCGTTTGTAATCATCTTGTATTGCCACCAGAAATAATTGCAGTGATGATCCACACAGTGGACCCTCTTGAACAAAGAACAGTGTTTCATTAAATACACGAAGCTATAGGACAGGCTGACAACCTGCGTTGTACCACTGGTGGGTGTGTGACGGGTGATGACTCACAGCGTATATAATTAAACCATGAAATTAAGCGATCGAAAATAATAGCCATTGAGTGGATAAACAACTGTTGTTCCTCTTAAAGTTTTCAGAATATAACAGGCATGATATATTGAATATGTGTGTGCTTCCCAAGTAGAACAACCAAATTAACTGAATGAGCATCACAAAAAAAGAAAATTTACGTTCCTGTCTATATATATAAATATATATAATTTGTAGAATTGCAACCATTCAATATTAATGTTTGTAGCTAGAGGATGCATCTCTATGTTACATTAAAAAACAATGCTCCATCTCCAAGTCCATGAAAAAAAAAAAAAAAATGTGTACAAACCCGTCCATGCATGTCTACATAATTCTATACGGTTCTAAATTTAAGAGTGATTACAGTTTTACATTAATCAGTTTCTAGACTCCTGTTCGAACAACTAAACAACAAAGTGGACTGAGCGGTTGAAAGTATTCTCTGCAACCCTTTTAACATCGGTGTCGTTGGTGTGTTAAATTTTCCAGTTGGTAAAAGTTATCTAAAACACACATTTTCCGTTATTTTCTCCAGACAAAATGATCAGACTCATGAAACATTCAGAGCAGGCACATCATATATTTACACATAACAAACTGAAAGCTGTTAAGCCTCCGAGAGCCAGATGAAACCTGTTTTTAGTGCCGTACATAGTTGGCATGGGTGCTAAGGAAAATGTTTTTTAAGCATGCAGATCATGTAGCAACGCTGCTAGATTTGTCTGACTTACATCAGGAGTGGAGGTGACTTGTTTGGGTGGAATGCAGCTCTCAATTTGTCTGCGACTGTCTTCAAACATATTGAGGAGCAATATTTATTTAACGAGGTGATTCGTCAGCTTTTTTATGAGGAAATATGCACTAGATGGGACACCAGCATGTCAAAGTCCAAAGTCCTTTTTATCAAATAAATACAATTTTGAGAAGCTCTTTGAATACAGTTTCTACTGCATGTTTTCTGACAGCTGAAGTCAATATTTACTTGAACGTGACATGGTAAAAAAAAATACTAATCAATACTGTGGTTAACACTCTTGGCTCATAGCAAGAAGGTTCTAGGTTTGAACCTCCAGCCAGCTGGGGCCTTTCTGTGAGGAGTCTGTGCACGATCAGGCATAACATTATGACCTAATGTTGTGTAGGTCTCCCTTATGCCTTCAAAAAAGTTGTGCCACAAAACAGCATTTTGTCGTGTGTGTGTGTGTAAGGCTGCATCCTGCTGGGGATGGCTGCTGCCAGCAAGGCGTGTCATTGCTATGGGGTGGGGGTGCCTGATCCGGTCTAGGTGGGTGGTACAAAAGTTTCCCAGCAAAAAACTTATTGTCTTGAGATGGTCAATGGTTTCAATGTTGTGGCTGATCAGCGTATTCTACTTGTGCATTTTCTTCAGGTGTTTCAGCTTCCATAGTCAAAGACAAGCATGTTAGGTTAGTTGGTGATTATAAATTGGCCCTAGATGAACATGTGAATGGTTCTTTGTATCTTCTGACTGGCAGCCTGTCCAGCCTCTCTCTCTGAGCTAGATGGACAATAGCCCCACCATGACCCTCTGGGATAATAGTTAATAGATAATGCATGGATGTATTAAACTACCAAAAAACAAATACAGTTAAAAGCTAAAATCTTTAAATGCACCTTAAGGTGTAAGTCATAATGACCCAGTGATATGACAATATAAATGTGTTTAAGTACTATATTTTTGTTTGTTTTGCAGCTAATACTTCAGCACATTTACTCATGTAAATTTATGGATGCAGGACTTCTACATGTGCTTCAGTACTGCAGCATTTCTTGTGACATAAATGATCACAATTCTCCTTCCTCTGCTTAAGTGTTGCAAGCTGAGGGCGAGGGAAGTCACTGAGGTGGCACTGAGGGTATTTACGGTCTTTGAATATCTACCATTGTCATGTTAATGCAGCCGGACGCCTCTGATGATCCTCAAAGCGGGATTATATTGTACGACTCCGCTGAATTCACACTTCTCCAGGAGAGAGACGAGGGCGGGATCTAAGGATTACTAAAACTGCATCTAAAAATCAATAGAATTCTCGTCTATATCAGCACTTAGACTTTGCACGCCGAAACAGCAAAGCACATGCGTTTGCATTCTTTACATAGAAAGGATGTATTTAAGGAGTGACCTTTTTCTGTGGCACCAAACCTTCTGCTGGCAGCCCCTAAGTATACATAGAGCAAAGCGTTGATTTAATGTGTGTGATGGCATTCACTTAAATAACCTACACAGCAGAAATTGTTGCAAACATGTGTAAAATCATGCATATTCAGCTGCAAAGCCCTCAAGCCTTTCACGCTGGAGGCTAATATGTGAAACAGGCCACATGTTGCCGTCTAATTATAACAAAGATCTGATTAATAGTCAAGAATTTGCACATTTTTTCGCATTTCCATTTATATTAACTTATGCTGTTCGTCACAAGCAGACCTCTCACTTGCTTCTCATCTCTTTGGGGCAAAAGTGACGAACTAGCAAGGTGATATGCCACTTACTCATCAGCATGCTGAAGTCACTTTCACACACTGACTGTGTGTTCAGAGGTGACTCAGAGGATATTGTGAAATGCTACAGGGATGGGATTCAGTGAATCCTCAGTTGGGACTGGAGCAATGCCTTGGACTCTATTGCTGAACTATTGGTGGAAGGATTTAAACTTCTCAGAAAAAGCAAAATGCAGCTCAACAAGTGGTGCAGTTGTGGAACTTGGACTTGGACTACCCACACATGTTCTTGCACTGTGGACAAAGGAGGGGGAGAATGCCAGGGATGAATAACTGGTCTGTCTCTTTCATTGATTTCCCCTGAAAGCGAAAAGTGAAGAGAGAACTCCTGGAGGCTCCGCTGAATAGCCTTTTTTCAATCCAAATCCTGTGAAGGCGTGGGCTCTCTATGGGCAACAAATTTACTGAGTAGAGCGACTCAGACCGCTTCATTTGAATATGTTGAGCTTGTGGGTAAATACTAATCAGAGGCATTTTTCCACAAAAGAACACAAAGAAAGATTTGAGCCTGTTCTCCTTTATGGTACACAAAGTGCTCTTGCATTCTGCGCATTATTTCCACCTCCCTTGTTCTTTGGCCGCATTGTCTACACGTGTGGCCAAGATGTCCCTCACCCATATCACCTGCTCCAGCCTCATATCACACATACCAGCGGCGCTATCTCTGCCAAATACCGTAGCAATTCAACAACGTACGTTGGTAAGGGGGAGTGGCTGCAGGCGTAATGTAGGCGTACCCCTCCAAATAACAGCTGACACTCAAAATCCGACAGCACGCTCCGGCTACGAACCACAGCACAGAGCAGGGGCTCCGGTGAAGTTGCGCCCTGGTCGGAGGCAAGTTTTTACGCGCTCGTGGGGAAAAAAAGGAAACACCACAAACACGGATCACATACCTGCTTCTGTGAACGCGTCCGTGCTGTGCGCAGAGGTAGCTCCAAGCTGCACGAAATGAAACCGAGCGGACGATTGTAGTTTAAAAAAAGGTAAGGAGATCTTCCGCTTTGGAATGCGACAGGAAGGTAGATTTACTGCCGTAATATACTGGAGACATAATTATAATAATAACAAAAAGCAGGCGCTAAACGAGCCTGTTTTTGTTCGCAATTTGGCAGAACTGACTTCACCTGTTTTTTTAATTTCCTGGAGCTACTAACCAGTTTGACCTCTTTAACGTCTTCCTTTTAATTTTTTTATTTATTTTTTTATTAAGGCACTTTCAGAATTTAACTGTACTATTTCATTTCATCATTATGGATTGAAACCCATCAGCTGTAGAGATTCAAACCATTTAAAATTCAGTTTTATTGTGGAGGCAGTTCGTATTTGTATGCCATTAGAGGCTTGAATTAATGACTATGATACATATTTGTTTTAATGACATGAATAAAAGACTGTAGCTGAGTATTTGTGGTTTGCAGAGATTGCAGGGTGGAATTTAATTCCTTCAATAGCCGTAAATGATGCAAAGCCTTAAACTTCTGGTCTTTGAGTTCTGTTAAATATGCTCAATATTCATCAGGTACGGTCTGTTTTTCCATTGCAGTAACTGCTGCTGGCAGAGAAGAGGGATTTTTTCCTACTTTTCAGTCGGACTGTTGTCCTCAGGCAGCTGTTCTTTCAATGTGGGATACAGTTTTGGTGCTTTCGCCAGGCTGAAATCCTCCAGGGTCAGGACCTCCCTCATGGCAGTCTTACTCCTCGGGCTGCTGCTTTTTGCAATGCAGTCCCCTCCCCTCCCCTCCAGGCCGATGGCTGACAGCGGTCCACCTTCTCCTCCCACCTCATCGCCCACTGACAACGGGACCACCAGCCACCCCAACGGGACCCTGCAACAACTTCCACAGATTATAATTATAGGCGTGAGGAAGGGGGGGACGCGTGCGCTGATTGAGATGCTCAGTCTCCACAGTGCGGTGGCGGCTGCTCAGAACGAGGTGCACTTCTTTGACTGGGAGAGCCACTTTCAGAAGGGCTTGCCTTGGTACCTCACCCAGATGCCCTACGCTTTCCCTGACCAGCTGACGGTCGAGAAGACGCCGGCGTACTTCACCTCCAGCAAAGTCCCCAAACGCATCCATCAGATGAACCCTGACATCAAGCTGCTGCTCATCCTCAGAGACCCCACAGAGCGGGTGCTCTCGGACTATACCCAGGTCTTTTACAACCGCCTCCAGAAGCACAAGCGCTACCAGCCTATCGAATCAGTGCTAGTGAAGGACGGTGAGATTAACCTGGGATACAAGGCTCTCAATCGCAGCCTGTACTATGTTCACATGCAGAACTGGCTGCAGTACTTCCCCCTAGAGAGCATTCACGTTGTGGATGGGGACGAATTGATCAGGGACCCATTCCCTGAGATGAAAAAAGTGGAAAGGTTCTTAAAGCTGGAGCCCCAGATAAACGCTTCCAATTTTTACTTCAATAAAACAAAAGGATTCTACTGTCTGAGAGACCACGGGCGAGAGAGGTGTTTACACGATTCAAAAGGCAGGGCTCACCCCCATGTGGCTCCTGCCATCCTGCAGAAACTCTACCAGTTCTTTCACGAACCCAACAAGAAGTTCTTTGAGCTGGTTGGTCGAACATTCAACTGGAAGTGAACCTCTAGTAGTTTGGTGTTGGGAGTTGTTTGGGGATAATCTCTAAAGCCGTTTTCCTCACTTACAACGTAGTTGAAGAGACAAAGCTAATGTAAATTTAAACTAAATCTATTTTTGTACTAGTATGTTTGTTACAGGAGATTGGTTGAGCCAAATATCAGGTCGGACTGCAGTTAAGCACATGCTCTTAGTGCATGTCTTGTTTTTCTTTCTCAAACACACATTTTACTGTCTGTCTATACTGTTGGAGACATTCACATTCACTGCTGTTCGGCTGATCAAAGCAGACTACTCATTATGACACTGATTATGACATTCAGACTTTAGACGGCTCCAGTTATGCTACATAAAGATAAGTACCGAGCAGTTTAATATTGTCATGCCTTCTTGTCTCACTTCATATAATATGGCATTATTAACGTCTACCTTGCATTTAAAGCTCTGAAGGACCTTTACCTGCTGCTATGATTTTCTCAGTCACTTTCAGGCACACGGCACACTGATTTATGTATTTGTTCCTTTTGTTCTTTTTTTTTAAGAGATGGTTATATAAATGCTGTGCACAACATATATGGTTGATCATTACTGTACATATTTTTTTTTTTAAAGGTGAAGAATTAATACCATAATAATAAAGATGTATTTTATTTTTAGCACGTCTGATTCGTTTCTTATCCATTTATTATGGATCCGTCTGCCGTGCAGTTTGTTTTCGGTCCTCACCAGCGTTCAGGGTCGAGGCGTGTAGCTAACAGCCATGTCTCTGCACCATGTCACACTTTTTTTCTGAATGAATTCACATGTACAATGAGTATTAGACATTTTAATCATGCTCTCTCTCCTGTGCTCCTATGAGACTCTATGGTTTTACATTTTAGCTGTGAATTTCCTGTCTTGTCAAGAAAAAAAAAAGAAATCCTGTTTCCTGACAGTGCTGTTTACTGCTGTTTCTCCTGCTGCAACTTCATTTTCAGGGCATTCTAATTTGAATTTTTTGTTAATTCTGCTGTCATAATTCAGGATTAGTCTAAGATAACTGAAAGTGGGCAAATAGGTAAAGTCAGATTTGAGCACAATCCCGACCATGAGAAATCAAAAGAGAAGTTGTTTATGCCCAAGGGTGCGATCTTCTTACTCAGTTTTTAAGAGAGAGGGAGGCATTATTTATTCAAATCGTATTGCTACTTTGAAAACATCAGCAGCACAGTCTCAAAGACATTAAGCTCTAAAAGCCCACAGTGACTGTTTCATATTTGAATGTGGCCTAGATACTCAGAGGTGTATAGGAACTCTGTAGACTAGAAGTTAACCTCACCCTTGCATAAAGGCAGACCACAGCTATATTTGCGTCTCTGTTATAGCTCATGAGTAGACAAGCTTGAGGTTTACATATGTTTGTACTTATTCAGTGTTGTCGAGTGGCTTTAGAGAAGACAGGCGTAGGGGAGTAAGGAGGAGAAAAGAGTAGACAGAGGGTACTGTATGTGGAGGTGCAAGATGGAGGCGGATGTCTGCTGTATCACTCAGCAGCTTGGTGTGTACAGCATATTCTGCAAGTGCTGTTGTTTTGAATGCCTTTGAAAGGCACATCTGGAAGAACCTGCAGGAATGCAGTAGCTTCACACAAAAACAACAGTGTAGCAGCAGCAGCAGCAGCAGCAGCAGCAATGTCAGTGTCACCTATCTCTGGGTCAAAAGAGGGCAGATGGTCCCTCCACACCACAGCCTGCAAAAACACAAACGCATATAAGAGAAACGGAAATGATGGCAAGCCTTCACTCTAGCCATGAGGGGCATGTGCTTTACCCTTTCACTTTTATTCTGTTTTAAAATTCTGCTTCTACGTTACATACTATAATAACATTAGAGATAATAGATCCTCTCCAACGCCTAAGTTGAGTTCTTTCATAAACTCAACAAGACGTTCTTTAAGCTGATGGGTTGAAAATTCAAAGCTGTTTTCCTCACTAACAACATAGTTAAAGACACAAAGCTATTATAGCGTTATACTAAATCTATTTGTGTTTTGGTAAGTTTGTTACAAGAGAATGATGGCGCCAAATATGAGTTCAGATCGCAGTTCATGAGGCGTTTTTCTTTCTCCAACATATATTTTACTGTCGAAGCTGATCAAAGCAGACCACTCATTATGGCACTGATGATGACATTCAGACTTCAGACCGTGCAAGTTAATGTTTGGAAATTATGTTCTGCCTTAACACTCAGAAACGAAAGCATAGAGCCCGTCTATAATATGTATAACTCTTCGACCCTAAGCTGGACCTTAAATGGACTAAAACTAGCAAGTTAAAATTGTATCAGTGTTCACGGTCTAATAATGTAGCATGTAAAAACAAACCAGTCACTTTTACTTTAGATTTTTCAAGTGCGTTTTGCTGATTACACCTCAGTACCCTTTTCTGGAATGTAGTGCTTGTACCGGTACTTTGTGAGATCTTTGTGAGTCATTTTGCTATACGTTTCAGCCCTTTCAGTTCAGTTTTACAGAATGCATAAAGTTTTTTGTGTTCTGTAAAATGGAAGTGAAAGTGACGCCGTAGCACTTGTTCTTTAGTAAAGTTAAGAATTAAAACAGAAATGAGAACAAGTCAGCAGGAAGATTGAGAGAAGCTGTGGAATTGTTAATTTTCACGTTGCATCCAGTCATTTGATCCTTTGCTACCGTCAAAGATTGATTATAGCAGCTTTAAGAACAAACAGGATAATGAAATTATTACGTACAGCTTGAGAAGCACCTGCTCTTGCTTCTCGAGTCTTCTCTGCTGAAATGAGTTTGAACACAACCTGTCTCTGTGCCCCGCTTACACACCACTCAGCATCGTAGCATCTATTAAGAGTTCATGAACGCCCCATTAGTCTAGTCAGCTGTGCGGCTCTCTAAAGTTTTACAGTCACAGATTTCCCTTAACGTCACCTAATTAATCTCAGCCACATAATTAATTTGCCTGCTCGCCCCACATGCAGTAAGAGCCGTAAGCTGAGGCTACAACCAGGATTAATGGCCTTACCCGCCTCCTGGCGCCTCCCTCCCCTGCGATACCTCCGCCGTAACGCTGTTTGAAACTTTCTGCACTAACTTCGAGCCAGTCTGCCACCACACCACCCCTTCCTTCCCCCCTCGGCTGCCAGCCCACACTAGTTGTTCCTAAAGGGGCCTGCTTCCTCCAAATCACAATCAGCCATTCTGGGGTGAGGGGGGAGTTGAAAGGATGATGTGATCCGATGGAGCACAGCCCCATCTGTGGTCTCCAGGGCTGCAGCTTCCTTTAATTGGAATAGATTGTTTGTCCGCTCAATGCGTGAAGCTCGGCAGAAGTAACACATGCACCCACTCTTTCTCCTATCTTCCTCGCGTATACACACTCACGCACACTTACACAGTGTCTGCTTGTTCTTGCTCGGCATTCAGAACCTTGCTGGTTCTGGAGGTATCTTAGAAAACTTTTTAAATCACTGGAAACTTATGCGCAAAAAGACATTTTTAACCCGATTCTCTGATCTGGTTGGTCGTATTTGTATGTATTACAGGGTGGCACAGTGGAGAGGGGGAGTTTGCATGTTTTCCTTGTGTCTGCGTGGGTTATATCTGGGTTCACCGTCCAAAGACATGCTTGTTAGGTTAATTGGTGATTCTAAATTGGGCGTTAGTGTGAATGGTTGTCTGTCTCTCTGTGTTAGCCTTGTGATAGACTGGAGACCTCTCGCTCAGTGACAGCTGGGATAGGCTGCAGCAGACCCTGTGACCCTTCACAGGACAAGTGGTTACAGAAGATGAATGAATGAATGTATTGTTTAGATTCTTTGTTTCTACTTCACTACTTTTTTCCACTACGTTCTCATGCAAATGATCATTTTCCTCATTTTTCATGTTATTTTTATCATTTCTCATTCATACTGAGAATAATGAAGTACAAAAAGAGCACAGAAAAAAAAAAGCGATGAAAATAAATAAACAGACTGAGTCAATGAATCACTCTGAAATATTTACGCTGTCAAAGAGAAGGACTGAGCTCAAGGAGTTGCTTCCTTCCCGAAGAGTTTCTGACTCTTCTGAATTTTCCCATTAGGTCACTTTTAGTCCTTTTATGTAACCGTACCAGATCATGCAGCAAACTGAGAAGATGATCTAAGGTGTTTGGTAAACACCTTAAAAACAGATTTAAGTCATGTTAATTAAGTTCAGATCACAGGGCATGGTAATTAGACAAAGACTGTATTTTTTTCATGGGAAAGTAAAACGTTTTTGAGGTGAGTGTTTGAAATGAGAGAATACCGCTTGTTTCTGTACCTTGAAATCAGGACACGCCAGGTAAATAAAATGATTCTCAGAAAGCTGTGCACCTTATCTGCTTTCAAGAAACGTTGATTAACCCACAACACAGACGGTGGGGAATCAGTCAATCTCTTATTTGTCAGAGTAATTGTTTCCTGGCTAATGTCGATTTGATTCATCAGTAAGAGGCAAGCATGTTTGAAAGAAGCTTTGTTCTTTGCCGCTTTTTGACTTTTTGGAACAAAAGTCGCTTAGAGTGTAAATATCCCTTTGTCTAAACATGTCCTGAACCATAGTGTTCACATAATTGTCTCCACTGAGTGTTTGTGTGAATGCTCTGTTTTTCTGAGCTGCAGTTAAGCAACCCTTCCTGTCCTTGCTTAGATACCATCGCTATGAAAGTCAAGCCTTCCATTCATTCAAAACACAGAGTTTACGATAGTATACATATTTTCTTATTTCTAAAACAGCAGAAATAGTTTTGTCATCTGGTGTCACATAGATTAGATAATTAAGCTAATGTTTGTTTAATTAGTTGATTTATAAGGCAGCATTTTTAACATTTCCATCTCAATACATTCTTCACACAGTCGTCACTTGTACAGAGGTTAAGAATGGCTCTTTGGTAGTTAGTTTCGTCAGGTAAAGTTCACACACAAGAAGCGGGAGGAGAAATATTATTGTCTCTGGTTGCCTTGTTGACTATTAGCATATTCATGTTTGTGTGAACCTCCAAGAAGCATTGAAAAGCTTTTATACTTAATGCGCTGCACCATTGCAGGATTCTGCTTGGGGGTGCATACAGGCAAACTATTGAAGGCAGGAGTAACTTCACTAAACTTGGCTGCCTGCTGCAGAGCTGCTTGACTTAGGGAAGAATTGTTTGACTGCTCTCTCTATATGTCTGTCTGACTGTCCCTGTTGTCTCCCATAAAAGGTCATACGAATGTTTTTATGGGAATTTTCAACTTGTTTTCCTCTTTCCTCACACGTACATGTTGCATAAATGACTGTAGCTGTTCCTTAGCCACAACAAACAATCCAGTTGTGTCCTGCTCAGGATACAATGTGATGGGTTTATGGTTGCATTGCAAGCCGATCAAGAAGCTCGGGTCCGTTGAGGCGTTTTCTCAACAGACCTGCAGTTTAGGTTTTCAGTGCATGACGTCACCTCATGCAAAGTTAATGGGAAGCAACACTGTTGAAGTGTAAACCATGGATGTATGAGCCCTGCCTTACTGCTGTTGTGTCATTAGTACCATCACATATGTAATTTACAGTGATAACAGAGTGGCAGAGTTATATATATAACAGTTACCACAACATATTCAGTTTTTAAAAATAATTTGTTGGCTTCAAACATACAGACAAACACAAACCTCTTATGAGTGATTACTGCCGTTGCTATTGCTAGCTGTATTGTTAATGAAGAAACTACTACCAGCACCGTGAGTGAATTAATAATGCTTTTCAACAGTTTTGGACCTGACATTTGTGTGGATGTTACTTAGACATGTACCACCGACCTAAATCAGACCAGGTGCCCCCAGCCCATAGCAATGACGCTCCAGTCACTTGGGAATATTGTCTAAACATGTCCCTGAACCATAGTGTTCACATAATTGTCTCCATTGAGTGTTTGTGTAAATGCTCTGTTTTTGAGCTGCAGTTAAGCAACCCTTCCTGTCCTTGCTTAGCTATAATGTTAGGCTTCATCAAGTATGTTTACACATACACGTTGAGATTTTTAGGATAAGGATCAGTTATTGTGTTTTGCAACCACAATACTACACTGCATGGCCAAAAAAAAGTTGCCATGCGGATTTAACTAACCGCTGAGGTACGAGACAATTACTGCATGGGTGATTATCTTTCAGCTGGCAACAAGTTATTTAACCCCAATTGATGCAATGAGTAGCTTCTCATTTCTTAAACAACCATATAGAAAGACACATCCTGTAGTCGTGGAAAATATGTTTGAGAAGGGTCAAATCATTGGCATGCATCAAGAACACATCTAAGGAGATTGTAGAAACGACTAAAATTGGCGTAAGAACTGTACCGCATTATTAAAAACTGGAAGGATAGTTGGGAACCATCGGCTTCGAGATAGAAATGTGGTTGGAAAAAAATCCTGATTGGTCGTGATCAGCAATCACTGAAATGTTTGGTGAAATCAAATCAAAGAAAAATAACAGTAGAACTCAACGCTATGTTTAATAGTGAAAGTAAGAGCATTTCCACACATACTGACAGCTTAGGACAGAACAGCTGTGTAGCCTTAAGAAAACCACTAATCAGTGAGGCTAACTGGGGGAAAAAACATTCAGTTTGCTAGGGAGCATAAAGATTGGACTCTGGAGGAATGGAAGAAGGTCATGTGGTCTGATGAGTCCAGATTTACCCTGTTCCAGAGTGATGGGGGCATCAGGGTAAGAAGAGAGGCAGATGAAGTGATGCTCCCATCATGCCTAGCACCTACTGTACAAGCCTGTGGGGGCAGTGCTATGATCTGGGGTTGATGCAGTTGGTCAGGTCTAGGTTCAGCAACATTATGTGTCCAAAGAATGAGGTCAGCTGACTACCTGAATATACTGAATGACCAGGTTATTCCATCAATGGAGCTTTTCTTTCCTGATGGCACGGGCATATTCCAAGATGAACATGCCAGGATTCATTGGGCTCAAATTGTGAAAGAGTGGTTCAGGGCACATGAGACATTATTTTCACACATGGATTGGCCACCACAGAGTCCAGACCTTAACCTCTTTGGGATGTGCTGGAGAAGGCTTTGTGCAGTGGTCAGACTCTCCATCATCAATACAAGATCTTGGTGAAAAATGAATGCAACACTGGATGGAAATAAACCTGGTGACACTGCAGAAGTTAATGTGTGCTGTAGTCAAAGCTGTTAGAGAATAATTTCTCTTCCTACTGCTGGGGTCAGGTATCTGCCCTATTTTCTCTCTGAGGAACATGCCAAGGCCATGGTCCCTCTTATGGCGTCTTCAGTCTCACTGTCTGGCTGTCAACAGACACAGCTGTAGAGTTAGATGATAATGTCCTCCGTCACTGTCTGACAATTTGTATTTCCTAGTTGGTGTGAATCCTTATCTTCATGTTTATGTACAATAACCAATGGGATATTGACACATCTCCCCCTGCCTCGGTCCACCCTCTTAGTATAAGACTTTGAGTCTACGGTTTGTCCCTTAGAATTGAGGTGGACTCATGCACTTATGTTGTGATGACGAATCTTCTGTTCTCCTTGTACAAGCCTAAATAAATAAGACATACAAGACTCTGGTACTTCTTCTTCATCGGCATCACCACAAATTTCTCCCTAACAAAAGCTAAAGGAGGTACAACAACCTTTTTTTCGGTGGCAACTTTTTTTTTTTTTTTTGGCCAGGTAATGTATTTCAGGTGATGTTAGCTGGCTCCAAACCTTTGGATTGGTTTCACAATAAAGTAGCTGATGTATAAATGGTGCCCTCTTCTGCCATTCAAGACCTCATCAGAGGAAATCACACTCACAAGCCCTTACCCTACAAGCTAACATTGTTAAACTCTGTGTCTCCTCCACACCAACACTGCCTAGCAGAGGTGTTCTCATGCCGAACCACTTTAACCCCAAGCTTTTTGTGTATATAACTATCTATTATGTAACCACTAGCTCACAAATTCCATCTGAAGACTACCAAATACAGTTAAGAGCAGGAAAGTGCTTCTTACGCTATCTTAAACTCTGATAGTTCCCACACTGTAGGGGAAATACTCACTAGAGATAGTTGCTTTTTAGACCAGATACACACAGTTTAATCCACCGGAGTTAAAAAGGCTAAAGACAGCAGCCTCCAAACTGTAATGCTGCAGTTTCATTGCTTTGTAACAGAGTCTTTCACTGCTTCATATTGTCCCCTGTCCATGAAGGCCACAGACTGAATCCAGAATCTGTGTAGTGACTCGTCATTGTAAATGTGTTGCTTAAAATAGTTGTTGTTCAATGGCTCTCTGGAAATTGTGGAGAATCGCGGCCTCATTTAACTTCTTCAGCATGTCCGGTGAAAAAAACAAACTCTTAAACCCTGTCCTTCAGCTGTCAAGGAGCATGAAACATTTCAAAACCCTTCCCATTCTGCCTGCACTTACAGAAAGCGATTTTGGCAGAAGATGACGACATTACAGCGAATGAATTGAATCACGTAAATTAAATATCACAGCATATGACTCAAAGTTATGATTCTTTCTCAGACGATCACACAAATCATCAATTTCCCTGCGTGCTTATTATATCTGTGAGCGTTTTCATATTGCAGCTTGACATCGCAACAAATAATGTTTGGATATTAGACCAGAAAAAATTTGGTTTTACCTCAGAGTGGGCTGCTTTCTCAATCCTGTTTACCTTTTCAGGGCTAATGGAACATAAATATACATGTCTTTGGGGAAAGGGCTAAAGGAAGGAGCTGCCCATGTTCTGCTGTATGATACAGTATATATGCATATATTTTCGCCCTTTCATCTTCTTGGTCAGGTTCTACATGTGCTGCTGTCGCATGAGCTCATCATAGCTGTGTGCTGTTATCAGTCATTTCTTGGCATGGTGTCTTCTGGCAGAGGAATAAGCCTCTATGGCCAATGATAACTCCCACTGCTAACAGACACCTCTGCATGGGTGAAGCCTGGCTGGGCCCACAGATAGCCCTCACTCCCTCTGCGTGTTTGCAACATGCATGCTGTCTTCATGGCTTGCCTTGTGCTTTTCTGTGGAGAAAATGCACGTGTCAATGTGCGTGTGTGGGATTAAGTGCGTGTGTGTCCATCCGTAGGGAGCAGCAAACCATATGGATTATGAAGCATGATTTTCAAACTCTGGGCTCTAAAGAGCGGAACCGAAATAGCTCTAAATAGTGTAATTTGTGCTTGCCGTCACCCCTGAGCATATTTGGAAGTTTCTCTAATTTTAGTTTTGTTTGTTTGTAAGAACAGGTCATCTTTCTTGTTCAGACAATCTGATCGTTCTCCAGGCATGCAACAAATATTCTGCATATGGTTCAAATCAGAGCTAAATGACACGCAAGATCATTCAAGTATCACATTGCACCATAACCAAATTTAGGTTGTGCGTGTGTTTGGTCTTGATTAAACGTGCAGGTCTTGAGCAGCTGCATATTGAAACCAGGTGTTGGCTTGTCCTCTGGTGCTGGAGTCATGTTGCTGAATATAGTCCTGATCCAAGTCAATGGAAAACAAAACACATGTTAATGATATTCTAATTAAAACATAGTCCTTCTTCAGACATATTGAAAGAGGTTTGAGCCCCTCACCACTACAGTCAGAAGGTGATGGGTAGTTGGCCTGTTGGCATCAGACCCTCCTGTTAGAAAAAAAATTCAAAACAGCCATGAAACAACATAAGACAGACACAGTCTTGCAAAACAATCACAAATCTAAAAACAAGAACCACAAAATGACGCGTTAAGAAGATGAATACCCCTACAAAGACGTGCAAAATGAACAAAAAATGACATAAAGGGCATAAAATATCTGCAAATGTACATACATAATGACACATTGACGCAAAATGGTCACAGAATGATGCAAAACATCTACAAAGACGCACACATTTCCACAGAGAGAAGTAAAAGGGACAGCATAAAATGCATGACAACCACAAAAGAATCCAAACATCGGTCCAAGGATCTTGTTCATATGCCGGGCTTTTAGCAGCTTTTGAAAGGTTTCAGAATGACTCCTGGATGCCTTAATTGCCGTACTAAAAAAGACTGTTTTCATATGATTACACACGGAACACTACTTACAGGAAACTCCTCTTCCAGTAAAACCACACTTTTTTCCTTTAGTATTTACAGTGGCAGTTTTTTATTTTTCACACAGAGAACATAAATGGGAAACAGGTGGTTAAGTGAGCTTCTTGTGTGAAGACACAATTACATTCAGTGTACCCCCAGGGAAGAAATTTCCTGTTCTGCAAATAAAGAGAAAAATCAGTTGGCTCTTTAATGACTGACCAAATCCCTTCACCTGTGAGTGAGATCTGCACGGGTGATATATTGCTGCTCACCTGGAAAATGATAATGCAATCTTTTCAACTAATTAAAACGTGACCACATGAATGTTGTTATGTTGTTAGAGTTTCACATTATATATATTTATTCTTTACAACAGGATTTGACTTTAAATTTAAAACTGCATCCCTGCAATATTAAATCATTTAGTCATGAGGTTTTAAAATCTGTAGCTTTCTGGAATTTGTTCGGCAGTTGACACAGGGCATTTACAGATATCACAACCGCAATCAAAAGTGAAACTGTGTGCACTCATTTATGTCCAGCTTGGAATAACTTTTTTTAGTCAAGAGGGGAACTGGATTGACAACAACTGGATTTATTGCATCGGTATGTATTAAAAACTCAGACAGAGCTTGGTGATCTGCTGATCTCCTGCTTATCACCACCCTCATGTCTAAAGTTACAAACAATGAAGATGAACCGGGCTCATATTTTGATGCATCACAGTATGGCGTCATTGGGCGGTGTGTGTTCCAAACAAAGGCATGCAACCCCACATTCCTCATGGATTATGTTTGTTTGCCCTGTGACTGCAAAGAAAGATAAAATATTCACTTCCATGATCATTTTCCAGAGCTGACACTGAAGTGTTTTGACACCTGTCAAGCTTTTATCACATCTATCCCCTCCATTCTCCAGCTGGACCTCCTGAATCATATCATCACCTTAAACAACACGAACAGACCAACGCAACTCCCTACGTCGTTATCATTCTGGCTGCCCTTTCACCAATCTGACTTGTGAACCCTGCTTGTACACAGAACCGGTGCCTGGATTCACAAAATGATTGCCAGCTGTTCGTCTACAGTTTGTTTTGACAAGTGAACTACATTAAAAATAAATGCAAATGTAATTACCCTATGTTGCAGATTTGGTGAAACTGGCTTTCGCTGACACTGCTGAAAACATCTCTTCATACGTTTGCGCTCACACCAGGATAAACCCGTCTGCTAGACCAATATGGCGCAACCATCTGGACAATAATTACACTTATGCCACTACAACTTAAGATCAAAACAACAAATATTGGATCTCATCTATTATACAACTGATTTTATAGAAAGTCCACTAAAAATGTACTTTATATTCAGATCACTGGTATCCATGTAAATGTGGACACTGTCTTGACAATAGGCCAAAATACACAAATCCAAATTACATAAAGATCTGATCTTAAGAATGATGTGATTAGACTAATTTCTGGCTGATTAAACTCTGACGCTGTCTTTTTCAGGCCCTACAGATTTCTGAATGCAGCAGGCGTGAAACCCTGACATCCTCTTTGTTGTGCCTGATGTAAGTCAGACATGTTGACCCAGCACGCTTGTCCTTATGAAACTCGGAATCGCAAATCAAGCAGAGGGATTTAATCAGATATTTTCAACCGCTGACCTTGGTCACAGAACATAAAGGCGGCGCGTCAACAGCATGAATACAAAATGTCTGTCAGAGCGAGAGAAGCATATGCAGCATCTGTGCAGGATCTTCCACATCACAGAATCTCTGTTTCTTGCATTCTCTCAGAAGTCAGTGGAGGAATATACAACAGTAGCTGAAACCTTGGCTCGCCGTCCTTCAATCTCGCACATCAAATGCACTAACCAACAATCCTCGCAGAACACTTTCTCACACATCTGTCAACATTTTCAGGTGCTCCACCACCTCTTGATTCCCCAAACAAGAGCAAGTTTCAGCATTAAAAGTCCCCCAGAGAGAGGCGAATGGAGAAAAGAGGGAGTGAGGACATTGATCTGGTTGTGTAACACGCAGCAGTTTGCCATAGGTCAATGAAATTCCATCAGCTTTTTCCCCTTTGGTCAATATCCATCTGGAGAAGAGTCTCCACAGACATTGTCTTCTCTTAGCCCTCAGCCACTTGTATTCATCTTCAGCCGAGTGCTTTCACTGAAAGGAGAGAATCAGATTGCAACAGGAAAGGTTGAAGAAGAAAAAAAAAACACTCGATGAGCACGACAGACTCCTGAGAAATAATAGACAGCATACGGTGTATTCTTCTTACTGCTCTGGTTTACCACCTATTTCAGCGGAGAAATCTCTAGTCTATTAACTGTCAAGGTGACTGAAACAGCATGACAGATTCATCTTCAAACTACTTCTACTTTGCATTTGTTTATTGTTGCTCCCTCTAGTGGATTCTTGACATAAAGGTGGAAATTTGTCAGTGACAGTACAATTTGTAGCTCAGATAAAAGTATCTTGAGAAAGTCTCTCTACTGTAGTGCTAATAAAGGCCGTGCATTCAGTGGATGTACAGAAAAGGCCATTGGAGTATCAAATGTAAAAGTACTCCTTCCTATAAATTCCTATGAAATAGAACATTTCTTGCAGTGCCAGATTTTTCCTCCAGTGATACTATGATGACCATGTTTCAATGTGCGTGGTTTCACAGTATGTCACATGTCACAACAGATCATATGTTTTTGTTGTCTTCAAACTGTTAGCTAATGTATATGGAGAAAAAATATAAAGTAGCATGAAATAGAAATGCTGTTCAGTTACTTCCCTGTAGTGTCATACCAGTCTGTCAAGATACAACAAATAAAAAACACACATTAGCTTAGAGTTCAGCTTTTTGTTGCTAACTACAGGATAATTAATGTTTTTAAGCAAGTAGCTGAGTTTTTGCAGTCAGCAGGATTGGGTTTAATTCTCCAGCCTCCATTTTGGTTCTCATAGTTCAACTTGGAGTCAATGAGACTGCTTTGCATATTACCTTGGCAACTGCCAGTTTTATCATCAGGCCGCTGTTCAAAATTTCCTTAATAGTAGTTTCATTCTAACCCAGACATTTCGTATGGAAATGTGACTCCGCCCTGCTTTGACAAAATGAGGCTCTCAGCAGAAAGGATTTTGTTTCTAACTCAAAAACACGAACCGTATTAACATATCAAGGAGCTGGAAGGAAAAGAAAAAAGATTGGAAAATATTCTAAACATGTTCCCAGTAGACCTCTGACTCTAGGTGTCTGGTTGTAGTGGAGCAGGAACAGTTATTCCAGCCGTGTGATTTTTAAATGTAATATATGTATTGCTTTCATATTACTCCGCATTTGTTCTACATTTCAGGTGTCAGAAAATTTGGCTTTTTATGGCACAAACTGTAATTGTTTGTCGCCACAATTTCCATATATATAGAAAAACACCTGGCAAACAAAACCTTGTCTTGCGGGAGCAGGTTTGAGCTTCCTGCCATGTGGCTGCATGTAAAGATGTCTACTTTTCTGCAGCTTTAATAAAGCCAACGGAAAGAGACGTTCATGGAATTTGTCTCAGTGTCACATTTACATTAATGCTGTCAAAGGGGGTCAGAGTATTTTTTTCTGTGTCTCGTTTGTTTTTTGACGAGCTAAGGAGAAGAAGTGGAGCGGTGGTGCTGCTGGTGTGTGATAGCAGTGTGTGGGGGCTCGGAGGGGAGGAGGGTGGGGGCATTAGCTGCTGTCTGGCGTCTGAGAGGGTGAGGGAAGTGGGAGAGAGGCTTAATGTCTGTCTACTTCTATTTCCCTCTTAATTTCACACACTGTTGAGTCAGCCTATTGACTGACTGCTTATGGTGATGCTGGCGGTCCACCAACACTGCAGAGGAGGCAATGCATATAACTCTTCCTCGCTGCTCCATTTCACCATGTAGGACCTCCACTTATTTAATAAGCCATTCTCACCCATCCGTGCTTATGTGTAACCTGCCTCCTACATGGGAGCGTGATGCGTGTGTGTGATGCACTTATCAGGTTGTAGCTGTGGGCATCCCCGCAAGACTGTGTGCACGCTACATCTTTGTGAGAGACGAGAAGGGAAGTGAAGTAAGAGTGATCCGGCATGCACTCTGAAGGCTCTTAGCACCTTTGTGTCCCATGTGTGCTCAGCCTTCAAATCAATACTTCTTTACTTTATTCCCAAAGTTCCCAAACTTTTTAGATTTCACACAAAAAGTGGAGAAACCTGTAGAGAGAAATACGCTTTTTCACCTGAGCATAGAAGCTAGAGAAAAAAATATTTCCACCCAGTAAGACGTTTCATCAGCTGAAGGTAATACAGTCTCCATGGTTAGATTATGGGTTTACTTGCAGATGCTGTTCATTAGACTTTACAGGGAAAAAAAATTGTTTTTTTCCAAGCTGTGTCATAGTTGTGACATTTCTGAGCTCATGCTAAATAATGCTAATAATGAATATAAGGCGTGGTTACGATGCTATTTCACCTGGCTGCGAGAAATGCTGTTTTCTGATTGGCCGATAGATCACAGAGCAGTCTATCTACACCTCATTCATTCACAGATTAATAATCTCTTTTATACACAGTCTATGTTACTACCGTGTGGCCACTTTTATCACTTCTCGGTGTAAGAAATGTCATGTGTGGCGTGTGAACTTATTGAAATGCATGTGTCTCACGATCAATGCGTGACACTGAAGAGCCCTGCAAAGGTCAACATAGAAATTGCCTCGCATCATTAGATATTCTAGCATCATGCATCCGAATCTGTGCTATTGAGGTCTGTCCTAGTGATTGTATGTGACTACCACATCATGACAGCTCTGGATACGAGCATCATTACATAACTCTAGAAAAGCTTTGTCCTGCTCTTTACATTGCAAATGTAAAGAGCACAGTCTTTCAAACACTGTACAAGTATCCAGTATAATGTAAAAACTTAATAATACTTAATAAAATATTAAGATTAAACAAATAAATTACCAAGATAATGGAGCCAATATTAGCTTACTTGGGTAACTAGATAAAGGCAACGCAATAAGCCAGAGTCTGTAATTTTAGCTGGAAAAATTCACATGTGCATGGAATCTCCTGCTTGTTCAAAACAAGCTGATTGTGGCTTTCTTGAAACCTCTTTCTGTTGTCACTATGCTGCTAGCAATTTTTCAAAGACTACTGTACAAGGTCAAACTGTGGCTTTAGTTGAGCAAATCAGCATCAGAATCAGCTTTAATGGCCAAGTATGTACACATACAAGCAAATAGAAATACTCTATTAGAAATCTGTTGTGAACATGTTATGAAGGACATAGACATACGGTTGTGAAAGCGTGAATGGTTTGGGAATAATCTGCGCTAACGCTAGTAGATATTTATTTAGCTTCAGTAGCTGATCCATAGGGCTAATATAGCTATTGTCAGATTCAAAACAAAGGGTTTATGTAAAATGCTTTAGCTTGAGTGGACTCCTCAGATGTTGCTTTGCCAGAGATGTCTTAACAATGGAGGTGATTTGTATGTGCATTTATAATTCTAATATTATGCCCTGATTTGAAAAGTACCAAGATTTCTCTTTAAGTAAACATAGATTTCAAAGATGTCAGCAAATTAGATGTAAGCCAGATCAACATGGTGCCATACCATTTAAAAATTGCTTTCCACAAATGATGTGAATGTTATCCTCTACAATTTCAGAGCTAATCTTTTTCTCAAATCACAGTTGCTTGAACAGTTCTTGGGAGGATTCAATAAAACACCACAGACAGTAAATCCAGTCTGTCCGTAATGGAACAGCGGCGTCTACTGAAATTGGTCTTCTTTTCTAGGTCACAGGAATGAAAAAGGTAAATCACCAACTTGTAATCTGGCTGCTGTCACCTTACTCCACGACTAAAGGCCCTTATCAGCGTCGACAGCGCTGGAGCCATTTTGTTTGCAAGGTGTAAATAACGTTACATTGGTCATGAAGTAAGATAAGGTGTTTCATGAAATGTGAGCCATAACAGATTTTGACAGGCTGCTGATATTCTGCCGAGCTGGTTTGGTTCAAGGGGGAGAACATCGGAAATGAGATGCAGGAATATGTGCAGAAGTAGTGAGATATCAGTGCAGAAATAGGACTGTGCTTTTTCCCCCAGATGATGCTGACGGCGTCGCCGATATCATTGTGTTTCTTGGATGTGTGAACATTAGGGAACAGCGAGAACTGCATATTTATTTATATACAGGGCTTCGTTACTTCATCACATGGTAATATGTGTCATTTACCAAGTCTATAATCGGCAGAGAAATGGAGGAGGAAGAGGAGAGAAAGAAAAACAGATCAGGCTTCCTGTTTTTTGAGTTACAGTTCTTTGCAGCAGATTCTATGTTTGCCTGCTCCTTTTTCTTCATAATAAACTCCTGGTGTTACTCACCCTGCAAAGGAAGCTTCTAGCAATAGGCTTCTTAACAAGAGAGAGAACCACGTCTGCCCCCGTGATTTGTTATTCAGTGAACCGCATCTCTGGAGAAATGGATTTACTGGTGTGCCCTCTGCAGAGGAATGAAGGTCAGCCCCTACCTTGGAGATGCCATTTGCAGTGCGATGCAATTGTTAATACGCAGCTTTAAGAAAAGCGGGCAGAAAAACATTCATACCCATTTGAAATTCAGGTGATGGAGAGAGATGAAAAGAGAAGGGTAGAGGGATTAGGAGGGCAGAGGCAAAGCTGGTCTTGTGCTTTCTTTCTTTATGAGCAGTGCTCCAAGGTTTCTTACACTTGCCGTTACAACATTGTGCCGTTTGGGGGAAATATACACTGCCTGGCCAGTAAAAAAGTCGCCACATGGATTTAAGTAAATAGGCACAAGCCTCCTATTGGATGATAATTATTACATGGGTGAAAGCAGAGAAAACATCTAAGGAGACCGCAGAAACTAATAAAACTGGGTTAAAAACTGTCCAACGCATTATTAAAAGCTGGAAGGATAGTGGTTAATCTGCACATCAAATGGTGAATCAGCTCACATTGTGAAAGAGTGGTTCAGGAAGCATGAGACATCATTTTCACACATGGATTGGTCGCCACAGAGTCCAGACCGTAACCCCATTGGGAATCTCTGGGATGTGATGGGGAAGGCTTTGTGCAGTGATCAGACTCTCCATCATCAATACAAGATCCTGGTGAAAAATGAATGCAACACTGGATGGAAATAAACCTGGTGACATCGCAGAAGCTTATAGAAACAATGCCACAGTGAATGAGTGCTGTAATCAAAGCTAAAGGAAGTTCAAAGAAATATTAGTGTGACCTTTTTTTCCTGTTGCCGACTTATTTATTTGGCCAGGCAGTGTATGACGACTATAGCTGCTGTCAACCTGCTACATTCCTGTTTCCTCACATAGCTTGGGGGAGAAACCTCACCTTTGACTCCTAAGAATGTGTGAGGCCTCACAGTGAGAGTGAGGATGTGTTTGGTTTTACACCTGGCAGTGCTCCACCTTTGGATCTACAGCACATACTGCCAGCAGCAGTACACACTGATGAAATATTATCAAAGCTTTATTTGTTTTCTTAATAAGATCCTAATGAAAACTTGTCCAAGATAGTAAAACATCCACCTATCAACACCATTAAAACTTGCAAATTAACTGTTGCAACCAAGGATATGTTTTTCTTCAGTTTATTAATCTGTCAATTATTTCCTGATTAGTTCATAAATCCTTTAGTTCACTTGCCTGAGGGAACACTTTTAAACGTTTAACTACTAAGGATATTTAGTCATTACATGAGTTAAGATGATGAAAATTCATGTGGCGTAGAACTAAATAGAGCATATGTTGTTTCCCATTTATTTGCATTCATTTGCATTTATTGTTGAGTATGAGTGTTTAAATGGTTAGTGTTGATTGTAATTGGCCATGCATGTGTATTATTTATCTAGAAAATGTTGCTTATACCCTTTTCCAGATAAGTGTAATGTTAATGGAAATCTACATTTATGTGTGTAGTTTTATAGGTCTGTATGCATGTAAGCAAAGGACTTAGCACTTCCAAAAGCACTGAAAATAATGATGCCATACTAGTCATTAGCATCTTCTCTTGGGAGTTTATTGAGTTCTTGTCTGAAACACAACAGATGAGGACACAGTGCTGACTCTGAGGAACTACCTACCAACCAAGAATCAAACATAAATCATGGTAATAGTCCAAATATGTACATTTCTATCTTGTTGTTTTGTGGACAAAATCTTTTCACTCTCCTGCAATTCCACACAGTCAGCTTCTGGTATTTTAGGATAATATCTCAATGATAACATGTCTGGATACATGAGCCGCCATAACTAGGAATGGGCATGGATGTCCACCAATTGCACAAACTATAACACGGTAAAAACAACCATGAGATGTCATCGCCTGTAGTGACAACTTTGAATGTGAAGGTAGTTGGCTCCATCTAAGCCTGGCAGTGAATCCTTTTTTTTATGAGCCACATACATCTGTGGTGCCTTTACCATTCCTGCACAGAGTTAATATGCTAATTTGAAGCTAATGCAAATTGTCTGTGTTTGCAACCACTAGTTTCACACTTCTCCTTATCGAACTTACAGTAAAAAAGCAAATAAGCATATTTCCCAACACGTTGAACTATTCCTGTACGTAAAGTTCCCTTCCTCATATGGAAGCAGAAATAAAGAGAGAACACAGTGATGTCTCAGTTTGATGTAACAATTTCATCGCCTTGCGCAGAGCTGTTTCGAATATGTAGGACAGCATGGAAAACATCAGTATGCAGTCAACTTCAAAAACTTTTCTTATACTTGTCATGTAAGGAGGAAGCCACTGTAGCACTACCAGTGTTTTTTATAAGATTGGTGCACTGGGGGTTTTGTCTTCCTTCAGTCCCGAGAGGAACAGTTTAGAAAGTTTTAATTCCGAAGGGGTGGACTGTAAAATGTCTCTCAAACTGTATGAACGGCTGGCTATCAGAGATGTTAACGAAACAAACACATTGCTCTAATTTGAGCATTTTTGCAAATAAGACAAATAAATACACAAATAACTGTGGCCCTGTAATCAGATGTGACATTTTAAGAGACTGTAGTTCACATCTTGTATCTCTTCACACCCTCCCTTTGTGTTTTGGTCCATAAATTTTCCTTCTTGCTCTCCTCCTTTCTTTACCCAAGGATTTCCCTCAGGGGGAAAGCGTGGCTTGAAGCTATATCCTGATCGATCCCATTGTTTGCTGCCCTCAAGATGTTACCTGTGCTCAGAGAAAGAAAGTTGTATTCTTTCTATACCTAGTGTGACAAAAATAGCTTTGAGACATACATTAATAAGGCTGGATACTTGGTAAAGTTTGACTTTTTAAATGCTCTGCTGCAGGCCCAAGTGTCCTCAGCATATTTTTAACTGAAGCTGAGCTTTGCTTGTTCTTATTTCACATAAATATCAAGGAATACGTTGATTTATTTATTTTTAGGTTTTTTGCTTTTAGCTTAGCCTAGCATTTTTCTTTAAAAGGTTAGCAGTATGTACACTCAGCACAGTGGGCTGCCACTGATCGCTGCTCCTCATCCATGGACATGGGCATGCGTGCCTGTGACCTTATGTTCCCAAAGCTTGTTCCCTAACTACTCCACAGCTCCCTAAGCTACCATAAATCATACCTGGGTGGGCTTGAACCAGCAACCCTTTCGTCAACAGCTGTGCACAGAGACAAGCTTACCATAAAGACTGGGAACAAGGGAGGTTGTGAGCAGTGGTGCTGCGATCAGATGTTTTCTGGGCAGAACCAGGTCCTGGTCAGTTGCCATCTTCATGCTATGCTAAGCTAATCAGCTGCAGACAGTATCATGTTTATCATGTTTTTTTTGCTGTCTGGAGCCACAAGAACAACTTACAGCTCAACACCTCTAAGACTAAGGAACTGGTCATTGACTTTGGGAGGGACAGACCCAACCCCAGACCAGTTCTGATAGGAACAGAGGAGGTGGAGGTCGTGCAGACCTATAAATATCTTGGGCTGTGGCTGGACAGCAAGCTGGACTGGACAAGCAACACGGAGCAGCTGTACAAGAAGACCCAGAGCAGGATGTACTTCTTGAGGAGGTTACGATCGTTTAACATCTGCAAGAAGCTCCTGGGGATCTTCTACCAGTCTGTGGTCGCCAGCGTTCTGTCCTACGCGGTGGTGTGCTGGGGTGGGAGCACCTCAAGGACAGACCTCTCCAGGTTGGAGAAGCTGATCAGGAGGGCTGGCTCTGTGGTTGGCACAAGGCTGGACCCTCTGGCTGCTGTAGCAGAGAGCAGGACTCTTAAAAAATTAACATGTATCCTGGACAATGCCAACCACCCTCTGCACATGACCATCAGCAGCCAGAGAAGCACCTTCAGTGGGAGGCTGCTCCTCCCGAGGTGCAGGACAAATAGACTCAAGAACTCCTTTGTCCCCCGTGCCATCAAACTTTACAACCACCACTCACTCGGGGTTGGGGGGACAAAAAGGAAAGGGGCTAAATGACTTTTTCTCAATTAACCCATAACGAGTGCAATATTGAAGTGCAATAACACTATGCATCTGGTATTCTTCCTTTGTGCAATAATCATGTATGTACAGTACAGTCACAATATTTATTTTATCTTATTCTATTACTATTATTATTCTTTTCTGGGTGTCTTGGTTTTTGGGACTAGAGTTCGTGTACATGTATGTCTGACAGTGCTGTATGCGATGGAGATGTCAATTTCCCTGCGGGAACCTCCCAAAAGGATCAATAAAGTTGTCTATCTATCTATCTATCTATCTATCTATGTTTATAGCATTTGTGAGCTGGTTAGCTTTATCTGGGCCACACCAATTGTCATACACTTCTGTTGCACCCTCTCAACTGGTGAATCTCTGTGGTTTCTTTTGTTTCTCTGTCCCTGTTTGTACTTTTACATAGGTTAGCAGTCTCATTTTGCTGATGACTTTCAGAGCTGTGTAAAGTGACAGCTAATCCAAACCAAACATTTCCTGCTGTTGCTGCTTTACACGTCCACTGGTGATTTAGCCGAGAGATTCATTATCAGTTCAGGTAAACAATTAACCTCGATGTGATCATGGCCTTCAACAGCACAGCCCAATGCAACTGATCCCACTACTTTAGAAAAGTGTTATTTCTATAGTAAGTAGTAGTTGTATAAGCAAATGGGCATACATCCCAAAATGTTGCCTGTCTGAAAGATCTAAATTAATAATTGACTTAGAAAAGGCCTGAGAGATTACAAATACATCATATCTGGATATCAAATATATCAGTACACAGTTTATTCGAAACATTACATCACGACAAAGTATATAATGTTAATGGATGTCTACATCTACTAAGGTTTTTATGCCTTTGTTAACGATAACCAAACCTTAATCTTGCCCAGGGCACTAAAATGGCTTTGTTTGGCATGAAAGAAAATACCTGAAAAGACTCCTTTTAAAATGTCCACCGTGTTTGAATTATGAGTTGTGGTCAGTGACCTGATAATAATATCAGAGAGGCCGGTCACAGCTTTTTCAATCCTCGGCTCAGAATCTTTAAATTGTCCCACCAGGGGCTTTAGTGAACAAAATAACTGTAACACTGCAACCTTTCCAATTTAGAAGCACTAGACCTGAAATACCAAACCTGCTTCAAAGTTGACAAAATCTCTTTTTCTGTCTTTGAGGCCAGTTGTCTTTGTACGCGTGTGTGTTACTCAGGGGATGGGAAGCCTCATCTGGCCACTGCAGAATATTGCAAAGATGGTCTCATCCCAATAGGTGAAGGTGTCTCACAGCTGCTCTGTTTCAAAGACAATTTACACAGTTTCTTGATGAAACTGTTAGTAAAAGACTTTATTGTTCGGTATTGGATCACCTGCGGCCATTGCCACTCTCATGTCCCACTCGGACTAAAATAGACACAGATGAGGTGTCACTTTATTTTTCATCGGCCCCTTTTCACACTGCAAATAACTTTTTACACACATTGTATTGTTATATTGACACATTCTTTATGGCATCTAAATTAAATGACTCCATCTTCATATTTAATAACGTTTACTTAGCAAACAAGAGGAATGAAAGACGTGATTACTGGCACCACCAAGTGGCAACTTCAAAAACAAGACATCTTATGTACTATATGAGAAGAGACAGTGACAAACTTCCTGAACATTTACGCATGTGTTCATACTGTATGTTAAATATGCAATGGCTCCAGAAGAAGACTTTATTACTGCAACAACCTCTAAAAAAAAGTAACACCTCTATCATGAAAAGTTTGAAGAAAGACAAGCAGAAACAAGCAGGAAGAGGATTTAATCGCTACACTGCATCCTCACAACATCAACCACTTCCACAACTTAAAGATACCATAGCTCAGATTATTTAATACATCCTGCTGCTTCTGTACGACAAGAATACGTTTGAATTTCAAGTAAAGATATCTGAACTAGATCAGAGAGCCTCTGCAGGAAGTTGTTGTTGAAAGTGAACCTTTATAAAATCCCTTTTCAAATTAAAATGTGAATGTTTTCTATTTAATCATTCTTGGTTTACACCTAATATTTCCCAAATTTCTCTATTAGGGGGATCACTCTTCATTTTTCACTTTCCTAAAGCCCATAGTTTATTTAATTAAGGAACAAACAATAAAAGTGTTTTGCACTGTGTTTAAAGCTACAGTGAGGCATGCTGACTTGATTTGATTCAGCCGGGGTATGTGGTACATAACTTCATTTGATACTGTGTGCAGTTTATTATGATTCCTATTAAAAGTACACACATCAGTAGTAATCAGGATTATGATTTGAAAAAGCTTCATCTCAGCCAAGCAATAACCCATGTACTCAGCTTTATTACATTTGACCCGATTGTTATCTTCAGTATTACACACAACAGTGTTATGAGCATCCTCAGTATATTGTAATAAGTTATTTGCATAGACGACACACTTCCTAGCAGTGGTGATAAATGCTGTTCCCTAATTACAGCTGTGGACAGTCACAGTCTGCAGAGAAGCTCATGATGGTTTTGACACTCAGGCCGGGATCAAATCATTACACCCGTCGCACAGTCAATTAACTTCCATTCTCTGTCCCGCCGTGTCCTTTAAACCACTTAAATCTCGTGAGTGCTGCGCATTGAGGTTCGAGGATTATATGAATGGAGTGGCTGTCGGATTCAGACACTGTTGGCAATGAGGATGAAATAGGCTCCTCCTGCTTGAAGTTAATGTGGATGGATTGTGTCCGGGGTGATGTAGAGCCACTATTACTGGAGGCCGCAGCCAGGGTGAGGACCTGAACTGTTAGCATGCTAAACCACAGCAGCACATGGAGACTGATGCCTGGTTTCCCTACAGACTATTACACAATTGACTGGACCAGAGGTGGCCTGGAAAGTAAGGACCAGGATTCAGTGGTTGAAGGGTTGCTGTAATTAGACTTGACCATGCTGCTGCTCATCCATTATTCCTGGTCCCACTGTTACTCATTTGGAATTGCCAGAGCAATGTCGTGCTCCCAGTTAGTATAGTGTGTGTGTGTGTGTGTGTGTGTGTGTGTGTGTGTGTGTGTGTGTGTGTGTGTGTGTGTGTGTGTGTGTGCGCATGTGTGGGTGTGTGTGCGTGCATACAGTATCTGAATAACTCTTTTTAACAGTCTTAGCCCTTTTGCAAACTAGTGTAACTTAACTAATGGCTCAAATTCATGTTCCTTCTTCAGTTTCAGAGTTTTAAGTTACCCTCACGTAAACCTTTAAACAAACAGCGTTAAAAATATGAATAGATATTTTTCACAGAAGACCTTTGCGTGTACAGTGCATAATGTGTGCATGTCATCTAACAAAATAACAGTTAACTGCTGCATTGCATTGATTAGTTTTGCATTTATTTCCCTGCTATGATGAGTCAAAACAACTGGTTGTGGGGTAGCTGTGGAGTAGTGGTTAGAGCAGACATGTCAAACTCAAGGCCCACATTGTATCCGGCCTGCAAGACAATATTTTATGTCCATCAGAACTGGTATTAGAATGTATTTTGCGTGCGTCCTTTTGGCATCAGACAGGCACGTCAATCAGTCCGCCCTCCCAACTTTATTGACAAACTCATCAGAGTCTCATGGTTGCCTCGGTAGCCATTCAGTGTATCAGTAGAGTACAGCAGAGCATTAGCTAAGTACCAGCAGCATGTTTAACACGGTCTTAGTATGCTAGCATGCTAGCCCCGTGGTTAGCTCAGCTCTGAACTGTATAATAACCACCACGTTAACCCTGCTGGTTTGGTTTTATTGTGGCATCAGTTCAAAGTGTCGGTTACAGTGAATTTATGCAACATACGGATAACGTTAGGTAACCATACCGTGGACTGTTAATCTCACAATGTCTTATGCACAATAGTGTGGTATTGGCCCCACTAGGTAAAACAATCTGGGGAAAAGTGTTTGGAACACAGCTGCAAGTTATTGTCTGTGAACTTTTACAGAGCAGCTTACATGCCAGGATGCTTCACAGTTGATGTGTAACTGATGCTTGCTGAAACAAAATGTGGCTTTGCTACACTAGCTTCGTCGCTACCTGTGTACACGGAAGGAGGAGGCTGTCTGAAGCCGTGTAGGGATCGTTGACTGAAAGGGCAGAGCGAGCTAGTTACATCACAAATGAGTCAAAATTGAATGTTCTCTGAAGGACACATTTTCACTATCTGACCACTCATAACAAACTTGCTGCATGGCTTTTCATCAGCTGGCAAACATGCCACACATCCTACTAAATGCAGAAAAAGCTTTATCCCCCCTTCTGTTCTCATTACTGGTTTAAGCAGTGAGCTTGGTTTTATTCTAAATCTTTTATTATGGCTTGGATAAGGTAAATTCACATTTCTGTATGAATGATTTCTGATAATACATCTGAAAATAGAAATTTTAAATAAATATCTATTCTGGTTGCCCTGTGATTTGGAGTCAGTTCTTAATGTTGGCCCCCTCTCTATTGAGTTTGAGTCACCACTGAGTTAGAGAATCAGCTGGGATCGAAGGCTGAGGTGGCTTGAGCAAGCACCTAACCCCCAAACTTCTCCCCAGGCACTGCACACGTTGCAGCCCTCTACTCCGAGTGTAGACAATGCTATATGAACAAATGGATGGTTCAGAGAAAGAATCCCTCATCCCATGAGTATAGAAAACTATGGTGGTGTTACCAGGTACCTTCTGCTATGACATGAATTATACACCACTGTTATGACTGTAAGGAACACATACGCACAAGGAAGCTTTACTTCTTCTTGAAGTTACATACAGTCCACAAGGTTACTGGTCTTAAAGGTTTGAAGGTTAAAGTAGGCTGCAAACTGGCTGAGTGACCCCATGTTTGGTTTAAAGGTAAAGGCTTTGCTGGTAACATATAATAGCTATTGAAGGGTGTGGCAGTTTATCATCTTCTCCTACAATATCAAGACAAAACATCAAGAAGAAAGATCCTAATTCACACTGCATTGAGTGGGGTGTCTGAACCAGGCTCCGTAATTTGGATCTAGTGTGTGTGTGTCTCTCTAAGTCACAGCACAGCATGGCAGAAAAATAATTGTAAATAGGCTGAAAGAAGCTTCACCTGCCTGGGGCTTGGAAGAAGGGGGTCTGATGCATATGACAACAGTGGTTCGAACATGAAGCTAAAAGTAAACAAAGGACCATGCTTAGCATGTTTTGGATCAAGGCTACAAATTGCATTTATGGTGTAAAAGTAGCAACAGAAGCCAGTCAAATCATACACGCTGTATTTTATCATTTTACACTTAGCAGTGCATCAGCATGTCACTTTATTGTGGTTGCAGTTTTTAAATGATGGCCTTGTTTTAACCGATGTTGCCAATAAAATTCCCAACATTAGTTGTATTAGTTGCTAAAATTAAAATTTCTAATGGCCGTTGTGTTCTCAC
Source organism: Planiliza haematocheilus (assembly GCA_005024645.1). Lineage (NCBI taxonomy): Eukaryota > Metazoa > Chordata > Actinopteri > Mugiliformes > Mugilidae > Planiliza > Planiliza haematocheilus. Next base: position 7,292,424 of record SRSE01001332.1, on the reverse strand, counting down.
TGTTGCTTACAGTCCTATTTACAGGAATATTTGTTAAAGACTAATAATAGCCCAATATTTAGAGCCCTGTAAACAATGAATTGACCGTACATATCACTGTGGATAACTAATGGAATACATTTAGATTCTATTACTGGTCATAATTTATGAAGAAGAGCAATTTAGATCCAAGTATTTTTAATAACTACCGACCTGTATCCAACTTACCATTTTTAAGTAAAGTTTTAGAAAAACTGGTTTTTAACCAAGTTAATGACTTTTTAAACAGAAAGAACATTTCAGAAAAGCATCAGTCTGGTTTTAGGAAATACCACAGTACCGAGACAGCACTTTTAAAGATTTTAAACGACATCAGGTGGAATTTAGATAATAAAAAGCTCACAGTGTTGGTTCTACTGGATCTAAGCGCTGCTTTTGATACAGTGGACCATCACATTTTATTAAATAGGCTTAGACACCTGGTGGGCCTCTCTGGTACTGTTTTTAATTGGTTTTGTTCTTATCTCACAGACCGATGCTTTTATGTAAGTATGGATACATGTTCCTCGGAAATCCATGAAATTGGATGTGGGGTTCCCCAAGGGTCAATTTTAGGTCCACTTCTTTTTAATCTGTACATGCTGCCTCTTGGGGACGTCATCAGGAGGCACGGCATCAGCTTCCATAGTTATGCTGACGATACGCAACTGTACATCGCCGTGTCTCCTGATGACACAGGGCCAATAGATGCCCTTTTTAACTGCATTTTAGACATCAAGTCATGGATGGCAGTGAATTTCCTACAGCTCAACCAGGACAAGACTGAGGTTTTAGTCATTGGTCCTGAAGGTCAGAGAGAGAAACTTTTACCAAAACTACAGGATCTTAAACCAACACAGTCAGTAAAAAATCTGGGCGTGATTTTTGACTCTGAGCTGAATTTTCTTCCACACATCAAAAATATGACAAAAATAGGTTTTTATCATCTTAAAAATATAGCCAGAGTCCGTCCGTTTCTCTCTCAGGCCAGTACGGAGGTGCTGATGCATGCTTTTATCACCTGTCGATTAGATTATTGCAATGCCCTGCTCTCTGGTCTTCCTAAAAAGAGTATTTTTAATCTCCAATTATTACAAAACTCAGCCGCACGAGTACTGACGAGGACCAGAGGGCGGGAGCATATTACACCTGTTTTAGAGTCGCTGCATTGGCTCCCCGTACGTTTCAGGATCGACTTTAAGGTTCTTTTACTACACTGTAAACCCGAACAGTAAGGTTGACTTAAAAAATCTGTGAAGACTACACTCATAGTCTGTTGAAAAGTTGGTCCAACATAAAACTATTGCACTCTCTGAACAATTAATCTAGTTTTATTTTTTTGTGGCTCAATATTTATGAGTGAACACCACCGTTTCAGTTATAATTTTTAAGTGAACTGAGGGACGTACGCTGACGTCATTGACGTCACGACGTTGCGCCCCATCGACGTCTCTGGAAAAATCCATCCAACATGGCGGACCCTCGTATGCGGGAGCTGGCTTAATGCAAAGTAACGTGTAAGTAAACCATAAACATTTTAAAACTTCATTGCTTGTTATTTTTTGCGGGCCTTACATTATAACAATAATAGCGGAAATATGTCTGGGCTCGCGTTGTGAAACGTTAATGCCGCCGCCGCCTCCGCCTCCAACTGTTTCGCGCATTTTTTTTTGAACGGCATCAACGCCACAAACGTCACGAAACTGAGTTTAACTTTGGCTAGAAAGTCAGAGATGTTGGCTGAAAAATCTTTTTAAGGAGCCTCCGGCCTTCATTCTTCTGCTGAGTGTGGTGCTGCTGTTTCTGTTGAGCGCTTTTATCAGGTAAATTTGATGTTGATCCTCAATCAATTAAAGTGGTATCACCGCAGTAGCGGTCAATTAAGGCTAATTTACTGTCATGAAGTTAGCAAGATGTGGAATATTAGCCCATTAATATCCACAGTGGAATTTTATATCTAAGTACTAGCTGAGCCCAGCGCAAATTCATTGAAAATTTTCAAATTGATCAAGGTATGTAGCTCCATGAGAGGCTCCATGGCAGCAGTTTCAGAGCATTTCTAGGGGAAAATGGCTGTGTTCTGTATTCTGATCATTGACTGACCTCTGTTCCTCTTGTATCTCAAACACACACACATACAGACCACTGCCACTCCATTGCCATGGAGCTACATTAATTACATTTCTTGTGGAGTAAACTAATTGTTTGTGTTTTCATGTGTAGAGCTACATAGAGCATCCTGAATGTAGTCTTGCATGTCCAAAGACACGTGGCGTATCAGAAAGCAACTGTTTAATTGATAAGTCAAATTAACATTTGAAATTTTGTTTTAATGAATTCTCTTTTTACATTAGTTTGTAAGTTATTAGTGAATGCATAATTTGACTGGTTTCATATTGCTTGTTTATTCTGTTCCCACAGGATTAAATTATTGAGAGCGGTGAACATACCTTTCTGCGGTGATCCAAGGACTGATTTTACCTCATGCGGAGCTACAGCGGTATTTTCATGCAAGATTTTCATCATATTTGCTTATCTTTTCGTGTACTGAATTGTAGGGTTTCGATGATTTAATGGAGTGGAAGTGCAAGTTGTGTGCTGTCTCCTCAGATACCCGTGCACAGTTACTTAGGCACTACCGTTTGCAGCATAGCCATTTTTCAAGAGTTAGCCCTTTGCCATGTCTCTATGACTCTTGCATTTGTACTTTTCAGTCATTTAATGGATTGAAAATTCATTTATCACGGTTTCACAAAGACTTTCGCAGAAGTGGTGTAAGTGACGCTGCACAAGCAGGACATGCAATTTTTACTTGTCCCATGTGTGAGTTTAAGCAACCCTTCTCAGAGGCTACACTGTTCAGTCATTTAAGGGGACATTTAAAAAACCATGAGATGGTAACATGCCCATTTAAAAACTGTAGCTACCAGACAAATGTGTATTCATCATTTAATACACACAAAAGTAGGACACATGCAGGTCAAACGTCAAGGTCACTATGACCTTCCACAACACATTTTTGGCTGTAATAGACATGACATGGATGTAGATGTTTTTGCTTTTTCACTTTTTTCTCCTGTTTTCAGCTGTATCGCTGCTATGTTTCAACCACAAATCCATTATTTTTATTTTGTTTGTCTTGGCTCATGGCACATGATTGGGCATTTCCTGATGTAGACTGACAGTGATTGTTATATATTTTCAGACATGATGTTAAGATTATAAGATTTTAATAACTGTTGCTGTTGCACATCCAAGCATTATGTTTTGGTTCACTTCTAATAACTGTTACTGATGTGAAATATCCAGACAATGTTAAGATGAAAAAAAATTATGTCTGAATAAAAAAAAGCTTGAATGGTAACAAGTTTACAGTGTTACTGTTTTGATACTGTAAACTTAAATTCTGTATATTTTTAAATTAAATTCTAAGTTTGTTAAATTTGTTTAGGTTTTCAACAGACTTTGAGTTGCATAGAAGTATTTTTATTGAGTTATGATTAGTTGGCAGAAATTTCTTCAATTAAGTAGTTAAGTTAAGTTAAGTTAAAACAATTTAGTTTATAGAAGGTAAACGTGTATATATCTTAAAAAATAACTTTAAGTACATTTGACTTAAATTTAAAAATGAATTTAAGTTTGTATAAAACATAACTTTTAATAAGAACTTGCTTAAAAAATATTGAACAGTTAAGTATATTTGACTGAAAATAATTTAGTAAGCAGAAAGTAAAAATGTATATATCTTAAAAAAAAACTTTAAGTACAGTGGACTTAAATTTAAAAATGAATTTAAGTTTGCAAAAAACATAACTTTTAGTAATAACTTACTTAAAAATATCAAGTTAGTTGACTTAAATATTTTGATGTAATCAGTTTCCACAAAATTTTTGAGTACTCTGAACTTATCGGGTTTTACAGTGTAGTTTTTAAATGTCTTAACGGCCTTGTGCCCTCTTATTTATCTGACCTGCTTTTACCATATCAACCCTCGCGGACCCTGAGGTCCTCCGGCACAGGCCTTTTATCCATACCAAAACCCAGAACCAAAACCCATGGTGAGGCGGCATTTAGCTATTATGGCCCCCACCGGTGGAACAGCCTGCCGGAGAGCCTCAGGGCCGCAGAGACAGTTGATATTTTTAAGGGAAGGTTAAAAACACACCTTTTTAGTCAGGCTTTTAACTAGATTTTAAATTCTTCTCATGGTTCTATCTTATTTTATGTTTCTGCTTCTATCCGGCTTTTAAGTTGTTACTAACCTTAAATAATTTTACTTGTTTTATTTATTTTATCTATTATCTTACACATTTTTATTTTATTTATTTGTTTACTTAATTTTTATCTTTTTAAACTGTTTACCCTGTTATCTTACTTTTCAGGGTTTTTATCCTATCTTATGTTTTTACTTTTTAACTCCAGTGTTTCCTCAGGGGGGTCTTCCACGCTGGGAGCTGTGTCTGGGCTGCTGCTGGGGGCGCTGTCCCTGGGTCCCTTCGGCTCCGCTGGCCGTGGCCTGTCGGGGTCGGGAGGCCTGGGCGCTGGTGCCCCCTGTGGCACGGCCTGCGACTCCTCCCAGTGTGGACGGCCCCAAAGATAGCGCTTCCTCAATCCTCAGTGTCATGCCATGTCTCCCTAGCGTCAGTAGTGAGAGAGTGTGTGTGTGTGTGTGTGTGTGTGTGTGTGTGTGCGTGTGTGTGTGTGTGTAGTATGGAGTGTGGGAGGGAGGGGTTTTTTACTTGTAATTGTTTTTATTTTTTATGTGTGTAAAGCACTTTGTGTTGCATTTCGCATGTATGAAAGGTGCTATATAAATAAAGATTGATTTGATTTGATTTGAAAGGAGGGAATGATAATTTATAACTTGGCTGCACTGCAAGCATAGACTGAAAAATGGGCCACATTATATGATAGAAATAAGAAAAGTAAAGCAAGAACCAGGCAAAGCTACTCAGTATACTGCAGATGCTTTGTAATTTTCAAATGTGTAGCAAATGTGTAAGCGAGGAACACTGTTTACCGGGTTCCCTTTAAGAGAAAACACGTGCTGATGTTATCACTACAGGAACATTAATGAGAAGTGTATGGCTGTTTGCCACGTACACCACATCAATAGGAAATGAATGCATGAGGTATGATTCTTGGAAAAATAAGCAGCTCTTATCAGTTAGACTGTTTGTTGTGCAGATGCATGTTTAGTACACGATGTTCAGGAAATTATAGCTACATGTTTTTTTTTACTTCGTGGGGTTCTCTGTTCTTGTGACTTTCTTCTATATTTAAGATGGTTACACATGTCTAACACTGCATCAACTTTAGTTTATTTTTGTAATAAGTTAGCCTTTTTTTGGTTCAGCCTGTTGATATGACGATAACAAGCTGCTCAAACAACTTGAGAGTAACTCAGGATGTATTTACAGTTTACATCTGTCAGTTACGCCAAACACAACTTTCAGAAAATCTAAGACACAGAGTAATGTGTGAACACCAGGTTTATCCTCATTAATTCCTAAAAATATTATTTTTAGCACCATCTCCCTGGTTCAACAGTAGAATAATTACTGAGAAATACACATCACACTTTATATTTAAGCTATAGTTTCCATGTTGTTTAAAAAAATAAAAGAAGCCCTTTCATGTTGTCTAGAAATTTGCATTTGATGTTAATTAGCAACCATGCAATTAAAGACTTGTTGCTTACGTTTGAGGGAGGTTGTATCCACAACTGTGGAAGGTCTATCCCTATACATAGACTTGTAGATTCCCATGTCAGATTCCCATAACCTTAAACAAAGTCATCGTATTTTTTGTAAGACTGAGAGAACTGAGGTCATGCCTTTGAGGGTTTAGAAAACTTTTATATCCCACATCCAAAACTGAAATGAAAAAGGGAATTATTATCTAGGGGAGCATTGAGCAGAAGGTCAAAAGAGAAGCTGAACTTGAGGAAATTGGAGGAAATTTTCTTATTATTATTTATTTATTACAGATTTCAAATGGTGTTTGTTGGGGCTTTTTTAAAGTGTAGTTTTGGGTTCTTACTACATTTTGTGAAGTAATATATCAGTATGATTGTACAAACATTTTGTTAAGCTTTGATTTACTACATCACAGATTTAGGGATGGAAATGTGAGTCTTCCAGCTGCTTCATCACTTGGTCCAGACTGGAATATCTCTCCTGGATGCATCAGCATTAAATATTGTACAGATATTCATGGTCCTCATAGGATGAATCCTACTTTCTTTGTTGATTCTCTGACTTCTCCTTTTCTGCCCCAAGACATTAGCATTTATGAGTTTGAATAAAGATCTAGGCAACTATTGGATGGACTGGCATGATGTTTAGCACAACAATTCATACCCCCAACCTCGGATTACTGTTGCTTCTTGGTTTATTGTGTCTAGAAGGATAATATTTACATCAGCATTAACTTTGACTGTTGATTTAGGTGCAGAGAAGGTTAATGGTTATGCTTACAAAGCCCCTTATTGCTATGATAGCTTTATTGATGTCTTTACTTTGCATTTATCATTCGTCATGCAAAATGAATGACATTCTATTAACTTTGGCTAAATGTTGTGAAATGTTAGAAAAGAGATACCTACAAAACAATAGCATGTTACCAGTTTTATTATGAGATTGTAAATATGCTGATGTATTTATGCCACTCTGTCCAGCAGAGCACAGCTTCACAGAGCTGCTAGTACGGCAAGCTTCTGTCTAAGCACTATAAGAAAACATTTTTGAATCATATCTCCATTGTAATTGCCTCAAGTCACATGCACATTGTTTGCGTCTATAATCACAAACAAGACAGTTAACACTGCCACATTAGCGTTACTTGCTTGCATCATTCTGAATGCGAGGCTTGCCTGCTGGTGATCCGAATGTATCTTATGAGCAGTTTGAGGCGAGCTCCTAGCCTGCTAACAATCAGCAGGCTAGCTCTCAGCTCATTAGCCCAAGCTCTTCTCACTCAGACACACATCTTCTAGAGACTCCACACCACAGCAGGAGGAATGCCTGGGATAAATAAGGAATAATCAAGGAATCTTTCTGGCTGAGAGTTGACCTGAATATGGGGTTTCTCGCTGTCACGGAGGCTCTGCCGACGCAGTGCTACCATTATAATGAATGGAGCTACACTTGGAGAAGACTAAGAAAGGGAACGTTACAGTGCAATCACATAATGTTCAGGGAGGAGGAGGACATCCTTTTGTGGTCGGGTTCATACAGCAGCCTGTTTCACTGCAACTTTTGCCTGCTGAGACATCTACCCACAGTCTATATTTAGAACAGCATCATTTGCAAGATAAACCGTATCATTTTTTTTGTTGTTTTCATAAACCTATGAATACAACAGTCAGAGAGGAGGATGTTAGCTTTTTTTTTGCAGATGCCTGTTCTAAAAATTAACACTTCAGTCTTAAATCGTTAACACTGGCGACTGACTGAGTCTCTGTACAGTGAATATGAAAGACATCTGGTTCAGAGAAACCAGACAGATGAGAGAAACAAAGAACAACAACGTAGGAGGGGAGAAAACACAACTGTCTGTGTGACCCTTCAAAACGCTGCACACAAACGCAGCCAAGGCTGAACATTTCAGACATTATAATATATAATTTAATGAGTGACTACCGCAAGGTATGTGGCAAATTAGTCATTCTGGGAATTCTTGACTATCTGAATGTGTTCTGATGTGAGTAACCATCAACCAGTATGTGCTTCCTCTGATAATAAAAAGATTTTTTACTTTCTACCATTCCTTGTCGTAAATTTCATTTCAAACTGATGGACCACAGCTCTTCACAAAGTTCACATAGGCATGACACATTGCTGCAGTATCAGATCAGGTATCTTCCTGCATGAGGATAATATTTCATGTACAGGACATTCGTTTTCTAGTCAAGTTTAGCGGTGAGCCACCGCTGGTCTCTGTCCATCCATCATCTCCTGACCTTCAGCACTGTGCCCTGACGGCTGCCCGGGGCACAGGGAGAGTGACTAATGTCCTCTCAGCTGCCACCTCCCCGCACCAGAGGCCCCTGATATCCGTCCAGTATTATCCGAGCCTGGCGTCTACAGATTCCTATCACTGCTCCCAGCTTTAATTATTCACGCTGCAGAATCACACGCTCATCAGAGAGATAGCCAGACTGGCCGGACCGCCCGCCCCCTCCCTCTCTTCGATCTTATCTCTCTGGCTGTATGACACTATCTCATCGTTCTATTATGTGCTGCAGATTAGAAAAGAGAACTGTTGAGCTCACCTGTGCCTATGCATACAATAAGTAAAGCACACAATCTCTAACAAAGCCATGGCAAGAGGGAATGTAGTTTCCCATCAAAGAAAAGGCGTAAATTTGGTTTTAGAAGTGGGAGACCACTATAAAGTCAGAGATTATGTGAAGGCCATTTATTTGGTGCATTTAATATCAGCTTATACGAGTGAAAGAGAGTATAACTGTTTCTATAATTACAATATAATTTAGCAAAGATTTAATTTTATGTGAAAGTCAATAGTCGGACGGTAAAACCACCTCACAAACTTGCTTCTTCTGCACCTTTCTCATTAATTTAGGGGGGCTGTGTCTGATAAGCATGCCTTTAAGCTGCAATGTGGTAGGTGTGCAGAGGTGGGAATGTAGGCAGGATATATTTTAAGCCCTTTGTCCCATTATCACTTTGACCCCTTTTTGTATGTATAAGTACATGCGCCTCAACGTACGCCTCTGTTGAAGAATTCTCCATTAGAAGTGTTAAACAGTTATCACATCTCGCCCTCTTCTATGGCTTTCACCTCCTAACAGCTATAAGCACTTCTGGCTACCAAGCCATTTATTCTGAGAACGCTTCAGCCTGCAAATACATGTAAGCACACATTCCAGGTTAATTAGTTTATCAGATGAACGTCATCTACTTTTTACCTTGTGATGTTTGTAATGAAATATGAACATAATTGGTACCATGATAACCTCCATGTTTAAACATTGTAGTCCAGAATAAGTAGAAGGAGAACACACCTCTACTCCTGAATGATCTTTTTATAAGGTTTCTAAGGTAAATGTGAAACATGAAAAACAAACTGAATAGCTCTTTTAAAATGAGCTGAATTTACTGACGTTTATTTTGATGCAAGTGCCACCTTTGGTATATTTTTCTGACAAGCTGAACATATCACTAAAGTAAGACATTTCTAATTTCAGACTTTCAGAACTGCAAGTCAGAGGCTGCTGTGAATATTTTTACCACTTGTCTGCTTGTAAGTTTCAACTAAAATGCAGCATCTGCGTGTGATATCTTTAAAGCCAATGATTTATTTACTGAAATGGTGCTCCCTGAATAGTGTAGTACTTTATCTCTCTCTAGTATCCCAAGAAACATGCCCCCTAACCCTTTTTCAAGTGTCTTGGAAACTGTTGGATGGGTTGTCATGAGGTTTTGGTGAAGACATACACAAATCCACCCAGTATGATCTATTGTCAAATTCATGTCATTCCTATCAAACTGAGATAGAGATAGTGCTTAGTTTAATGGAAACCGATTATACTTTTTTCTCTTCTCTTCTCTCTCTTCTTTGTCCTATAGTCTGTATAACGTGATATTGTTTGATGTTCATGTTCCTCAGATGACCTCTTGATGCTAGTTCCTAAAGTGAGTAAATCACAATAGACCTCTATGTTAAAATGTCCAACAGTACATCACTCTATGTATAGTTAACAATATGTATAGTTAATTTGTTTATTTATGTTGTGTACATTTTTTATATGACTGCTTTTTAGACTTAAAGTTACTCATGATTGAGGGTGTACTCACAAGTTGCTAGCTGTTTGCCTCAGCTCCACTGATGCGCCACTCATTAAGGTCACTAGTTATGTGGACTCCACCTTCAAAATGGGTGTCAATGATGTCACCTACATTTGTACATCTTTGTCCAAATGCTATTTTTTCCTACATTTGTGTTATCTTGTCACATACGTCTTTAAACAGGCAGGACAGCCAATCACAAGCATGTGTCTGTTACAGAGCGAGCCTTAGAGAGACACGAGCGAAAATAGTTTGTTTTAGACAAAGAATGACCTGAGGGGTTATTTTAAGATAAATAAGGATTGGATTTAACTGTGCAGAAAGTCACTCTAATGCAGTCCCAGAATAAAAATATAGAGTCGGAATGTGCATAAATGCTCAGCAGTTCCTGATTATTGTTTCACAGAGATTCTTAGTCTTTTTTGTCTTAACCACCTGTTCTTTCAAAGTCTGATTTATAAATATGCTTGGCACTTTCTAACGTTTGGAACGTGTAACTAACATTGAGTAAATAAAATGCTCATCTGTGAAAGTAAGTCTTATAGAGGAAATGTCAGCCCACAGTTACCCACCACATTGTGGTTGTTCTGTGTACACAAGGCCCTCCTGATACTGACTACCCCTGCAGCTGTCAGAGATAATGTTGTACTTAACATGGTTTATCGTTGCAATCACATGCATCCTTCCTGTGGAACTGGGAATTCAAAACCTTCCCTTTAACTTCAGTTAGACACCTATGAATGCACGAAGAAACCTGGGTTATAATAATATATCATAATCTCTGCATCAACACACCCCAGAATGCACAAACCCCACCCATATTCAACCTCTGTGTTCCCCCCCAGACTGGGACTATGGATCCTGTTTCATGATGACAGGTCCAGGACAGAGGGGGCTCATTTTTTGGCTGTTGGGACGAGGATGAGGGGGCATATGACGGGTTGAGGACATAGGACGGGCTGCCAGATTGACAGGCCGATGGAGCTGTCACTGGGGGCCAAGGTGTAGAGATGTTCAGGGATTCAGCGTTCGTGGCTCAAAAGATAAGCATCTTTGAGAATCTGAGAGGCTAGATGGCAATCTTTCACAGGAAGTCAGGCTATACCATTGCAGAGGAAACCACAGGAGAGAGGCTGACCTTGTAGTCTTGTGCTCTGCTGCATCGCTTTTTGGAAGAGACCAGCCCTTCACTGCAGACAGGAAAATACTGCTTCGTAGTATTGCTCTGCTAAGAAACAAAGTTTAGTCAGCTTTAGAGTTGATGTGCTGATCACTGAAAATTCATCTGGAACTTTTTATGAGGGACAGTTTTGCGTTACACTTTTAGTTAAAAGGCATGTTACATCAGAACACAAGGCACTGAGGTGTTTTTGCACAAACCGCCAACGTAGCCATGTTTTCACAGACCCCACATAATGGTGTTGCTCTGTGGCCGGCTGTAGTCTGTCTCAGTTATTTCCTTTTATTTCTATTTTTCCTTCTGTCAGCACATCAGCTTGCTGAGACAGTACGCCACATTCTGATTCTCTCTTTCCTTCTCCTTTGTCCCACCTCCGTCAGTTTTCGCAACCTGGCTCTCTTCAAGAACCCTGACCCCTGTATATGATCAGAGTTTGTTCTGTTAAAAGGGAGTTTTTCCTCGTTACTGTTGCCTTCATGAGTCTGATTTTATTTTATTGAGGCTATGTAAAAAAAATGTAAATTTCACTCATTCATTCATCTTTTGTAACCGCTTGACCTATGAAGGGTTGCTGGGGACAACCATTCACACTCACACCTACGGCCAATCTAGAATCAACAGTAAGCCCATCGATTCGAACCTAGAACCTTGTTGCTGTGAGGCATCAGTGCTAACCGCCACACCACTGTGCTGCCCAACTTAAATTCAATTTTACTGAATTTAATGGCTGAAGTCTCAAGACAGCGGTCCGATAGGTCAAGAAACCTGAGCAGTCAACCAGTCATGTTTGTCGAACATTCACACTGTGAAAGAGAGAGAACCTGTACTATAAAATTATAACTCAAATTCATTGTTCAGTACTGACCTACAGCATTTGCTATAATTGTGTTCACTTACTGTTAGACTGTACGATGCAGGTTATAACAATACCATTGATTGTGTTGAAGATAATGAGGCTGTTAAGCACTACATTTCTTCTAAAACTTCCTGAATTAGCTCTCTAGTGTGCTGTCTTCACAGCCGACCATATTCATAACACAATTCTGCAGATTTTTCTGCCTCATTTGAGCTGTTATCTTAATGTTATGAGCTTTAGCTGCTCTCACCATCTAAATTTTGGCTCGTGTCAAAATTGCTTTATGAGCAGTACATCGTAATTGGTAGTTGCAGCTTCATAAAGTGTTTGTGCCGCGAAATGAAATATTGCACTGAAGTGAAATATTACTGTAAAAGGTTAAGCTCAAATAAAATATTGATACAAATTAGAATTTGGGTTTACCTTCCTGTCTGATGAAGAGATGAAGTCAGAGGCTGATAAAAAGAGTAAATGTCACCCTGCTTCCTTTTGCATGTGGCGGAGCAGATGCTTAAATGTCAGTATGCTCCTGCTCAAATTAACAGAAACACCTGTCACAGTAGCAGATACGTTTGACCCTGATTTACCGAACAAATGGTCTGAGGTTGGATTTTAAATACAGTCAGAAAGGCTGAGGGATTATATTTTGTGGTGCTTGAGAGGGGAAAAAAGCTGTCACGAGGTGTCAGCTTCGCAGTATAAAAGCTTAACACCAGAAACATTGCCGTCTCTTCACATAGCGAAAAGTTGCTTCAGAAGTAAGTACCAAAAAAAAATAAGAAATTCCCGTATAACAAGCGATGCATTTACAAAGTTGTCTGTACATTCTTTGAATTGACAGCTTTCTAAATGAAGATCTGTACAATCAGACCAAAGATGCACAAAAAGAAGCCCTCCACAGACCGCCCTTGTACTGCCTATAACTGTGAAGGTTATAGGCCAGTTATTCACCACACAGGAAGTCATTTTAGGTTGCTGCTGTGGGCTGCTTAACTCTGGCAGTCAGCGTCGAAGTGAAACCAAACACAAACCAAAGAGGCAGATATTTCTGGACACCCACTGAGACAAGTGTGATTACTGCAGAGGACTTCAGAAAAGGTATGTAGCTTTTGAATTGTCTCTGAATAAAAAGTGTGTGTATGCTATGGTAGACCGCAAAAGCAGAGAATTTATAAACCATAAATTGGTGCTTCGAAAGGTATGATTTTTTGCTGAAGTTTGGCTTCTCGCTTTCGTTAAAACTCCTACTGCTCTAAATTGCAAATATAAAACGATGGTATGGCTAAATTAAGTTGCATACGGTAATGACATATACAATGATATGCATGCAATTCAGTACTTCCATGTACTCACTCTAAGCGTAATCACAGGAATGATTAAATCTAGTCAAAATAAAATACTCAACACCCAAGTATTTGGACAAAAAATAATAAAGATCCAAAAATCTGCACACCACAAACTAGCAGAGAACTTACAGTAAATATCTATGTATCTGCGGAGTTTACTCATACAGGCCTTGTTGATATCGTTTCCCCGCTTGAACTGAGCTAAATTTCACTTTCCACTTTCTCAAATGCCTGAAGCAAAGACAGGTCACAAATAGTTTTGTGGTTTGAGTTACCCCATATTGTCTGCATGCTGTTACCATGAGGCAGAAGTTTATTTTCCAGACTAATTGCTCAATCTCAGATGCTAGCTCCTTGTATGTAATCTCTTCCCTTTTCATACGTCTCATCACACCCTGCTGCCCGTGGCTCAGTCATTGAGTGTCGGACCAGAGTGTCAAATCCAATACTGAGTGCAACTCTTCCCTTGGGGACTCTGAGTTGGTAGCCAGAAATGCTGGCATTTTCACAATCCCTGCACAAATGTCCTAACTTCTATTCTGGATAGGTTTCCTTCCTGCTTCCTGTTTGGTTTTACTTCACAGCCAAAAGAGATCCAAAGATCAAATCCTGTCAATCAGAGAGCGCTGGATTGGTCCTGGGTTTGTGTTTCTCTTCCTGTTCATGCCTCTCAGCTGGAAAAATGATTTTAAAATTGTCACAGTTTTTTTTTTAAACTCAAAAGCAGGACAAAGGGAGGATATGTGAAAAATATACACATTTCTATCTCAGGGCAGAGAGTTTAATGTGAATATCCAAGTGCAGCAATCTTCTTTTGGCTCTACAGTTGCTGCATTGTGAGACTTAATTTCTGTTTATTTGAATCTTTAACACAGAAGTATTTACTAAGTAATCAAATAATCCTCTCAAAAAATCAAAACCTTATAACTACTTCCTCTGGGATTCAGACATTGTGGATGCCTAAAAGTCATGCGCTTTATCTTAAGTGATTCACAGATTTCACTTTTCAAATCCAACTGAACCAACGGATTTTTAGATAAATATTGTAAAAAAGTAAAAAAGGTTGGGACTCTTCACACTCCTTCCACTTACAGAGATATCTTTTTAAATAAATATTGTGATGTTTCTGTAGTTCTACGTGTCATGCCTGACCCTAGTGCCACTCCTTAAAGTAGTTTCACTTCTATGTCACATTTTCTCCAGGTCCTGTCCAGGGTCCTATTATATACTGACGACACTCAACTGTTACTTCCAAAAAGCATAAACAATCGAATTAAATTGCCACTTCCTTCATCATTATTTCATTACATATCTGCTGTATTGATGCATGCAGACACAGATGATAGCTCATGCAGGTCTGTCGGACATGGGTCAGTTTTACTTGAGCGTGTTTATGATGAAGATCATAATTCCTAAATAACAGATGATCTCCACTTTTACTGACATTTAATGGCCTAGCTAGACAGTGATGTCTACAGATATGCTTTAATGGACACAGATCACAACACTGCCTTATGTGATTAGCTGTGAACCAGTGAGGTTTGATATTAGTGAGTTGCAACACTAGCCTTGCATGGTGCACAAAGCAACTGGTTGTCAGTGTTGTGCAAGTTCACACTTCTCAATAAAGCTTGGAGCAATTCACCCACATTAAAATGAGCTAGTTCACAAGCTACTGTGAACTCTATTTCAGGGAACCTCCTCCTACACATCCACATCCATCCCCAGCTCAAAGCCATTGCCATTTCTCACCAGTTTTTGATTTGTCTACATTTATAAGTTATGCATTTCAACTTCTTTCTTTAGCTCACCGGATATTATTTACGCATTTGCCAAACCAGAAAATGGTCGAAATGAATGATGATTACAAATACATAAAAATTGATGATATTCCAGGAATCAAGGGAACAAAGCAGCTTGTTGTGTGAGACCAAGCTGTAAAGGCAGCCAAACCATTGAGTGTGTTGAACTAAACAGGCATGTGTTAGTTGTTCCTTCAAACATTACAAAATCTCCCTTTAAGCATTGAATTAATGTGAATAATTATACAGTTTTAATTAGAGACAAACTGAAATTGCCACCATAATTGCAAATCGTTATTTAAATATCTAGTGTCGTCCCTCACCTCTAGAATTAATAATGTTAAATAGTCTTTACCTAAATTCGTATTTTACAGAGAACCAGTTGTGCTTAACATAGAAATATGAATGTTAGCATCACTGACTAATTCTTGAGAATTGAAAATTATAAAGCATCAATTTTTTTATTCATGTAACAGTATTATCATTTAAATTTTTGAAATAAACCTTTTGGTAGTAAAAAAAAAAAAAAAATCTGATAAATTTTCTTTGCCGTTTAAATGAGAAATATCAGGCAGACAGTGACAGCAGGAGGCCACAAACAGCCCTGTTTTATTGCATATAGAGACCTCATCCTTCTGCCTGTGTAACTGTTGAGGAAGATAAGTCCAAGGACAAACTGTGTTGGAAGGCTGCATTCTTTAGCAGAACACCCGACTAATGATGTTTTTCATTTTTGTTTCACCCCCTCGTTAGCTGCGGCGAGAGGGAACAGCCATGAGTCTGCTGTGATAATGGTGAGTTATGGCGCTCGTATCCGCAGCGTTTTCCCGCTGGTTCCGCATGAATGTTCCCAGGGGAAGCTCTGGGAGTCTGCAGCCCCCTGTGTAATTACCTTTTAGCAAAGAAATGAGCAAAGAGTGAGATTCCCCTCTGTCATTGTTAGTGCACAGTAGAAACAAAACCAGAAGAATATACATTTCTGTATTTTTCTTGCAATTTACAGCTGTTGTTTTTTGGTTATATTAATATCAATTTTGAATTTAAATTATGAAACATTTTATTTATTCTTACTGATGTATGCAGTAAACATTTCTCCAAGAAGATGACTAATACATTTAATAATGTCACTGATGAATACATCTATTATGGGTCTTGGATATGAGGCTCCAAAAGTTTTTTATTTTTTTTGTTCCACATAAATGCGTTACTGTGAATGGCACATATTACTCGAGGCACTCGTCTCTGATAAAGAAAGACTACCATTACCTTCAGATGCTTTTTAAAACGTCCTTTCCAACTTCTTAGACTGCCGACGCTTCTCAGAAATGCAGCTTGAAAAAACATTTTTTTTCTTATGTCTCTTTGACTTTAAGAGACCTCAGATTAAGTTTTATGTTCTTTTTTTCTTTTTTCCCCCGAACAAAGAGGTTTCATAACGATGTCTACTATACTTATCTGTTTGTAGGCTATATGAATCCACTGGTTTAAAGACTGTAGCTACGTGGGGCTGCAGGTGTCGTGTTGCAGGGAGGGATCAGTTACATCAGGTCCATTGTGACATGTAGAGAACATGGCCACATGGTTTCTTGAAGGCAACATTTTCTTACTGTGGCAAAATATTCATGCCTAATGGCAACGTAGCATCTGCTGGATACAAACATCAGTTTCTACTGAAGAATCTGGTGATGATGCCCCCATCCTAATCTCTGTTCATCCTAATCTCCTAATCCTAATTGTTCTAGCTACTTCACAGGTACACGAGAAAGCCTCAGTTCACTTTGAGCCATGTATTAATTTTCAATGAATTGTTGTTATTTAACATCGTCTCACAGGCTATAAATATGTAGGGTATAGCGTGTAGGATGACTGTGAAGAAGAAGCGCATGCTTTAAAGAGGAAATCCCTGAGAGACAACCAGCAGGTTGCGGTGCAACACTTAGCTTCCTGTGCTTGTCAGTGCCGTATATGCACGTAGAATGAAACACTACGTGAGTGTTTCCTTGCTTACAGTACACTTCCAGTATTAAGAAGCTGCAATTTTCTCTTCACAGGATCGCGGCTGGGCAGACAGGAACAGAACTCAAAGAAGTGGTAGCCACAATGACGTAGTGGAGTATGTGTACGACGAGGTGGATGACCATGAGGAAGTGCACAATGTGCATATACTTCCTGCGAGGCCCATAGAAGATGAGAGAGAGTACGCAGGTAGACAAAAGAGCATTGACACGTTTTCACTTCCTGTTCTTTCAGTTTTAGTATTTCGTAGAGCTCTAGTTTAGTTTGACTTTCATGATTTTTCAATGAAGTGAGTTTTAAAAAAGTAAGTCTGATTTGTTACGCATGTTAACCTGCCCAGCTGTCATTATTCCCCATATCATGAAACTACAATGCAACAAATAAGCATACAAAACCATAAGATAGAACTCTAAGTCCCAAACTTCAACTTTAAACACTTGAGCTGACACAATGAGGCTGCGTATATTTCACTTTCCCACACAGAAAAGCTCCAGTGAATATAATTAGAATGAAGCTGAATGAAGTGCGAGGAGAAAAAAATAAAATAAGAGCAGCTCCGCCATAAACTGTGGTGAGAATGAAAGCAGCGTGGATCTGAGAGAAAGAGTTCATGCTGAGTGAGCATGATCTGCCAGTGGGTCTCCGGGGCCATCTGTCGGCTGAGTCAGGCTGCGGGAGATTACAATTATCCAGGAGCCGAGGGGGGAAAGAGGGAAGCATGTAGTGTGAACAGACTCCCTTTACTCTCCTGCGTGGATGAGGCCCACAGCCAGGAGCCTCACAGCGGCACGCCTACAACTTTACAGTGAATGTGGCTTTTAAATGTGTTCACACTTGGAGTATTTTGCCTCTGTAATCAATACAGCCTTCTGCTGAAGGGTACAACTGGAGCCGGCATCAACCGAGTTATGAGAATGATACAAGCTCAAAGGCGGTGTAAAACTACTGAAACTACTATCATTACTGTCACTGATGAAAGCGTAGCAATGACAGTTTCTTTTGCTTTCAAGACAGGGATCTTCCAAGGTCAGCATCTGCTCAGAGCCTTTCATCACTCTCTTCTGTAAGGTTTCAGTTTTTCTTGTTCTTTAATGACGGCACCAACTCGACCAGTGTACTGGTTACACTTTTATATAATTATATAATATATATTATGTTCTGCTCTGTAATCAATCAGGCTAACTCCAGCGTTCGTCCCAGATGTCCACCCAGAAAGGCACCACATATTCCAGGTACTAAATAAATGCTTTGCTTTTACAGATCTGAAAAAGATAAGATCACTGACCTCATGACACTTCTCTGGGCTGCTGCTCAGCCACAGCTACACAGGGTCACCATCATATTTAACAGCACTTCAAATGTTTATATGGAATATTTAAGTGTGGCTCATAGATGAAACACTGAGAAATACCGTTGACCTTTGTAGACGTTTTTAGTCTTTTAGTACACTAAACTGGTTTTATCGTACATTTACTGAATGGTTCAGTATCTCCTGTATGTCATAATGGCAAACAGTTAGCAATGAGCTAATAACATAGCTGAATAAATAGAACTTTTTTCAACAAAATCAATGAGGGACTAAAATAGATGTTAAACGTTTTTAAATATTTGTCATGGTGCCAGAAACACAGCTCTTTTTTTTATTTCTTGGAAGATGCTGGATGTCAATATAGGCAAGTCTATTGTAAAACGTAACATCTGAACAACAGTAGCCACTTTCAGACAAACAGTACCAGAGACTCCCTAACTACCCACTGGAGGGCTCCCCAAGAGCTACAACTAAACAACAGTATAAGTTTTTACATTTTTACAGGAACACAGCATTAACATAATTAAGCAGCAAATCTTAAACCTGTGAGACGTAAAGAAACTCATGAGAATGTTACACATACGCCTAATTAAAATAAGGTTTTGACATTAGGAGACGCTGTGTACCAGTGTATGCGCTAGACTAAGAGCAGATACTGGTGCTACATTCATGAACACTGCTCAAATGGATGGACAAAATGCAGAGAAAGATTTAATTAAAGCAGCTACTACAAGATTTTTAATAACAGGGTTACAGCTCCTTACCTCCCTAAGTAATGCTTAAATAGTTTTCTTTAGATTGGGTCTAAGCTGAACGTAAAGTTGCTTACAACTTAATAAGTCATTTCTTACTTACTTACTTACACCCTCGTATTCCCAGGACCTGTTGTTAATAGAGACCTGAAACCGGGCAAACAAAACACCAGATTGGGTAAGAAAACAATAATAACTGGATACATTTTGTTTGTCGAAGTCATAAAAATGTCTCAAATATTCATATGTTGTATTTACAGATAAGAGGCTCCTGCCTGTGCAGCTAGAAGATCGGGTAAACACCTGTGTTGCACAGTAAACAGTGTATTGCTGAGATTTTGTTTATCTATTGCAACTCATTACATTTTGTGATCACTTCTCTCTCTCTCTAATGCCACAGCACTCACACAGGTAACTTGCTTAGTTACTACTAAAGATGTTCATTGCTGGGTTTTACATGGGTTCAGGATGGACTTACACCTTGAGTCTGTCTTCATTCAGGGGCTCTCCATCACCTCCACTTTTTAGCTCGGAGTTGGCCAAAGGCTCGCCTGGACCGACTTTACGTGAACCCTCCAGGAGGTGAGAAACACTGTCGATTACAGCTTGTGCAGTGTAGCATTGGCACCATCTGTTGGCTGAAAAGTAAATCACTGAAAGGGCTGAAGGCTTTTTATTGATGAAGCATATGTCATGTCATGTATGTGTTTTTTTACTTCAGTGCACAACAAAAGGTGGCCAATAATGTAAGTATATAAAATAATTAACGTATTTTAATCATAGCTCAGCAGCTCTGTTAAATCACTTGATAATTCCTCATTCTCATTCCTCATGTCTTGTTTTGGGCTGCACTGTTAAATGTAGCATTATTTGCACTTTGGTTATTCAGATCTGCATTCAATAATAATAATAATAAGTTTCATTGGTTTCATTGTAATTAGTATCAAGTGCCATGACACATTAATCAGTCATTCAATATAAGCTGTGGGTCAGTATGCTTTCCAATACTGGCACATAAAAAATAGACTAAACATCACTAATTGTAAAGAAACCGTCTCAGGTAAGTGAGAAGTATATCTCTTTCCAAGGCTTAATTATCAAAGGGCTTACTATGTCAGTGTGGTCAAACTGACACACTGAAAATATATTTAATGGGAAAATTTATACCTCAGCAATATGATGACACTGAGTAATAGTTTGGGTTTCAGGATACTTGCGCAGCTAGATGCACATTTCAGATATACTTCAGGAATGTAATGGGTTTACAACTGATGCCTGCAAACATCTTATCTTGAGTGAATGCGGACAAGGAAAGATGAGAGTGACTTATTGCGCCCTCTTTGCATTCCACAAAAAGAAGGATGGGTCCGTATCTCAATCTCTTGATGTTTTATTGTTATGCCAAAACCAAGCCTTTTTTCCCTGAGTTTGAGAAGGCCAGTTCTTATCTGGTTAGTGTCATGTTGACACCTTTATGGTGGCAGATGAAAGACCACTGGCAGATCCTGGGAGTCCCTTATTCACCCGGCTGTGGAGAAGAGTTTCCTCACAATAACCCACTTTTAGGAACAAAAAGAAATCATTGGAACTTCCTCATCTTGGTCTACATTACAGTCATATGTCTGCTTTATAAAGTACATAGTTATAATAGCCTTTTTCTTAATAGGGAGAATTCAGTTCAACACAAAGCAGAGGTAAGACGTAAATAAGAAATAAATAAAACAAATGACTTGTGTTTTTGAAAGTGTTCACTTGTAACACTGTTGAATGCATTTTTTAGGTTCACACAGTGCTGACAGAGTCTCAAGCCTTCATACCAACCAAAGACATTCTTTGGATTTGGAGACCCATAACTTAGAAAGGTATGACTTTAATTTTCAGACTTTTACATAATTTGAAGTCACATCTGATTTACATGCTTTACTTCCTTTGTTTAGGTCACAAGAGAACTTTGGTAAGTATGTCGGAGATGATTATGAACTTTTGAAAGGTTCTGATTAAATAAGTCAGGGTTCATGTCGGTTTAAAGAAAGGGTGCCGTCAAAACGTCAACACCATGAGTGGCCTCAGACTAAGGAAGACATTGACCAGCATGACTTTGTACCGATGGCAAAACCTCAACAGGTAAACATGCTTAAATAACCCAAACTGATTTTAAAATCGAGAATTACATTGCCCCGTTTATGACACTGCTTATAAAATCCTTAATCACTGAACTCTACTGGCAGACCTACAGCGAGGAGGACTGGTACGTTGGGTCTTGTAATCGAGCAGATGCTGAGCACGCCTTACATCTGGTGAACAAGGTATCTTGATGTGAACTGAACTGAATACATCTAAAGATTTGGGAGCTGTGCTGGAGAAATCAATTATTAAGTTCCTTCCATTTCTTTTTGTAATAAAATACAAAAAAATTATTAATATTTCCTAAAGAGGCGAAAGGGCAATGCAACTAGTATCGTGCCCTGGACAAAACATTTGAGAATACCACAAGACTGAGACTTGGCTGATGAGGTATTAAAACTTATAGGGTAATCAGTCAGTTGCTACAGCAAAAGCAGGAATTGAATAGTACCACTACAGAGCATTAACAGATAACAGCTAAGCTTGCTGCTACCATCACCTCTAAAGCAACATCTATGATTGTGGTTTCATTCAGGATTATTGTCCATATAAAATGTCTTTGTTTTGTAACTCCTAATATTGATTTACTCACATGGGATAACTAATCTAATTGTCTATCAATCTATTAGGATGGGGCATTTTTGGTACGAGACTGTTCCCTCAGCAACCACAGTGAACCCTTGGTACTGGTTGTGTATCACGAGAAGAAGGTTTACAATGTCAAAATCCGCTTCATCGAGAGCACCTCCAAGTATGCACTGGGAACAGGACAACGTTCAAACGATGTGAGTGGACAAAGAACAGGATGAACAAGCTTTATATTTACTACAGCATATCAATATATAATCTCTCTCCTCAGATGTTTGACACCGTAGCAGACATCATCAAGTTCCACTCCATTTTTCCAATAATATTCGTCAGTGGGAGAAATCTGCCTGGAAACAAACACCCAGACAACTGTGTGCTGACATGTCCAGTAACCAAAAGGGATGTTGACATGTTGCTGCGATAACAAATGCACCTTTCCATCTGGTTCTTCACATCCTGCCGTGTAGCTATAGTCTGTCACCTAAATCTTCCAATTTATAGTAGTTAGCCTATATTATCCTTTTGAGCATGATGAAAATAAATTGTCTATATTTTATGTTGCTCTGAAGTAACTTTATTTTATAACCCCAATTTTTATTATTTTGGTTTTTATATTATCTTTTTTTAAAATGAATTACATATGTAATTAGAGTGTAAGGGTGTCAGATAATAGTTGCAAAGCAGAAAATATTTAATTAAAAAAATATCTAACGGCTAAATAAACAACATTTACACAAAATAAATTCATCAATCTATGTATTGATCAGTTGACTATAGTGATTTTTGAATGAAGCACTCATGTTAAAAATGTTGATGTATGCGCTACATCAGCATTGTCTTGCTGATGTTTTCTCATTTTTCTGTTCATAGCAGAAATGGGATTCATATCTTCTTTGTTGTTAGCTCATTAGCTAGCTGTTGAATTTGTGGGTCTTATGACAGGAAATGAAACCTTTGTTTGAAAGTGACTTATTTATAGACACAAATAGTCTAAACTTAGACTAACTAAGAATAAAATATAGTAGTTAACAATTCCCATCACTAGGTCCGCTTTAGAGTTAGATTAATTGTTAGCAAATAGCAACTGTAGCTAGTACTGTTTCCATGGATACTAATAATGCTTTAGAATGGTGGTTAGAATTTCCTAACAAGAAGCTAACAGGCTAACAAGGTGTATTCCTAGGATTTATTTAATTAAACGGCATAACAAATAAAATTACTATAATTACTTTCACATTAAACTGTACGCAAGTGTTGTAGCTTGTAGCTTGTTGGTCAATAAGGAGTCACTTACCTAATATCACCTACTTTAAATTTCAAACATACAGTATTCACGGTATCTGTAACCAGTAACTTTAGCTGTAATATACAATATAGTGTTAATTATTTTGATGATGACTGATGATGTATTTTGCCGAAGAACCAGAAAAATGGACATAACCAAACCAAGGAAGTTCACTTAGTTGCGTTCATAAACTACCTGTCAACCTGAAACATAATTTTTTTATTCTATTTTATTAGCAGTTGTATATTCGAAAGAATGTGAGAGAAATAATAAATCCATAAAGGTTTAGTTTTGTCAGTTTAGACTTAGACTAAGACTTAGACAGACTTTATTTGTCATTTAGATTTCCATCAAAATTAAATTTCAGCGCAAGGGCCCAGAGGACAGCAGGAATACTGACAGAAACGGTATATACAATAGAATAAATATACATAAAAAACTTAAAAATGGAGATAAATATTATTGCACATTTTAATTGCAGGATGATAGAAGGTGGTGAGAATGGGAGGAGGTAGGTTTACTATTTAAAATCTATTTAACTGTGTATGCATAAACTCTGGAGCCTGGAGGGTTTTTCATTTTGCAGTGACAAATAATAAGCCTTTTCCACTTCACATATTGTATTTTTACAAGTTAAATGCTGAAATCTATCCAGCTTCTTTGGTTCCAGGGTTGCTGATGTTGTCCACACACTGGATAAAATGCCCCTCCAAAAATAAGTCAAAAAAACAACAACAACAAATAGAAGACGTTTTGCTTGAAATAAGCAAAAAATCTGCCAATGGAACTAGTGAAAGTCAGCTCTATATTAAGATCTTAAAATAAGTCCCAGTGTCTTGCTGAAATTGTACTCTTTAGGCAATTATGTCTTATATTAAGTGTAATCAGATGAGACAAATATACTTGGTAAGATTTAGATTTGCTCCAGTGCGATGGCCCACTGCCACAAAGAACCTGGAATTAATGTTATTAGGAACACCTGTGTTTTCTCTTCTGGGACAAATCAACATGGATGTGGTGGAAATAATTTATGCCTGTAAAGGCTTTGAGATGACCTCAGTAGGTAAAAACCCGCTGACCTAAACTAAGAAAAAAGAAAAATAAACATGGCATTGACACGGTGATCATATATTTAACTTTTTTTAATAGAAAAAAATTGGAGTCACACAATTGTTATTATAAAAGCATAACAGTGGTAATGAACACTGAGAATGTAATAAACCCCAAAAAACACTTAACTGGAACATAGATAATTCTGACACAAATGGGGAGTTAATTAAAGGCAAAGTAAAACTTTTAGAAAGTAATGATATATAACAAACACTGCACAGCAGCTTCAGACACTGCAGTGTAAGGAAAGCTAAGTGTTGGTGCAGATGAGGCCATTCCCTACTTAGTATGAACAGTTATCACTTTCTATATTCATAGATATAGATATAGATATATATATACATATATATACACAATAAAATCTGAGTGTGATCAAAAACATATGTACACAGTAAAAAGTAGGGGCAACCAAACCCTATAAATTTAATTATAGGTCGAGCACCTCCTTGTGATTACATTGTAAATCATTAATGCTGTCAAAATAAGAGACAGATCTGTCTCTGGATAGGAGATAGATCATGTTTGGTTGATGTTTTTGAAAAATATACAACAGGTTGTAAGGACATTTGAGTAAAAGCATGGCAGGAGATTACAAAATAAAAGTGTACACAATTTTCTCTCTGTTACAGTTTGGGTTGCTTTTATCTATTCTCTACTCGAGTCACCGTTTTCAGGACTGGGAAGTCAAATAAGTTAAGCAAAACATGTCTGAGTAATTACACACTGAATCCAATAAAAACACCAAAAGAAAAAAGATCATACAGTAATTCACAAGACTATACAACAAAATAGAAACACAGATTATCAGGCTACTAAATGTAACGCCATCAGTCTGTTCCTGCGAGACTTGATCTCTAGGGACTTCAAGAACTCCTTTAAATGTTTATTCACAATACTTCAATAATCTAAAATATTACTGTTTCTGTAGGACTTCTGCACTTTAAGCCCTCTTGTGACATTTTGAACAAAGCAGCCGAAGTTCACCTTTGCATTCTACTTCTGCCTTCATCTGGATTATTACCAATAAATAGCAAAGTGGTAAATACTGGTGTTAAACTGGGTCACATTCCATAACACCCATGGTTCACACTACAAGCGTGACACTTAATTTCACGAAACAAATGATGTATAAGTGGAAAACCATAAGATATCCACATGAATAGAAACACATTGGAATGTATACCTTGATTTTAATACTACTAGTGACACCTTGCAGTAGCTTTTTCGTTTGACAGTGATGACCAACTGAAAGAAACTGCTTGAACCCACCACTACAGAACTGACAGCTGTATGACACCCAGTGGCTCTAAGAAACCACACTTCCCTGGCCAAACTTGGAGGAGCTTTTGAAAGTCTTTTGGACATTACAAAGGTATTAGTGCTGAAATATTGATTTATGTCTATAAAATGGGCCATACATGGTAATATTTAAAATGCATAAAGAAATGAAGAGGCTGTCAATGAAGAGTTTCACCAAACACAATGACTGGAAATTGACATTTTAGTGTTATTGTACTTCTATGAAGACTACAAACTGAAGAATTAGGACTTTTACTTAAATCGGACTATTTTTTTTTGGTCAGGTTCAATCAAAAATATCATACCAAATACTTCATCATTTGCCAACTGAATACCCAAGGTGGACAGCTATTTCAGGTTGCAGCATGAATATACCAGACGAACATGATCAGTGACATGGATTAAAAAAATAATAAAAGAGTATATGCTATTTAATAAAATACCATGCATTAATGTCATTGACAGATCTACAAGTTTCTCAAACTTCTGAAACAGTACTTCTAATGCAATTGTGTGTTACAGACCGACATCTATTGTAGACCCTTGTCATGACGGGCACCTTGACTTATCACAAACACACGTGAGCTAAACACAGCTGCATTCCTGTCAGAGGGGAGGTCCTACGTTTGTCTGGGCAACTTATTAGAATAAAATCATCTTTCATACAACTGTTTTCGCTACTGTGGCATGTCAAAATGTTTGCTGTGAAACAGGTCAATGGCAGACACTCAATGTTCATTTCACTGCACTTGATTATTTCATATAATACATATTAGACCATATTCAGTGATACTCATTTGTCGATATTTCTTTAATCTTATGCTCCCTTAAAGAAAATAGTCTTCTTACATTTTGTAAGTTTTAGAAGCTAACATCTTTCCACTGTAACTCTAGTTATTATCTCATAAATATACACTTCAGTCCATCGATGCACTGTCCGATACATTCATGGAAAGACTCTAACCGTGCAACCCAACACTTCATACTTCTGTCCCATCACTTTGCTCAGTCTCATTTTTAGGATTTGGCACTTTGGAACCACTTCAGAGGCTCCTGTGTTCGAAAACGTCTCTGCTCTCGCACCCTGTACAGACACCCGGGGCTTCGGATGATTGAGCACCACCACTGGCTGGTTCGGACCAGGCCGTTTGACCAGCTGGTCCACCTTCAGCGGCATCGGGTAGATAACTGTACAGTCAGTCACGCTGCCCATGGGTACCTGAGTCTTATATTTGGATATTCTAAGTTTCAGTCCTTTTTTGCTTTTTTTCCATACACCTACTTGTACCCTTTTCAGAGAGACAGTCAGGAACTTTGAGGGGATGTCAAGCTCATTTTTGTCCACTTGTTGTAGAGGATCTGTGGCCGCAGGTGTTTCTATATGTGAAGCAAGTTTAGACTCCTCATCTGTTGAAGATTTTGAAGCAGGAATGGGAGTACATTTATTAATGTTGCCTGTTGCTGTAGTGCTACTTTTTTCCTTCTTGACGTCGATGTGGTTGGGGTGGGGCGATGTATGAGAGTGCTTATCGTGCTCTTCAACTTTTACCGACTCCCTTGCACAATCTGTCAATAACAGGTCACGAATATAAGATCTTTTTTTTGTGGCCACTTGCAACACACCCTGACATGGCCCTGACGTTGGAGTCTTGTCAGCGCTGTTTGTTATCTTAATAGGATCTGCAGGTATACTACCAGAACTGTTAGTTTTATCCATCACTATGCCTCGTAGAGCCATTACGAGCGGCTGCATGGAACCTTGGGCATCCTCAGGCTGTTGACTTAATGAAAACACAGAAGAAATGACGGGAAAACTCTTGGGTTCCGAGACTTCTCTTCCTGTGTCATTAGAGCTTATATCCTGGGTCCAAGTCGTGACTTTTGACTTTGTGTGATTAGGAAGGACAGGTGCATTGACTGTTAAAGGCTTGTTTAGAGTCCTGGATTGTGGAAAAGACTGATTTGCAGCATTATCCTTATTCACTAAAGTTGCAGGAGGCCTTGCTTTAGGAACACTGAAGGAGGGAGAAGCCGATTTAAACCTCTGCTGGTTCAAAGATACTGCCTCTTTCATAGTTTTTGAAACAGTGTTGGTTTTGAGGCAGATTGCTCTGGGTTCCACTTTGACAGCCATTGACACATCTCTAGGGCTGTTTTTGGCATCCGTTACCCTCCTGGGTGGGATACTCTTTAAATGCTCTGGAATTAGATTCTTTCTCTCATCCACCACTCTTGGACAAACACTTGTGCCCATGCCGTCTGAATGCAGGGTGGTATTCAACCTGTTGGGACCCCTGATGGAGATGGGCGCTGCAGTCTGTGTAACTCTGATTCCACTGTGTCCTTCTCTCACGGGGTTGACCATGCACTTGGGAACCTTGTTTGGGATGACCGTATTACTCTCCAAGTTGATTATTTCTGGTGATGCTCTTTTCAGTCCACTCTTCTCTTTACTCACTACATTTGGGATGTTGTTGGAAATACTGACTGGGACAGGACGCTCCATGTTTATTGTCTTCGTTTCACTCTGTTTCCTGTTAACTGTGCACATGCCCATGCTTGTTGACCTCATTGCGTTTGGATGATTCAGGGTGGATGACAACCGCTTCCCCAGAGCAGTGGTTTGAGAAAATGCGGTCCTTGTGTCCTTGATCACCGATGTATTTTCTTGTTGAGAGACGAGCCTTAGCTTTAGCTCTTTTGTTCCGTTAACAGTTTTTACTTCAACAAGTTCAACCAAGCAGCCAGCGGGAATTGTTACTTCCTCTGGCAGAGAAACTGTTAGAGCCCTGTTGTGATGAATGAGTCCATGCAAAGGGGACAAAAGTTCCGCACTACCATTAGTGGCATTTGTTACAGTTGTGTCCAGTGTTTTCCCTCTCTGTTCATCTTTTCCCAATCTGACAGCAGGTGCACTTGAAGTTGGTACTGTTACCCGAACAAGTGGTCGAAGAGGTGAAGGATCAGCTGCTGGCACACTTGTTAAGGCACTGGAGACAGGGACCTGTGGACTTTTTGTCATGGCAAGCTTAGCGGGTCCTTGACTAATGTTTTTGCTATGCAAACGTTCGATGTGCTTCACAAGGCACAGCCTTCTCATGTAACCTTGTCCACAGTGAGGACATTTAAATGGATACTTTGAACTGTGTTGCTTCACATGCTCATTTAACTCTGCCTCACTGAGGGAGACATAGTTGCAATACACACAGTAATACGGTGGCCCCATGTGCTCCATCATGTGCTTCTTAAATTGTGCTGGGTCCATAGAAGCAAATCCACATTTCTCGCAATACATCACCTTCGACGTGGTTAATAAATGTTCCAGTGGCAAATTTGGGTGTCCACCATTCATCGTTGATGGCATGCTTTGATAGCTGACAGGCTTCATGGTGAGCGGTGAGGTCTGCTAGTCATCTGGCAGCAAGTCTCACGAATTCCAAGGCAGCAATTATACCTTGAAGTAAACATCCATCTTCACCTGATGTCCCGGGTTTTGTCCCTCTTGGAGGCAGAGACTGATGCAACCCTTAATTCTGAAATTAGGTACCTCCTCCCTGTAAAAGACAGGAATGACAAAAAAACGAAATCTGTGAATGAACCTGACAAGACACAGAGCTGATATGAAGATGAGGCCCATAAAGCCCCTCCTTCCCCTAAAGCTCAGCTCATGCAGCATTTTTGTCGCTTGCACACATCTATTTTTACAGTAGGCAAATTATAAGCGTGCCAAAGCAGAATAAGTCTAAGCTAACAAAATATAGCTATCCGTATTTGCATTTTCCTAATGACGTCCCGTGCTGTATTCCCTGGAGCGTAATGAAAAGGCCGTACCTAACCTCAACAGGGGGTGTAGGGGTAGCGAAAACGACGGCCTGCATTTCAATTGTTTACGTTTGTAACCGAGGCAATTGACTGACACATACCTGGCCAAAGTGTTGTGAAACAGCGTTTTGATCCGTTATATATTTTTTTCGAGTGGATAAATAAAGAATAAATCCCTTCTTTGGAGGTGATACTAGCGCTTGCCAACGCGGCTAACCGAGCCGCTTTGGTTCAGCTTGTTAGCCATCGGTAGCTAGCAAAAACAAACCCAGGAAGTAGCTACACTGGTTTCCACTATAAGAGCATGGGATAAATATAAAACCCTCGAACCAAATGAATTCCCTTATTTTGCCTATAACGCGGCCTTGAATGTTTTACATATTTTATTTATACGTACTATATTTCAGAAAACTAAGCTGTTACACATGTTGTTGCGAAAGTCGTGTTTTATTTTAAAGTTCTGACCGGAAGTGTAAATGTCTTCATTTTTTCTTGACAACTGAAGAAACTGAGCGCAACGTACGAACGCAAATGTCGTAGATTGACTGTAGATTTACGTTAGAGTTCAAATCCGCTACAGAAACAGCGTAACGCTTTGTGGATATGCACGCCTCTCTAAAAATATGATGACTCCCACCATAAGATGGATATGAATAAAATCATACCGTGACCAGATTTCTCATTAAATCGTTCTTAAATGCGTTTAAACATGACTGTAGATTTTTTCATGGCATCGATTTATGTAACGATGATAAGTAAACTCAACCAATGACACAGGAAGTGATTAGTGGCTTTTGTACGTGTTGTGATGGTTGTGATAAAGTCAGACTGCCGGTGGCTGTGATCACTGAGAGTGACCGCAGAGGGACATATGTGTGGACGTGGTTTGATTAAAATGCCTTAAAACAAACGACAACATGCTGTTTGTAAGAATCTGCAGACTGCTTCCTACTACGTCAGTGTCAAAGGCATTAAGGTTGGTAATACATCTATATGTTTATGTCAACAAATGGCTAAAATTGACCATGATTCTTTCTTGTTTTTATTATTTGAATATATTTTCATAAACGTCTTAAATTATTTTAAACTGTCTTTATCACATTAGCAAAATATCAATTAGATATAGATTTCCACCTGTTTTTGTAACCACCCTACTGTTGCTCATGTGAGGATCACCATGACTATTGTGAAAACTGTTTCTGGGATTTGCACACCATTGTTGCAATTCATAATGACACAGCAGTGGCTTTCACTTGACCCTCCCATTCCCTGTTTGTCAAACACATAGCACCCGCGAGCTTCCTGGTTATGGCAATATCAATCCAGCTAACCCGGACGCAAGCTCCTTGCTGGTTCACCCTCAGAAGGAAACTTTTCTCGTCTTTTTCCAGACACGGACTCATCAGTCGCAGCATGGCCTCGGACCCGGCGGCAGCAGACATAACCCGGTTTGACTTTCTGGTGGTCGGCGGCGGGTCTGGAGGTCTTGCCGGGGCTCGCAGGGCGGCGGAGCTCGGAGCAACTACTGCCGTGATCGAGAGTCACAAACTCGGAGGTACCTGCGTGAGTAAAAATAACAAAACACTGCTATCTACCCCGACTGTAGACACTTTGCTGTTACCTCTGCAGCTGTTACACACACACGCGCGTTAGTTGCCAGGTTCACTGCGAAGCCTCCGGACTCCTTTTGTGGAAAGTTTTTGTGCGTATGACAAACACTGGGTCTGCTGGAAGTCCTCCTCTAGCCACGAAGCTAACGGAGTCTTTTAAACATACATACGACCATTTAATGAAAACATATTAAAGCTTCAAGACATTTTGAAATTGTTTGCGCGCGAATATCTGTTGCAAAGCTATTGAAATATAACTGTGTAAATGCAATTAATGTAAACACTGATTTGCGTCTTTTTATTTGCAGAGTATCTTAGCCAACATTTGTCAATTAGACTTTGATATACTGTTCTATATTTATATCATTTATTAACTTCCAGAAGTTCTTCATTTATTTCGTGATGTCAGTCTGAAAAGCTTTATCAAAGTTTCTAGGAAATGATCAAAAGATCAGAAGAAGTGTGAATTGAATAATATTATATAATATTGAATAATTAACAGGTGCTTACATTTAATTCATTTTTTTTCTGCTGTCTGTGTTTTTCAGGTCAATGTTGGCTGTGTCCCTAAGAAGGTACATTTTTCTTTTCATTCTTCTTGCAATACAGCGAGTTTTATCTTGGAATACTTATAATACTTCACCAAAACCTCCAAGACACCCAAACCTTGTGTCTTTTTCATTTGCTTACAGGTTATGTGGAACGCAGCAGTTCATGCTGAGTATCTACACGATCACAATGATTATGGCTTTGACGTTGAAAATGTTCGTTTCAGTTGGGAGTAAGTTATCTGTTGGTTCCCTTTGTTGTTTTTTGTTTTTTGTTTTTTGTTCTTTTTGCTTTGCTACATTGAGCTGTTATGGCACTTCCTGAAACTAAGCGGCATTGATTTCATGGCACAACTTCCTGGGCTGTTGCATTTTTGTTTCTTCACTTTGGCCTACTTCCTTTTGTGCGCAACATAAATGAGTGTAGATGACCGTTAAAGATAAGCCTCTGGAAGGAGTGGCTCAGCGCCACACGAGGAAGTCAAGGATACAAAATACTAACATGTGAGTGGGCACAGCGGCTTTTAAGGAGTGCCTGCCAACATTTGTCTAGAAGTCATTCATGTCATGGTAGAACTGGACTTGTAGAGTCCACTGGGCTTTCTTTAACCTTTTTTGGATATTTGTCCAGAACTTTGTCCATGAATATAGAGAAGAACTTCGTTTGTGTTCTTGTTTATTTGTTTTCCTCTTATATTATGACTAAATACACTTGCCAGTTAATTAAATACACTAGTGAAAACAAATGTATTCTCACATAACAGAAGTAAGTAACAGAGAGCTGTTGATTCAACTGTGTAGAACGCCATTATAGTCAGTGGCCTTGACAAAATGGCAGAAGCAGTTTATTCAATCCAGTTCAACACCATCTCAAACTACATCCTCCGCATTCATTGTCACTACTGTACTTCATTTTTTGGAAACTAAGTGCAGTTCCACAAAGTGCAAATATAAAATCAAATGTTACAGTGAAATATTAAAGAATAAATTAGTGCCCTCAGTGAAGACTATCAATAGTATTACGAGACAGCAAATGCTTATGCTGCCTGTATAATTCTGTGTTTGCAGAACTCTCAAGGCCAAAAGGGATGCATACGTCAGTCACCTAAATCGCATTTATCGCAACAATCTTGACAAGGTGAGTTCAACTTGATCTCGTGTTTATTCTGTCAGCGTGTCACAGCTTAGATTAGCAAGAACTAATGTGATTGTTTTCTTTATCTGCTCTATTTTTAGGCTAAAATTCAGTCCATTGAAGGTCACGCCAGGTTTACAAATGACCGTGAACCCACCGTGGAGGTCAACGGAAGGAAGTACACGGCACCTCACATCCTCATTGCCACTGGAGGGCAGCCTTCTGTCCTGAGTGACGCTGAAGTTCCAGGTCAGACACACTTTGGTTTCAGTTTACACGCTTGAGCTGTTTTATTTAATCTATAAGTCAAATAATACTACTTGTGTTTGTTAATTGATAATTTCAGGGGCAAGTCTGGGCATGACCAGTGATGGCTTTTTTGAACTTGAAAGCCTGCCAAAGTAAGTTATCAGACAACCTATTAATTCTTAATATTTATTCATTCCTGTCAGAAACAATTATATCTGTAGCTAAAACACTTTGTCTTCCTCACAGACGCAGTGTGATTGTGGGTGCAGGTTATATTGCAGTGGAGATGGCTGGCATTCTTTCCACTCTTGGGTCAAAAACATCCCTGATTATTCGACAGACAGGAGTAAGAAAAAAACAAAATAGCAACACAAACCACTGACTCCATTCTTCATTAACCACACAGTCACAGAGTTTTATTCACTTTGTAGGTTTTGAGGAACTTTGACGCCTTCATCAGCTCAAACTGCACCAAAGAACTTCAGAACTCTGGTATAGATTTGTGGAAGAACTCTCAGGTGAAGTCTGTGAGTAAAACAGACAGAGGCCTGGAGGTGACACTCATCACCAAAGATCCAGAGAAGAAGAACGAGGAGGAGAAGATCAGTACCATCCAGGAGGTGGACTGCCTGCTCTGGGCCATCGGCAGACAACCCAACACAGCTGGACTGAACATTGGAGAGATGGTAAGAGTCTGTTCATGAAAGGTTATGATGCAGAAGTAATAACATGTTTGCACGCTGGAAGAAATATGGCTCTACATACTGTAGATATCACTGTCAGTATTGAGGGATGTCATTTTTTGAATGGTGAATAGTTGTTTGTCTCCTTGTGTTAACCCTGTCATAGCGACCAGTGTCTACCTCGCCTCTCAGCCACTGCCCCCGTGACTCTCTAGAGCAGGGGTGCCCATTACGTCGATCGCGATCGACCGGTAGATCTTGAAGGTAGTGCGGGTCGATCGCGTGCCAATGAAATTTTTTTTAGATGTTAGTCGAAAACATTTATCTGTTGCAACTCAAAAACAAACACCAAGACAAGCGTTCATCTTTTATTTTTACTTTATATTTGCAACATGCCCTCAATTCAGCGGTACACATCCGCAGCAACGCCCAACTTCAACGACAACTCAAGACTACCGTTCTTAAGGACACAGCGCTATTTTTCTAAAGGTGCAGTGTACCAATTTTTCTTGATAAAAATAAAAACAAAGATGGATAGAGCTTTTAACACTGTAGCAACAATTAATATGACAATTAATGTATCTAGATAGATAGATAGATAGATAGATAGATAGATAGATAGATAGATAGATAGATAGATAGATAGATCCTCTTATACTATTGTAAAAGTAGCTCGCAAGCCAAAAAAGTGTGGGCACCCCTGGTCTAAAACATTTATCCGTTGCAACTCCAAAACAAACAGCAAGACAAACATTCATCTTTAACGCTGTAACAACAATTAATATGAATATTAATATGGCTGTTAATATGACTATATATATATACAGGTAGATCACTTTGACTTGGTCATTGCAAAAGTAGCTCGCAAGCCATAAAAGTGTGGGCACCCCTGCTCTAGAGGAAGCAGTTGCGAAAAATGAATGAATGCTGCAGCTTCAGAGTTCAGAGTACATGTTACAGTGCAGTAGATAAAGCTTATTACTACTGTCTGTCTACAAAGGGAATTAATTAGTGTTTGGCTTTGTTCAGTACTCCCTGTGTCACCCCTCATCCCACCTGCTTAACTGTTCCTGAAGATTATAGGAGATCACCCTGTACTTTGGATTCTAAAGGACACATGAAACCTATCCTTACAAATGGCAGCACAAAAGCAAGTTTGCACAAGAACTGCACCCACTAATACAATGTCGAATGACAGCCATGAACTGGCTCATAAGGCAATGAATAATGATAATCTCGACATCTAGCATGTTTTTTGATACAAGTAACGAGTGAAGTTCTGGCACACGTGTGGTTCTTGTTGCCTCTGGGTTAACAGGCCCATTAATGACCGATTAAAGGGGCAGTGAAGTCTGGGACAGGCCAAAGCCTTCTTTGCACTATTTGTGGTCCATCAACAGAACTAGGAGACTAGTAGTGATTGACCATTAAAGTGAATTAACATCACTGTGTAACTATTAACACCACCATCTGTGATTTAGTTATGGACTTATCTGTTGCATGAAGGAGAACATGAATGATTTATCAAAGCTGCAGTTTAACCACAAACCTGTCTTAACGTGAACGCTGTGAACAGCAGCTGCCTCTGTTCTGTGTATACTGGGTTACATTTAATCCTCCACAGATACAGTAACTCACTGTAGTCTCTTGTTGGAGACGAAAACAGATTTGAAACAGCAATGTATCATTCCTCAAAGACACAGCCCCACGCCCCCAGCTGTGTTTCTCACATACTTTTTGTTTGCTATTACTAATTTATAGTATTTGTTGGCTTTTCTCTCTGTGTGTTTGTCAGGGTGTGGATACGGATGAAAGAGGCCATATCATTGTGGATGAGTTTCAGAACACCAGCCGACCGGGGATCTACGCTGTGGGAGATGTTTGCGGCAAAGCTCTTCTCACACCTGGTAGGAAGCAGTGTTAATACATAAGTCAGTACGTCAGTGTACAAATTAGCCAGTACAGGTGTTTGAAGACCGATGGTCTTAAATTTCTTTGAGAAAAAACAAAATTGCAGAATGCATTTTTGTTTAGTGTCTCCAGATTGGTTTTCATGCCATTATGATATCTGTGCAGTAAACAGTGTTTATTGGTGCCTTTACAGGGGACATTTTTTAGAGATCTTGTTAGACTTGAAAGTTTTTAAAAATATATATAATTGACAAAATGGATTTAAATACAGATGACTCCAAATAATTGCACTGAAAATGCTTCTCTAAACACTTTTAGTAGAGGAAGTTGGTCCACAGATCATCAACAGTGCACCTGATTTTCCTCTTTTAGTAGGAAGCATTTTATCATTTGCAAGCATCAGACATGTTTCCACAGGGCATTTATTGCTCCATGGCACCCTTACTCACTGGTATTGTTGTATGTTACGGCAGTTGCCATCGCTGCAGGCAGAAAACTGGCACACAGACTGTTTGAGGGCAAGAAGGACTCCAAGTTGGATTACTCCTGCATCCCCACAGTGGTGTTCAGCCACCCACCAATCGGTACTGTGGGCCTCACAGAGGGTGAGTAAACTCAGAAAAGTTTGAAATTTACATTTGCACCTCAGTTTGCAAGTAAACTAATCTGGATAAAAATTTCATCTATAATAATTCATATGCTTATTTGCATCTGTTTATGTCACAGAGGAGGCCATTAAATCCAGAGGAAAGGAGAATGTGAAGATCTACAAGACTTCTTTTACTCCAATGTATCACGCCATCACCAGCAGGAAGAGTCAGTGCATCATGAAGCTAGTGTGTGTGGGCAAGGAAGAAAGGGTAGGAACCTTCTCTTCTCCAAAACAGACTGAGCTAAGACATCAGTAGATGCCAGCATTTTTTCACTTGTGTTCAGACTCACTATATGGCAGCCTTTGAGCAAGGAGAAATCCATCATAATCATAGAAACAGAAGTTTTTAAGTTCAGGATGCATCACATTTTTAGTACATATGTGTTACTCAGCTTTTTTGAGCCTGGGATACAGTATACCTCCTACTCCTACTGTGTTGTACACTATTATTTTAATGCCCTTAATTCCGATACAGAAAGCGTCCCTTTCAAGTCTCAACTAACAGGTTTTATGAGTTTTGACAGCGCCTCTATATTCCACTCTTGTGTACACAAAGTGCTGTGGTTATTTTTAAAGTCTGAATCGTCTCTTTTCTTCAGGTGGTGGGCCTGCACATGCAGGGCCTGGGCTGTGACGAGATGCTGCAGGGATTTGCCGTGGCCATCAAAATGGGCGCTACCAAAGCAGACTTTGACAAGACGGTTGCCATCCACCCCACCTCATCTGAGGAGTTTGTCACGATGCGCTAATGCATCCGTAAACATCCTCCCTTTGCTTCCCTATACTACAAACAGACCAGATGAGCATACCAGGACAGAGTCATTCCTCCATACTACTCTCGCATCAACTTGACGACTTGCTTATAAAACTACCTACATGCTTCCATTTTTTCTCATTTAAGTGACCTTATTTGTGCGCAGTGTTTCACTTTTTTCTAATTTTTCCCTAAATGGACCAAGACTGATTTATGGCCTCCTTAAAGTGTACTGTGGGTCTTGATTATTAATTGAATACTCTTGATTCCATTTGAACAGTTGTGAAATGGAAGTGATGATCTGCAGGTATTGTTGTCAGGTGATTGCATGGGAAGTCAGAAGACCTCTCTCCTAGTGTATGTGTTTGATTTGTCAGTCATTTGTCACATGAATACTACAAACACTGCTGCTCCTTAAAGCGCCTATTTACTACCAATACAAGGTCATAAATATAGCTACTGTATTGTTCTAAAGATCCAGTAAACCTGCAGTTTTTTTTCTTAAGTGTTTGTTCTTTGCTTATTTTATGACTAAGCTCCTTGGTCTTGTGTTTTGGTACTGTGTTGTAATACTTTAAAGTGCCCATCCCTGTGTGTGCTCAACACTGAGCCCAGCAGTGAAATGAGCACGGTATTTATCTTATTTGGACTGAGGGAGTTGTATTCCTGCTCATACTTAAGAGAGAGACTTCTGCCGAGAAAAAAGTGCGATAACAATGTTGCAATTAAACAACTCTCGACAGATTGCATTATTGGCCCGCAGTGATTAAAAAGAGAACTAAAATACTGTAGGTACTTTTGTCCAGAGGCGTCAGTGCGGTTTTCACTTTCAGAACAAAGAAGTGCCATAAGTAACTACATTTCTTATTGCTTAAGTAAAATTTAAGGTTTACTTTAATTTCCTCTCTCTAAAACTAGATACTACAGAGATATTTTACTGTGTATGGTTCCTAAACTAAACATGACCTTATAAAAATATGATGCATAATCGTTAGACTAAAATGTACTTTTCCACCCCTTACAGCAATTAAACAACAAATAATCAATTCATATTATATAGATGATTCACCAGTATATATTTTTTCCTAGCTGTGCTGGAAATATTGTCTCTATGACGTCTGAAGCAGTGACTATAACGAACTTCCAAAAGTTGTCTAAGGACAAGTCTAGAGCATATGGAGCAACTTTGCTTTATTCACCTTACACCTGAGAGAAACATTCCCATCGATCAAAGTAATCTTTGGGGTGAGATAGGTTCTGTGGAAATTTAGTTTTAATAATTTGAATTTTAATTGAATTAATGTATAATATGAATACTTATGTTACATTCTATATTATTAGTTATTACATTTAATATATATATATATATATATATATATATATATATATATATATATATATATATATATATATATATATATATATATATATATATATATATATACAGATTGCAGTGATTGAAGAATAATTTTTAAATATTTTTTGTTTTAAGGTACATATAATTAAAACAATCCCTTTTAACTGTTTTAAGTATCAAGACTGGAACCCGTTGACCTTGTTTACGCTGCAGTTTACAAAATATCGCGATACCTGTTGATTTAAAACTTCGCTCTCACGCAAGCTCTCATGAGATTACGTCAACGTCAGTATACGTCACAGGTCACGTGTTTGTTTGTAACGCTTTAGCGTAGGTTCACAGCGGCGTTACTGTCAGTCTGGCCATAGATTCTCAAAATGGACACAGATAATGCGAAACAAACGTCGCCATAGAAAGGTACTGTCTTTCCCGACTATCTTGATGTGGTGCGTACTCACTAGTTAAGTTGGAGTTGTTTTGGGTGTAAATGAATATGTTATTCAGCACTCGTTACTTACGGAGACCAGCGATGTTAGCTTACCGTGCTAGTTAGCTATGTAGCTAAATGTAAGGCTCGTAGCTGGGTTTGGTGGAGCTGCAACACTGGAGGGTTAGCCGGCCGGCAGGGGCACTAGTTGAGAAGTCAAATAATAATTATTCAGTTTGACACACATGTCATATGTGGTTTTATTTGTAGCCACGCCAACATTGCTGCTTGCTACAGTCTGTATTTGAGAGGCGATGTGTTCGCGTTAATCTGTGTGAAGTGGGTTAAGTTGACAAGCGGGACTGCTATCATAGCAGTGACCGGGTTGTCTCCGACTCTGCACAGCAACTTCCTGCACTTCAGTACCAAGCCCCGCTCCAGCGAGGATGTTCCCCAGCCTGGCCCACAGACCATGGCATGTCTTCTGCAGGGTGTCCTTGCAGCACAGGGCGTCCCTGTGTCAGCGGTCCCCGAGGTTGCCCCAGCTGTGCTACGGTGAGCATTCAGGACTGGTACCAAACATTAGCTACGGCGATTAGTTCTGCTCAGATTACTCTTTTAGCCTGTAAGGGAAATGCTATTATTATAAACTATTATCACACATTTTTGACAGGCTTTCAGAGTGGAGGCATTCACAGCTTGTGGTTCAACCTTCCGGACTGCCGCGTAGTGTCTCTGGGGATGGGCAAGGTCCACTACTACTCTACCTCTGGCAACAGTAAAGATGGTTCTCCCAAGCCACCATCAGGTGATGCTCCCACTGCAGAAAAGGTCCTGTCTGGAGCTACAAAAGTCACTCCGACTGCATTAGGTAACAAACTGTGTATTTGCATTCTGTATGGCATTGTAATGTGTAGTGTAAAATTTCCTGCTCCCCCTTAAAAGCCCTATTTTCATCGGACTAATATTACTTGTCTGCGATCTTAATCCCATGCAAATTTGCCATGTCCAGAATTAGTAAAGTAATAATTACACTGCAAATTACTGACAGTATTTCCCTAAACACAGAAGTCCTGTGATATTACTGAGATTTGGGGTGGGGTTATTTTCCAAGGAGTTTTTGTTTCCTTTAAGGCTTTAATAATAATTACAGAATATGTGTTGGCAAATATAATTGGAAGTTTGGACGGCCGTTTGGGTTTAAATTCAGCATGGTGTGGTGACCCATTCCCAGAAAAAGTAAGAGCAAGATCTTGGTGACATGGATGGCAGCATATTCTGATGTATTGGATGTTATTTATTGATACATGAATGTGTTCATCACACTAATAAAGGTGGACACACTGTCAGGTAATTTGTGAATCAGTACAGTCGTACTAATCCTGTGCAAATAGGGCTTAAATCTTCTATGTATTCGTTTGTTATCTGTCAACACAACCACAGGAAATGGTTCTGATAAGTTAATATTTGTAGAAAAAGCCTTCATCTCAAGAATTTGGCAAACAAATATCACATTTTTGCTCTTGTAGGTTCGACACCTCTGGGTCTGACTAAAGCAGAGACGATTCACGTGAAAGGTAAGGAGCAACGTTTGCTCGTATTCCACTTTAAACAGTTCTTATATGAGTCTTTTTTTGTTTTATGTTTTTAGTATCATCAGCATGTTTACATGTCCTTCTGTTGTCCCTTGTAGTCCGGGCTGTCCTGAAGAAAAGGGAATATGGAGCCAAATACACTCAGAACAACTTTATCACTGCAGTCAGAG
The DNA here is from genome assembly GCA_005024645.1 of Planiliza haematocheilus. NCBI lineage: Eukaryota > Metazoa > Chordata > Actinopteri > Mugiliformes > Mugilidae > Planiliza > Planiliza haematocheilus. Next base: position 7,252,014 of record SRSE01001332.1, on the reverse strand, counting down.
CTATGAATGAGTTCTGCCTCAAACCAAGGTACAATATTTATTTTATTTTATTTATTTAATATATACATAACTCCAGTGATCCACAAGCCTCTACATGATAAGTGGTTATAGACAATGGCTGGATGGATGGATATACAAGAACACCAGCGGCCGAGAGGCATCCGTCTGTTGAGAGCTAACACACATCCATTCAGACCACCGCCACTGCACAAATTCCTTTGGGTTAATAAGTAAGCATGCTGTTGTAATTAGCTAATACGAGACTGCCTACCATCATTAAACACAGGTCTGATCTGAGTGGACGTCTTAACCTCTTCCCTCATGTGTTCACAGTGATTTGGAGCAACTCCGGAAGATCAGAAGGCGTAGCCCCCACGACGACACAGAGGCTTTCACTGTGTTCTTGCGGTCAGATGTGGAGGCAAAGTTAGTGTTAAACATTTCAAGAGATTTGAACACTGCATTATATGTCTAGTGACAAAATATTAGTCAAACCACAATTTTCAATTGATGCAGTTATTTTTCTCTGTGACTCTTAGAGCACTAGATGTGTGGGGAAGCCATGAAGCTCTGGCCCGAGAGAGAAAACTCAGAAAAGAGGAGGAGAGAGAGTACCAAGAAAGTAGGTTTTTTTGTCTTTCTTTGGCTGCATTTGGATCCCTGTGAGAATGTATTAATAGTGTAAGAAACCACACCACTTAGGATTTTTAAAAATCAATTTCAAATGGAGACATTGATGAGAAGAAGGTGAAGGTGGCTGTCAGATCAGTAGTCATTGCACAAGGACCGGAGATTCTTACCTCTTAGGTTCATGAATTAACACAGCACGCCTCGACCAATGCAAAACAAAAGTGATAGACAAATGTAGCCAGACTCTGTTCCTATCAAAGTCTGGTGTCACGCCATTTGGATTTCATTAATGGGCATGTTTAAGCCTGGTTTTGAGGCCAAAAAAGTGTAAAAACAAGAAAGGTGTTGCCAAACTGTTTATAGACAATGAGTAGAGGCTTCAGGAAGTCAAGTGGTTGTGGCCATTTGCCCCTCTGCTTCCTCCATTGGCTGTGCAAGTTAGCTTTATGTTATGTCCCAGTCTAGGGGTTTGAAGGTAACATAAATACCAACTGACGAAGAACGATTGTAACCAAAAGTGACAATCACACACAATCGCACACAAGTGAATTATACAGTTTATGTACAAAAAGAAAATGAAGCTTGTGTTCAGGGTGAACTAAGGCCAAAACAACAAACAAAAAAACAACTACCTGGTTCTAAAAGTCTCACTTAAAACCTAAATGCAAACAAAAAGACATTCTCTAAACCTAACTACCTAACTTTAACAAAAACAGGAGAGAACGGTTTTGATAATAAATTGCAGTTCACCCCTACTTCTTCCTAATATAATTCACAAACAAAAAATAAACACACTCACAGGAATTGAGCATCTGTGAGGATGCGGTCAAAAAACCTCACTAAGGCCACAAGTCGGAAGCAAAAAAGTCACACAAAGCACAGCTCTCTCTCAAGTTGGCAATTACGATCTCCCGGGTGTCCGAGATGCAGGCCATTAAAATCGGCCGTGCCTTATTTGGGCATGCAAAATAGTCGACACACAACCTTCAGTAGAACAAAACACTTTAACACTTTAACATGTTTGTTTGTTTTTTTCCGTACTGCAGAGGTGCTTGTCGGCTTGTACATTTGTTTACCTTTTGATAGAGCTTATTATGCTAAGCTAACCCGTTCCCAAGCCAGTAGCTGGGAACTGGAAGCTGCATACTTACTGATCCAAAATAAAAGTGCCACCCATCTTCTAAGTGTTCATCAGTATTTTTGTTATTTATTTAATTTTAGAGCTGAGTTAAAGTTACATTTTTACTCTAGAATGATATTGTTTTCTTGTAAGTGATGCCATATTGTTTCATTTGCTTCTTTGGTCTACTGCTCTCCAGATATTTTTCGGAACCACCAACTGTTGAAAGAGTACAAAGACTTTTGGGGAAATACTAAGGTGAGCACTTCCTCTCTTCAATAACTTGATCAACTCTCCACGTTGTGTTTTAAATGGTAACGTAACGTAGACGTTTCCTGTCACCGTACCCAAATAGCAACAGTCATTTTTCGTGACCTTTGTTCACGGTGCAGGAGGTCACTCATCGATATAACAATGTCATTATGTGTTAACTTCATGTGGTCCCTCTCTCTGTACTGTACGATGCTGATGTTATTTCAGTCACTGTACTGTTCTGTACTTGTCTGGTATGTCGTGGTATATTCTATACTCGGCTTGCTTGCTTTGCCAGAACAGCCCTCACCCACATGCCTCTCTGTGAGATAACTGTATACGGTAAATACAGACTACAAGGCAGAACTTTTCTGTATTATATTTATTATGTCTGCATTTCCCTTTAATGTTTATATTATCAGAAACATAAACACAATGTTTATGTTTAGAGAATGCTAGGACACCTACATCCACTCAGCTTTCTGCAGCCTGTTAATATCTTTTTGTCTTTCTTAAAGCCGCGATCAGGCAAGAGGGCAACATTTCTACAAGGGCCAGGGAAGGTGGTGATGGTTGCTATTTGTATGTAAGTTTTTTTTATTATTATTATTAATTTTTTATTGTTTTTGAATGCTGTGTGGTTTTGCTGTAATGTCTTCCTGTACTCCATGACTGTAGGACACTCAGTAGGAGGTGTTGGATTAGAGAGAGGAACTACAGTCTGTTCTCAGCAGGGTTACTACACACAGTATGGTGAATAAGCATCAAGAGTGTAACCTGAAAAAAAAAATCTGGCCTACATAAATAGTTGTTTAAGACGTTAACAGATGCGACACGTAAACAGTGTCATCCTGCAGCATCCAGGAAAAATGTGGACCTTTCTATCAGGAAGTGCGAGGGAACTTGCAGCCCTGTCACATGCAGCAATGTGGCCTATTAGATTAGGGTTATTGTGTTAAGCGGACATGTGCAGTCACATGAAGTATACACAAAGACTCACGGGACTCGATAAGCCAAGTGCTCATTGCAAGAGAGGTCCAGTCCAGGTGTAAAACCCTTTTCAGGATATGACATTTAAAGGATTTCTACATATTTTCTTATTAGTAAAAATAAAATAAAATAATTAATTACTCATATAAAATATGAAAAACACTACTGAAAACTTTCTAACAATCCTGCACTAAATCATGACAGGTATGGTACATAGCATTTGTTTGAGCGAGCTGTTGATTCGACTGTTTTTAATTTTGGAGGCTGTGGTTTGTAGTATTATTTAATTGTATTGTGTTGTACTGATACATGTTTCTATTACTGTAACAACCCCATCACAAGTGAGGGTTTCATTAATTATTTGTATTCACTCAATTGGAACAATTAACTACTAGCCATATTTAATATAAAAGCTGTAAAAGGCAACCTTATAAAATCTGTAAACTTTCTAAATCACATCTATTTTTAAACATTGTTAAACACAAGTTTATGTTTCAGACAATGGACTGTTTCTAAGCGCTCTAATTACTTATTTTCTTCATTCCCAGAAATGGACTGAATTTTATCTTCAAGCTCCTGGCCTGGGTCTACACTGGATCAGCTAGCATGTTCTCTGAAGCCATCCACTCTCTGGCCGACACCTGCAATCAGGCCCTGCTCGCTCTGGGAATCAGCCAGTCTGTCCGGAACCCGGACGCCGTGCACCCGTAAGCCACACCTTAACGTGCTACTACTAAAATGTTGTACAGTTACTTTGACTGAGATCTGTCCCAACCTGTTCTAGTCATTATAGTATCGAACTGTAGAAGTAATGAGTAGAAATTTGTCCTGTATTTTCATGGACTTATGATACTGGAAAACTAAAGTAGATGAAACTTTTATTGATGCTTCCCCCCCAAAACACTTTTTCTAGAGCGTCCCTTAATGCTTGAAAAAATTCTACATACTTTTGTGAAAAACAAAGTATGTTCAGGTTGAAGTGTATGATATTAACAAAATATTGGGGGCTCAGTACTGAATATTGGCTATATTGGAGCTCTTATATGTTTTTTAGGTATGGCTTCTCCAACATGCGCTACATCGCTTCCCTCATCAGTGGTGTGGGTATATTTATGATGGGAGCAGGCCTCTCTTGGTACCATGGCATAATGGGATTGCTGCATCCACAGCCTATGGAATCTTTGCTATGGGTGAGTTTTTCTGTCTGTAATAAAATTATATGTAAAAGATTAAAAAACTGTCTAACATGTCACGTTTCTCTGTTGCAGGCTTACTGCATTTTAGCAGGGTCCCTGGTATCTGAAGGAGGTAGGATACAATAATGAACAAATAGATTATGTTAATGGATGTTTGTACTAGGACTCTGCAGTTTATATTTAAACATCTGTTTTTGTTTTTCTTTGTCAGCCACCTTACTAGTTGCTGTCAATGAGATAAAGAGGAGCGCCCGCCTGCATGAACTGTCTTTTTATGAATACGGTTTGTATGGCAGGAATCATTAAGACATTTATATTTCATGATACAGTGAATCAGTATCGGTCACATAGCATGTGCTTATTGTGTTACTGCTTTAAACTGCAGGGAAAATGTCCACAAGATTCCCAGAAGGGGAATGGACTCACATAAGATAATGTTTTTAAAAACTTAGGCTGTCCCATTCAAGATCTTTTGACCCCTGGTCCGATACTGATTACCGTAATTTCCGGACTACAAGGCGCACCTGAATATAAGCCGCACCAGCTAAATTTTGGGGGAGAATACAGATTGATCCATATATAAGCCGCACCCGACTATAAGCCGCTAGTGTTTTAATGCCTAATTACCGTAAGGGTTTCTTCGAGGGGGGATTGACGGGACAGAAATGACTTTTTGGAAACGCAAAGCGTCCCATTTATTTACATTTGAGAAACACAATAAATATTTCAGTCAGTCAAACAATCAATCAATCAAACAATCAATCAATCAAACAAACAAAACAATCAATCAAACAATCGGTGCTCTCCTAGTGCACTTCCTGCAGTCATAGTACCGTAGTAGTACAGTATAACAAAAACAAAGCTTACAACGCTTGACAAGGCAACAACGTTAAATGGCTAAATTTAATTCGTTTTTAAAAGTACTTGCCTGTAACACGGCAGCAAAAGTGCAGTAACCCGACTGCTCAACAAAATAACCAGCATCTTTTTTGAAAACAGCCAACACGGCAGTAAAGGTGCAGTTACACGGACGTTTACTGTATCAAAGTAACCAGCCTACTATACCAGAAAAGTCAGCCAAATCGATCTCCATTGACTTAAAAGCAGCTCTCGTACTGTATTTGGGCTCACTTGGTTTCTTTTTCTCTCGTTACCTGGCTCGACCTGACCTGTCTCGCTCTTGCGCCCTCTGGTGACCGTTAGCTGTAAAAATCCATAAATAAGCCGCAGGGTCCAAAGCAAGTGACAAAAACGTAGCGGCTTATAGTCCGGAAATTACGGTAGTTAATTTTTCCTAGACCACCCGTGCACCATGTGACTGTAAGTTGAACACACAGGGCTGATTAAGTTAATGTAGAGTCCAGATAGTGGCTCATTCTTTGGTGCCAGAATCTCCAACAAACTCGACGTGTAAGGTTGTTGTTTTTTTTAATATGTGGGTAGTGATTTAAGTTGTTAGTACTGAATGAAAATTACAAAATCATTTACAGCCATCTGATTGACTTCCACAGTACTTCCACACTGCAGACATGTTTAGTCAAGTGATTTTGGTTCTTCTTTTTTTTCTATTTTTGGTAGCTTTGACACACACAACTGCTACTAAAAGAGAATAAGAAGACGCTTTGACGCTACAGGCAAACGCTACAGGCACACGCAAACAAACAACCACAAAAGACTGGGCTCGGCTGAAACTCAAGCCCATCGTTTTAGAAAATGCTTAGATTGGCCCGATACTGGTCTTGAGATCCCAGCTAGGACAGCCCTAACACCTAGCCATATACTCTGTACTGAGTGATAAAACAATACACCAAGAAATGGCTTTTGTATTGATCTGAGAAGAGTGAATTCATCCACCATCAGTGTGTAGATAAAGCACAACTCTGGACTATGAAGGGTATCAGTGTGTCCAGACAGTGGCCACGTCTACATGGACAGAATTTCTGCAGCCTGACTGAAATCATTCTGCTCAGTGATTAAAACTCAGCTGTTTCCTTAGAGGCCAAATAAAATGATCTGATAAGTGAGTATTTATGTGAAGCAGAGTAGAAGTTTTTAATGTTTTCAAAGTTCTCCTCAATGGAGAGCGTTAAATCTGCAAGAAATATGATAGAAGACTTTTTCACTAATAGAGTTACTGTAGTTTTGGAGTGTTTGCCAGATAGTGCCATGTGTAAATGGACCCTAAAGGAACACATTAAGCAGGATACTTTTATAAATCGTTTTCTCACTATTTAAGGAATCATTCTATCCCCAGTGTTTAGGCCCAATGAAGAGACTAATCACTATTTAGCAGATCAATGAAACAGAAATCCGTGTAATGTGGTCTTGCATTGTTACTTGCAGTAATGCAGAGTCGAGACCCAAGTACTAACGTGGTGCTGCTGGAGGACACTGCTGCCGTGTTAGGAGTCATCTTGGCTGCTGGCTGCATGGGGCTCACTTCACTCACAGGTAAACAAACATAAATTACCCAAAGTTGTGCAGTTAATAACTTCTCTTATGTTTTCTGTCCTTACTGATTTATTATCCCTTGTGCCAGGTAACCCGTATTACGACAGTTTGGGCTCTCTTGGCGTGGGCACGCTGCTTGGCGCCGTCTCAGCCTTCCTCATCTACACAAACACAGAAGCTCTGCTGGGACGCTCCATACAGGCAGAGCAAGTGCAGAAGCTTACAGAGTTTCTGGAGAACGACCCTGCTGTAAGGTCAGCAAAGGAACACAAACCTCCACGACTGCAGAACATAAAGCAGTGCTTGTTTATGTCAGGTCTTGAATCGTTCATGTGAGCCAGTCTGACTGGTCTAACAAAGGCTTGGTAGTTCTGCTAATGTTAATAGAGAACTCTCTGGCTTAAAATAGAACACTTGGTATTTACTGGACTTGACATGCAACTGTCCTCATGACCAGTTGTGCAGCAGGATAAATGCCTCAGTCACGTAAATAACCAAGACAGAAATATTTACTGTCACATTTGAGCACTTGTAGTAAACGGTAGCATCATCTGTGGTGTCCTGGGGGGTTTGTTTTGGTTTTGTGAGGAGATATACAAAATGTGAAATGTTTTCTTTTCGTTGTTTTGACGAGCAGGGCTATCCACGACGTGAAGGCCACAGATCTGGGACTGAGTAAAGTGCGCTTCAAGGCGGAAGTTGACTTTGACGGCCGAGTGGTGACACGGTCTTATCTGGAAAAACAAGACATCGACCAAATCCTCAATGTGAGTGTCGTCATGATTTAGATGTCTTCACATAAGTAATCAAGAAGCATCCTCAACAATGTTTTTATTTTATTATTCATGCTCGATTTAAACTTAAACCTCATCTCTCTCTTTTTATTCTGCTTTGTAGATTGTAAACATACATTTCGTGACCATTAGAAATGTACTAAGAATCTGATGGTCCTTTTTGTAAACAGCAGAAACACAGACTTCGCTTTTAATATGCTGTATGTTTTCTACAACTTTTATTTTGCTTCTTTATGCCTTTTATTAGAGTTGGAGTTTAAGAAACGATCTATTATTGTCTAAACTAACTACAGTAAGATAGACAGTCGGGATTTGACAAGGGGTAGGAGCTCTCTGGTTGGTTTCCAGCAGACCAATCAGAACACCAACAAATCAGTGAGAGCAGTCTCACATTCAGTGAAATGGAGATCACTGGAGTCCTGCAGCTGTGGGTGTACCAAGAAAACTTCTGCTTATTCACGCAAATGTTCTTCCTGTCAGTCCAGGGATTTGAACCAGTCACCCAACTATGCTAAGTCTTTCTCTGAAAATAAAACACGTCATATTAGACATGAAAAGCTGGTGATTCATCCTTCAAATGGTAAAATAATAAGCTTAGGATGGTTTACGTTATGTGCTTCATGGATGATTTAAACAAGCTGCCTCTTTAAGTTTGTGAATGCATATCTGAGCTTTAAGTTTTCTAAGTTACAGGAGTCTTTACTGGCAGCTGTGGCTGTAGATGTAATGGCTGGGTTTGTGACAAATCTCTTACAACATGCTCTTACAGATTTTACTTGTGTTTTTTATGGATCCACGTTTATGTCATTGCTTAAACACTTTTTGCCGGTGTTAGGTTGTTTTATTTTATGAACGTGTATTGTTATTGTTTACCTTACATTTTGTTCTGCTAATGAGAAGCTTGTTATAATCTGAGTTATCTGAAATGTTCCCCAGCAATAAAGAGTCTTTGCTCTCTGCAGGACATTCAGCAGGTGAAGACCCCCGAGGAGCTGGAGAACTTCATGTTGAAACACGGGGAGAACATCATTGACACACTGGGAGCCGAGGTAGACCGCTTGGAGAAAGAGCTCAAGGTATTTAAATATAAAAACATTTGTTAATGCCACACTTTCCCTAGAATGTTAATTAATCAGCAATAAGTCTTTAGACTTGTTTTAAACTGGATTTGTTTGTAACTCTGTTTTATGCCCCCTTAGCAACGCAACCCAGAGGTTCGTCACGTAGACTTGGAGATACTATAATACTTATGGGACTCTGCTGAGGAACCATCCTGCTGTACGAAGAAGAAAAGATGAAAGGCCTGCCTCCACAATCTGTCTCCCTTTCTGACCACCATAAATCAAACCAGTCCTCGAGTCTTACTGTAGAATAGTCCAGAAAAAATATACGAGGTTTGAGCCTGCCAGAGATCCACTTTCACAGGAGAGTGTTTGTGGCTGAGGACTGCATTAGTCTCCTGGTGGTTGTTTGAACTCACATTCCTCCATAAATGTGTCTGGATTCGGTTCATTCTGTTTCAGAAACAAAATCAAGAACAGGACCAGTGATGTTTACTAGACTTGTACTTTCAGCTTGAACCACAGTGATAATGTTTCTGTTATTAGTGGAAAGGAAACCTCAGCAGTATGTTTTCTTTAATACCTAGATAATATTAGACTTTGCTTTTAATGTAAAAAAAAAAAAACATGCTGCAGGTTCTCTAATTAAGATGAGAACTGGTGATGATAGATTGTATTGCTATTACAGAAAAATAGCAAAATATGCTATTTCATGTGTATGATAGAATTGGAGTTGTGGATATTAAGTACACTAGCACATAATGCACACAAAAAAAAATAGAAAACAGGGTATTACTGCATTGACTCAAGTTCTCATGATATTATGAAGGCCAGATGAAAGTCTTAATACTTTTGTGGGCAACATAACCTCTACACAAGGCCAGAAGACTTTGATTAATGATGATCCTTCAAAACCATGAAATGGGCATCTCTTTCACTTCTCTCTTTGCCAGCTACAAACGATGAGCTCCAAATTTTAGTTTAACAAACATATTGTGAGGTTTTCAGCTGATCTGCAGAGAATTTATTGATCCAAAGATAAAGAAGGATAGCTTGTGTGTAAATAAGCGGTGTAAACCAATGGACTCACTCCATTCAGTGTCCAGCTGTCTAAACTCTTAATATATTGTTCTAATCATCTGGGATGTCATCCTGTACAGGACGTGTGCTGAATAATCTCCTACTCTGTGTTTCTGCTGTATAATCTGTGTAACTTTCACTCTGTGAGCACGCAGCTGCAACATCTTATTCTGCTTCAGGAGGTGGGTCGGAGCCATTTCATCTTTAAGAGGGTGGATATATATATATATATATAAATACATATATATATTTGTTTTTGAAGGTGAAATTTTTTCCCCTTTGGTTACAACGTTGTTGCCACAGCTGAAGGACTTGGGATAAATTTGAAATAATTTATTAAATTATTTTGCTTTCTCTCATTGACTTGGATGCCTTTTTATTTTATTTTTTTATTTCGCTGCACATCTCATAGATACTGTCTAATTATGTGTAGAGCTTCATCAACTTCTCAAAAGCTTCTTGCAGCAGCTCCAGACTTTCTTTCTGGACAGGTAAGAAGTCGTTTTTGTTTTTGGAACGCTTTTACGCACATGAATGCGTCCAATCCAAAAACAAGGTACATTTTCAAAGCCTCCTCTCGCGAATCTGAGGCCAGTTTCTTGTTCAGAGCTCAGATGGTTGACTGGAATGCAAACCCGAATCCATTAGATGGTGCAGTTGTGGGGATGAGAGAGGGGGGCACTAGCCTGTACGCTGACGTCAATAAAAACAGTCATTTCCAACCAGTCTGCGCATTGACCGACCATTCAAAACATTACGCACAGCACCGCGGCCGGACCACGCTAGACTACTCGACTGAAATAATGTTTTTTTCGACCGAGCCCGGGGAGCAGAGACAGTGCGGACGATGAACCATTGCAGGTTTTTCTCCACCATTGAATGTTGTCTTCACATTTTGGGTGTTGCGCGCATATCAGTGTCATGTCTCGTCATACCATTCCCAACTCAGTTGTTGCCACTGCCCATCCTGTCCCCGTTCATGTCTCCCCTTCTTCGGAGAAAGAAAGGGTCTTGCTTGTGCACGTTGATTTTTTATTTTTGTTTTATTTTATTTATTTATTTTTGAACCGAAAGCCTCGGACTGATTTGTTTCATTATTAGAGAGGAAACATCGAGACGCGACTGTCACGTCTGGAGATCACCACATACATCTCCAGTCCTTCCGCAGCCTTCTGCACACCGCACCGCCGCTTTCAGTTGCATTTAAATGTATTTTTTTTGTTAGCGATTTCAAAAATGAAGCTGTGTTTTTGAAATATTTTCGATGCATCCTGTTTTTTTTCTCCCTATTCTCCATTTTTTCCATCTCCAGCAGCCCACAGATGGGGGCGCACTAAACCTGCACAGTTGGGGTCTCAGATTTTCATGAAGCCTCCCCTCCATCACCACAAGCCTGTGGTTGCAAAACCCCAAACCTCATTAATCTTAAACGCGGAATTGAATTAAACAAATGGCGATACTGTGCGGCAGTGTAATCGCTTCCCATTACCCATGCAAAACAAACGAAACTCATTTATATTCTTGCTTTTACGCACCGCGTGTTGGCTGTTTATTTTCTAAATGATCGATTTGCTCACTGTTTTAATCACAGGTGCAGGAGCGTCTAGAACAAACCGGGCAGTGATGGCAAGAAAAGTCTTCATGGCGGATCAGCATCCTCCTCCTCATCACCACCCTGCTCTACGCTTTTAGCCTCTTTACAGTGCTGCCTTGTCTAATCATGTTCAAGCAGCATTGTACAGGGCTATGACAGCGTAGAGAGCTGCGCTGCGTTCCCCCTGACCCCGTGGATGGCAGCCAGCAAATGACATCATCCGTTAAAAAGCACAAAACGGCGAGGATCTGCGTGGATCGTCCCCCTCTCTTTTAACTTGGTTGCTCATGCAGTCACTGAAGTGCATTGCTTTTCTTTGGCTTCAAGAAAACTGGAGCACACGGAGTTCTCCTTGGATTGAATTAATCAATGCAAAACCTAAATCCCTTTGCAGCCAATGCATCCAACCAATCAGAGACATTTCATTGTGTGCGCTTCTCTATGCTGTTAACGTCACATTAGTCGCATATAATAATTTTTGCTCGCTAAAAAACACCCAAGTGTCGCTGGACTAGACTTCTGAAGATGCTGAACCAGTTCCATTTTTTCCCTGTAATTCGAGCCAAAGCTGTAAAACATAAGCAGGTTGGGGACATATAATTTCTGGTACATTTTTTCACATATCACTATCTTCTAGGCCTTCTTCTAGGTAACTCCTGTTATGGTACAAATGAGAGACCTCTGTGTCCACTGCTTGAAAGGTTATTGTGTTGGTAATATGATTGCATGTATCCATAACTATATAAAGAAACTTTTTTTTATTCTAATTTAATGTGTGCCTTTATTGTTTCTCTTTAATATCCAGTAATGTGCAAAAGTTTGAAGAAGTAAAAGTAGCATACAAAGAGCAGTGAATGGATCAGTTCAGTGACGCGCCCACACTTCTCCACAGCACCGGTTTAAAGGAAGACTTGGAGACAGAAGTTCATTATGATAACTGGGGCTGTTGTTGTGCTCCAGAATAAATTTGGGTCCAAGCCTCAGAAACCTTTGCACAGAGCTGGTAATGTTTAAACTGTATTGCGTTCCTTCTGCTGTCTGCAGATTAATCCCTTGACTTTCGCTCTCTGTCCAGAGCGTCTGTTATGCTCAACTCTGTCTGATATGGGATTAGTGATCAGAACATTGATAATGAAGGAGCCTCCTCACTAATTGACTAACAAGCTTAAGTTTACCAGACGGGAAACTAGTTCATGTGTCCTCAGTGGACAGACACGCAGACCTGTTGAAAGACTCAGCCCAAAACTTCTCACTTCAGAAAGTGAGAAGGTTGAAGTTATTTGCTTTAGATCATAAAGAACAAACACATCCATGAATCACAGTATTCAACATGTCAACAGTACAACATGTTTTATTACAAATTCCCTTTTTCTTCACTAACAATGGCCGAGGAGGGAGAGTGCTGCTGCGTTGCGGTTTCACTGCCTGAGTTTCAGTCCAGGCCAGGTTCCTGTGTGAGGTCCTGAAGGGAGGAAGTGAGGCTTGTTGCTTCAGGCACTGAGCATCCTCACTGGCTGCAGCTCACGCAGGCCTGCAGGCCGTTCTCGTTGCAGGAAGTACACTTGAGGGCTTTGAAGGAATCCGTGAAGCAGTTGCGGAACACGGACATCTTGCTGCCATGGCACATTGGGCACGGGATGAAGGCAAAGCCCCCGCAGGTCTGGCACGTCTGGGGAAGCTGTACCCTCTAAAAAAAAAAAAAAAAAAAGGATAGAGTATTTTTAAATATAGCACCAATGTTAATGTTAAGTATAACTTTAAAAAGACGACATCCTCGACTGCCCAGCGCCAACATATAATCCAGCACATATGCTGCCTTCATGTTGTGTTGCTGAGTTTTAATCCCACATCATATTTTCGAATTTTGTACTCCAATCGTATCTCCTTATGTTTGGCAAAGTGACTCCATTTAAATCTAATTTTAATCCTTTGATCGGATCAATGGTATTTCTTGTGTACTTATTAAGCCACAGGAGTAACTCATTTGGCCAAATTATGAGTAGTTCTGTTAACAAATGTCCAAACTAAACATACTGAACAGTCCAAACTGGCTCAAACTGTCATGGAGAAACTAGAAGAGGCCTGGGGGCCCCTTTCTCATTTGTTGGTTGGTTTGCCTATTCTATTACTTTCTGGAGGAGCTCCAGATCTTTCCTTCTATGTTAAGTCAAACTTTATTTTTCCTGACTTTAGTTTTCTACTTAGCAGACCAACATGAAGGGTAGTAATCTTCTCCTTGACCTGTTATAAAGGAAAAAAGAAGCTTATTTTCTGTCGTTTTGCTGGATCCGTGACTCTCCAGATAAATAATTAGCCGCGTTGGTGGCCAGTTCTGGACTGATCAGCGCATTCATGACCTTTTAGAGCTGCATTCTTTTTTAATAGCCTGCAGGGACTGGAATGCGTGACTTAAATGCCATGACACTGCTTTGTATTTACTTATGAAGACTTCTTCATGAGAGACGCAGGAAAGGCCAGGGCTTGTGCGGCTGCTCAGCGCAGCGTAAAACCAAAATAGTTTGTACAATCTCACTGTACCGCAGAAACATGTACACGGTGTGTTCCAACAAATGTGTTAACGGCTGAATCAATAACAAGCCCTACATTATTGATGGCCCCTTATTGACGTGCATGCATTTTTTACATTCCAGTTTGCTCATGTTTTATTGATAACACGAGGGGACTGACTGATCTTGTTTGCATCTTCATCTCAGTGGCTTTGGATAAATCTAAACTTCCAACATTTGAATGCTTTGTCGACTTTACAGGAAAATCATCCGTTCAGCCAACTTCAATGATTCAAAGGAGCGTTTCTGAAGAGAAGACACAGGAGACCAACCTCAATTTTGGTCAGCAGATCTTGAAGCTCTCCTGATTCATTCATGCCAAGTATTTTCTCAGCACCCTGTGAAACACATATAATGAGCTCAGCGCTGTTGCATGAGATACTGACGTCGCGTAGCCTTTGAAAGGATTGATAAGAACTGACCCCTAGGTAGTGTCCATCAATGAACACGACCGGTAACGAAGGAGGTACTCCCACGCGTTTGCAGCGCTCCTCCAGCTCCTTCCCGTACTCGATGTCTAGGGCAATGTTCTTCTCCATGAACTTCATCCTGTGGTTCTGAAAGATCTTTCTGACCAGCTCGCAGCGCTCAAAGGTCGTCCTCACCACACGGAAACTGGTGGTGTAGATCACAATCCTCCCATACTCAAGAGATAACTCCATCTGTGAGAGCAGAAACATACATAATGAAGTTACATGATCATGTATTTTAGTTGTATTTGCGTACATTTCAAATGAAGTGTGCATTTATTAAATCATGGCTCCTGAAATACACCGGGGGTTATGATGTAATGTTTCAGTGTATGTACTTGATAGGAGCCTTTCAGAGGCTGAGATAGAGCAGGATTATTGACAGGATTACTAACACTATCAATAGCAGAATTATCACACAGTGATACTTGTTACTGCTGTTGTGTCTACTTAAATGACTTAAATCAACACAGGCTGTATTTAATACTGAATTACTGCCAAAGAGAGAGGATAAATATCAGGAGGAGGCAAAGGCCACCACTATGGTGATCCATTTATAGCCATCCATAGATGGAAAATTAGTTTAGTTAGTTTTTGTTCACAGGGCCAAAAATTATAAACCCAAAATAAAATCTTTCCAACAATTTCTCAACTATTTCGATTATTATTATTTAAATCAAATCACTATCAGAAGTGACTCCAAACTAAGAGGACAGTGGTACAAACATGATCTGGATTATTGTTGTGACAGTGGTTTTAAAAGATTTCACAACTGATGCAAAACCAGGATTTTAACTTTTAATGTCCCACTGATGAAAGAATTTTAATCTTTACACATTTTCATTATAATGAACTAAGTGTCTCTGTTTGCATTCCTTAACAAAAATCTATGTTAACTTGCTAGTGTAATCTCCATAAACTAATATATGAACATGAGTGCAGAATGCTTATTCATTCGTTTCCTGTTTTTGCTGCTTCGCATTGCCCTGGTAACATGGGACCTGACTTTTACTGAACTTTAAACAGGAAGTTAAATGTGTTTGTCTGTCAAGTTGCTCCTCATTTTTTTCATTTTTGACAACAAATCATTTTGCAATATTTCAGGGAGTAATGGAACAAGAAGAGGCTACCACAGTGAGGTGTCACATGAAAACGGGCTGCACACCTCCACCTTCTCATTGAGGTAATCAACTGCTTGCACTCGTGTCCTGCTGTTCATGGACTTTTGCCATGTGCAGCACGAAATCAGATCAGACCTGTTACATCATTTATTAGGAAAGGGCCAAAATATTGTGTGTTTTGTTCTTTAAACCGACAGTATAAGAATTCTGTGACCTGTAGCTTGCATGAAGCCGCATTAAATTGCGCCTCATTTAAAAATGCCCCAACGTATTTTAACCATAAGAAAAACTTTTATATCATTTTCCCACCGTAGATTTTATACTTTTGCAGTGGACGGGACAATGCTGATAACATTTCCAACAAGGTTTAGAAATCAATTTACAGTTCAGAGATGTTACTATAGTCAATATGAAGTATATATTCTATCACAATTTATTGCATTATACTACAGAAGTGTGTGCAGTTTCACCATGAAATAATAAATATTATTGAAATGCATAAAGATATGTAAGTGAAATAAATTCTGCACAAAGTCATAAATGTAAAGTTTGCAGCAAATGTTTCTTTTGGGATCTGGTCACTGATAGGCTTTTATACTTTTTTTCCTTTAAAGTTTAATAATTGAAGATGTGACTTCACCTTCACCAGACAATTTTCTTAGAAATGATCTTCTATAACAGCACATGAGCCAACAGTTACCTCAGAATAACAAACGGTTCTTTGTGCAGGGATACTAGAAAGCGAAGCAGCCGAGAATTCATTAACCTGATTAGTTTCTCCTGAAACACTTAACGAAATGCATCATTAATCTTTAATTGTTCCGTGACCTTGTCCTCTATTGTGAGCCTTTGTCTCAGTCACACGCCTACATGCAGCTCCCACCTGTAACTGGACTTGACACTGATGGGAACGACTGTTGAAACCGTCCCAGCATCAGCGTGAATTTAAGCAACAGATTGTCTTAGATCACACTCATTCAGAAGTACTTACACTGTTGGAATTAGGCAGGTTTTCAAACAGCGTCTGACCTGCGCTGACTTTGTGCTTGACTCCTCTCACAGTCCCATTTTTACTCATTATGTTCACCCTTTTGGTGGTGAACATCCAGTCCTTTGTGGCCCCTGCGTACATGAGCAGCTCATCGGGCTCACTCTCGCTGTCATCCAGCTCGGGGCCAAGGTATCCGTACAGGTGTCCCTGTACATCTCCACTTGTTGAGGGGGTGCTGGCTCGATCAGCGTCAGAGCTGCTGGTGCAGTCTGAATCCAGGGAGTCCGAAGGCCCCTCATCCTTGAACATCTCCTTCAGGACCCGGCCGCTGTTCCCCGAAGCCACGCGGAACCTCACCCGCTTCTGTGGCTTCTCCTGTCCTGCCGTCAGCATTGTCCCCTCCATTGCAAACCCTCTGCCACATCACATGGTCCACCACACCCCAGTCCAACTCCCTGTTCCTCATTCGGAGGTACACATGCAGCTCGGACGTAATGTTTTGTTTGCCATGGATTACTACCTCGTTTAATCCTGAACAGATCTATAAATGACTGAGAGCCTGTAAGCTGTCTGCAGTCACACTCACACAGGCGGTAAATAATACATGCTTTCCTACCATGGCAACCAAGCAAACTAAGCTCAGGTAAAATGATCGTTGTCTTTTAATTATTCATCACAGTTTTCACCAAAGCTTTGACAGAAGACTTTTAATGGCCTGACTTCATATGCTTTAATCAAACAAACAAACATTTCCCTATTAGGTTTAGATGACAGCCACCACTGGAAGGAAATGGTTGTGTCAGCTACAATATTTATTACTGTTCTGTTGTTGCTGCAAGCTTGGAAAGAAGGTGAATTTCTTCTTTACCTACCCAGCACATGAACAATAAAAACATCATATCCTTTCATCATTTTAACTTTTGTCGCCCACTCTTTTGGTTCTAGTTCTGGCAGAATTTTCTCAACTGCTGGATGGATGATTGAGATGGAATTTTGTACAAATGTTTGTGCTCAACAGACAATAACCCGCCCAAATTTTGGTGGAAATTTGCTCCTGTCTTAAATGCTAATGTCTATATCCCAATGGGATTGGATTGGCGCTAAAATCTGTGCATGCATTTCTATATCAAGGCTAACACAGAGAGACAGACAACCATTCACACTCATGCTCACATTTACAGCCAGTTTAGAATCACCAGTTAACGTAATCAGCATGTCTTTGGACAGTGGGAGAAAGCCAGAGTACCCGGAGAGAACCCACGCAGACACAGGGAGAACATGCAGACTCTACACATAAAGGCCAGCCGGCCCATGGACTCAAAACGTTAACCTTTGTGCTCACAACTAAACACCCACAACAGATATAATATTAACACAGCAGTACTTAATCTTAAGTGTTAATTAGCCAATACTAGCATGCTAAAAAATACTAAAAACAAAAGGTCAGCAAATTAGCTTTATGCTTTCAGCATGCTGGCCCAAGGCAGCACAGTATGTTAATAAAGTGAAATAAATAGTTTTACTCTTTTGCACATTAACTAAACATACTCTCATATTTCTCTCTCACCAGTATGTTTTCATCTCAGTACACTTTTTAACATTTCAACTTTTTTTTTAATGAAATTAAATCTCCAAAACAAACAAAGAACTAATAATGAAATAGAGTTATCTGAAATTCATTTCAATTTACTATTATTTCCTTGGTGCAGTATGTATACAGTGCAGTTCAGCTCAACAACATCACAAATCACTGACTGTAAATAGGGATGGTTGAGCCCTCGTCACCAACATGATTCCTGAAGAGCACTTTTGAAGCTCAGCGTGTTTTGTACCGACTGTCACCATCTTGGTTGTACGTGATTCTACCTTACCCCAGACTAGTTTAAAAAAATAAATAAATAAATAAATAAAATAGGCAAGGAGGTGAGGGGGAGCTCAGACAGACAGGTGACATCTGAGCACTGACCTGTCTCTCAAAGTGGCCACATCCTAAATTATACCCAACACAGTTTAAATAGATGAGTTATGTAAATATTCAGCCTTTCTGCAAATGTCATAAGTCAGCCTGAGACTCTTTTTTTTGTCAGTTTCAGTAACAGAGTTGAACTTTATTACAATGGATGTTATTTTAAGGTAAAGTTAAGTAAAGCTTGACATCTGCCGTGTATGCTTGTGTTACACCTAAAGTAAGAGTGCAGGTGTTCACTGGACGTCCTCGGCGAGAAGAAGGTCATATAATGTGTCACAGGGACACAATACAGCAGAGTGTCCTCAGAGACGTGTCGGGCAGTTTTTCTGTGTCCCAGGTGACAAAGCGGCTCCCTGGAGATGTGAGACATCAGCTTATAGTGGTGACAGCACCGCTCTGTTTGAGTGCTGCTGTTTGGCCCTGAGGTAAGAGTTACACACACACACACACACACTCACACAGCATGTCATCACCTGTTCGTGTCACCTCGCACCGATCATCAGAGAGAATCCTTCAGGGAACGTCTAATGTGTCAAACTTAGATTTAGTGACATCCTGCGGCTGTGGCAGTATAATGACTCTGGCTCTGGTTCCAGGTTTTATTGATCAAAAGTGACCCAACTCCCCTTTAAACTGTCTTCTATTATAACTTCATTGCCACAGCTATTACAATATGGCTCATGGAGATTTATTATATTATAGCCACTAGTAGACACATAGATTGTATTCAGGTGTCTAGACTCTCTAATCGCTGCCTGAGGTTTTAAATCTCATTGTACAACAGACTTTTATCTGGCCATCATATCATTAACTGAAACCTGAAATCTATTTTTCCAGCCTCTTTCTGTCACTGATGTTGGTCCTTTACTTGGCAACTTAGACCAGTTTTGTTGTTTGGCCAGAGAAATTTCTTGTGGGTAGACAAAGTTCATACGGTGTCAGCACCAACCAGAATTAAGCGACATTTGAGTCAAAACACATGGGAATAGTCAGTTAAATGGCTGGTGTGCAGTATTTCTTCTTATAAATTAAATTCATAATTACTGTTTTCATTTCAATAGATTACATTCACATGTAGCCATCTATGAGAAATACTCATATATATACTCCTTTGTCGTTTGTGTTTTTATGTTGAAGTGCTGCAACACATTAAAGAACTAGCAGCAGCAAAGGCTGGCCGGGGCATCGCCTCATGTCACCTGTGTCAGTTCCAGTTGAACTTGGACTTGAACACAAAGCAAAGACTTAAGCTAATGGCTCGATGAGGGAGGATTTACGTCTCCATACCAGCGGGTGGCCGTAGCTTGCATTAGGCACAGATCCTCACTTGATGGCCAAATTTGTTGATACCGGCCATGAACTTGGTTTCTGTTTTCATTACTCACCAGAATGATTTGTGGTTACAAACTTCTTCAGAAAAAAAGCTATTTCAAATATTTTTGAAAAATGCATTATTAAATTTAAATTGTCTTTCAGCATATGTCTTCCATAGATTCAATGGAAAAGTCCCATTTGTATGAATGTATATCACCTACATGCTTATATTATATTATATTATATTATAATTCAGCTGTAGATTTGTATGTATCATGAAGGAGTTTCAGTTAATCAACCTCTTCCTATAAAGAAAACCTCTTCATGGTTTCTTCAGTTGGATTCCGAAGATGAAATCAGATAAATAAAGACGAAAACATGCTCGCCTCGTTGTTTCCTCTCTTGTAAAGAGAGGAGGGGACGTGCTTATCTGTAGTTCAGCGAAACAAACCTACGCCATGTTGAGTCAAGCAGCCATTTTATCTCCCTTTAGCACATTTAGACAAGAGAGCACTGTGGTGCTGACAGTCTGTCCAACCTGAGCTTATCTCTCAGCCCCTGCTCATCAGTACTGCTAATGTAGTCTCAGCAGCCACCTCAGCTGCTATTAAAAAAGCCATTTGAAAGGATTAATATTCTAACACTCTTTAATTTCTCCTCTGATTGTCGGCTCAGCTGTGACTGAGTGAAGAAACAGGGCCGGGTGATGGATGGTTTTAATTTTGTTCTGCTCGGATCAACAGATGTGTTCGTAGATAGCCAAGATGATTTTGTTTACTTCATCGTATGAGGGATCTGAAGTCAGCTTCTGAGTTGGTGCAATGAAACAGCTTGAGAGTGATCTCCAGATCAAAGTGCTTCAAAAGAAAAGAAAATGATTGTTAAAATAGTGTTTAATATATATAATTATATAGTTTGACTATAAATTAATTAGTGCGTGATCTCAAATTCCCTCCTTTAATATCCTCCAGTAACAGACTCATCCTAAAGAAATCCACCACAAGACGCCACAGCAGGTCATTCCTGAATACTCGTGCAATGTCTGTTTTTTACGCATCTTACATCTGATTTTTATTTTCAATCTATTTTTTATATCTTTTATAGTACCTTCTTATTCTATTTGTATTTGACCATGTCACCTTACAAATGTCACTTTAGGGGAGCAACAGAAAAAAAAATTACTTGAAGGATTCATAAAATATTCTGATTCTGACGATGGTATAGATCACGACATGTATTTTTGTGCAAGTTTGCGCTGTGCACATTAATTCATCCTGTCAAACGATTCTGCAGTGACCCTCCATTTGTGGTTAGCTGGCCATCGAACCAGCTCCCCCAAACCCTTAACTACAGATCAACATCCACAAGGGGGCAGAATGCAATTCAATTACAGCTAAATGTCACACTGGCAAATCACTCCCTCAAGAGCTGCAGGCAGGGATGAAGGATGCAGCTACAGGCCTGGTGGCTGCCTCCATCCGCTCGGTTTGATCAGTCTTTACAGAAGGAATAACATCTCATGACAAAATCGATAACAAAATTGTCCTAGCTTTGTGCCTGGGGCAAGCATTAATGTGTCCTTAATAAAACAGATGCATTCATTTGCAGTCTAAAGAACTTCAGAAAGAGTGCAGCCACAGGTGTGGTGAACATTTTTGTGGAGAACAAAGACATTTTTGTGGTTACAATCATTATCTTATCCCAGCTTGTTTACTGCTTAAGCAACAAAAAGACAGTCAATGTGTCGAACAAGCTGTTTTTGTAGGCAATATATAGTTGCCAAGCACTGAATGACTGGAAAGATACAAGTGAGGGAAATAGTCACTATCCTCTATAGTCAACTGGATACCTTTTTAAATCATCTGGGATATGATCCAGTTAAGCTGTTGCAGGGTTTAAGCTGTATTACTCCTTCCCTTAGTATTTCCACTCTCAGCAGCAGCAAAGTGGCTCAAAGTATTTTAACTGCGGAAGCAAAGGGCCTCCAGGCAGAGGCTTACACACATCATCATTTATAAGCCGGTTATTCAACCTGATTTCTGTTAGCCATCTCTGAAGGACACTAAAAATTCATTGTATTTTGATGCCATGAAGGTGACAAGGAGGCTTTTAAAGGCAGCTCGATGAGGCGTTTTAACGTTCAAGGAGAATGTTTATTATTGTTTTTGTTCAACTACAGTTGTCTATGCCATGTCTATGCCAAAGCGAAGAAAGGGGAGAAATGAGAACTATAAACCAGCAGCTCTCATTTCAAATGAAACGCAGAAGAATAAAAATGTGACGCGACACTGCCCCTCTCACTTTAGTTTATGTTGGTAATTAATTTCAAATGAATCTATGTTTCTCCAAATAGTTTGGAGCTCAATATTACAGTAGTCATCATTTTCAGATGACTATATTGAAGTGTAGTCATCTGAAAATTGTTACTTGGGCATGTGTTTCAAAGTTCAAGGATTTTATCTTGGTTATCTTTTATTAGCGTGTTAGCTGGTTGACTTCTGCCAGAAAACACTATAATAATAATAATAAAATAAATAAATAAACAGAACTAACAGACAGAAATGAGATTTGACACTGTGCTGACTTTTTGTGCTGGAGCTTTTGTTTGCATTTCAGACCTTTACATCCAAATCTTATATTTACACTGCTACAGTCAAACACAGAACAAATGTGCCAGGAGGGAGTATCAGTGACATCTCATTATGTCGTTCTGATTAAGACCAAAATAAACACAATTGCTGTGTGTAACTGACACAGATTTTTACAGTCCTAGAAATCTGGACGATTGCTTAAATGAGTCATTGTTTGGACTGGATATGCTATAAAACAGGGCGGAAAAAACACTGCAACTCACATATAATTGAAGAGGCAGGCTTCTTGTCGCTGTTGCTTAGCAACCATGGGAGCTACAGAGCCAAATCCCCGTGGTGGCGAGCTGATGTTGAATTAGGTGGAGTGGGGGAAAGAACGTGAATCTTGGAGAGAGATGTGTCTGCAGCAGGCGCAGGAGGAGGTGAAGATGTTCAGGTGTTCATTTCTTATTTTTGGATGTGGTGAATATCGACCTCCTATGTAACACAATCGTTTTGTGTTTGCTTTTTTTGGCTGTTGCGAATAGGATGAGATTTAAAGAAGCAGGAAGACAACACGTAGCACTGCACTGAGCCTACTGACTGTTTTCTGTTTTCAGGAGGAGAAGCTTAATCTAATTTTGCTCTAATCCCCAAAACGTTTTAATTTGAAAGGGAATATGGATAAAAAATAGTCTCTTGAATCATTTCCAACAAACACTAAAAGACCGCAAAAAATATGGATGGACTTTGGCAGCAATAATTAAAAAATTTCTCTATAAATCACAAGCAGGACAGTGAGCATTGTGAAATATGCACATCAGAAAGATGTAGTGTATCTGCAGTTCTCTCAGACAACTGCAGTGGTGCTGCTGCTGTACAAATGCCGACTCCAGTGTGATTTGCATTTCAGCTGCAGTGAGAATGAGGACACACTCTGATTTACCACGGACAATAGGCAGCAGACTGCTTTTTGGGTTATCATGAGTATTGTCTTTTCTTTTATGTATCCCACTTTAGGATCCACATTAGAGCAGATCCATCACCGGAGAGTGACACAAAGAAAACGGTGAGCTGGAGTAAGTCACCCTGGATTAGATCTACTGCTGAGCTCATCCCTAGACAATAATCACATAATAACATGGTGACTGATACGAGTATCTTCTTACAACTCTGTTGTTGTTGTTGTTTGCCCATGTGTGCCACTGCACAATTACTTTACTCATGGTATATGGAAACTAGACTGATTGCACTACACTATTAACCATTCAAAAATATCCATGAATGCTATCATGTGGAGTCGAGAAGTAGTTTATAACAGCATGATCTGTGAAAGTGTTCATGTAGATGAAACAAAGGTGCTCTTTTTATGCCCTCACATACGATGCTTTGTTCAGATCTAAGCTTTAAATGTGCAGGAGCAACAACCCCTGTGGAGCATCTTAAAAGTTCAGCATTCATAGTGTCACAGGGTACTAAAATGTACCTTTCTTACAGTATCACAGAATATACTTTGCTGGCAAGATATAGTATTGGTTTTCAAGTCGTCATATCTCACACACATACAGTATAACATTTCCCATCTTATCTTTGTCTGAATAATATTCATTTATTGAGGTCAGAGTAATAACAGACCAAAGAACAAACTAGTTTACGTATACACAGTACAAGATCACAGAGTGTCTCCATTACCCTTCATATTGTCGATCAGGCAGACTCATTTTGTTTTTATAGTATTACGTATAGATTAATGGCACAAAACACATTAGGAGGGCTTTTTAATGCAAAACAAGACCTTTTATGGGCAAATTTTATTGCTCCCTTATCAAATTTGATTCATTTCAGTTCAGTTTAATTTACAAATTGTCAATAACTAACCAAATCGTCTCAAGGGAGAAGAGAAAAGAAGGGAGAGTGGCAGGAAGAACAAGATGAATTCATACATGCATGTCTAGATGCATACATGCAGCGTACATGAGACAAACAAGAGTACATGATACTAGGTGATGCATGATAGATGTGTGATTTGATAATGGATAAAATGACAGTGTAGAACTGGCATTCAAAGTTTTTATTGTACTCATAAAATTATTTTTATAACATGAATGAGAATATGAAACTATGTCACTGATGATAGCTGTTATATGTCAGGTGAGGAGGCTAGCATAATGCACAAATATAAAGAATGATAAGCAGGTCATAGAATTTACTCGAAACATTTGAATTTCCCCCGGGATTAATAAAGTATCTATCTATCTATCTATCTATCTATCTATCTATCTATCTATCTATCTATCTATCTATCTATCTATCTATCTATCTATCTATCTAGGTAGGAAATGATCAGTAATTCACAGTGGATAGGTTGGTGGGACCAGGACCACAGATCAGGAACAGGAAGCCCCAGGCCAATGCCAAATCTTTAATTTCTTATACATCCATGGTGTAATTGATTACATGTTTTTCATAGTTTGAACTATAATTCAGATTTCAGGGTAATCTGTGGAGGGTATGTAGAAGTGATACCAATATACTTACAATGTGCAAGATGCATAAATAGCAACACACATAACAATTTATTGTGTTTTGAATTATGCACTGCAAAAGGGATCATCATATATTTTGTAACACGCACAAATCATGCAGAGGGAAATATCGTGGCGTGTACAGGATGATACAGCTACCGTGGATATACGTCTTTCCTATATTGCAATATAGTTTTGAACATATTTCACATATTTATTTTATATATAAATAACCACATTCTACACAAAAACGTGTTTCAATTGTGGTAAGCCAACTCCCAACCTGTCAACAACACGTACCGCAGAGGGGGGATTTGTTGTTCTCAGTTGACATCGTGATGTCGGATTTTAAAACCACATGTGGGTTTTATTAATTAATCGAGAGTGTCATTTGAAATCCTGCATTTTAATCTTTTTTCATTGTTGATAAAATGCATTTTATGTGATTTATTTTACTCCTGGCAGCGGTGAAATGACTGCTATTTTGTTGAGTGAACCCCTCCCGCTGCGACTGCATGTGGTACGGTCCATAATGTGAAGCGGCACCGTCCCCCTCACTTCAGTTTATGGTAAGTCCGTGTCCACTCCTTCTTTAACCGAGGTCGTCTATCGGCTTTATCCCGCTGACTGAACCGGGATGCTGGGGGATCCGGGAAGCTCCTTTGGCTCCTGAGCATGGTTCTGTCGCCACCAGGAAATGAAAATAGTTTATTCTTCGTTTACATCTCCTAATATCCGTAAACACGCCGCAGTCCGGTCCGCATGAGAGAGGCTGCTCCGGTTAATTTCAGACGTTTTTTTGAAATTCTTTTCAACGGTTGAGGAGCAGCAGCAGCAGCCGCCACAGGGAGCACAGCTGACAAGCCGCGGCCGCTTGACAGGTGCCGTCGCCCGGGCTCTGCGTGGAGAGATGCCGCCCGTCCAGAGAACGATGTCTGATCTTCGTACCCGGGCGGAGGGTATGTAGAAGCGAATTCAGTTTATTTAATGTGTTAGGGGTCTCCAGCATACTATGGATATTTTTTTGTTACTGTAAAAAGGCCAGCCGGCAGCTGCAGTAACTTGCTAGCTAAAAGCTTTGATTAACGGTAACGGGCAGCAAAGGGGACCAGGAAGGGAAGAGGGCTTGAAAGTTTTCTAAAGGAGTCTCAACAAAAATACGTCTTTTAAATTAAATACAGATCATTTCCATAAAAAGGGTTAGCGAAAGGAAACAGTTGGAACATAGGGGGTTTCCTGGCTGAGGCTTTGCCAGATTGGTGACTGTAATTGATAGGAAGCCAGTGTAGGATGCGTCTAACCCAAAAGCATCCACCCAGACTGGGACAGCTTTGTCCTGCCACTCCCCCCAGCATTGGTACCATCATATCAGGAAGCAGGTGAAGTTAACTGACAGCATCCACAAGTCTGAAGGTGCTAACATCACCGCAAGTGTCAAGCAAATGTCATCCACATCAGTCAAATAATACTGCCATTGTACTTCATCTGGGACCCCGACTCCTCCACTGCACCAGTAACTTTCCACTGCATCTCTGTTGCGTTTGCCATGGAAAGAAGATGCAGATCATTCCTGCATTTTGAAGTGTTTTGAATGCTTCTTGGTAGATGAGTTTGAGTTTTATAGTGTGTTTATCCAGGATAGCGCGTTCAGTACCAGCTGCAGGTGCACAGCCTTGCAGGGATTTCTTTATGAAGTCTTTAAATCCCTCACATCACTGTTTTGTGGCCGACCCTGACCTCTCAGGGGCAGATCTGCAGGTATCAATAACACATCACATTATTTATGATGCCTACTGCAGTTTCTGTTTCTCTTCATCGTAAAAGTGCTGTTGTGATATGATTTCGCATGGCTTAGGCTTGATTTATAACCGTAGGCTTTAAGTTATTGCAGTTGAGTATATAATTTGGCTGCTAAAGTAAGTACACTGGCCCCTTCAAGTAAGTTACAATGAGCTTTCTCTCTTTTGTTTAATGCACTCCCAAGTAAGTTGTTCTATAATTCAAAATGTCAAGGCCTCATTAAGAGCTATATCTAATGTGTACTTCTCAGTAAAACCGTAACATGGCTATGGAGGAGTAGTAATGTTGCAACATCACTGCGTATCACAGTCTGATAGTAATACTTTCTGTATGAGCTCATACAGAAAGTATTACTGGACTGTGCAGATGGTGAAGTGGAGAAGAAAATGAAGAAATTCATTTTCTTACCAGTATTGGGACCAACATCATATTTTGATTGACTGATTGATTGATTGCATTTCTGAATGTCAAAGCTAACTTACCAGGATTGATTTTACCACTAAAAACCTATGAGATTACTGAAGGGACAGTAGTTTTGCTGTCATCGTTTAACAGAAAAGCTTTACCCACTAGAGAAACATTGGAAAAAAAGATGTTGCAGCAGACAACAATGAGGCTTAAGATACAGACGCACCAAAACCTCATCAAAACATCAAAGAACTATCGGCAACAAAGGCCAGCTGTGACTGTGTGAAAGGAAATATCTCTTCATACCAGCAGGTGGCTGAATCAAAGGCAACTTGACTTGTTGAGTTTTCTTGTTGTTTTGCAAATCATCCAGAACTGAAGAAGCTAAGAAGGATGAGTAGGGAAATGTCTTCGGTAAAACCCACCAAACCCTGTGTTGATTTAGCTCTCTCTCTCTGAGCACCTTCACAGAATTATCTATACAGTATTCATCATTCAAAAGGTGTTACTGAAGAATTACTGATAGTTAGGAGGCTAGGAAGCTAGGAAGAGCAACAAACCATCGTACAGAACTGAGTCATTCTGATCAGTTGGTCACTTCCATTTCTCTTCTTGTATATTGGTTTACTAAACCGATAAGCCAGAAGTGATTTCTCTGGCCGATTTGTTCGATTAATGATGTGGGACACACCACAAAAATGAGCACTATTGATGTGCACTAACGATTTGACACTGGCAAAGTGAGCATCGGCTTTGTGTCATGAGGCACTCTCATTTCTCATGGAATTTTAATATTGAGCATCTCAGAGGTCCAGATAGCCTCCCCATAAAGTTTTGTTGAGGTTGAACTGATGAATGAGATATTTTCACTATATACCAAACTATGTGACGAAGCTGTAAATATCAGCCGTACCATTGAAAATCCACATATCATAACTGGTAACCTTGATGTCAGAACACATCTATGAATTTAAAATTTAAACCCACATTCCACAGGACACGCTCAGGAGGTCCATGTCCATTCACAGTCATGACAACTGTTTTGGAGGCACAAGGGAGACCTACACAATATTAGGAAGGTGGTCATAATGTTATGCCTAATGGGTCTATGCACAGTCATACCGGGCAGTTGTTTTTGTATGATTGTGAGCACACTCAGAGCAGTGGGCCACCACACAAGCAGGTACTTGCTTAAAGCTCCTCAGCTGTGGATCCGTAGTGGGGATCATACCAGTGATCTCACAGTTAAAGAACTGATTCTCAACTGCTTTCCCACAGCTCGGTCATGTAACAAGTCATGTGTAGGACAGGAAACTGGATGTTGAAGTTTAGTGGTTTCAAAAATGAAAATGAAAGTGTTCCACAGACTCCAATGTCTGTGCACTGGGAATGAGTTTCCCCTGAATCATGCTCATACTGAAAGTGGATGTGCTTTGTGGTAGTTTTATGGCTTCTCACTGAAGATTTGGTAACTGCAGAACAATTTGTCTTTTTGTTGTGGTCCACAGCAGAAATTATGGCGTCACCCACTGAAGGCCTTGTGCATTACTGGCAGCAATCTAAATAATTAAATACCAATATAGATTCTATATAAATCTGTCGACCTATGCGGCTGCTGCAGTCACAAGAACAAATACATGAATTATTCAGCAGCTATTGCTGTCACCTTCACACCAGCCTTTTTAGGTTACAAAGAGCATAAACAGTTTGGCTTTTCAAGTTTACACTCTTATCCTCACCCGCTTAAGTGTTTCTTTTAAAGCATATGTCTGTGTGTTGGATTTGGTCACTTCCTGTCCTACCAGGCTGATGACCTATGCTGCTGGTCCAGTATCAGTCATTTTCTGGCTTCATAGCTCTATATCTGCCTCCTTGTTATGCTTAATCACATGCCTGTTTGCAACACTTCTTTTGGTTGTTTTTATGAGAGCCTAAGCACACTCCCCACCCTTCAGTTTTACATTTTAATCACCACAGTGCATCAGGCAGGCTTCCATCTAGAACGGGCAGCCCTCTGCCAGGCTTACCACCTAATCCATCAGCGGCCTGTCCATCAGCTCCCCACGCTGCACACTCCCCGGTCTTGGCCACCACGTGCCGCTCCAGTCCTTATCACTCTGTTCTGCTTTGCCTTGGAAACATCCAACATCACTGCCAGCCTGTGCCTAAATGTGTTGCCAAAATAACCGTATCTGGGACACTTGGGACCCAGGTGACGTCATTAGTTATCACTGTGTGATCCTGCAGTGACGGACAGGCACCTTTAGAGGCTGATCGCTCCGATACAAATTTCCACGGTGGTAGGAACGCGTTTAAGAAGCCGCTGTCTAGAAGCCGATCAGTGGAGACCACAGAAGTTAAAGCTGAACAGATGGTAACAAGCATCCTGTTTGCCATCTTAGCCTACATGCTTATCTGCAGACAGGCCTAATCCCCTTTAACAATTGACACTAAAGGTGGAGATAGGCAGGTAAGCGTGCTCTGTGAGTATGAATCTATCTAAGGCTCAAATGCTTGCCTTTTTTGTGTCAGCAGAGTTACATGATCCACTGATTTCCTACTTACAAGTTTAACTAGAAAGACTCAAGTGGTCAGCTTTTTCTTTAAGCATTATATCTCCACCTTTCTGTCATTATCAAGGTTTTTTTCCAAGTGTAAGTGAAGCAGGATGTTCCCCCTGTAGCATTTCAATAACACCGGCTAAGCCTCGGTCTGTCTGAATAACAGCACGGGGAGGGAGACTGAAGGGGGGTAGACTGCTCCCTTCTGAAGGGATCGAGAGCTGCCCATGTGCCTGGCGGATCACTGGCTGATAATAATGTGGCACAAAAGCCCAACACGCCACTAAATCCCCTGTCTGGGGCCGCTGGTGTGTCATATCAAGTCCCCTCAGGCCTCTCTGCTCTCTGTGGCGGCATGGGACATCTCCTCTCCTCTATTTTCCACTTCATGTGCTGCCTCCATCACTAACCTGCAGCCAGTCTAATATGTGTTTCTTCAGATACTCTATTTCCCTCACCTCAATGATTCTTCTCTGTCTGCAAGGCAAAGTGGATGTGGCAGATCACTGCGAGGAGGGGCTGCGCACATGTTCACGAGGAGACCGGTGCAGAGACAAAGCATCTATAGGTCGTCTGATGCAGAGGGGCAGAAACATGCTTATCGCTGCACTGAACTCGGACAAGGAAAACCGATGTACTGATGACTAACACGTTCGCAAAGATTTAGTTAAGAAATAATACCTGCCTTTCAGGCTTTTTAGTTATTTGATTAATTATTAATTAATTATTTATCAGTTATTAATGATTTAGTTTATATATGTAATATGTATCTCTGAAAGTTTGAGGGGGCTTGTCCATCCAACAGACCAAAAGATAAAACACTGACAACAGCTCTTGAAAAGCTTGACTAATTGTGCTGTCCTGAACTCAGATACTTCAGTGTCTTAGTGTCCTGAATGCTTGATTATCCATCTTCTGGATTTGACTGGATCCTCTGATCTGCAGTCTAGCTTGAAATACTCAGCAGTGTGGCTCAGATTGAAACTTATTTAAGGTTGCATTCTAAATGCATGTTTGTTGGGGAGATAAATCATCCACACACCTCAATTTAGCTGTCAGCTGTAGATTTCACCCCTTTCTGAAACTTAAAACATAATTTCAGATACTAGAATTAAGCCAGTCTAGTGTTTGCTGGTAAGCAGAATTGCCTGGGCTGGTTGTGTTTGTCGTCTTCTCGCACACACCCATACACGCTACATCTGCAGGAAAATGCAGCAAGCCTTCACGAGCCAGGAGACACTCAGCGCGATCGTGTCACAGTGGGATGACGAGGTCAGATGGGGAGGTGTCTGCAGGCACACCACAGGAAAGCAACACCATCAATGGCTGGGAAGATGAAACTCCTGCTGCCCTTGACCCTTCAACAAATTGTGCACTTTATGACCCTGATCCAGTCTCATTCAGCTTTATGTTCAGCTTTTCAGCATTTGCTTTGCATAGAGACTAGAGGTGGACATTGCTGCTCTAATGCAGTTGCAGTTTTTCAGAAATTTACAGTAGCTCATTTGTTGCACTTGACTTCACTGGCCTTTGATCCCCACGTGCATCAGTGAGTAGCCATAGCCACAGGTATGGTAACATCTCTGGCATGTATTATTTAATTGCAGTTTTTTTTTAGAAAGCATGTTATAAAATGACTGTGATTGTCCTCATCAAGGTTTTTTGCCCCCTCAATTCTTAGTTCTGAATTTTAATATTCATTATTTGTCTTTATGAGTAAGCACCACAGTACTACTCCCAAACACTAATGAGCGTCGCACATATAAACCATATTAATGATAAGTGATGTTTCACAGGTTTTGGTCATTTTTTTTTTATCTCTAAAGATAAGTTTTACTTAGATAAGTTTAACCCTCACCACAACACTGACAATGCTATTTAGGTTAACTGAGACATGTAATAGTATTTCCAGTTCTTTATGAGCCTATGGCGGATCGGATGGACGTCCTCTGTAGTCTAGGCAATTTAAGCTTTGTTCAAGCTTAGGCAACTAAAATAATATTGAAAGCTGTAGCATTATGGTTTAAGAAAACTAATATTGACTGTTGGTACTGTAGCTGACAGGATGATGTGAATTCCTCAGAAAGTTCCTCTTGATCTCTGATGAGTGTCACTTAGTTTATTCAGCAGTAATTTACATATTGAGTGTGATTTTAGACCGAATAAATACCTGTCAAACAGAAGATGAGATCCCAGTTGTCAGAACTGTCACATCTGGCCTTACAACAACAACATTCATCTTAAATTTCAGATGCCACTGTGGCTTGTTCTTCCTGTTACTGCAAAAAGGAGAAGCTGTGCACCATAGAGTGCCTAGATGTGGTGGCTCTCTATATGTGCAATGTTGTTGTTCAGACAGTTTGACATTTGAAGTGTTCCTTGTCTTTTCATGACTGCTTGGTTATATCAGAAAGTCTTAAAGATACACTTTGATAATACCTTACCTCTCGTTTAACCCTACAAACAGGTTGAATGCTCCACTTTTAGTTAACTATTATTGTCTTATACTTTGGTTTAGGACAGAATACCTGTACTTTTTTCATCCATAGGTGTTTAGTGCTTAATAGCAGAAGTTAGCATGCTAAGAAACTGTGTTAAGATGGAAAGCATGGTAACATACAGTAGCTTCTTATGATCAGCATGTTGGTGTGCTGGTGCTAACATTTAGCTTAAGTACAGCCTTGCAGAGCCTCAATAACCTTATCCAAAAACCTGGTGACAACCTGTTTGACACTGGGACCTGGTTTGTTATTTTATGAATTTGCTTTTGATGTGGACAAGGAACACCAACACCATGGTGGACTGACATTCATAGTAACCATTTCTCCATTTCAGTCCTGTGATTGGCATGCCATGTGCCCTTCTCTTTTATCATTCACAAAGTCAACACAGGCGAAAGGTATCTCTCCGTGCAGATCCCTCACAGGCCAGCCCTGTGATGTCACTGCAAGGCCCAGCTGCCTGTGTTGTTCCTGTACCCTCCGTCCCTCTGTATCCCGCCTGAGCCTATGAGGAGCCAAGCAGGGAGGGGGATTAATTCTGCAGCTGCCCTGTTGTTGTTGTGAGTGCTGGTTACAGCACTGTGATCTGATAAGCGACTTATGGATGTTGCTGTTGCTTAGATTGAAGCAGCGTCTATATTCCCCTCTTCATTCACAAATGGTAGGAGATAGGCAAGGGGCTTTCATCTCTGGGACCTTGGATCCCATGAATAGGCTGTGGCTGCTTTGACTACTGAAATATTTATCTGGCGTAAATGAATCATGTAGAGCTCTTTCTTTGGCGATGAATAGATTTAAAGGCCACATTAGACTCATTGGATTGTGAGATTGAAACAATAACAATAGTAGATAACCTCAATTTATGTAAATAATACCATCAAGACTTAGCATGATGAACTCCATATTGAGCTCATACTTCTTTTTGAGTAAATTCTCTCTAAATGGACCAATATTCAGAATTTATTCCAGCTCATTTCACAAACTTAAAACTATAACTGTTGTTGTTATTTTCTCTTTTGATTGGGCTGCAATTTGTACGGAACAAGGAACCTAAATATCTCCTCTTGTTGCTTTTGAATTTGAATTTATAAAGTCCTGCAAATAAAATAGAAGTGGGTGGTCCTGTGAGTTGACTAGGTACAGCACTTGTGATTGGATGATCTGTGTGTGTAAAAGATATCTACAGAGCCAAAGCCACATGACATGTGTATTTTCTGCTTTGCAGTTTTACTTATTGCAGTTTTTCTTCCCAGAGCTTCTTGACTTTGGTTTGGCAGCAATTTGTTTGTTTTGTGTTAGATCAATGTCAGTAGTCCCAAGCTGCCTGCCCCCACCCACCCTGGTGGTATTGAATAAATGGTATGGGAGCCCGGATTTGGCCAGGTCACATGCCTCCTCATCTACACTTTATTGACCAGCCTACAAGCCTCTCAAGCTCATTAGCGTTCTCTATCTCTGACTTGGACTGGACTCTTCCTGGACCTATTTCTGGAAGCAGGAAGCCTTTTTACATTTTGATTCACCTCTAGATTTATATTGTTCCCTTGGGGATTGACTGATGGGCCTTTCTGAAGAATTAGTCATGGATCCAACTGAATCATCACTGTGTAATCAAAGACATAGTAGGTGCAGAGCAAAGGAAGTTGCAATTGAAAATGCAGGGAGTGCGTTATGTAATATCTTTTATTTGTCTTAAAAACTTTATTTTGAAGTCCACGCAGTTGCTACAATATATTTAGAGAACTATTTAGTTAAATGTCTATTTTAATACAGTTTGTTTGACAATAGATATTATTTATTTGACAATAGCAAATATCCATATTTTTTGGAAATGCTGGGCACTTGTGTATTGCCAGTCATCTTTTGTGTTTAGTATTTAACCCTCAGTGTCAAGAGATTCTGTGCTATGTTACATGCTTGACTATCAGGTCTTTATTGGTGCCGGTCAATGCTGCCATTAGGTGCCGTTAATCTTGTCTGTGTTGACAGTCACGGCGGCATTCATTTTCCACCCCCAGCACTTGTACCTGACCTGAGCTAATACATTACCACCCAAGATATCATAAATCTGCACAGGTTATCTTTAACCTGTTTTTATCTACGGCTATTGATTAAGCTCTAGGCTACAGGCACTGCGGTACAATAAGTTGCCACCAGGATAATTACGGTGTCATATTTAAGTGTGTGAAAGGTAGTTGCTTCTGGTGCAGGTAACCAGGTAACATACAATGTTACCATGAACGCATCTGTACAAATGTGTTCAAACAGTGATTTTCTCCCACGTTGGTTTCTCTTTGTCTCTCTAACCTACAACACCCAACAAGGGATACAAAGACAGACAGGGGAAGACCAGCATGTCTTGGCCAAGCTTTTCTGAGCCCAGTTTTTCCCATTAGGCACCCTCTCAAATATGTGTGCCCCCTTGTGACTATTGTTCCACCCGTCTGTCTGTTGGCTGACACAAGCAATAATCCTGACATCTGGCCTCTGTCCAAACTCATTACGACACTTGGTGGCATTGATCCTTCCTCTAGAGGCTTCCCCCTCCAGAGCTGTGTGCTCTCTACTCCCACTGTGCTTTATATTGCTCCTTGTTACTCTTTTCCCTCTTTTCTTTTTCTGTTCCTCTTATATTGTTTTATATGGTCGTTCAATTACTAGATGAAAGGTGTTTTCATAAAGCCTGACATAACACAAATTAAGAACTGTGCCAACAGTGACAATCTAGCCAGTTTTCCGTTCTTGCTGCGTGTATTGTTGTCAGGGTAGTTGAGCCATGACACGCCTGCAGTTAATGAAATTAGTGTTGAGAAAATGCAATCGTCCAGCAGGGAAAATTAAGAGCAGTTCCCACTGGCATTGTCTTAGTACATTGTCCATAGAGTGTGTTTGAAAGGAAGCTCCAGCAGAGCTATTTTAATAACCTCCTCCACCTTTCACCCCGAGCTCATTTACATTGTAGCCTTGGCATTGTGCGCTACTTTTAAATTTGGCCACAGTTGCAGTAGGTTGCACATGGTTGTCAAACTTGCTTCCATTGTTACTTCGAACCTTTATTATTACCTTATTTTTACTACAATGAGTGGATAATATAATACAGTCTTCATCAGTATTCAATATTGATGGGTCAAAAAATGCTACTGTGTTTTCTTTGCAGCTTATCAAGCCCAGCTGACCAGATTCTGTCTCAAGCTTACTTTTGCTCTCAAATCCAATTAAAGTGTTCAACGCGTAGCCTTTAATTGGATCAAGTGAGCAAGAATAGTATCAGTCACAAAAACCTTAAACACTTGAGGCTCCAAATTAATAGCTGTAATCAGAACACTGCACTTTGTTACTACTTACTGTATGAAAAATCTGATTGCAGTTCATGTAATTATACATATTTATCAGAGGTGATGCATGATATTATGAGACATACAGTAGTTGATACTAGGCAGTGACGGGCCATGCATTTTCCCCATGTGACCTCCAACCTTATTTAAGACCCCTCTTAATATGATCACTATGACACCACTTCTATAGAATCCATCATGGATAATGATATCTCATATAGTGAGATGATTACTATTACTAAAGCAAGAAATTCAAACAATTCAACAATTCAAAAGTCTCCTCTCAGGCACTGCAACAACCCCCAACCCCCTGCAGTTTTAATTGTGAAGGTCCAGGTAGATTTCTTTGACTCCGCTAACAGATGATGGCTGACACCAGTCTGACACATTGTGCTTAAAGGGTCACGGCAACAGCAGTAAAGTCGACTAGTCGGTACAATCCCTACTTATGATGGAGCTAATTTTCTCTATTTTCTTGTCTCTAATGTTTTAGGAACACTCATATTGTATAAAATAAATACTTGTATACTTAATGGGATAATAACTGCAGTATTAACCCAATGGTTTCTTTTTTTTATGACACTATGTGTCATGGCACGATTTTTATAGACTGTAATTATTAGAACAGTAAGACTAAATATTTGGTTAGTGGGCCATATGGAAACAACTGTTACACAATTGGTCTATTCCCGATCTCCAGCTCATTTAAAAAATCAAACTCCTGCTTTATAAAATGTAAAAAACCTTAAAGAATAGATTGTTTGCGGTATTATGGTGATAATGGCTTTATTTGCAATCATACGAATACATGTTGAAACAGCTTTCACTTGAACTTTGTGTACAACTCTTTGTGTGAAAGCTGCTAAGCAGAGAGAGGAAAAGGACTAAGTTAAGCAGGAGCAGCACTCAGCTGCAACTGGTGCATTGCAGCACCTGGCCGAGCCCAGCACACAGGCTCCTGCTGCGAATGCTCATTCAGAACAGAGACACAGCATCAATCACGGCTGCTCAGCCAGCCCCTCTGGCCTGCTATTACACATAGGCCTTATGCTGCAGTCACCAACAATGCCTGTCCCCTGTTTCCAATTTATCACTGTACACGCTAATTCCTTGATTACTCAAGCTGCTTAAAGGTTTGCCTTCTTGATTTTGTTTGTTGGATTAGTTCCTTGATGTGCAAGAGATCTCTCTTTGGCATATAACTGATAACCATTAACATTTGAGTAATCTGGATGGTTGTGAAAGTGAAAGGCAACCACTGTCCTAAGCCAGGCAGGAGTAATGTACACCTGTACACACGTGTAGCGTTGCAAGTTTGGACGTTTATACTGTAATGACATTACAGGTGGTCATAGACACTCTACCTTGATGCTGAAATTGCCGAACTAAAATGCTTAAGGAAATAAGGAAATAGTCCAGTATAATGAAGAGTACAACAACCTTGTCATTATAGTTGTATCGAGTAGCTCTCTCCTTACCCAGTCCAGACATTCAGGCAGCATATCTGTGAGACAGTGCCCTTTCATTCGCCTTTGCTCTGTGCTGTTACTCATTCCTAACCACATGTCGTCCCAAGGTTACCAGGTGAGCACTTGGCAACAAACTCTCTTTTAATTTTTGGATGGCACAACAAAAAGTAAATATGAGGGAGGTTACCTCATTGCAAGAACTCAACTGCAAAGTTATGTGGACAGATCAGTGGGTCAGATCTTCAGGAATATTATGTACTACAATGGTGCCACTTGGTGCCTTGGATTTTGAGACCACATTATTGTAAATCCAGGACTAAGAAGTATATGTAGATAGAACTGTAAGAGTCACTGCTGTTGTTGACTTCATATTATTGACAACTTGTGTCATCATCTTTATTGTTCTACAGGAAGGAAGTTAACCTACTTAAGAAGTAGACAACACCCTTTAATCTACTGTTGCGGTGTCCACAAACTATTTTACCGCGACGCTAATCCAGTAAATTACCTATGCTCATCTGACGTCTTGCATAACAGGGTCCGGCCCAGCCGCTTTTCCCCTGTTGACTGGGTGGCTACAGCAGGCCATTTATTTTTAGCCCTGGAGCACATGGTATGGAGAGAAACTATCAGGAGATGATGTTTGGCAGTCACTCCTCAGCATTTGTCTATGCAAAGCCAACTGGATCAAGAGCTGTAATTTTAGACTCAGGGTTGGTGTAGCATGAGTGAGAAAGTGCAAGGTGAGAATAAGGAGGAAAATAAAGAGCGGTGAAAGTGTAGGCACTACTTTGAAGACTGTCAGTCCTCTACTACGAGTCCTCTTGACATGACATGAAAGACATACTGCCAGCAGGGGCTCAGGGCACCGATTGCAACTGGGGCATATCCGGAAGAGGCTCTGGTTACGCTGCCTCATGACACTGCGTTTTATTGTTGTTGATCTTTCAAGAATTTAGTAGCCCCTTTCTGTCTGTGGCCTTTCTTTCCATTTTAAACTCAAAGGTTTACTATATCTCTAGTCATGCGAGCTAATATATACCTACACCACCTTATATTCCTTAACAGCACAACAACTACAAACTAGAAAAGGCCATGCAGCACCCACTGAGTCACATGAATGCAACTTGAGAGTCTTGGAATACTGTCGACTGTAGAGTGTTACTGTAGTGCTCTTGGCAGTGCTGAAGGAACTAATCTAGACATATCAATTAAAACATGAGGATAGGGAAATCTAAACCCCAGGAACTTTCATTTGATATAAACAAGAGTATCCAAACCAAAGCTGACTGTGTGGAAGTGGCGCATGTTTCAGCTTTAAATGATATTTCAGTTTGGTAAAACGTCTGGTTACCTCTACAAAATCAGCCTGACCCAAACCATGAACTTCTCTCACTTCAAAATGGCACGCAAAAACTGGCCTATCAATTATTGCTCCATCTAATGTGTTTCTTATTTGCCATCTCTTTTTCCAGCGTTTGTCTTGAGAAATTTTCGTGCAGAATCTCTTGACATCCTTGTCAGATGACGCACAATCTGTGATGCGTTTGTAAGACAGTGAAATGCCTCTAGCCAATCAGAATATAACTGTGTGGTTAAGAAAACAACAACAACAAAACAAACAAAAAAACAAACATGCATGAACATCTTTGCGACCCACATACAGGCCT
The DNA here is from genome assembly GCA_005024645.1 of Planiliza haematocheilus. Taxonomy (NCBI): domain Eukaryota; kingdom Metazoa; phylum Chordata; class Actinopteri; order Mugiliformes; family Mugilidae; genus Planiliza; species Planiliza haematocheilus. The sequence goes on along the minus strand of SRSE01001332.1, from coordinate 7,213,575 downwards.
CAGTTGATGAGCGTATTTAGCCACACCATTTCTGTTTCTGTCAGATCAAAGCAGTATGATAATGGTGCAATGAATGTTTATTTGTTTTCATGCTTCAGAACAAAGTTGCTCTGCAGGTTTGACTGTAGGTCAAGTTCTTGGTAACTTACCAACCTAACCAGGACTACAGCTTGTTGAATGTCGTCCCTCTGGCATTAGTTTGCAGCAGCGGAGCCACTCTTATAAGTTCTGTGCACTCTTGTCAGCAGGAAGTTGGTCTTGACAGGAAATTCCCAGCTGTAATTATTGCACAGGGCACCAAACAGTCACATGGAGCAATCACAGAATTCTGAGTTTTTGAGGATGTTTATATTTCCTTTGGCTTTTTTGTTTGTATTTCAACCTTGAACTGAAATTGTGTGTCTGGAAAAGATGACATGTGAAGTGTACCATCAGATAACTAGAGCAATTGATGTATGAGTCAACATAAATAGTGATTTCTTGCATTATTATCTAACAGTTTGTTCTCCAAGTGAGAATTTTACTCCAGAGGTAGCAATAAGAAATGTACTCTCAGTGACATATCATTTGACAAGCCTGCTGTTATATTTACCAAAGCACCTTCTCACTCCATGATGGTAAGAATTTGAGCATTATACTACCACTTTATTGGTCCAGACATGAGGCAAGATTGGCTTACATCGATTGCATAGTGTGATTGGTGCCTACTGTTAATGGCTAGACAAATATATGGTGCAAAATAAAGGCAAGGCAAACTGAAAACACTTCCTGGTGAAAGATATGCTTTTTTTTTTAATGACAAAACGATTCAGCCATCTCAGTGATAAAAATTAACAAGCTTACTCAGGTCGTTGTCTGAAAAAGCTGCATAATATTTAATCTTGAGGAATCTTAACCATCAAGGTCAACACAACTCTCCATAGAGCTCGCTGAGTGTAAGAGCTGCTGACTTTCCTTTTCCAATCTGCAAAGACTCCTTTGGGAACTTTTTGACACGCGGCAACTCAAATGCTTCAAAAACCCTTTTCATCTTAGTTTTGTTTGTGCTCAAGGCACAGTTTTTTTTTTCTTAACTTATGAAATGTCTTTTTCTCACATGCTGCAGGATATGAAAAGACTGAGGACACATCAGAAAAGACATCCTTGGCTGACCAAGAAGATGCCCGAATGATATACCTCAACCAGCCACAGTTCACAAAGTTCTGCAACAATCGAGTCAGGTAAGGAGAGAATCTATAGAAAACTGTACATAAGGGAAATACCAATGTACTGTTGAGGATGAGGAAGTGGACTGATGCTTCCCTCTTCCCCCCAGTGAGCTCAGTCAGAGACACTTATATATGCCTTAGAAGGACTTTGGCTCAGTCGTAACAAAAGAGCTGCAGAACGCTGTTATATTTAAGGTGATATTTATTTAAAGCTTGTTGCTGTTGAGTCAGTGGCATGTAGTAATGTTTGATGGTACGCAATTATACCTTCCTGCTACACTAACTGTGCTGGTAATTGTGCTCTTAGCTGGATCTTTTGTGTCCAGGAAACAAAATTACATCTACTCTCAGTGCGACCACAATGATGCCAAAGAAAAAATAGCAAAACAATGGACAAAAGGGTCATTGTTCACGTGTGAAATCAGGAACAAACATAACCATTATCAGTTTTCCATCGAAAGATATATCAAACATACTGTATGAATTGTATGTACAGCTGATGAATGTGTATGTCTCTTTCTTTGTGGACCACAAAGAAAGCCTCATATCAGCTGCACAAGGTGGACCCCTAACACCAGCATTTCCTATGTCACTTAAAATGGAATTGTTTCTTGAGTTGTCTTGTGTTTTTCATGGTGACCTGCAGGATAACATGCCCGTGTTGTTGAATTAAGACATGAATGCTGCCTTTATTCATCCTTTTTACCCGTCTCCAATATATCACGCATCACGTAGTATCTTGCTCGTATTTGTATCATGTAGATATACTGCATGCATGAATTTATCTCCTTCTGATTCCCTGCTCTCGTTTCCTCCCTTCTCTTCTGTCCTTCCTCCCTTTTTTTCTGTCTTTCTACCTGGCTGATTTTACAGCAGATCTGTCCCCCTATATGAACTTGGTTCTGCTCAAGGTTTCTCCCTGTTAAAACATTTTTTTTCAGTGCCTCAGTGCTTGCACCAAGCATTTCAGACTCTGGGTTATGTGAAGCATCTAGAGACTATGTGGATATAAAAAAATGAAATTAATTAAATGTCTTGGCTGCTCAGTGACTACTGACCTGCCAGGTCAACACTTCCCAATGCATGTTTCCTAAAGCAAACAGTCCATTCATTTCAAGCACATATTGTAGATATTTTCTCTACTCTCTGTTGCGACTCCAAAGCAGTGAATAAATATTAAATGTATCTGCAATTTATTTCACTTTGAAATCTTGCTTTCACCTATGTCACTTTAAAATCCTTTTGAAATTTTCACTTTTTAGTACAAGAGCCACTGTCCTGTGGTGCAGTAGAAGATGTTCCACAGGTACAGCCCTGACAGCCCCTTTAGCCATGTGATATTTAATAAATACCGGCAAGATTTTCATCACCAGCACCGCATTAGTGGAGATATTCCCTACTGGCCTTTTTTATCCTTTTGCTCCTCTTGTAGGAGTGCACTGCTTTTAGCATTAAAGGCCAAGACTGTTGGGTCAGACTGTCCTCTGTCAAGGAATATTACCGTTAGCATTGCTGCTGCATGAGCAGCTTCAGATACAGTATGCATGCACTTACACAGACATAACAAAAGCTAAACAGGAGTAGTAATAGCCATTTGTTTGGTCAGCTTTGTGTATTGACATATAACAAGTAACAGATGCAAGCGGTTTGGGAAAGCACAAAATATATTCCTTACTACAGTTTGTTTCCTTTAAATTACTCAGCTGTATGAAAATGGATTCTCACTCATTTAGTTGTTTCCTTAAACTCCTTTTATAGTTTAGATACAGTTTCGATATTATAATTATGTGGCATAAATTTTAGTTTTAATTATCACGCACATGTCAACAAACATATGCAGTCAAGGCTTTTCCAGGTTGGAGTACCATAGATGTTTAAATTACTGTTTATTCAATAAAGTTATCTTCCTATATTTTAAAAAGGACTAGAGGCTCTAAAGAGTTCGGCCATTCTTCATATTCTAGACTGATGTCAATACTGTTTCACACATGTGACTTTTGCTGTCACCATACTAGCTGAGTCAGCTTGAGAATCACATATCTTAGATTCAGTAGAGCTAGTCTACATGATATAGTAAGATATAAGTTTTAAAAATGGAAATGTAGCACTCTGAATGTTGGCAGCTCAGTTTTTACAGAGACAGTTTGAACAACACATCCAAGCTGTGTAATTATTAATTAATTAAATGAATACTGCGTTACTTCAACAATGATATCCACAGCTTGCAGGTGACTTCAATTTTATATAGCTCCCCTTTGTCCTTCTTGAAGCGGCAGGCTGTGTGCTGCTCTAAAGATCTAATTTGTTGAACAGGATTTGGTTCCTGTCTCAGAGTGACCTGTGTAGACTCTTACAGGAGCAGGGTCTGTGATAAATGGTGAATCTGGTCTTAAAAGCACACAGAAAACACTTACACTTTTCTTGCTTTCACTTGATCCCTCTTTCTCCCTCTGCAGCAGTAGAATACTGTATGTCATGTATGCTCCCTGCTTGTAGCATCATGTGTAAGGGTTGTTGCGGATTATTTGTTCAGCTGCTCTGCTTGCTGGCAGATCTGGTTGTAACGTAAAGGTGATTAATTACTGAGATGTTGACAGCTTATCCCGTGGCAAACAGGAGTGGCTGTGCAAACCATTTTACTGGTGAGCATCCATGAAATGTGGATGTCTTGTGTGGAAAACAAGGGACAATTGAGATCTGAATAGACACAGACAGACATGGACACAAGGACCCACTCATATACAAATGACTTTGTGTCAGGCAATGTGTCTTTATTTGCCTTACTCACTTAATCACATGGACTACTCATGACATTTATATGTATTGCTCAATATACTGGGTGGATTATTATGTCAACCTTGTAAAATATATTTGTGTGCAAGTAAGAAATGTCTACACTAGCATATGTTTGATTATGGTTCATATAACAGGAAATAACTCCCCTCTGGTATAACCAGTTATTCGACTTCCTGTGATCTATGTGTGCTGTTGTATTTACATACAAAATTAGTGGTACAAGGATGGGCCTACATTGTCGTTGTTCATGCCAAGTCATATGCCTCTGCAAATGATCTGTGCCAGTTGACCGTGATGACGGAAGCTACAACAGCTAGCTCTTGGCCTTGGTTGATGAAATTGTGGTCTGGTAACTCTTGCTGGCCTCCGGCAGGCAGAGGTTCCCCATTTTACTGCTTGGTAGCCAAGGAGGGAACAGAGAGAGGAATTAACAACAATATAAAATAAAAACCATTAAGTCATGTCCACATATAAAGCCAGCTGCTTGTTGTTCATGGTTTTGTAGCTGAAAGTTGGTTGCTAGTGGACGTTCAAGGCTCTGATTGCCTAGGTAACATCCTCCTAAAGTGGGCAAGAAACCAAAGTTACTCCGTGTTTGCATCATGTGTCAAGCAACTGGTCGTTGCATCAAAGTTGAGATTAGTTCAGTGTTGTCAAAGGTTTTGTTTTTCACCAATTATTGCGACAATTCGATTTACTACTACAACTGAATCCCATTACCATTTAATCTTCTCTAGTCTCTGTTTCATTTTGCTAGTCTCTTACTATGTTTACACCCCTTAAGACTCACTTGTATATTTGTTGCCACTGTTTTCCAAAGTCATGTTTTTTCTGCCTGACATAAAAGGAGACCTGCTATAAAGGCTTTACTACATGCTGATAGTCAGCTTTAATGCATGATAGCAGTGATAACAGTGGCAGATGAACTGAGTATCCTGCAAATTGCTATTATAACTATGCACTCGAGACAACAGATGAAAGGTTCCCAACAGCCATGATACATAAACACATTTTACATATCCTGATCAATTGTGGTTGATGTCTTACTAACAGGAAATCAAGTCAGAAGCCCTGTTCAGAGCAAATCGACAATGCTTAGTCATTGATGACGTCACTAATAAAAGCACAATAGAATGTAATGCTTTGCAACAACATAAAATAAAATACAATTCAAAATAAAAATGTTTAACCTGAACCCGCTCATGAGTATAGTAAATAATAATGGAGCAGAAACTTTTGCAGCTGGAAATGTGCGGTTAGACTGAGCATATTTGTTTTTGTTTTATTAAGAAAAATAGGTGCACTGCACCTTTAGAAAGATAGCGCTCTCCCTTTAAGAAAGACAGTAATCTTAATTGTAGTTGTGCACGGCTGTGTGGCGCTGAATGGGCATGTCGCAATAAAGAGTGGAAAAACAAAACAAAAAGTTGAACATTTGCTTTTTGTTTTGGTGGTGCAACAGATTAATGATTAGACTAACATTTAAAACATTTTTTGGCAATGGCATGCGATCTACCCGCAGTGCCTTTGATTGCGTTCGACTTATTGGGCACCCCTGCCGAGAACCGCACATAAGCATTTAATAGTATTCAGTATATTAACAATAGCGTGTTATAAGATGGGACAGTGTAGCAGGGTTTAAATAAAAGCAGTATGTCTCTGATGCCTTCTCTGTGTACTGCAGCTAAAAATGTAATATCTTCCACAATAAAACTCACCAACATATTGTTGTTTTGCCATCTCCTTCTCTTTGTTACTGCAGGGCATTTGGCAAAGTTGTTAATTGACTGCTATGGAGAGGATTTAGACCTTCCTCTGCTAGCGCTACTGTATGCCTTTTCAGATGAGTGTGTAATGCAGTTGTACTTTTGTTGTATTTCAGGACTGACTTACATATTCTGCATGTCACAGTAAAATGGGCTTCAGTAACTTATTTCCACACAGTTGATGAACAGCTTTACTGCAAGGACCCATCGGGTTCGATGTTGTTATTGTCACCTAAGCAGTGTCAGTCTATGAACTGATTAGTCAGCCAGTGTGTATAACCCCTACTTCTAACTAATTATAAACACATATGCCACTCTTATGCTGTTAAGTAGCACAAAGTTTATACACGGCACAGCAATCATCATGACTTCAGTATACTTACAGTGATAAACATTTTACTGTGGAGGGAACGTCCTCTGATCTCTGGTTCGTGGCTATAATATGGATATCTGGATGTGAGTGTAGGAAGTGCTCTTCTAATATAATCTTGACCCTCAGTGTGCTGCCAGGAAGTAAAATGTAATATCCATAGTCATCCATTAAGAAATATTATTTCGTGTGCTGGACTAACAAGAGATTAAACTTGGCTTGCCTTACAGTTTACCCTCATGAGATCTGGAAGATAAGAGAAGAAAATATGACAAATGCAGTGCAGAAATGTGTTTTTTAGGCTAACCTGCATCAGAGCTCTAGCCACTATGCATTAGCACTTAGGTGTTTAATACCCAGTGGGGTCTCACTTCACAGATATGGAGGCACTCATGTTATTGTAATGGGCTTTAAATTATGAATGCCAAAGTATTTAATAGAAAGTATTAGGCTCCCGTACGTGATTGGTGATTATACTCGACATAGAATAATTTACTCTCGTCAGAATGATTAGGGAAAATTTTAAAAACTAAAAAAAACTAGATCCACATCAGATATTTCTAAAAAAAAATAAAATAAAAAAAAATAATTTCACACTTGAGTATACACTTCTGTCTTTTTACTGTCACATACTCAAAGGGTCACACACAGTGTATTCTTGCTCTACTTCCTTGTACTTTCATCTCACTCAACTTGTTTGTTTACTTTTCAGTTCATCAGGGCGAACTTGAGCATTCTCTTTTGATGTTGGCATGATTTCTAGTCAGTCTAGTCAGGAAACAAGTCTTAATACCAGCAGTTAGCAGAAGTCTGTCTCTGTCAAATGGGGAGATTGGTACAATTAATTGGCAAGTTATGAGGGTTATGGAGTGCTACAGACTGTCGTACTGAGGGGGCCTGTCCTGAATCATGCTGATCTTCAGATTATTCCATTTAGATGATCATGTCTTTGGGAAAATATGTGTGTGCTTGAATGAGATAACGATGTAAAACAGGAAGAGCATTGTTTGTGGTTTTGTTTTCTTTCTGCACTTCTGATTCTTTCCTTGTCTCCTGATACTCTATGCTTGACAGCAAATCCGTGCGATGTCTCTGACACACTCGTTCTGCCCCTGAGTCAAAGCGCTGAATCGGTAGAAAAGTCAAAGACAGAGGTCCACTAGGAAATGGCCAACCGTCTGCTAGTTGTGCCACGGCCCCTAGATGTGTGGCTGACAACTCTGTACATTGAAATTCTGTGACAATGACAGAAATAAAACTGCATGCAAATCAGATTAAATGTAATATTTTAATGGAATAAATTCAAATATCATTTTGGTTAAATATCATTTTTTTTCTCTTATATTTTGACTTGTTTGTGTCACATAAACTGAACTGATTATTCCAAAGTCTAGACTTGAAGGATAGAGAGCTGGTCTTACTTGACACTTGTTTCTCTCTGAGGCTGGTATTACACTGTGATGCTGTCAGAACAATGCCTTGCTCTTTGTCACTTTGTCACCTCCGCTGTATCAGGCTGCCAGGATGACAGTAACTGCAAAGGCTTTTTTTTTTTTGGCACTCAGTTCAAGGCTGGTCCACTTTTCCATATCTTTACATTGTGCTTGTGGACGTGCCTCGGGTGAAAATGCAGAAAATGTGCCTGTCAAACATGATTCAGTGTAAGTGGAGTAAAAGCGCGATATCACTGATGTTGATCTCCATATGCTTCGTCGCTTTTAGACGAGTTGTAGGCTATACTCTGGTTTCTGCTTGTGCATGTCTGAAGGCTTTTGTGTGCGCGTGAGTAGGCAAAGCGCTGCCAGCAGCTTGGCATACATCATGGCATATATCTCGCAAAGTGGCTGCTCTGACCGGCCCTTTAACGCAGCTGTAAATCAGACTGCTGGAGGTCTGCCTATAGTGCCTCAGTATACCACCACCATCACCAGTATCCCCACTGCAGCACAGGCAACGTAGCTCACGTCTGCCAGGAGCCATTTAGATCCAGGTCCCTTCCTCCTGCTATATTTCGTATGATCATCGAGTCTGTGCTTTTCATCCGTCTTACATGCAAACATCGACACACACTCCTCTACAAGGACCTCCTGGAATAGTTTGACAAGGAAGTAGTCCCGGTTTATCTAAATATAAGGTATAAACTCGGCCATGACATCTGATATATTACAGGCAGTTTGTGATTGTATCAACAGATTTTTGTATCTTATCTATTATGTTTTCTCCCTTTCTTGTCTCCTGGTTCCACCTTTCATCTCGTTTGCTGCTTTGATCCGGTCTACAGCACAGCCAAATATAACGTCCTCACCTTCCTCCCTCGATTCCTTTACTCGCAGTTCAGGAGGGCGGCCAACGCCTTCTTCCTGTTCATCGCACTCTTGCAGGTAAGATGTGTTTAGCTGCATTAAACACATACACACATACAATACAAAGGTAGGTATCATGGCATGCAGTTCTCCTGTTCAAAAGTCTGTCCTGTTCTAATTAATGTGCAGTTGTGTTTGTATTTTTATTTATTGTTTGTCATGACCTAGCCACTATTTCCCTAGGTCATGTCTGTAATTTCATATGCACACGGATAAGCACACACACAGGCCCAGTACTTTATATATCCTCACAATGAATAATACATGTAATACCATGTGTCCCTGCTGTAAAAGGAAACGACATTTACCTATGGGTTCAACGCACTAATAATACATATTACATCGCCATGAAATATGCAGTGCTTGGCCTTGGATAGCTGTATTTTAGTACTTCTTTGTAATCCTACTGCTACACTGCAGTACAGGGACCTGGGCAACACACATAAACATTCACATAAGTGATTTAGAGCCACATGTAGGATACACAATTCACGTGTTTCAGTTGCTGTGTTTACATGGACATTAGTATTCCACAAATAGACCACTCATAATAAAAATACCTTGTGGATCCTCATTCAGGAACAGACTGGCCTAATTTGACCCAACTGGGATGATGTTTTAACCGGATTAAGAGATCTCTAATATTTTCCTACTGGTATTCTGGTCAATAAGAAAATGTTAGGGCTTGATAAACATGTAAACACGTGATCTGATTGCTGCTCTGTGGCTGGGAGACATGTAATTTTCTTTCTGTGTACGTTTGCCACGTGGGGCAACACTCAGGTGACATGACAAGTTCCTGCAAGGAACTGAAACATGGGTGTAGTGCTGTTCAGACAAGTGGTTGAAAGGATAGCATTAATTTGGTTCCTGCATTAATCCCATTTAAGTACACTTAAAACCTCAACCATCAATTATTATATGATGCAGAGAAGCTGAAATCCACATCTCAGGTGTTTAGAAATTACCAGGGAAGGTTAAATAATGGAAGAAAGGAAATCTTCATAGCACTAAGTCTGTCTTTTCCTATACCTAGCACACATTAATGGAGAGCTCTGAGGATGCAAAAGGGCTCTATCCAGTGACCTTGAAGTAGCTGCTTTGAAAATCAGCCAGTGTGAATCTTCATTACCTGCCCTGTCGATGTTGCGACCTTGAATAAAACATCTATGCAGATGAGAGGGAAGGGAGATCTATTTCGTTTAAGTTTCCTCCGAGCAGTGTAACAGTGACCGTCTCCTGTGGCCAAGGCTTGGCTTTGATTATACTGGCATTTGACTGTTAATTTGGAAAAACCACAAGTGGCCAAATAATTAATCATTCAATGATAATGAGAGCATTATAGTACTAAGAGAGTTGCTTGTGCTGGATACACCTCCGAGTTTCCATTTATATTTAAGCAGAATGCAGTTTACAAAATTTAAGGACTGGGCGACTAAAAATAGAGCTTACATTTTGCCAGCAATTGCATGTAAGTTGATCTTAGATGCATTTAATTCATTTGAAAAATAGTATGTAATGTGAGCCAACACTCTGCCATGCTTTTACTGCTAGCAGACATATACTGATTGTTCTTCGCTTTATTTAGCACAGTGAATGTGCACAGAGACTTTTTTTAGAGCAAAAATTTGCCAAGATTAAGCTGAATGTCCTTTTATTGTTTCTCTTTTAGCAAATCCCAGATGTGTCTCCGACTGGTCGCTGGACCACACTGGTGCCGCTGCTCTTCATCCTCGTGGTGGCTGCTGTCAAAGAGATCATTGAGGATCTGGTAAGACAAACGTCAAGCACGGTTTGATATGTGTTCGATGCTCAGATATACTGTTCGCTGTATCATGTATCATACAAAGGATGTTGGCTTAAAGGTAATATTACCTGAGAGCCATCATCTGACCCAGAAAAACATTGTTACTGCGGGAATTAATACATTCACATCAGCAAGACCTTGATTAAAGAAATCATGCAGTCAGCAACTATCAAAAGGCAATCGACATACTCTCAAAGGCCCGATTTGCATTTGTCAAAAGCAGCATGCTCTTCGATATTTGCGGATAGTAAGATTCTATACAGCTCAATATCTGCTCTGTAGTGGCTGACTTCTTATCAGTTTGTGCAGAGTCATCCATTTACCATCAATATACTCCACTACTAAATGCAATTTACACTACCTAACAAAGTTCAAGTGCCTAAGCACATGACATACATAAAATAGTATTAAAACTAGGTCAGTATCCTCATTTGAACTGATGTCCACCTGAGATTGTCCGTACGTACAGAGTATGCAGGGCCTTTTTTTCCCTCTCTCTCTAACTGTGCATTTTGAGTGCTGAACTGTGAAACCAAAAGGAGGGAGTGATGGTTATGTGACCACAGCAGGAAACTCACCAGCATATAGACATGCATACACACACACTCATACACTCATTGCAGAGGTCACAGCTGTGCCTACTGCACCCAGAGTACTGATTCAGTCAATTAACCTACATACTGAGTGCTCATGTTCAAAGGCAGTTAGCACTAACAAAACAAAACAACTGTCTGCCTCTAAGCAAGTCTGAGCTGTTGAACAGATGCTTGAAAGAGGCAGGACGACGGCTTCATTTCAGAATTCCTTTGTTTTTGGTTAAAATAAGTTCAATTCAAAATAGCGTGCTGTTCTACAGTAATCCTCTCAAGTCTGTCTGAACTAAGTGAGAGAATGTTGCATTGTACTGTATTGCAGTGACCCTGCAATGCGATCCTGTATGCAGGTCCCAGTGGACAGTTACTCTATACTATTAGCTTCTATCTCGTGCTGAAAGGACCAGCGCAGCACATTTTCTCCTGGCCTGTTGTGAAAAACATAGGAACAGAGTGGTGATGACTCCGTCTTTATTGCTGAAGGTCACCTGCACACACGTCTGTTCCCTGTACTGTGCTGTCCCTCACAAGTTGACCTGACAGGGCAACATCGACCCCTAACTTCATGAATCATGCACTACCGACGCACACAATACAGCACGTACCTCACCGTGTGGCTGGCTGTCTCTGCTGCAGCAGGCTGAGTTTTTGAAGTAATAGCTATATTTCAGATTGAAAAAAAATAGAAATATAATACTCTGAAACGGATCTACAGTGTATTTCACAATGGTGTGCACTGCACGTTTACACAGTAACATTGTCTTAATACTTTCATGGTCAGGTTGAAAAGAAAACCACAGTTAAAAGACCACTTGTTTTTGCCCTTGAGTAGTTAAAAGACCTTCACTACTACTCACTGTCTCATTAGGTTTATGCTGAAGTCGTTCATTATAAGCAGGTTAATCAAGGTAACGCTGCCGTTGCTGCTTTAATCTTTCACTGCTTTTATATTTTCCCTCTCTGCCTGGAGTCTATAGAGGCCTGATACTGCAGTATTTACGCATAACCTCTGTGCCACGTGCCTTCTGCTGCACTGTGATTACACACATCTAAATACAGCATCTCCTGTGCTCCATCAGGACAGAAGGAGAGAGAAAGTGAGACAATGAGGGAATCTGAGAGGACCAAAAAGCAGTAAAAACAAATAAATACAAAGACAGTCTGACTCCTCCTATACCTAATAGAGGAGGGTCTGTGCAGCCAGGCCTAATAGTGTGGATGAATGAAATTAGCTGACAGCGATGATGAATGAGCTTTGTAAAGGTCTCTACTTGCAAACTTTTCTCTGGGCACAGTGGAGATGGTGAAAGGCTGGAGCCATGTGACACAGCCAGCCTATTCATTAGACACTACAGCACTTTGCAGGGATATTGAATCAAATTTGATTCAGCTGGAGGCCGGAGGAGGAGGGTGGGGATAAGAGTGGATGTATAAGAAACAGACACACTGGAGCATAAAATGAGAAAGAAGGAAGAAATTCTCATGAGACAAAATTGCAAAATACTGGCCGCAGCATTAGACGGATGTTTCTGTGACTGACTGAAAAATGTGTCACTTCACCTTTAGCTGCTGCGTTTTCTCACTGAGTTGCGCAAAGGCTAGCTACTGTAAAAAAAAAAAAAAGCCAAACTAACCAGATTAGTTTTAAATTAAATTAGACTGTATGAGAATGGATCTTTTCTCCTAGTAAACACGTAATTAGCAGAGTGGATGTGTCGTCTCCTTGCTAATCAGATGCAGCAAACGTTGCTTTCAGGAGCCAGATTTTAAAGCACAGCGATCATTTATATGAGATGGGTGCAGCCACACATTATTACTCAGCGTGATGCTAGTTGACAAGCTGTCTCTTGGAATCAGCTGTTGAAGACACAGTTGATTGCATGGCTGTTCAGCCAACAAGAGGGACATGAGAGGAAGTAATGCTGTTGATTTGTACTTTGACGTTATCACACATAATATAAATAGTTTGAAGGCAGACGTGCTGTGAATGTGATGTACCGCAGGTCTGAATGAATTGAATTCTCTTTTTGTTATGCATGTTTCTAGTCCTGAAAAAAAGAGCCTAGCATCAAATTTCCTCTTAGCAGTCACAGTATATTTGATTTATGATGATATGAAACTGAGAATAACAGCAAATCCTCACATTTGAGATATTTGACTCGTTAAATCAACATAATCTGCACCACCAGTAACTTAGTTGCATTGAACTGTTATTTATATTTGGATGGGGATTTGTGAGCCATTAAAAAATAAACTTCACTACTACTTTCTCTTGGATTTTTCCCTTTACAAAGGGGATGTATTATGTCCATTATGTAATGCATCTGCATTACCAGGATTTCTTACAAGGCCACACGTGTGAAAAGTCAGTCCAGTGATTGCACTGTAGAATAGTTTGGATAAAAATACCGAATGATATGAGTCTGCACACTGAAAATGTTGCATAGCCCCAATGACAATATTATCTGCTAAATTTCTTGGTACATTTTTAGCAAATAAAATTTAATAAGCAGATTTTTCTGTAATCCAGGATACTTCGTTTTTGTATCATAAGGTTCTTTTCGCCCTTTTTTGGTTGTAATGTGCATCGTTGATTTCTGACTCAGGGATAGTTCTCCTATTGGTCTAGATCTGACAAATTCTCTCTCATTTGCTCTTCTCTTCCTTATTAA